>CM077147.1:169978170-170578170 GCA_039583875.1 Platanthera guangdongensis
CGGACATAGGAATGATGTGTGAAGCCTACCCAGACATGTTGGTCTGGATCAGGTGATGTTGCATTGCATAATGCCGGAGAAAACTCCGTGCTATGGATTGTTTTTGGGGTTTTCTACGCGGTAGATTGCAGCAGGGAGCCTTGGGGACTAACCCTCAAGGTGCACCCGGAAAATTGGGTGGATACGAGATCTTGCCAAAACTTTGGTGGCCTGAGAGTCCAACTTGAACATAACCGGGTTATGTGAATTGTGATGGAAATGGGACTCGGTGGAAGTTTGACCCGCGCATATGGCTTAAATGTCGTTGCGATGTGAGCACGGGTAGATGGAACCGTACCCGTTCTATGTCGTCGGTTAAAGAGACCTAAAGGCACGTGGCACTTGTCGTTGGCATAGATTAGGGTCTTCGGCGGTCAATGGCTTAAGTTGTCGTGACCCAGGCCAGGAAGACAAATTGCTCATAGGTTTGGCCGTCAAAGTAGCGGTGGTGAGTCCGGAATGTCTATGGCTTTTAATTGACACGTGACATCGACCGGTTCACCGAGAATGTCCCTGAGGGCACGGGGTCGTGTGTGGCCGTCGACCAACGTCTGTGATGAAATGGTTATTATATATATTTGCATCGCTTTTCGTCTATGCTAATGAAATGCAGGGAAGGATCAACGCCGCCCGAGTTGGGGCGACGATCGTTATAATTTGGTCAGCATGCTGACGTTGCCTCTGGTTTGCCACGTGTGGTGGTTTGTTGCTTGCAGGTGCTGCGGACCAAGCGGTCATAGCGGCTAAAAGCCCTTTTTGCGAAAGCCGGCACCGAATGCCACATGGAAGTCGTTTACTGTTTTTATTTCATGTTATGACGGCCTGCGTGCTGTGGTTTGTAAATCATGTAATATCACGTGAAACATTTTGAAGGTCCTTAAGGCTTATGTGGTATTTTGTATAAACATTCTTATTTTGTATTCGTGGACATTCATGCTGTTTTAAATTTTCTCAACGTGGTCAGCAAGATAGCCCAAACACCAAATTAATATCTTCGGAACTACCCAGTTCGCACGCTGAACCGCGGGAAACAAGGACTAGAGGTTGCACCCAACAAAAACAATGGAAGCACAAGAAGATCTTATTATGCATTCACTTCATTACAATCCGAGGCATACATAGCGAGACATGATTTCGCTAGTATTACAGCTGTAAACAGAAAGAACCAAAAAACAAGCCGGGCGGACAGAACTCCAGTCCGCCGAGACCGCGAGGTCGCCGAGGACCGCCGAGACCGCCCAAGCTATGCTGCAATCCGCCGAATACCACGGAGTCCGCCGAGACCGCGAGTCGCGCGGACAGACCGTTATTCGCCTCCTGCTGAACCCGAACTGAGGAACTCCCCTACCCGCCTGAAGCCGGCGGACAGGTTATTGAAGCTGGGAAAGTTGAAACAGAACTGACAAGCCGCAGAGCGACCTCCTGCTGAGTCCGCAGAGACCGCACACTTCCAAGCACTGACCGAAGTCACAGCCAAACTCCTGGCTCCTTGAAGTTATCCGCGCGACCTGCACACAGCAAACCGTCAGCCTGAAACAATCCGCGCGGACTGAAAAACACAGACCGCAGCACTCGCCCAACCCAAATTACTGTTCACTCACGTTACTTAGGTTACTGTAGATGTGCCAGGGGGGGTCCTATTTATAGGCCAGGTGAGGAGTGTGGTCACCGCCCATGAGATAGCGACACCGCCCCAGCCCGCGCGAACACAAAACGACTGTCCGCTCAGTCCGCGAGGACTTAGCCAGTCACCAAGGAAACCGCCAGGAGCAAGGCAACCAATGACGAACCCTCTCCAGTCCGCCCAAGCTAAGCGGACAAGGCACCAGCCCGCAAAGCTCCAACTGCTTCAGGACAGCACCCTCTTCAATGGCAGTCCGCACCAACCCGAGGCAGTCCGCAAGACTCACACCTCAATCCGCCACAAGTCCACGACCAAAGGCAAACAGCAACAGTCCGCCCGGTCACAGCGGACTTGGCGGATACGGCGGACACCATGAACTTGACACCAAGTGTGACCAAGTCCAAAACCATCAAGGGCCAGTGCGAGCATGGCGGACACAAAGTCCCGTCCGCCAAACACCCTAGCACAGACCGCAACCAGTCCGCGAGCTCCTCGCACTTGTCCAATGCAGTAGCTTCCAAGCCGGACTCCAAACACAGTCCGCCAACCGGTCTCCACAGCAAACACCTGCTGTAACACCTGAGCTCGACAAGGCCTCAGCCAAGCTCAAGGCTCAGTCCGCAACAGCCAAACCGCGGACACTCCAGTCCGCAAAGCTTCCCGCGAACTCGAACCAACCCGCCAACAGGCAAAGCTTGCACCCGCGGCCACTGAGCAATGCACCAGTCCGCAAGCCTCTCTATCCGCAGATACCAGGCCGCACCAAACCGCGGACACCATGCAACAACCCGCTCAGAACACAGCCGGCTTCCACCAGACTTTTCACCAGGCCGCAACCTCAGTCCGCCCAGTCCGCCCAGTCCGCCAAAGCTGTCCGCACAGGCCGCGCGGCCTGTCCCGTCACCCACTTCCACTTCACAAATTTCAACACTCCCCCTTGAAGTGAGAAGTGGTGACCAAGCCCAGCAAGCTGCGCAAGCGTTCAAAGGGCCCCTTCGACAGCGGCTTCGTGAAGATGTCAGCAAGATTATCTTCACTCCGAACATGCCCGACCAGCAGAGACCCCTCCAACACCTTCTCCCTGATGAAGTGGTGATCAATCTCTATATGCTTGGTCCTGGCGTGACACACTGGATTGTTTACCAGTTTGAGAGCACTCTCATTGTCACCCCGGAGTAAAGTAGGCCCTTGCACTTCTTCATGAACATCCTCTATGAGTCTCCTCAACCAAACGGCTTCCCGAGCAGCCAAGCCGAAGCCTTATACTCCGCCTCCGTGGTTGAAACCGACACCGAGTCCTGCTTCTTGCTACACCACGAGATGCTAGCTGAACCGCAAGTGAACACATAACCTGAAGTAGACCTTCGATCATCCGAATCACCGCCATAGTCAGCATCCGTGTACCCGAGCAACGCAAACTCCGCATCCCTTCCATAGAGGAGTCCCATCTCAGAAGTCACCTTGACATACTTCAGAATTCCCTTCGCCGCCACTAGATGAGATTGCCTTGGTTCAGCATATACCGACTTACTCGGCCAACAGCATAAGCTATATCCGGCCTTGTAATCGTCAGATAGATCAAGCTCCCAACAAGAGCCCTGAACACCAAGGGATCATTAAGCACCCTTCCCTCATCTCGTCGAAGCTTCAGCCCAGGATTCCAGTGGAGTAGAGCACTTCTTCCCTTCGCCCATGCCAAACCGCTTCACAATACGATCAGCATACCCTTTCTGGCTAATGAGAATCCCGCACTCCTTCCTCTCCACTTCCAGACCAAGAAAGTGATGCAACTCTCCCAAGTCTTTCATCTCGAAGCGTATAGCAAGCTCTCCTGAGCCTTGCTACTTCCTCCTCCGAGTTCCCTGTGATGATCATATCATCCACATACAGCAGGACCAAGACTCTTAGCTCTCCCTTCTTCTTGACGAACAAGCTAGAATCCGAGTTAGAAGCCAGGTATCCACAGAACTGCAGGTACTCTGCAATCTTCCCATACCACGCTCGAGGAGCTTGCTTCAACCCATAGAGAGCCTTCCTGAGTTTGCAGACATAGTCCGGATGCTTCTCAGAGACGAAACCAAGCGGCTGATCCATGAAGATGTCCTTGTCAATCTCTCCGTAAAGAAAGGCATTCTTCACATCGAGTTGCCACAACCTCCATCCCTTGCTAGCAGCCAAGGCGATCACCACTCTTACAGACGTCATCTTCGCAACTGGACTGAATGTCTCCTCATAGTCTTCTCCATACTGCTGTGAGAATCCTCTAGCGACCAGGCGAGCCTTGAACCGATCAATGCTCCCATCAGCCTTCTTCTTCAACTTATACACCCACTTGCAAGTAACCGGAGTAATGCCATCAACCTTGGGCACAAGGTCCCAGGTTTCATTCTTCTTCAGAGCATCAATCTCTTCCTTCATGGCACCTTCCCACTCCTTCACTCCAGTGGCCTCGTTGAAGCTTGCAGGCTCTCGCTCATCCAGAGGACCTGCAAAGAAACAGGAGACAAAGCTCACTGCATTCCCATCACAGTACCGAGCCGGTGGCTTAACCACCCTCTTCGATCTCCGAAGACACGGCTCCTTGCTCACGGCTTCCGTTGCTTCTTCAGGCTCCACTCCTACCTGGGGCAAGCATTGAGCAGTGCTCCCCCTGCTTCCTGAGCCAGAAGGCTCAGCCTCGGAGTTCGAAGCAACAGGAGCTGCTGGTGAAACAGCAAGCTCCTCTTCCAAGCCTTCAGCAGCCTCCACCGGTGCTTCCTCAACCTTGCTACTTCCGGTAGGCTCCACCGAGCCACCTCCATATGACGTCAGCTCGTCAAAGACAACGTCTCTTGACACCACGAACTTCTTCGTCACAGGGTCCATGCACTTCCATCCCTTCTTCCGCTCATCATAGCCAACAAAGACAAGTTTCCTTGCCTTCGCATCCAGCTTTGTCCGTGAAGCATCCGGGACATGCACGTAGCAAGTTGAACCGAACACCCGAAGGTGTCCAACACTCGGCTTCTCCTTCAGCAACAGCTCAATGGGCGTCTTCATGTTGATAGGGCTGAGTGGCATCCGGTTGATAACATATGCAGCACAAGACATTCCCTCCGCCCAAAAGGACCTCGGGATATCTTTCGCATGCAGCCAGCATTTGCAGGTTTCCGTCAAATGACGGATCTTCCGCTCCGCTACCCCATTTTGTTGTGGAGTGTGAGCACATGTAAGCTCCGTTGGATCCCGTGCTTCCCAGAAGTTAGAAAACTCGGAAGAGACAAACTCCCCCCGTTATCAGTTCTAAACTTCTTAATCCGCAAGCCAAGCCGGCCTTCTACCAACTCCTTGAACTCCACGAACAAACGGAAGGCATCCGACTTCTCCTTTAAGAAGTACACCCAAGTATACCTTGAGTAGTCATCAACCAAGACAAGCATGTATTTGCTTCCACCAAGGCTGGCAGTAACAGTCGGTCCCATCAGGTCGCCATGAATACACTCCAATGGTTTCTTGCTCCTTGTTTGAGATTTATCAAACGGAAGGCGATGTGCCTTACCGTATTGACAGCCCGCACACAAACATGCCCATCACCAAAGGAGGACAACATCGGCAACCCCCTCACCAGACTTCTACTCGCCATTGCCTTCAGCTTGTCCATGCCAACATGCCCCAGCCTCTCATGCCAGATAGCCGCACTATCATTGGCCCTCATCTTATCAACATAGGCACTGGTGGAAAGAACAAACAAGTTCTTCACCCTCCTCCCAACATGAGCAACATCAGCCTTACCGCTGATACGTTGCGAAGGAACCTCACGTCTGTTGGCCCAAACAGAACGTGATACCCAGCGTCCACCGCGTTGGTCACCGAGAAGAGGTTCTTCTTCATGCCCGGCACGTGATACACACTCCTTAACGTGAGTGGCCCCTGATCACTACCCAAAGACACGACCCCCTCCTTCTCTACTGCATAAACAGTATTATCAGCAGTGATAATAGCTTCATTACCTGAGTAAGCCTGCATGGAGGTGAACTTCGACTTGTCTCGGTGAGGTGATGACCACACCCGGAGTCGACGATCCACTCGCTGTTGAAGTCCTCAGCAGATAAGGCCCGGACACAAGTGCCCGTCATGAAAGCTCCTCCCCATTCTGCTTCTTCACTTCGCGAGCAAGCTTCCTCCTTTCCCGCAGCATGCCCAGGCTGCAGTTTGACCTTGCAGTCCCGCTTGAAGTGCCCTCGCTGATGACACCGGTAGCACTTCAGATTCTTCTTCCAGTCCTTAGGAGCATTGCTCCTCTCCGGCGGATATGAAGTTGAAGTCTCCTTCTCAACAGCGGCCTGCACCTTCTTCTTCTTCTTCCCTTCCCATCCCTTCTTCTTGCCTGAGAAGAGAGCCTCGCTGCCTTCCTGATTCAGATTCACTCCAGCCATCTGCCTTGCTAAGCTCTCCTGCGAGGCAAGCAGATTCTCCAGCTCCAGCAGAGACGGCTGAGTAGCCCACCCTTGAACAGACGTAACAAAGGCCACATACTCCTTCCGCAAGCCGCGGAAAATGTGCCTTTTCATCTTTGCCTCAGAGATAGGCTCATCAGGATCCAGCGCCGACAGCTCAGCACACAAGCTCTTCATCTTTAAGAAGTACCTGGAGATGGAAAGGTCTCCCTGAGTTGCCCTGGCCAACTCATTCTCCAGGAACTGAAGCCGCGCCACATTCTTCCTATTGAACAACTCATCAATGGTTGTCCAAATATCAGCAGCCGACTCACACCAATGATGTGATCAAACAGTTCCGGAGAGACAGCTCTCTTCAGAACGAACTCTGCCTTAGCATTAGTTCTTCTCCAGAGCCTCACCTGTTCAGCAGTACCGAAAGCAGCAGTTACTTCCTGTCTGTCGTCTCCACCGACGACTTCCCACAGCTCCTCGCCAGAAGATAACTCTTCATGCACGACTTCCACTTTTTATAGTTAGTCGGCGTTAAGAGTTCAATGCCCAGACCTCTTGCTAAGCTTCCTTCCATTGCAATCACCTGTTGGTACCCTTCAGCAGCTCCGAGCAACAACACAGGTTGATCACCACTCAATCACTGAGTAACAACACTGGCTGACCTCCGCTCACGCAACTGAACCTCCGCAACCTCAGAAACCTCGCTCTGATACCATGTTAAATTTTCTCAACGTGGTCAGCAAGATAGCCCAAACACCAAATTAATATCTTCGGAACTACCCAGTTCGCACGCTGAACCGCGGAAACCCAAGGACTAGAGGTTGCACCCAACAAAACAATGGAAGCACAAGAAGATCTTATTATGCATTCACTTCTTTACAATCCGAGGCATACATAGCGAGACATGATTTCGCTAGTATTACAGCTGTAAACAGAAAGAACCAAAAACAAGCCGGGCGGACAGCACTCCAGTCCGCCGAGACCGCGAGGTCGCCGAGACCGCCGAGACCGCCCAAGCTATGCTGCAATCCGCCGAATACCACGGAGTCCGCCGAGACCGCGAGGTCGCGCGGACAGACCGTTATTCGCCTCCTGCTGAACCCGAACTGAGGAACTCCCCTACCCGCCTGAAGCCGGCGGACAGGTTATTGAAGCTGGGAAAGTTGAAACAGAACTGACAAGCCGCAGAGCGACCTCCTGCTGAGTCCGCAGAGACCGCACACTTCCAAGCACTGACCGAAGTCACAGCCAAACTCCTGGCTCCTTGAAGTTATCCGCGCGACCTGCACACAGCAAACCGTCAGCCTGAAACAATCCGTGCGGACTGAAAAACACAGACCGCAGCACTCGCCCAACCAAATTACTGTTCACTCACGTTACTTAGGTTACTGTAGATGTGCCAGGGGGTCCTATTTATAGGCCAGGTGAGGAGTGTGGTCACCGCCCATGAGATAGCGACACCGCCCCAGCCCGCGCGAACACAAAACGACTGTCCGCTCAGTCCGCGAGGACTTAGCCAGTCACCAAGGGAAACCGCCAGGAGCAAGGCAACCAATGACGAACCCTCTCCAGTCCGCCCAAGCTAAGCGGACAAGGCACCAGCCCGCAAAGCTCCAACTGCTTCAGGACAGCACCTTCTTCAATGGCAGTCCGCACCAACCCGAGGCAGTCCGCAAGACTCACACCTCAATCCGCCACAAGTCCACGACCAAAGGCAAACAGCAACAGTCCGCCCGGTCACAGCGGACTTGGCGGATACGGCGGACACCATGAACTTGACACCAAGTGTGACCAAGTCCAAAACCATCAAGGGCCAGTGCGAGCATGGCGGACACAAAGTCCCGTCCGCCAAACACCCTAGCACAGACCGCAACCAGTCCGCGAGCTCCTCGCACTTGTCCATGCAGTAGCTTCCTGCCGGACTCCAATCACAGTCCGCCAACCACGATCTCCACAGCAAACACCTGCTGTGCCACCAGAACTTGACAAGGCCTCAGCCAAGCTCTAGGCTCAGTCCGCAACAGCCAGAACCGCGGACACTCCAGTCCGCAAGCTATCCGCGAACTCGAACCAACCCGCCAACAGCGCAAGCTAGCACCCGCGCCTCTGAGCAATG
This sequence comes from Platanthera guangdongensis, assembly GCA_039583875.1. Lineage (NCBI taxonomy): Eukaryota > Viridiplantae > Streptophyta > Magnoliopsida > Asparagales > Orchidaceae > Platanthera > Platanthera guangdongensis. The sequence goes on from CM077147.1 coordinate 169,986,380, forward strand.
CATCAGTCCGCAAGCCTCTCTATCCGCAGATACCAGGCCGCACCAAACCGCGGACACCATGCAACAACCCGCTCAGAACACAGCCGGCTTCCACCAGACTTTCACCAGGCCGCAACCTCAGTCCGCCCAGTCCGCCCAGTCCGCCAAAGCTGTCCGCACAGGCCGCGCGGCCTGTCCCGTCACCCACTTCCACTTCACAAATTTCAACACATGCTTTAATGCTGGGTTCTTTGTTACAACTTTTATAAACTGCTTCTGCTAGAATGCTCTGTGTAGAACGTTGAGATTGGTTGGATGGTTTCCATAAGTAACCACCTGGTCTGTCTGTAGTATATGGCGTCGGGCCCCGGCCGGACCTACTGCTATATGCTATGCGACGGATAGGGGGTGTTACACTTCCTCCCATGGTATCGTGCTCGATTGAGCACGATGTCTCGCCTAATTGAACTAGAAAGCTAGCACAGGGTGAGGGGAGGTGAAACGGACCTGCAGCCGGGCTTGGCGGCGCATGCGATGGCGGTGCTCCATGGCTGATGCTTGCTCCAGCGAACTACCACGATTCCTTGTTTCTCCAGCAAAAGCAGTGCACCAGATGTCGATCTCCACTCTCCTAAGCTCACTGAAGGTGATGGTGGGCTTGCTTTCGGCTGGGAGTGGCTGTATAGGGAGATATAACCAAAGTGGATTTCGGCCACCACTTTGGATGCTTCACCCTTGGTGCCAAGTGGCCACCAACCCCTCATTTCTGCTGAAATGAGGTTGGGAGCTCAACCAAGAGGCTTGGGTAGAGGGAAGGAGGGCCACATGGCCTTCATCCCCTTCATCCCACTCTTCTCTCTCCTCTTTCCCCCAAAATTCCAATTTACCCCCATGCATGTGTTCTCTCTCTTAATTCAGAGGGGTAGGGGCAGTCCTTGACCTCTTGGGCTGGTCATGAGCCTTGACTAATGGGCTTAGCCCATGGGGAGTGGGTTGGGCTTCTTCTTTCTTGCTTTAGGCCTTTTTTGTTGACTTGTTGACTTTTGGGGTTGACTTGGTCAACATGGTGAGTGAGCTGACCCCATTTGAACGCCATGGACCCTATGGCACCACCCAACTTGGGTTAGGCCATGGTGGTGCCCCACTTGGACTAATTGGGCTTTTGGATGTGTGTTTGACCAATTTAAAGTTAAGGGTTGACTTGGGTCAACTCGGGTCAATAAGTGACTTAGTGATATGGCTTATGGTTCCTTAGGTTGGTATTAGTGTTATGGGTGCAGTGGTGGAATCAATGTGTGGCTAGGACCCCAATTTGGACTGGTTTGACTTAGGTTATCTTGGGCCCTGTTATGGGTCTCATGTGACTACACCCTAACCCCATGATTCAAACCTAGCCTAAACCCATGCCCCCACCACTTGTCCTAACCCAACCTAAGTAGAGTGGTCTAATTGGAAATGGAATGTTACAAACTCCAATAAATAAAAGAAATAATTTCGTCCCCGAAATTCAAGTTCGGGTCTACGGGGTTTCCAAGCATAAAAATTTAAGTACTCTAGCCAATAATTAAAGTGTTATATGAGGTAAAAAGCTCTGGGTGCCATTCTAGCATCAGATCCCTCGGCTCCCAGGTGTGCTCCTCATGTCCATGGTTGGACCACAACACCTTCACCAGGGGGACCTTCTTCTTCTACATCACTCGGACCGTGGTATCATCGATCAGGAGCGACTCCAAATGAACTGATCTGTCAGACGCTAATGGGCCTACTATAGTGGTGATGTGCTGCTCCGGCCGAAGGAGCGCTCTCCGTAGCGAGGAGACGTTGAAGACATCGTGCAAGGTCCCCAGCTCTGGCGGTAGCTCCAGCCTGTAGGCCAAGGGGCCGATCCGCTCCAGAATCAAATATGGCCCCATATATCGAGGGCTGAGCTTCTTGTGCCTCTCGTACCCGAGAAACACCATGCACCAGACATATCTTCAAGAACACTCTGTCCCCCACCTGGAACTCCACCTTTCGGTGTCGCGCATCATAGTACTTAGTCTGCCTACTCTGGGCGTCCAGCATCCGGTCCCTGATCAATCGTATCTGAGCGTCCGTATCCTCAATATATTCCGATCCAAGTGCCCTGGGGTCCTCATCCTGTACCCAAGATAGCGGTGTCCGACACTTTCTCCCGTAAAGATCCTCATAAGGTGCCATCCCAATGCTTGTCTGGTGACTGTTGTTGTAGGAGAACTCGACCAGTGGCAACAGTCTCTCCCAGGGCCTCCCTATATCCAGTATACACAGTCGTAGCAGAACCTCCATGGTCCTGATGGTCCGCTCCATCTGACCGTCGGTCTGTGGATGGAAAACGGTGCTAAAAGCAAGCTGAGAACCCAAGTACGCCTGCACCGCTCTCCACTCCCTAGAAGTGAATCAACCATCACGATCTGATACAATCGTCCTGGAGACCCCGTGGTACCTGACGAACTGTTCCACAAACAACCTCACCAAAATAGTAACAGGGTTGTCCTTCCTGATAGGTATAAACCGGGCCACTTTAGTCAGTCTGTCGACTATGACCCAAACAGAATCATGCCCCAAGTGGGAGCGAGGCAATCCATGCACAAAGTCCATAGCAATATCCTCAAACTTCCATTTAGGGACCGGCAGTGACTGTAGCAACCCTCCGAGGCTCTTGCATTTTGCCTTTACTCGCTGGCATGTCTCGCAGTGTGTCACATAGAAGATGATCTCTCTTTTCATTCCCGACCAATACATGCTCCTCCGTAGATCCGCTGTCATCTTGGTGATACCGGGGTGCACTGAGTACTGAGAACTGTGTGCCTCCCTAAGTATATCCTCCCGGATACCACCTCCTGCGGGTATATAAACACAACCACAGAAATGGATGAGGTCATCAAGCAAAGAATAATCACCTGGCCTGCCCCCTTCCAAGGCCCTGAACACTGGCACCAAGGCCGCATCCAACCTCTATTGTACCCTGATGCGCTCTCAAATATCACATTCCACGATCAGGGAGTTCAAATACTTCCGGTAGATCTCCGGCCGGGACTCGGAAACGACCAAAATGTGTATATCCTCTAACATCTGCAACAGTTCCATAGACATCACCCGAGGCTCCGGTACTGAGGTGCTGACTCTCCTAGTCAAGGCATCTGCCACGGTGTTCGCCTTCCCCGGATGATAATATATGGTGTAATCATAATCACATAAGAATTCAAGCCACCCTCTCTGGCGCAGGTTCAGGTCTTTCTGCGTGTCAACATATTTGAGGTTCTTGTGATCCAAGAAGATATCACAATGAACCCCATATAAGTAATGTCTTCAGATCTTTAATGCAAATACCACCGCCCCAAGCTCTAAATCATGTATGGGGTAATTCTGTCCATGCTTCTTCAACTCCCTCGAAGCATAAGCGATGACATGCCCGTGTTGCATCAAGACCGTACCCATCCCCTGATATGAGGTGTCAGTATATATGTGAAATCCTTCCTTCCCAAATGGAAATGCAAGGATGGGGGAAGAGGTGAGCCTGTCTTTTAACTCCTGAAATACCGCCTCGCACTTCTCCGTCCATGTAAAAGCTGCTTCCATCTTTATCAAGGATGTGAGGAGGAGTGCTATCCTCGAGAACCCCTCCACGAACTTGCGATAATATCCTGCAAGTCCCAGAAAACTGTGTATGTTTGATGCTGAATTTGGCCGCGGCCAATCTCTAACTGCCTGCACCTTGGCTGGGTCCACGACCAACCCTGCCCCACTGATAGTATGCCCCAGAAATGCCACTTCTTGCAGCCAGAACTGGCACTTAGAGAACTTAGCATACAATTGGTGCTCTCTCAGCTTCCCCAAAAGCAAGGCCAAATGTTGAGTATGGTCTTCCTGTATCTGGGAGTAGATCAGTATATCATCAATGAAGACTATAACGAATCTGTCCAGGTAGGGCTCGAAGACGCGGTCCATCAAGCTCATGAATGCAGAAGGCGCATTCGTGAGCCCGAAAGGCATCACCGTGAACTCGTACAGTCTATAGCGGGAACTGAAGGCCGTCTTCGGAATGTCCTCCTCCTAGATCCGCACCTGATAATAACCAGATCTCAAATCCAACTTAGTGAACCAGAAAGCTCGCTGAAGCTGATCAAAAAGCTCGTCGATCGGGGGTAGCGGGTATGTATTCCAGACCGTCAACCGGTTCAGCTCCCGGTAGTCGATGCAGAGACGCAGGGAGCCATCCTTCTTCTTGACAAATAACACCAGTGCTCCCCACGGTGATGAGCTCGGTATGACAAATCCTGATTCTACCAGCTCCTGTAGCTGTGTCCTGAACTCTGCTAGCTCCTTTGGGGTCATCCTGTACGGTGCCCGAGATACGGGCCTCGCTCCTGGCACCAACTGAATGCGGAAGTCTGTGTCCCTGGCCGGTGGCAATCCGGGCAATTTCTCCGGAAACACGTCGGAAAAATCCAAAACCACCGGAATATCCAAAATAGAAGCCTCTGCTACCGCCATCTCGAAGCAGATAATGTATACTTCTTCTCCTTGTTTGTGGGCTTTGATAGCATGTACAGATGATAATAAGAGACGGGAGACAAGTCTAATACCTTCGACGATAACGTAGGAGTCTCTGTGCCTCAGTGTGATCCTCCTCGACGGGCAATCGATATGGGCATGGTTCCAATGTAACCAAGTCATGCCCAAGATCAAGTCGAAATCTGGTATCTTCAGAATCGTTGCGGGCGCTTCAAATGCCTTTTCGCCGATTTCCGCCTCCATATTGCACTTGGAAGATGATAGTAGTACTGATCCATCAGGTAGCCTCACTCTCATCATCGAGCCCTTGAATCATTCCATGCCGTCTAATCCTTCAACAAAGGCTTCTGATGTGAATGAGTGCGAAGCACCCGTATCGAATAGTGTATGAGCGGGCTTGCCGCTGATAAAGACTATGCCTGAGATTGATTGAGTTTCAAATGGATAGTCATTCTTCATGGTTAAGTACTATACATAAAAGAAAATGTCTTAATTTAGTAACATTGTTTGTGTACCTGTGATGACGTCATCAAGGTTCCTCGGCTCGGCGAGGTCCAATGCATACATCTGCTCCTGTTCTCTTCCTCGGACAAAAGTTCCCCGGCCTCGACCTCGAACTCGACCTCGTCCTTGACCTCGGCCCTGCTGTACCGGAGGGGCCACCAGAGGTGGAGGAGGTGGAGGAGGAAGTGGACGAAACTGATGCGGGCACTCAGATCTAATGTGGCCCGGCTGATGGCACCCGAAACAAATTATCAGTCACTGGCCACGATCATCCTATCTCATCTGGCCAGTGTCTGTGGTGGTGGAGGAGCTGGTGCTGCAGGGGGGTCTCTGCTCCTGCCTGTAGTTGGGGTGATAACGTCCCCCACCTCTCTTGTGCCTCATGACTCTGCCCCTCTATGAGCCCCGACTATTCTCCCCAAAGAATGACCCATCCAGTGGTCTCTTTCCTCTGTTCTGCACCATCATCTGGTCTGCCTCCAGCTTCTTGTCCATCTCGATGATCTGAGCTGAAGTGCCATGAGAGATGAACAGTAGGGCCTGCCTCAAATCGTCTCTAAGGCCCCTATAGAATCTCTTGGCGTACCTCCTGTCGTCTGAATCATGTATCCCCGCGAACCTGGCAAGGTGGGAAAACTCCCTCTGGTACTCAATCACCGACCTGGTCCCCTACTTGAGATTCAAGAACCTCGCTTCTAACTCATCCCGATCTGTGGTGGACACAAAATGGTCCAAGAATACCTCGTCGAACTCCTCCCAAGATATATCTGATAGATCCCTATCTGCATAGGTGGAGTCCATCATGGACTTCCACCACCTCTTTGCATGGTCATCTAGTGCAGTAGTTGCCAAATGAACCGCTAGGCTGACATGGAATCTAATGCCTACCAGCATCTCATGTATAGCCTCGAGCTATTCCTCCGTTTTTACCGCATTCTCTGTCTCGTGGTACATAGGCGGGGATAAACTCTTGAATGCACTCAGCCAGTTTGATCCCGGATTTGGCAGCGGTGCTGGGATCTGCTGGGCTATGAAGGCCTCAAGAATGGTTGTCAGGGTCTGGCCCATCTCTGTCTGTAGAAAAGGAGTGGGATCCAGAGGGGGAGGAACCACATTCTGTGGTACGGTGACATGTGGAGGCCGCACAAAGGTAAGGTTTATATTAAAATTGTCCTAACTTATTGCTTATGTGGACTGTTTTATGTGACTTTTTACACATGGGTACACCATCACTTCTACTGCATAGTTTGTCTGCAAACTAATGCTCGTGTTGTAACACCCCAAAATTCAGAAGTTGAAAAAAATGTGAGTGGCACGACCTGGGACACGGGCGTGTCCCAGGGCATGTCCTTCCTAGGTGAACGGTCGACGAACTCAACATTTGACCTCGGTCGTGTCTGGTGTCGTGTATGGGCACACGGCCGGAGACACGGGCGCGTCACAAGGCCATGTGAGTCTCGGTTGATTTCGAGTTTTTGCAGCCTGAGGAACACGGCCACAGACACGGCCGTGTTGGTAGGCGTGTCGGGTGACACGGCCCATGACACAAGCATGTCACATGGGTGTGTACTGGAGTTGATGAGTCGGTTGAGCACCGCTTAGGGAACACGGCTATGGACACGGGCGTGTCACAGGCCGTGTCAAGAAAAATTTATGATATTTGGTGAAATCGTGGCCATCCATTCCTTCCGCTTGGATCCAAGGGTTGAGAGGTTTCCCTGTCTCCTTAAAGCCGAGAATGGGTTGGGGAAACTCATTTGGCTTTTGACTTTCTCTTACTACACTTCTAGAGAGAGAAATAGAGAGGAAGAAGGAAGAGGAGGAGAGGGGGCTGAGCACCGGTGGTGCTGCGGTTCGCCGACGAGAGATCCGAGGCTGACATTGTGGAGGAAAAGCTCTTGTGAGTCGTTCGAGCCAGCTTGGAGCTCATGGCACCGAAGCGGTCTTCGAGGGTAACGACTTTTCTTCATAGCCATGTGAAGGCTCCCTTTTTGCATATGCACATGATTCCCCCACCAGCGGGTGGTCGGTTATGGGGATCATTGGGTTGATTCATGAAATCCCCAAGTGGTTAGCATATAGATCCGGAAATGAAAGTACGGAATAGACATGCTGTGTGAAGCCCATCTGGATAGGTTGGTCTGGATTGGTGATGTTGCATACGAACCGGAGAAGACTCCGTGATAAACGTGTAGTTTAGGAGTCGATAGATTGGACCTGTGAAGGAAGTAACAGGAAGTACTTGAGTGGTAGTGCAGGAAAATATCTGTGTCATGCTTGTGCTGTTGGGTCATGCCTGTGAAGATAATCACAGGAAGTACCGGATGGAAGTTCGGGAAAGGCCTATTGTAATGTTGAATGTTTAGGTAGTACCTGTGAAGAGAGTAACAGGAAGTACTGACATGGTAAGCCAGGAAAGACCCCTGACATCTGTGATATGCATGGTGTGGTACCTGTAGAAGTAGGAAGTACTGGTGTGCCCAGGAAAGACCCGCCGACGCAGTGATCTTTGTGGTGTGGTACCTATTAAGGCAGAAAGTACTGGTGTGCCCAGAAAAGACCCGCCAATGTTGTGCTAGAAATGGGTGTCAGAGGATACCCAGGCTGTAATGCCAAACAGTGAAAGATAATAGTTGTTAACCTAAATCACCTAGAGGGGGGAGAATAGGTGAGTTGTGCGTCTTTTGCGGAATAAAAATCATAAAACACAGCACAGATCTATCTACTAAAATATCACAGACGAGACAAGATTTATAGTGGTTCCCCGATCTTGGGTACATCCACTTTCCCTCACCGATCTAGCAACGAACTAGACTCGGCTACTCCACTATCTCGGATTGAAAATCAATCCTACCCTCGGAACAAAGTTTCTACAATCTCAATCCAATCCAATTGGATCTACAACTCGGAAGAAACACCTTCCTACAAACTCGGAGTGGAAAAGTCCTACACTCGGAGAAAATTTCTCCTTCAGAAATAAAGTACAAGTATTGAACAAATACAAACAGTGAAATCGTCTGGTTCAGATCTGAAAAATAAAACAGAAACTGGAATCTTCTTCTTGGCGTTCAGCTTTATCAGAAGAGTTGAAGGATTCTCGGCAATCAGTAGATCTGAACTTCTTGCTTCCACGATCGGACAGATGATGAGTATGTGAAAAACGATCCTGATCTGAAGAGCTTCTTCAGTCTATTTCCTCTGAAGATCGAAACCCTTGCCGGAGAAGAACAGAGGCGGCGTCGGCTTTCGTTCCATGAAGAGAGAGAGAGGAAATAGCGATTATTTTGGAAAGCGACGGCTGCAAAACTCAGAGGAATTTTCTTCTTGAAAGATCTATTTTTCTGATTAGGGTTTGTCGATTGGACAAGACCTTTTATAGGAGTACTAATAACGGTCATAATCGGCTTTAATGACGTACACGTGGACCTATCATATCACGGTATTTGAAAATCTGTCAAATCTGGACTTAGAAGAAATTTCAGGGAAAAAGAGGTCATATACACGAGTATGTATAAAACTACTCGAGTAGGTCAAGGACTACTCGAGTAACCAAAGAGATTTTACTCGGGTATATAAATCATGACTACTCGAGTATGTAGAATAAAACTACTCAAGTAAGTATAGTCAACTACTCGAGTACTTTAGAAGATCTACTCGAGTACACAGAAAATTTTCTCAGGAAGGAGTTGAACTACTCGAGTACAAGTTGTACTACTCGAGTAGGTAGAATTGAACTACTCGAGTGGTTAGAAGAACTACTCGAGACAAACACTTAGAAATATTCTGCACACGGGAAAAACAGCTACTCGAGTAGTTAGGTTTAACTACTCGAGATAAAAGAAATCTTCTCGAGTATATGAAAGACTTACTCGAGTATATATTAACTACTCGACACAGAGAAGATTGTTACTCGACACAGTGTAGAGACTTACTCGAGTATATAAAGTACCTACTCGAGTAAATGACTTAGAAAAAAATTCTGAGAGAGAGAAATCTGGACTACTCGAGTATGAACTACTTGAGAGAAAATAAGCTACTAGAGTATGTGACTTGGACTACTCGAGTGATTTACTTAGAGACATTTGGAACCTGAATTCTGGGCAACTCGAGTAGGAAGAATGATCTACTTGAGTAGTTAAGTAAGCTACTCGAGTATGTCAATGAACTACTCGAGTGTTTTACTTAACTTCATGAGAGGAAGAATTTTCTTACTAGAGTATGCAGACCTCTTACTCGAGTATTTCTCAAGCAATCTACTCTAGTAGTTAAGGACCTACTCGAGAGAAATACTTAGGAAAATTTTTGTCAGCAATTTTCTTCTTCTACTAGAAGAGAATCAGCACCAAGTCTTTACATAGTCCTATAGCTTGAATATGAAGTGTATCCCAATAGAGAGACTACACATGAGTCAACACTTTGGAACACACAATGAGGGATTACATTGTATGGTCCTGTGTTTGGTGACCCATTCTAGACTGACATTGGTCTACACTTCCCATTGGAGTCCTGCAAACACATAACTCAAACAAAGCATCAAATACAACCTAATTCATCTTAGTTCAAGGGTGACTTCATCAAATCTGGGTTACTGTGGACATGGTTCCCAAAAATCTCCCCCTATTTGTTGAAGTCAGAACCCTTTACACTAAGGTGAATTATAGACATAAAAAGAAGCTAAGTAGAACATGTGCTAGCAAGCAATATACTATGATAAAGGATAATAAGAGCAAAAACTTAGAATTATATAAATAAGAATATCCAAAATTTTCATTTCTATAGTCAATCATTCCATCCTCTCAAAGATCCTTAAAGATCAGCATTGATTCTGTCTGTCCAGTTTCTCTTGTTGTCTTCTCTGGTAGCAGTAGGGTTTGGGATAGTACTTGGGAGGCCTAGGAGGGGCTGCAGGATTGTTCCTCCCATATTCTCTGTCATAGATTCTTCTTTTTGTCATGGACTTCTCATAAAGTTCCCATTCAGAGGAGCTGTAATGAATGTTCTTGCTCTCATGGAATTCCATAACTAATTTGAGAGTTTCTAAAATCAGGGACTTGGAGGTTGGAGACCAAACTTCAGCATGTTCAGTGGCTTTAGTAGGAGCAGTCCTGCTAGCAGAGGGGCCTTCACCATACTTCCTTTTCTTCTTGTAGGTTTTGATCTCTGGAGGATCTTTGAGGAATATATCTGCAGGATCTTCTTCCCAGTCTTGAGCATAGGTGTCTGGAGGGGCAACTGTATCTCCAGGCCTGGGAGAGAAAGTAGGTTGCAGAGGAACAGCTGGGGCAGAGACATCTGTAGCTAGAGGGTTTAAATGATGAGGAATGATGTTGGGGTCAACAGCAAGATCTGGCAGAATCTGATTGTGCATCCAGACAGCAGTGTCATAGGTATGAAATTTGACACTCTGTATCTGTGCTAGCACATCATCATGAATTGTCTTTACATGAGCTTCCCATACATTTGACTTTTGAGCAGCTGACTTTTCTACTTGTTCGTTGAGTTCTTTGACCAATCCCTCCCCCTTTCTGATTTCAACAGATAGCTGGGTTATAACATCTTCTTTGAAAAGACCAACTTCTTCACAGATTTTCATTTTGTTAGTTTCATTTCTCTTGTCTAGCTCTATCTGATTGTTTGCAAGGGTAACACCCTGTTCCATAACATTTCCAACAATAGTGATAGTGTGGTCAAGGGCTTTGCCACCAAGTTGAAATAAATATTTGAGCTTGTCAGTGTTATGCTGAATTTCAGCAAAGCCTCTGCTCATCTCAGTCTCTAGAGCAGTTACCTTGTCAGTTACTATCTTTAGAGAAGCATCAAAATAATTTCTTTGTTCTTGAAGAAGAAGTGTAAGATGTTGCAGCAAATCTGAGGAGGAAGAGACTGTAACAGCAACAGTAGAGGGAGCAGCAGTAGGGAGATGAGGAGTTACCCAAGGGGCTATTTCTTCAATGATCACAGAGCTGTAAGCTCTGGTGGTAGGAGTGAGAGCAACCACTTCTTTTGTAGCCTGAGGGAGAGAGAAATCTAGGTTTCTGAGAGGGGCCTCAGCTGGCTCAGGAGAAGGCTCATCAGAAATAAGAATGGTGTCTTGCTGGTCTTTGAGGGCATCTGGAGATTTGGCTGGAGTTCTGGCTGGAGAATGTTCAGGAGACTGTGCTGGAGTGGAGTCCCTGTGACATTCAGAGGATGGAGCTGGAGGAGATAGAGGAGGAATGGGCATCACTTCTTCAGAGAGCTCTGCAATCATAGCATCTATGGCAGCAGCTATTGAGAGAAGAGATTCTTGAGGTATCTGATGTGAGGGAGTTGCTGGACTTTGTGGAGTATGAGGTAGGGAAGGAATTGCTGGCTGAGGAGAGGGCTTCCTGACTTGGGTAGAAGGAGCAGGCTCCCCCTCACTTATTGCACCAGAGGAGCTGGCCACATGATGAGGAGAGGGAGATGGAGTCCTATCCTCTAGAGCTGGAACCTCTAGAACTTCTGAAATCTTTGCAGCTTGGGCAGGATTCTTCAGCTTGAGTTCCCATCTCTGAATGGAAGAAATAGAGACCTTCTTCATGTGGTGAAGAGGGGTCCCTTTGGAGAAGTTGAATACCTCAGGATTTGTTTCATGGAGGAGCAGAGAGATTATTCTGGCATAGTTGGGGGATTTTAAACTGTCCTTGATTTTATCCATAATCAACATACCAAATTGGAATTTCTTGCGGCAGACAATGGCTTGCATTATGTTGAATAAATACGATGGAATTGTTGCAGGTTGGAGACCGCGCGGTCTATTGCTGTCTGGAGACCGGGCGGTCTGGCGGTTTCTCCTAGCCGGTATGTGTACCGGCTGTTGCTGTTGGTATCCCAGCGGTAGGCGGCTTGTCAGGCGACTTGTCTCAGGCGACTAGGTGACCGAGCGGTCTAGCGGTCTCCTGTGGCGGTCTGTCTCTCTCCTGTTTGTAGCCGGGCGGTTAGCCGTTTGTCTAACCGCACGGCTTGTCCGTTTGTCTTTTGTAAAGCCGCAAACACTTGTAAATTTTTAGTCTCACATTGATTATTTGTAATCTCTCTCATCTCCTCCATTCTATAAAAGGGAGGCTATACCATTGTAATAGATACCTTTTTCGGATAATAAAGTTTCAGTTAAAACCATCTCGGCTTGTTTTTGTTCGGTTTCTACATGGTATCAGAGGACTCGATCTCTTCCTCCTGATTGTGTGCGCTCTCACTGCTTTCGCAGCTTGACTCCTTGTCTGTCTGCGCAACCTGTCTGCGCGGCTTCCTCCTTCTTTTTCGCAACCTGTTTTCGCGATCTCCTCTATTCGCAGTGATCTTCCTCTAAGTCGTCGCGACTATTGCCCTCTACCCGCTCCTTCTTGCTAGTCGGCCCGGCCTCATCTTTATCCGTGCGACTTGTTCTCCTCTGTTTGCCCGCCTTTTTCAAGCCGTGCGACTTCTTTCCCTTTGCTTTGCTCTGCTTCTTGGTCGTGGTCTTCCTAGCCGCACGACCTGTTTTCTGTTCGCCCGGCTTGGTTTTCTCTTCTCTTCCTCGCGGGTTGTTCTTATCGTCGCGGTTTGCTCCTCTCTTGCTTCCATGGCTTCCCCCTCCTCCAGCATGTCCGCCTTGGTGGTCACCTCTTCTGGTAGTGCTCACGTTGTTACTCGCGGAAGATGGCTCATCGACTCTGGTGCTACAAATCATATGACAGGCAATCCTCAATGTTTCTCTCTTCTTGACACACATGCTCATTACCCCGGTCATTGTTGCGGATGGGTCTCCCTCACCCGTCCATGGGACGGCATGGTTCAAGTCACTCCATCTCTCTGCCTGGCTGATACCCTCTATGTGCCCAAGTTTCCGTGCAATTTATTATCGGTTACTTCTTTATGCAAGCAACTACGGTGTTCTGTCATATTCACTCCTACCTCTTGTGCTTTTCAGGATCCGGAATCCCAACGGACGATTGCTACCAGGACTGAGAGTGGTGGCCTCTACTTTCTCGACAACGTTTCTGCTCTATCCGCCTTCTCCTCCTCCTCTACAGATCTTCTCCAATGGCATCTTCGCTTTGGACATGCTCCTCCCCGAATTCTGCGCCAGCTCCTGCCCCACCTCCCTCTTCATCCTCCTCCTTTAAACTATGATGCATGTCAACTTGGAAAACATCACCGCTCGTCCTTCCCACCAACGCAAAGTCAGGGCTCTTCCCGTCCGTTCGACCTCATTCACTCTGATATATGGGGTCCCGCTCCTACCCTTACCATCGGTCGGGGTAGTTCATATTTTGTCACATTCATTGATGATTTCTCTCGGTGTACGTCGGTGTATCTTCTCAAGGATCGCTCCGAGATGTTCTTTGTTTGGACCTCATTTTATTCTATGGTTAAGACTCAGTTTGATACATCTATTAAAATCCTTCGTTCTGACAATGCTAAGGAGTATCTTAGCCACGACTTCTCCTCCTTTTGTATTCACCATGGTGTTATTCGTCAAACAAGTTGTGTCTACACCTCACAACAAAATGGGGTGGCGGAACGCAAAAACCGTCACCTCCTTGATATCGCTCGCACTCTGCTGACTCAAATGCATGTTCCTCGCTCCTATTGGGGCTACGCTGTCCTCCTCTCCTGCTATCTCATCAATCGACTTCCCTCTACAGTTCTCCACGGTGCTACCCATTCTTTATCCGAACAAGGACCCCTTTCCTCTTCCTCTGCACATCTTTGGGTGCACCGCCTTTGTGCACTCTCCCGCTGCCACCCGTGACAAACTCTCACCACGTGCCACTAAATGTGTCTTTCTGGGGTACTCTCCCACTCAGAAAGGTTATTGTTGATTTGACCCCGTTACCCGCAAGCAATTTGTCTCTGCGGATGTCACCTTCTTTGACAATGCATCTTACTTCTCTCCCGCTTCCTCCTCTCCTCCTCCTGATCCTACTTCTCATACCAACCCATCCATTCCCTCTGCTCCCACTGATGTTCCGCCATCTCCACCCTCTCCACCATCTTCACCATCTCCACCATCTCCACACTCTACTCCGCTTTCTCCCTCCACTCCGCTGCCATCTCTCTCCACTCCCGGGCCGGCTCTCTCCACCACGGATACTCCGGATACTGAGGCACCTGCTGACCTGGATCTCCCCATTACTCTTCGCAAAGGGGTTCGGGCATGTACCCAACACCCGCTTGCTGCAGTTGTTTCCTACGATCGTCTTACCCCTTCTCGCAGAGCTTTTGCACTGGCTATCTCGGCCACCGCCACCCCCCGTTCCTACCAGGAGGCCCTTACTATTCCTCATTGGAAAGCTGCCATGGATGAGGAGGTTGCTACTCTCACTGAACGGGGTACCTGGACCCTTGTTCCTCCTCCTTTCGGCACAGATGTTGTTGGTTGTCGATGGGTCTTCGTGGTGAAGTTTCTCCCAGATGGCAGTGTGGATCGTTATAAGGCTCGCCTGGTTGCCAAGGGTTTTACCCAAACTTATGGCGTTGATTACTTTGACACTTTCTCTCCCGTGGCTCGTCTCAGCACTATTAGGGTTCTTCTCTCTGTGGCTGTCAACAGGGATTGGCCCATCTCGCAGCTTGATGTTAAGAATGCTTTCCTCTATGGTGATCTGCAGGAAGATGTTTACATGGAGCAACCTCCTGGGTATGTTGCTCAAGGGGAGACACGGGTATGCCGGCTAAAGAAGGCTATCTATGACCTCAAGCAGAGTCCTCGTGCCTGGTTTGACAAGTTCAGTGGCATTGTTGCGGCCATTGGTTTTACAAGAAGCTCAGCAGATCACTCCTTGTTTGTTCGGAAAACCGCCTCTAGTCTTGTTGTTCTTGCGGTTTATGTTGATGACATTCTTCTTACTGGCGATGACCAGGATGGGGTATTGATGACCAAGAAACACCTTCGTCAACATCTGGTCACAAAGGATATGGGATCCCCGAAATACTTTCTGGGGATTGAAATCTCTAGAAAGCCCAACTCCATGGTCCTTTCCCAACAGAAGTATGCTCTTGATCTTTTAAAGGAGGCAGGACTGACTGGTGCTAAACCTGCACGTTGTCCTATGGCTGCTGGAGAAGACAAAACTTGGACAGATGACTCACCTCTTCTCTCCGATCTCATGAGATACCGGCGTCTGGTGGGCAAGCTCATATATCTCACGGTAACCAGACCCGACATCTCTTATGCTGTTGGCAAGGTGAGTCAGTTCATGCAAGCTCCGAGGGAGTGTCATCTACAATCTGCACTGAGGATATTAGAGTATATTAAAGATGCACCAGGAAAAGGACTCCTCTTTCAGAAGAATGGTCACCTAAGGGTTGAAGCTTACTCTGATTCAAGTTATGCGGATGACAAAGGGGACCGCAAATCTACATCAGGTTTCTGCACGTTTGTTGGAGGCAATCTTGTGAGTTGGAAGAGCAAGAAACAGTCTGTAGTTTCCAGGTCCAGTGCAGAGGCAGAATATCGTAGCATGGCATCGACTACATGTGAGTTGAAGTGGTTGCGGGCTCTCATGCTTGACTTAGGAGAGGTTTACAACTATCCTCTTCCTATGTTCTGTGACAATAAGGCCGCGATATACATTTCCAAAAATCCGGTCTTTCATGAGAGAACAAAACACATAGAAGTCGACTGTCATTTTATTCGAGAAGAAATATTGAAGAAACAGATTTGCACTCCATTTGTCACTTCCGACAACGAGTTGGCAGATGTCTTCACCAAGCCGGTGTCCGCTTCTTTTTTCCACATCTGCGACAAGCTAGGCATGATTGATATCTATGCTCCAGCTTGAGGGGGAGTGTTGTAGGTTGGAGACTGCGCGGTCTATTGCTGTCTGGAGACCGGGCGGTCTGGCGGTTTCTCCTAGCCGGTCTGTATACCGGGCTGTTGCTGTTTGGTATCACAGCGGTCAGGCGACTTGTCTCAGGCGACTAGGTGACCGAGCGGTCTAGCGGTCTCCTATGGCGGTCTATTCTCTCCTCCTGTTGGTAGCCGGGCGGTTAGCTGGTTTGTCTAACCGCACGGCTTGTCCGGTTTGTCTTTTGTAAAGCCGCATACACTTGTAAATTTTTAGTCCCACATTGATTATTTGTAATCTCTCTCATCTCCTCCATTCTATAAAAGGGAGGCTATACCATTGTAATAGATACCTTTTCGGATAATAAAGTTTCAGTTAAAACCATCTCGGCTTGTTTTTGTTCGGTTTCTACAGGAATGTCTCTTATGGAGTTGGTCTTGCACAGTAAAATTTTCCCAATAACATCAACCAGAAATTTGCCTTCTGCGTTCATGTCTGACCTTTTGAAGTACTGAGCATCAGCTGAAAAGCCACAGAATAGTGCTGTTTTGTCAGAGTCTTCAGCAATTAAGTGATCTTCTTCGTCTACTATCGGCAGTCGGAGAAGTTGAAAGACAGAGGTCTTGTTGAGTTTAATTTTCAAACCTTTCACTTTGGATTTCAGGACTTTGCCATTCCTTTTGACCTTCAGATTTGAAAAGAATTCGGCTACTTCTGGGAAGAGAATCCGACATGGCTCTTGCAGGATGAAGGAAAGCCCTGCGGTATCTAGAAGAATGAGCAAGTTGTGGAAATCGTCTGAGAGCTCGACAATCCCGGTGGTAACGAGTTCCGATCCTATGCCAATCTTCAAGACGGCGGCCATGATCCAGAAAAAAAGGGAAGAAATTCTGTCGCGGGGAAGAAGAAGAGTCGTGGCTCTGCAATTTCTCTAATGAAGATGAAGCGGCGGACGGATACTCGAGTGAATGGAAATGATTTCGTGTAGAGTGATATTTGGAATTTCGAATTTATAAAGACCTAGGTTTAAGTCTAATCATCTAGAAGAAAATAATTTAAAGTAAAGGCGGCACGGGAAAAATTTGAAAGCCAAACGACATATACACGAGAGGCAAAAGAGGTACTCGAGTACATAAGGAGTTACTCGAGTAGGTCTAGATAAGGTACTCGAGTATATAGAGAGTTACTCGAGTAGGTCTGTAGAAGGTACTCGAGTAGGTCTAGAGAATCTGAAATGACTCGAGTAGAAGAATGGACTCACTCGAGTAGGTGAAGTATACTACACGAGTACTTGATTGCCTTACTCGAGTAAGTTAAGGGACTACTCGAGTAGGTCTATTGAGTACTCGAGTAGGTACTTTGAGTACTCGAGTAGGTCAGGTTTTACTTGAGTCAGAGAAGGAAGAAACCTTTGAGAAGCCAGATTTTGACTAACCATTTAATTTCCTTTGCTTCCTTGATATCCAAACTGCTCTAATCTTCCTTGTTGAGCATCTCAGGTTCAGTTTTGAAGAATGAGAACTTGGTCTCGTCCAGCGGCTTCGTGAAGATGTCTGCAACTTGCCTGTCTGTGGAGACATATTGGAGATCTATGTCCCCATGCTCTACATGCTCCCGGATGAAATGATACCTTAGCTCGATATGCTTTGTCCGGCTGTGCGAGACTGGATTGTTGGCTATTGAAATTGCGCTGGAGGAGTAGCAAAACAAAGGGATATTCTTGAACTTCATGTTGTAATCCTCAAATTGATTCCTTATACAAAGTAACTATGCGCAGCAACTGCCTGCAGAGATGTACTCTGACTCAGCCGTTGAGATTGTGACACAGTTCTGCTTCTTGCTGATCCAGGAGATTAGCCTTCTTCCAAAGAATTGGCACGTCCCGGAGGTGCTTTTCCTGTCATCTTTTCTTCCTGCAAAATCTGCATCTGAAAACCCAATTAGTTCGTTGTCATTACTTCTTGGGTACCATAAGCCAAGATTTGGTGTACCTTTAAGGTATCTCAAGATCCGCTTTGCAGCAGCGTAGTGAGATTCCTTAGAGTTCACCTGAAATCTAGCACAGACACATGTTGAGAATATTATGTCAGGTCTACTGGCAGTAAGGTAGAGCAGGGATCCAATTATGCTTCTATACTTGGTTTCATCAAAGGGTTTCCCTTTTTCATCCTTGTCCAGATACATAGTTGAGCCCATTGGAGTCCTCATAGAGGCTGCATTCTCCATTCCGAATTTCTTAATTAGCTCTTTGGTGAACTTGGTCTGCGAGATGAAAATTCCATCTTCAGATTGTTTCACCTGAAGCCCTAAGAAATACTTCAGCTCGCCCATACTGCTCATTTCGAACTTCCCTTGCATAAGTTTTGAGAACTTTTTGCATAGGTTGTTGTCTGTAGAGCCAAAGATAATGTCGTCGACATAGATTTGCACTAGCAAAATCTTGCCTTTAATTTCCCTAAGAAATAATGTCTTGTCTATCTTTCCCCTTGAGAACTTGTTCTCAAGTAGTAAGCTAGACAGCGTCTCATACCAAGCTCGAGGAGCTTGTTTCAGACCATATAGTGCCTTGTGCAGGAAATAGACAGAATCAGGAAAGTTAGGATCAACGAAACCTGGAGGTTGTTCCACATACACTTCCTCCTTTTTGTTACCATTTAGGAAGGCAAACTTCATGTCCATCTGATAGACGGTGAAGCCTTTGAAAGCAGCATATGCTAGGAACAACCTTATTGCCTCCAGCCTCGCCACTGGAGCATATGTCTGGTCGAAGTCGATTCCTTCTTCTTGACGATAGCCTTTAGCGACAAGTCTGGCCTTGTTCTTTATGATCGTCCCGTCTTCGTCCATCTTGTTCCCGTAGACCCATTTTGTTCCAATGATGTTCTTTCCTTTGGGTCTTGGAACAAGCTTTCATACATTGCAGCGCTTGAACTGATTTAGCTCTTCTTCCATTGCCATTATCCACGATGCATCTGAGTTTGCTTGCTCAAACTTCTTTGGTTTAACCTGCGAGAGAAAACTTAAATAAAGATTCTCATTAGTTGTACCTCTTCGAGTTCTGACACCGTCCCGGGAATCTCGTATGATTTGGTCCATGGGGTGATCTTTCAGATGTCTGAGCTCTAAAGTTCTTGCATCTGGATAATCTTGAATCACTGGAGTGATTTCTTCATCTTGGATGACTTCTTCATTTTGATCATCAGCCTTTCCAATAGGAGTTGGAGTGGTGATCTTAATGAACTTTTTGCCTTTGTCTTCTGACGGTTCATCCAAGTTAGTTTCTTTCAGCTTTTCACTTGTATCTTCAATGAGCATACTAGAAGGATTGCTTTGTAGCAAGCTCGTCTCGTCAAATACAACATGTATCGATTCTTCTACCACTAGAGTTTTTCTATTAAATATCCTATATGCCTTACTATGGCTACTATAGCCTACAAAAATACCTTCAAAGCTCTTTTTGCTGAACTTGGTGGTATGATACTTACCATTGTTAAGTACGAAGCATTTACAGCCAAAGATTCTAAAGTATGAGACTGTTGGTTTCCTGCCTTTCAGAAGTTCGTAAGGTGTCTTATCGTTGTCTTTGTTTATGAGTGCTCGATTTTGCACGTGTCATGCAGTGTCGAAGGCTTCAACCCAGAAGTACTCCGGTAGTGAAGCATCACTCAACATGGTCCTGCAGGCCTCTATGAGTGTTCTGTTCCTTCTCTCAGCCACTCCATTCTATTGTGGAGTACGAGGAGAGGAAAACTCATGAAAGATACCTAAGCTTTCATAGAATTCTATCATGGCCCCAGATTTGAACTCTGTTCCGTTGTCACTTCTGATTTTGACTATGGAGCAGTTGTATTCATTCTGGACTTGCCTGACAAAATTAGTAAAGATGTTGAAGGTATCTGACTGGTGTTTCAAAAAGAACACCCATGCAAAACGCGAGTAATCATCAACAATTACCAACGTATAATCCTTACCTCCCAAACTTCTAATTTGTAGTGGACCAAACAAGTCCATGTGCAATAGATGGAGACATCTGTTAGAGTCTTTGCCAATAATGCTTTTAAAGGTAGTCCTTGTGTGCTTGCCTTTTACGCATGCATGACAGGGTCTATCTTTGACACATTTGACATTTGGGGCATCACGTACTAAGTTCATTGAAAATAATTTATTAATAGTTTTGAAATTAATATGTGCTAGTCTCTTGTGTCATTGGTCACCAAGAGACGCACTATCTTTTGCTAAAAACACACTGGTGTAGAGGAATCTATACAAATGAAGTTTAAACAGAAAATATTCCTGCTTCGAGTGCCGGATAGAATCGTTTCCATATTGTCAACGGATTTTATCAAGCACTTATCAGCATGGAATTCAACTATGTATCCTTTATCGCAGAGTTGACTTATGCTTATGAGATTGTGTTTCAATCCTTCGACATAAGCCACATCCGAGAAGGATACATTGTCGTTAGTAATCATACCATATCATCTAGTAACTCCACGGTCTGAACCTCCAAAGATGACCTTCAGTTCGTTCACGACTGGAGTAAAGTTTTGAATGAGGCTTCTAGTCCCAGTCATATGCCGAGAGCATCCGCTGTCCAAATACCAGATAGGCGTTTTGTTGGCCTTTGGACATACCTGCAATCATAATCAGTTTGCCTTAGGAACCCAAACACGTTTGGGTCCTTGGTCTCGGGTTAGAGTGCTCCCCCTACGAGTATTAGCATTATGAGCGGTCTTTTTCATATTGCTGACATGCGGGGTTGCAGCATTTCTGGAATTGAACCAGCAATCTATGGCGAAGTGACCAACCTTGCCGCAGCACCAATAGTCAAATCTGTTGTACCTTTGCCTCATGATCTCCTGCTTGACCTTTTGGAATTGTGGTCTAGCAGGGGCAGCATTCTTGGAGGAAGACGCCTCATGATGATGGCAATCACATGGCTTCTTATCCTTTATGGGCTTCTCTACAACAAACTTTGTCTTTGATGCCTTCTTGAAGTTATGCCCATGATTGAAAGGGCCATAGCTCTGAAGAATAACTTCTTCATAAGGAGCCTTAAAGACACTTTCGCCAAAGTCTCTGGGTCGAGTCCATTCTTGATAGAGGGACTTTGGCTCTACATAGGTAGGCATGGCAAAGTGCTCGTAGGATGAGTCAAAATCAAACTCATTTGATGGAAAGATGACTTTCTTAAATGTAGTTTGATCTTGAGGGGCTTTCCCTTTCTCTTTGGCTAAGGCCTTTTTGGCGGCCTTATTTTTTCGTTGATTCTTGTTTCTCCTAGAGGATTTACTAGGAGCTTCTTCATGGCCTAGTCCAGCTCCCTTGGCCTTTGCTGAGAATTCAGCAACGAATGGAAGAACCGTCTTGGGCTTCGAGAAACTTTCAACCAGTTTCTTTTCAGCTGCAAGTTGGGCTTCCAATTCCTTGATGATTTTCTCTTTGAGGTCAAGGTGCTCAAGAGCCTTGTTATATTCTTCAATTGCATTATTGAAGTTTTCTTTGAGGGAGTCAGTCTTTGCGACTTTCTCTCACAAGATACGCTCTTCGGCTTTTAGAGATTTGATCTCTTTAGCCTGAGTTTTCACAACTCGACGACATTTGTCGTAAGCCATGATTAACTCCTTGTACTGGGCCATTAGCTCTGACTCATCGTCAGAGGAGCTCTCCTCACAATCATGTTCAGAGACTTCAGAATCTGAAAGAGGGGTATGAGAGTTTACCTTCCCAGTGAACTGGGGCTCTTGATCATCATCTGTTTGAGCCATTAGTCCAAAATAAGCTTCCTCTTCTTCACTTGACTCAGATGAGTCGGAGTCACTAAGAGTCTTGCTCTTTTTGGCTATAAGGCTCTTCTCTTTCCTCTTCTTGTTGTGTGGGGATTTCTTCTCATCTCTTCTACCACCCTCCTTCTTCTTATGAGGGCAGACGGCTATGACGTGACCTGCTTATTACAACAATAGCAAATGATGTCAGTCGAAACATATTTGTTCTGTTTGGAGGAATACCTGTCATGGCTACTTGAGCCTTTTCTTTGCCGATCACCATCGTGTTGTGATCTTCTATAGGAGGCATCCTTGCTTTTCCATTGCTTTTTCTTGTTCAAGAATTTCTTGAACTGACGTGAGAGCAGTGAGAACTCTCCTTCTGATAGTTTAGAGCCTGAGGTACTAGGCTCAGAAGTTTCTTCTTCCCCACTAATCTCTGGAGCTGGAGCAGGGGAGGTAACCTTTGTCTTTCTAGAGGTGTCTGCTTTTAGAGCAACAGACTTTTCTTTGAGAGCAGACCTGCTCTTCTCTTCTTCAGCTTTCCTGGTATTGAGTTGAAGCTCATATGACATAAGCTTCCTGAAGAGATTTTGTGGGTCTGTCTCAGCCTGCTTACCAAACTCCCTGATGGCACAGACCTTGTTGTCCCATTCTTTGGTCAGGGATCTCAGGAATTTGTCATTCAGTTCTCCATTAGTGAATACTCTGCCATAGACCCTTAGGCCATTCACTATCTTGAAGAAGTTCTCAAATGTATCAGCAATGGTCTCTTTGCTTCCCTATCGGAAGGCTTCATACTTCTGATTGAGGAGGGATCTCCGATCATCCCTCACTTCTTCTGTTCCCTCTATTAAGGTAACCAAGGACTGCCACATATCCTTTGCAGATTGGCAGTGGATTAAGTTTTGCAGCATTGAGTCATCTACTGCACTTGCTATAATGTTTTTAGCTTTCTTGTCCAGTGAGACAAGTGCAATCTCGTCCTTGTCCAAATCCATCAGCTTCTTTGGAACCTTCTTGGTAGGATCTATAGTGGAGACAGTCATAGGGACATAAGGACCTTCTTCAACTATCATGAAGATCCTTGGATGCACAGCTTCCATAAAAAATTTGATCTTTTCTTTCCACATGGGAAAGTTGTTCTTGTTGCACAGTGGAAGCTTGGCGAAATCCTTTGCCTTGTCCATGATAGATAGATCTCAATTATCAACTATATGCAGGAACTGATCAAGGTGTTAACCTTTCAACGATCAACCTCGCTTTGATACCAATTGAAAAATAATAGTTGTTAACCTAAATCACCTAGAGGGGGTGAATAGGTGAGTTGTGCGACTTTTGCGAAATAAAAATCTTAGAACACAACACAGATCTATCTACTAAAATATCACAGACGAGACAAGATTTATAGTGGTTCCTAGATCTTGGGTACATCCACTTTCCCTCACCGATCTAGCAACGAACTAGACTCGGCTACTCCACTATCTCGGATTGAAAATCAATCCTACCCTCGGAACAAAGTTCCTACAATATCAATCCAATCCAACTAGATCTACAACTCGGAAGAAACACCTTCCTACAAACTCGGAGTGGAAAACTCCTACACTCGGAGAAAATTTCTCCTACAGAAATAAAGTACAAGTATTGAACAAATACAAACAGTGAAATCGTCTGGTTCAGATCTGAAAAATAAAACAGAAACTGGAATCTTCTTCTTGGCGTTCGGCTTTATCAGAAGAGTTGAAGAAGGATTCTCGACAATCAGTAGATCTGAACTTCTTGCTTCCACGATCGGACAGATGATGAGTATGTGAAATATGATCCCGATCTGGAGAGCTTCTTCAGTCTATTTCCTATGAAGATCGAAACCCTTGCCGGATAAGAACAGAGGCGGCGGCAGCTTTCGTTCCGTGAAGAGAGAGAGAGGAAATAGCGATTATTTTGGAAAGAGACGGCTGCAAAACTCAGAGGAATTTTCTTCTTGAAAGATCTATTTTTCTGATTAGGGTTTGTCGATTGGACAAGACCTTTTATAGAAGTACTAATAACGGTCATAATCGGCTTTAATGACGTACACGTGGACCTATCATATCACGGTATTTGAAAATCTGTCAAATCTGGACTTAGAAGAAATTTCAGGGAAAAAGAGGTCATATACACGAGTATGTATAAAACTACTCGAGTAGGTCAAGGACTACTCGAGTAACCAAAGAGATTTTACTCGGGTATATAAATCATGACTACTCGAGTATGTAGAAGAAAACTACTCGAGAAAGTATAGTCAACTACTCGAGTACTTTAGAAGATCTACTCGAGTACACAGAAAATTTTCTCGGGAAGGAGTTAAACTACTCGAGTACAAGTTGTACTACTCGAGTAGGTAGAATTGAACTACTCGAGTGGTTAGAAGAACTACTCGAGACAAACACTTAGAAATATTCTGCACACGGGAAAAACAGCTACTCGAGTAGTTAGGTTTAACTACTCGAGATAAAAGAAATCTTCTCGAGTATATGAAAGACTTACTCGAGTATATCTTAACTACTCGACACAGAGAAGATTGTTACTCGACACAGTGTCGAGACTTACTCGAGTATATAAAGTACCTACTCGAGTAAATGACTTAGAAAAAAATTCTGAGAGAGAGAAATCTGGAATTACTCGAGTATGAACTACTCGAGAGAAAATAAGCTACTCGAGTATGTGACTTGGACTACTCGAGTGATTTACTTAGAGACATTTGGAACCTGAATTCTGGGCAACTCGAGTAGGAAGAATGATCTACTCGAGTAGTTAAGTAAGCTACTCGAGTATGTCAATGAACTACTCGAGTGTTTTACTTAACTTCACGAGAGGAAGAATTTTCTTACTCGAGTATGCAGACCTCTTACTCGAGTATTTCTCAAGCAATCTACTCGAGTAGTTAAGGACCTACTCGAGAGAAATACTTAGGAAAATTTCTGTCAGCAATTTTCTTCTTCTACTAGAAGGGAATCAGCACCAAGTCTTTACACAGTCCTATAGCTTGAATATGAAGTGTATCCCAATAGAGAGACTACACATGAGTCAACACTTTGGAACACACAATGAGGGATTACACTGTATGGTCCTGTGTTTGGTGACCCATTGTAGACTGACATTGGTCTACACTTCCCATTGGAGTCCTGCAAACACATAACTCAAACAAAGCATCAAGTACAACCTAATTCATCTTAGTTCCAGGGTGACTTCATCAAATCTGGGTTACTGTGGATATGGTTCCCAACAAACAGGATCGGTGAGACCAACCCGCGCCTTTTATGTAGCCACGAGTACGTGGTACTCGGTGATGGTAAAGGCGATTTGAGCAACGAGGGGTGGAGGATCCGACCTGCGCTATGTACGTCTGACGGGAGACCTGAAAGTGTGGTCTGTTGGAGCGCATAGGGAGAGTCTTAGGCCTTCGAGCCATGTCACAATGGGGGGCTACAGGCCATCCCAGTGCGTTAAGACTATAACTCCGGCTGTACGTCATGGAGTAAATGCTCAAGTGATTTGTTGTTGGGTTGCGACCCTGATACGGTGGTGGGCAACTAGTTCGCAGGTACACCAAGAATGTGCCCTGAGTGCATGGATCGTTGGGCCGCGTGGCTGACGATTGTGATGGAATGGATGTGCATGAGTGCACATTGAATGAGCTATAGATATATATGCTTGTACATGCTATGCTTTGCAGGGAAGAATACCGCTGCCTCGAGAGAAGGGGTAGGGTCGTTATAATTTGGTCAGCGGAATACTGACCGTTGCCTCTTTTGCCACCATTGGGTGGCCTATCCCTGTACAGGTGTTGGAGAGCCAAGCGGCACGCATAAGGGCTAAAGTCCCTGTTGTTGTTGCTGCTGCCGCCGCTAGCCCTCGAAGTCTAAAGAAATGAAAGTGTGATGTTTTATTTTGTGTGGCCGGCCTGCGCGCCATTGTTTATGGCCACTTGTATGAAAGCCCTGTAAGGCCTTAAGGCCAACGCTTTGTCTTGTATGTGTTGTAAGACATTCCTATGAAGATATAAAATATGGGGTTTTATATGTCGGACATTCAGGTGTGGAGTTCAAGTGTACTGTTAGGCTTCCGCTAGAATGCAATGGGTTAGGGTGCGCTGCGCTACTCTGGTGTCATACAGTGACTTCACCGCTCGTTTTGTGGTGTATGATATGGGGCCCCGCCCGGACCTTCTAGTATATATGATATGAACAGATGGGGTTGTTACATTTTTGGTATCAGCTGTCTTGGTTTTCCCTTTCGAAGTCGTGGTCGACTTCTTTTATGGGGTGGCGAGCACGTGTCTGTGCACACCAAATTAACACGATTGAACTCCTGAATATCCATAATAGGAATGCAAATACATGTGTTTGATGAACCTGCGCATTCCTATTTTGTTATGATTGCTTGTGTGCGGTCGCTAATGTGTGTGTCTTGTCCACCTTTAGGTGACATGAAGTGGAGCTGGGCCGTCGGAGCCCCAGTGTTCTGAAGAAAGTACGGCACCAGCCGAGGTGCCTACACCTCCACCATCTGCGGAAACCATTCGATTAGTTGCTAAGGCTGTATTTTCCATGATGCAAGGTCAGCCAGTTGGGCAGGCACAGCCGGTTTTGAGACCAGAATAGGTGCCGGCAAGGCCAGAACCTGTTGCGGCTATAGATCCACGAGCAGTTGAACGGCGGTTGACACGGTTTATGAGTTTTCATCCGCATACGTTTTCGGGAGCAGGATCTCCTACGCAGGCTGAGGATTGGTTATCGCGCATCAAGAGGATTATGATGGCGATCGAATCGGAGGAACATTAGAAAGTTACCTTAGCTACATTCCTACTTGAAGGAGAAGCGAGATTATGGTGGGACGAGATGGAGTTGCATCACTTGGCGGGGAGACCGTTGACACAAGTGACTATGGAGGAATTCTCTCGACTCTTCCCGGCAAAGCACCTTCCCGTGGCACAGCGTATAGCCATGGAGAATGAATTCAAGAGATTAACGCAAGGAGACGACAGTGTTGAAGCATACCTGCATGAGTTTACTCGCTTGGGACGGTATGCGGGTTCAATATTTGCTGATGAGCAGAGGAAGACAAATTGGTTCTACGAAGGATTGCGGGACGAGCTGAGGTTCCTGCTTTCGAGTTCGGTGAACCAGGGCTTCCAGGTGTTAGTAGACACTGCGTGCGTGCTGGAGAAAGACATGAAGAGGGTGCAGGGGAAGAGGGCCTTGGCTGTGACACAACCAGAGTTTAAGTTGCCCCGACCGGCAAAGTCATTCTATAAGAAGAAGTGGGGCAAGAGGCCCAAGACGGTTGGACAAGCTCCTTCTTCAGTTTCCTCGGGAGCAACGTCGGGGGCCACCTCAAAGCCAGAGACTCGTACGTGTTTTACGTGTGGACGGGTGGAGCACATCGCCCGTGACTGTCGGGTGCCGCCAAAGAATAAAAAGAAGGCGTGAGCGTCATATGCTGAGAAGGGCAAAGCAGTGGTGGACTCCTCTGCATCTCAGGCATAGACCCGGGTCTACAATCTTGGCCTGCAGGAGGCCATTAAACAAAGTGACGTCGTCACAGGTACGAGTTTAGTTTTGAGTAATATTGTGTTTGTATGTTTTGTTTATTGCATATGTGTATGTGGCTTGTGTGTAATGCGATTACCACGGGCTTTGTACTGATTCGGAACACGCTGGCGCGAGCACTGTTTGATATAGGTGCGTCGCATTCTTTTCTATCTCGAGAGTTTATAATGCGGCTTGGGATACTCAGTCATGTAAAGGCAGATAACGTTAGAGTGGTGTTGCCAAATGGGTGTATGATGCTTGCGGATCAAGCTTGCGATGTGGCTGTGTATATAGGAAGTCTGGATTTCTGTTTGACGGCATCTGTATTACCGATATCGGAATTTGACGTGATATTTGGGATGGATTGGCTTGCGGAGCAGCATGCCTTGACAGATTGTCAGTCCAAAGAGGTCACGTTGGGCCAGAATACCGACAGGAGACGAAGTTCGCGGGTATGCGAGGAGTTGGAGGGACGTTGATGTCTACCCTCCAAGCTGTCAAAGTTGTTCAGAAGGGCGCGGAGGTATACTTCACGCTAATTCAGGCGGTGGAGCCTAAGGCCAGTGTGAGTGATGTTTCGATCGTGTCGGAGTTTACAAATGTGTTTCCCAAGGATCTCCCTCTACCACCCCAGCGAGAGATTGACTTCACGATAGAGCCGGTGTTAGGTGCGAAACCTGTGGCCCGCTCGCCATATCACGTTTCGCCAAAGAGATGGCGGAGTTGAAAGTCCAACTGCAAGAATTGCTGAAGCAGGGTTATATACGCCCAAGCATGTCACCTTGGAGCGCCACTGTGCTTTTTGTGAAAAAGAAATACGGGAGTTTGCGGTTGTGTATTGATTACCGTGAGCTGAACAAGCTGACTGAGAAGAACAAATATCCAATTCCGCGGATTGATGAGTTGTTTTATCAGCTAGTGGGATCGACCGTCTATTCCAAGTTGGATTTGAAATCTGGTTATTGCCAATTGAGAATCTGGGATGGTGACATTCCCAAAACCGCATTTGGAATGCGTTACGGGCATTACGAATTCACAGTGATGCCATTTGGACTGTGTAATGCGCCCTCGGTGTTTATGTATTTGATGCACCGTACGTTCCGCGAGTACCTGGACTTGTTCGTGATAGTGTTCATTGATGACATCCTGGTGTACTCGAAGTCGAAAGCTGAGCATGAAACCCACTTGTGATTGGTGTTGAACACATTGAGGCAGAACAAGCTCTATGCCAAGTTCTCGAAGTGCGAGTTTTGGCTATCGTCAGTGGCTTTTCTAGGCCATGTGGTGAGTGGAGCGGGCATAGTAGTGGATCCTGCAAAGATAAGGGCCATAGAGGAGTGGCTGGTGTTGTCCTCAGTGGCCGAGGTCAGGAGCTTCCTTGGACTTGCGGGCTACTATCGAAGATTTGTTGAGAATTTCTCGCGGATCGCTTTGCCGTTAACCACGCTGACAAGAAAAGATCAGAAGTTCGTCTGGACGCCAGAGTGCGCACGAGCTTTTGAAGAGCTGAAGGTTCGGTTGACCACGACGCCGGTGTTGTCTTCTCCATGTAGGACCGATGGATTTTTAATCTATAGTGATGCCTCAGTGAGCGGCTTAGGCTGCGTTCTTCTGTAGAATGGAAAGGTGAGTGCTTATGGCTCACGCCAGCTGAAGGTGCATGAGCGAAATTATCCTGTCCATGACTTAGAATTGGCGGCGGTAATTTTTGCACTCAAGCTGTAGCGACACTATCTTTATGGAGTGAAGGTGGAGATCTATACAGATCACAAGATCCTAAAATACCTATTGGAACAGAAGGACTTCAACATGCAACAACGAAGGTGGTTGGAGTTCCTTGGGGACTACACTTTCAAGATTCACTATACTCCCGGGAAGGGAAACATCGTCGTGGATGCATTGAGTCGGAGAGCTCCAGCTAGAGCGAATTGGTTGCAGAGGCATGATGAACGTCTCATCCAGGAGCTAGAAGCATTAGAGATTTCTTGTGTTGACAAGAATTCCACCACCAATGCATGTCTGAACTGGACGGAGGTGCAATGTGGCCTTGCAGACCGGATTCGACGAGCAATGGAGTTAGATGAAGATCTCTTCCGCTATGTTAAAGAGGGGCCAGAGGGCAAATTCTCCTGGAATGACGGTCTTTTGTGGAAAGAGGGACGTTTGTGCGTCCCGAATGTGGGTAAATTGCGGGAAGAACTGATGTATGAAGCGCATTATACAAAATATTCCATCCACCTCGAGAGCACGAAGATGTTCAATGATATGAAAAAACTATTATGGTGGCCAAAGCTAAAGAGAGATGTGGCTAAATGTCAAACATATGCAATGGTAAAGGCGGAATGCCAAAAGCCGGGCGGTTATTTGAAGTCACTGCCAATTCCAGAGTGGAAGTTTGATAATATTTCCTTGGATTTTGTGCACGGGTTGCCGAGATATCAGTGAGGGAATGATTCCATCTGGGTGATTGTCGACCGGCTAACGAAAGTAGCACATTTTCTCCCAAACAGGCGGGATGATTCAGTTGAAAGTTTAGCAAAATTATATGTTGACCAGATTGTGCGGCTTCACGGTGTTCCTCGGAGCATCGTCAGTGATCGAGATGGGCGGTTCACGTCAAATGATTGGAGGCTAGTTGACCAGCTGTTGGGCACGAAGTTGACATTCAGTACGGCTTTTCATCCCCAGACGGATGGCCAAACTGAACGGACCAACAGAACGATGGAGGACATGCTCAGCATGTGCGCCCTAGACTTCAGAAAGAGATGGGAAGATCATCTCTACATGGTGGAGTTTGCCTACAATAACAGCTAGCAGGCGAGCATCGGTATGGCACCGTATGAGGCTCTGTATGGATGGAAGTGTCGTACGCCTTTAGCTTGGATAGAGGCAGGCGAAGCCAGAGTGTATAACAAAAATGAAATCGATGAACCGAATTCAACAATTCGTACCGTTTGGGAATGGCTATTGATCGCTCAAGATCAGCAAGCGAAATACTACAACGCCAAACACCGGAACGTGGAATTTGTGGTCGGCGACTGGGTATACTTGAAGATCAAACCCTTCAAAGGCGTATCCAGGATTCGATGGTTGAAAAAGTTGAGTTCAAGATACCTTGGTCCGTTTGAAGTGGTCGAGCGAGTTGGGGAAGCTGCGTATCGGCTAGCTCTTTCGGCACTCTTGGGTGGATTGCATGATGTATTTCATATCTCGGTGCTGCGAAAGGCCGTAAAAGATCTAGCTCGGGTGATCAAGGATGATCAAGTGTCGGTGGAGTATGGGCTAACGACAAAGGTTAGGCCCATTCAGATCGAGGATCGAGCCGAGAAACAGTTGCGGAACAAGACGGTCGGGATGGTGAAAGTCCGGTGGGACAACTGCGGCCGTGAAGAGCTTACATGGGAGCGAGAGCAGACCATGCGAGCTGAGTTTCCCGAACTTTTTGTGTAATGGTCATACACTATGTATCAACTGATATTAAACCGATTGTGGAATGAAAATCATTTTGTTTGACTCCTTACTTGGTGCAAATTTCGGGGACGAAATTTTTGTAAGGAGGGGAGGGTTGTAACACCCCAAAATTCAGAAGTTGGAAAAAATGTGAGTGACACGGCCTGGGACACGGGCGTGTCCCAGGGCGTGTCCTTCCTGGGTGAACGGTCGACGAACTCAACATTTGACCTCGGGCATGTCTAGTGTCGTGTGTACAACCTCGGGCTCGCGAAAGGTGATCCAGCAAGCGAGAAAGGGGGGCTGGCGAGATGAGAGGATGCCCACGTGCAAGAGGCGAGATGTATGAACAGCTCTCTGAGTAGGCGAGACCTCTTAGTTTGGCGAGACCTCCTAGGGGCGAGATGGCCCACAGGCGAGAGGCCGGCGAGACAGACAGGGCGGCTGTCTCGCCCGCAGTACCTTCCCCACTCGCCACATGCGGGAAAGGAGTTCTCACCCTTTTTCCACTAAAGGGGGATTTTTGTCTTTGTGCCCCAGATAATTTACATTTTTACCCCTGGAGGTCTGCATATAGCCATCTGGAACAGCGGAGTTAGGCTGTTAGCAGACCCAGTCCAGTGTGTTTTGGTCTTTTCAGGATGATTTAGAAGTGATATTTGCAGAGCAGATTCAGGGGCCTATAAATAGACCGATAAGGTGCCTGAGAAAAGGTTGTTGAACCTTTCCACTATCTTCATCACAGGCACCTAGCTCAGCACTGGCTAGGGAGGGGAAGACTTTCAGTTCTTTCGGGGAAGAGGTGGGACCTCCAAGCTGGGGCCCCTCGGTCTGTTTTCAGGTCACTGACTCCCGTCAGGAGGGTAGCGCCGGGAGAGTACATGTGGGCTGCATCCTGTTTCGAACTTTAGGAGGGATCAGAAAGCTGGTTCCAACATTTTTGGTGCGGTGAGCGTGGAACGCAGCCCTCAGAGAAGAATCTTGAGCAACCACATGGCGGGAGATCACGGAGAAGGAGAAGGAGGGGAGTCAGATAACCCAGGGGGATTTGTAGGAAGAGCGGAGTTTATGGCTTCAATCAAGTGGATCATGGATCTACTGCAAGGGATCTCGCGGCAGGGAGATTATTCAACTCCACTGCCTCAAGTGCCAGCTCTCGCGACTCAGGAAGAACTTGTCTCGGCGCGAGTGGGAGAAGACGCCCCGGGGAGGAGACCGGGGAAGGAGGTGATGGTGGAGGGGAACGGGAGAGACATGACAGGAAGGGAGCTGTTCCCAAGTCCGGCGAGTACAATCTCGCCAGGAGAGGTCGTCGCGCGAGTAGGGGCGGCGAGACCGGCGGCGAGAGGGTCCCCTTTTTGCGAGCTAATCCTGTCAGCTCCCGTCCCTGAAGGTTTCCGAGAACCTGAGATGAACTACTATGTAGGGAAGGATGATCCCCTCCATCACTTGCAGTGGTTCGAAAACGCTGTCTCGATCAGGCCCATGATGGACGCGTTTAAGTGCCGCCTTTTTGCGATCACTCTAAAGGACAAAGCTAGGGACTGGTTCCATCAACTCCCGACAGGCTCGATATACTGCTTTGAGGACTTAAGTAGGAGCTTCCAGCTCCGGTTCTCCACATCTAAGAAGAGGAAGAAGAACCCGGAGTCGATCTTTTTGATTAAGCAGAAGGCGGATGAGTCGCTGGCTCAGTACGTGGATAGGTTCCAAGAAGAGATTTTGGATATACAGGAGGTGTCAGGGTTTGTCCTCCAGATGGCCTTTACTGTGGGACTACGGGAAGGATTCTTCAAGATGAGCCTCACCCGAAAGGCGCCGCTGTCCTTTGAGGGCTTGATGGAGAAGGCGGCAAAGGAAATAGCGATGGAGGCGGCAAACCCAGCTTTTGCGAAGAAGTTGGCAAGGCTTACTGAGGTAGAGTCGAGGGAGTCAGGTGGGAGACAACAGGAGGCAAGGAGAAGAGAGGAGCCAAGGGTGCCGGCGTATCCGGAGCTGGGGTGGAGACAACAGGGAGGCCCTGCCCCAGGACAAGGTAGAGGATTTCCCCAAGGGGGGAGGAACCAACAAGGAGGACCGGGAAGGTTTCACCAGCAGGGGTGGGGGTATGGTCATAGACCACCCCTGCCCCCTCCGCAGCAGGCCATGGCCATCGACCGAGGCAGTGGACGAGGCCGGGAGAGAGGAAGAGGAGCAGGAGCAGGGAGAAGAAGGAACCCACAGGAAGGAAGGCAAGGGGGGAGGTGGCGTTGCCATATTGTGACTTCCACGAGGAGGAAGGTCACGCAACGGCTACCTGCCCAGATTTCTTGGAGATAAGGAGAACTCGAGGGGCAGGAGAACAGCAAAGGCCGGTGTGGATAGAGGAAGTAACAGTTACAGGAGAAGATGATCGATGTGTGGATCGAATGGATGAAGGTGATCGCTGGGGAATTGGAGTGATCAATGGGGGGTGGGGATAGAGGCGACCCGAAAGGCGAGCCTTCACACTATGTACCGCCGAAGCATCGCCTCGGCATCACAATCCCCTCCCCAAGATGAAAAGATTACCTTTTCGAGGAAAGACATGCCGGACCATGAGGACCCATTTTGTGACGCGCTGGTGATACGGACCGCCATCGAGAACTTCACGGTGTCGCGGATACTAGTAGACAATGGGAGCTCAGTGAATGTGATTTTCAAAAAAGCATTCAATGCAATGAGGGTGGAGGCCCGGATGGTGATGGCGGCAGATGGACCACTGTTTGGGTTCTCAGGGGAGAGGAAAGAAGTCGGGGGGGGAGTGGGACTTCAGGTTACCCTGGGAGGGCTGTCTCGGAATTGCCGCTTTGTCATAGTGGATGCCCCCAGTAGTTACAACGCTATCTTTGGACGCCCCTTAATCAGCGCTTTCAGATGCGTTCCATCATCGTTTCACCAGTGCTTGAAGCTGAATTCAGGAGGTACCCAAATCAGGGTATGGGGGGATCCTAAGGCCGCTAGGGAATGCTACGTGACGGCAGTGAACACCATCTCCTGGCGGGGAGACGCCGAGGAGTTGGGAAAGTGGATGGAGCAATTACAACAAGAACAGGGAGTTGGGGAAGAGCAAAGAGTCGAGGAAGATGCTGGAGGAGAAGAAGTAGTAATGGTGGGAGGCATTACGGGGGAGCCAGAAATGGCGGGAGAGGAGTTCGGGGAGATGGTGATGGTAGAAGAAAAGGAGAAGGAAAGAGCGGAAGGAGTGGGAGAAATGGTGAGGAACTGGGACATGGTGGAGAGGCTGGAAGTGGCTAGAAAGGAGGGCGAAGAGACAGAGGAGGCAGAGAGAAAGGAGCCAAAAGAAGAGGTAGGGAGGAGAGAGAAAAGGCGGATGGAAGAAGCGGGAGGGTCGCCCGGGGAGGGGGCCCGGCCAGAAAAGAGAAGGGCCTCACGACAGGAAGAGGAGGATGCAAGCAAATGTGAGACAGAGCAGCCGGGGGAAGAGATGATGATGGCCAACGTGGAAGGCGAATCCAAGGAGCAGGATGCGCAGGCAGAGCAGGAGGGGGAGGAAGAGCCATCAAGGCTGAAAGCGGCCGTGGAGGTCCTCGAGGTAGAGATCCACACCAAGGAAGGCCGAGAGGAAAAGATGAAAATCAGTGGCGAGCTCAGCCCGGAAGACCTTGAGAAGATAAGGGCCTGCGTGCAGGAAAATATTGACATCTTCGCATGGAGCGTCGCGGACATGTCAGGGGTCGATGCAGACGTCGCCTATCACCGCCTCAATCTCGATCCGAACACTCGCCCCATACAACAGAAGAAGAGGGCCATCGCCTCCAAGATGGTCGGACCTATTAGATAGGAAGTGGAAAATTGCTTAAGGCGGGGTTTGTGTCTGCCTGTAAGTATCCGGGGTGGGTGACTAATGTTGTAATGGTCAAAAAAGGGGAGGGTAGGTGGAGAATGTGTGTGGATTTTCTCTTTTAAATAAAGCATGCCCCAAGGATTGTTATCCGCTGCCCCGAATCGACGCGCTGGTTGACTCAGCCGTCGGTTTCCCCTTTATGAGTTTCTTGGATGCATTTTCTGGATATCATCAAATACGCATGCATCCCCCGGACGTTAAGGACGTCACCTTCGTCACGGAGGATGGATGCTTCTGTTTTAATATGATGCCTTTCGGTTTGAAAAATGCGGGAGCAACCTATCAAAGAATGATGGATCGGATCTTCCGAGAACAGAGAGGGAGGAACCTCGAGGTGTACGTGGATGACTTGATGATCAAAAGCAAGGACCTCGAAGCTCATGTCCTAGATCTGGAGGAGACCTTTGAAACCCTAAGGAAGTATAAAATGAGACTCAACCCCCTGAAATGTGTTTTTGGTGCCAGCAGGGGAAGGTTCCAGGGACATCTTCTCACTCCATCTGGAGTGGAGCCCAACCCCGAAAAAGTGAGAGAGATCCTAGAATTGGAGTCCCCTAGGAATGCTAAGGAAGTCCAGCATCTCACAGGCAAGTTGGCCGGGCTAAGCAGGTTCCTCTCTCGAGCCGGGGAGAGGTGCTCGCCCTTCTTCCGAACGCTGTGAGGAGGTAAGAGATTCGAGTGGACCTCGGAATGTGAGACGGCTTTCCAGGCCATAAAACAACAGCTTACCCAGACGCCCTTACTTCAGGGACCAAGGGAAGCAGAGATCTTGTTTTTATATTTGGGGGTAGGGACTGTGGAGGTGAGCTCGGTTCTTGTGCGAGAAGAAGGAAGGAAACAATTTCTGATCTATTACGTGAGCAGGGTCCTGAAGAAAGCGGAGCTCGGGTACCCCATTCTTGAGAAGTTAGCATTTGCCCTCATCATCTCGGCCCGAAAGCTCAGGCCGTATTTTCAGGATCACTCCATACAAGTGGTAACAGATCACCCCCTCCGTCGCATCTTGGAGGGGGTAGAGCATTCTGGGAGGCTAGCAAAATGGTCAATAGAGCTTAGTGAATTCGACCTCGTCTTCATTCCTCGGCTCGCCATAAAGGCACAGGCGGTGGCCGATTTCCTGGTGGACTATGTAGTTGAGGTCCAGGAGACGGAGGCGTCCCCTCGGGCAACCTGGAAGATGTTCGTGGATGGAGCGTCGGGAAGAAATTCCTTTGGGGGATGGATGATCTTGATCAGCCCGGAGGGGACCCAGATTGAGCAGGCCTTGAAGATTCACGATCACCAACAATCAAGCGGAATATGAGGCGGTCATTGCGGGACTCAGGTTAGCCCGGGAGCTGGGCATACAAGACATTGAGGCCTCGACAGACTCCATGGTGGTGGCAGGCCAGATCAAAGGGGAGTTCGAGGCAAGGGAGCCCACCCTCCAGTTGTATCTAGGAAAGGTCAAGGACATCATAGGGCAGTTCCGAAGCTTCTCAATTCAGCATGTCCCGAGGGAGGAGAGTACTCAGGCTGACCAACTCGCCAAGCATGGCCCTCGAGCCGGGGGAATAGTGACGAAACTCTTCAGATCGTCTATAGAGGAAGGTGAACTCATGGAAGTATGCCAGCAGAGGTCATGGATGGACCCCTTCATCACTTTTTTGGCATCAAGACAGTTACCCGCGATGGAACTCGACAAGAAGCATACCAGATACAAATCGGCGTACTACCTGCTGAAGGATGGGGTTTTATATCGCAAGACCTTGTCAGGTTTGCTGGCCAGATGTGTGTCAGAGGAGGAGGTCCCCAAGGTTCTGCAAGAGATTCACTCGGGAGAATGTGGAAGTCACTCGGGGAGACGGACATTAGAAGGGAGGGTGTTGAGACAGGGGTACTTCTGGCCTACCCTCAGGAGAGATGCGGAGGAATTCGCGAAAAAGTGTCAAAATGCCAGGAGTTCGCCCCCCTTCAGCTCCTTCCGGCCCAGAGGTTGCGGACCATCACAGCTCCCTGGCCATTCGCTATATAGGGGCTAGATCTGGTGGGCCCCTTTCCCCAAGCAAGTGGCCAAAGGAAATTCCTGTTAGTCATGGTGGACTACTTTTCGAAATGGCTGGAGGTGCAGGCGTTGGCTAAGGTAACCTCGCAGGTGGTCAAGAATTTCGTATGGGGGGAGATCATCTGCCGGCATGAGTTGCCCCTAGCCATTGTGACAGATAACGGACCACAATTTGCAAGTAGAGAATTCGTGGATTTCTGCATTCGTTTGGGAATAGATCTCCGCTTTGCCTATGTTCATCATCCATGGAGTAATGGACAGGTCGAAGCGGCTAATAAGGTCATTGTCAATCTATTGAAGAAAAAAGTGGAGAATTTTAGAGGGAGCTGGGTGGAGCAGCTACCTTCAGTACTGTGGGCCTTGAAAACCACACCAAACACAGCCACGGGGGAAACCCCGTTTAATCTCTCTCATGGCTCAGAGGCTGTCATACCTATCGAGTTTGAGGTCGTATCACCGAGAGTAGCAGTTGCAAGGGAAGGCGTCGAAGGATGGAGAGCAGAGAACGAAGAAGAACAGAGACTCTCATTGGATCTCGTGGAGGAGGTCCGGGATTTGGCGATGGTCCGGCAGGAGGAGGTCAAGCGCCGGATGACAAGGTACTTCGACAAGCATATAAGGATCAGGCAGTTTGATAAAGGAGATTTGGTCCTGAAAAAGGTAGATGCAGCGGGAAGAGGGGCCTCCGTAGGGAAGCTTAACCCCAATTGGGAGGGTCCTTTTGTAGTAAAAGAAGTCTTAAAGTCAGGAGGGTACCACCTCCAGGATGTGGACGGGGTATGCCTTGAGCGAGCACGGAGTGGTGATGATTTAAAGAGATTTTACCTGTAGTACTCTATCCATCGCACCTTTTTATTATTATTATTGTATAATGCTTATCATTCTGATGTGCTCTTTTGATGCGATGAAAGTGTGGGTGACCTTTGTAAGGCACCAGGGGCGAGATGATTTGTAGAGGAGACCCCGAGCAGACCCGCTGACCAGGCTCCCATCAAGCTAGCAGGGTTGTAGGCTCACTCGGTGGTTGGAGGAGTTGCGGAGAGGAGACCCCGAGCAGACCCGCTGACCAGGCTCCCATCAAGCTGGCAGGGCTGTAGGCTTACTCGGTGGTTGGAGGAGTGGTGGAGAGGAGACCCCGAGCAGACCCGCTGACCCGGCTCCCATCAAGCTGGCAGGGTTGTAGGCTCACTCGGTGGCTGGAGGAGTTGCAGAGAGGAGACCCTGAGCAGACCCACTGACCAGGCTCCCATCAAGCTGGCAGGGCTGTAGGCTCACTCGGTGGTTGGAGGTGTTGTGGAGAGGAGACCCCGAGCAGACCTGCTGACCAGGCTCCCATCAAGCTGGCAGGGCTGTAGGCTCACTCGGTGGTTGGAGGTGTTGTGGAGAAGAGACCCCGAGCAGACCCGCTGACCAGGCTCCCATCTAGCTGGCAGGGTTGTAGGCTCACTCGGTGGTTGGAGGAGTGGTGGAGAGGAGACCCCGAGCAGACCCGCTGACCAGGCTCCCATCAAGCTGGCAGGGCTATAGGCTCACTCGGTGGTTGGAGGAGTTGCAGAGAGGAGACCCCGAGCAGACCCGCTGACCAGGCTCTCATCAAGCTGGCAGGGTTGTAGGCTCACTCGGTGGTTGGAGGAGTGGTGGAGAGGAGACCCCGAGCAGACCCGCGGACCAGGCTCCTAACTAGCTGGCAGGGCTGTAGACTCACTTGAGGGGGGAAGTCTAAGGGAATAATTCGCGTGGGGAAAGATCCATGTT
The DNA here is from genome assembly GCA_039583875.1 of Platanthera guangdongensis. Taxonomy (NCBI): domain Eukaryota; kingdom Viridiplantae; phylum Streptophyta; class Magnoliopsida; order Asparagales; family Orchidaceae; genus Platanthera; species Platanthera guangdongensis. The sequence goes on from CM077147.1 coordinate 170,024,665, forward strand.
CATCAGAAGGTTGATAGAAAGTCCCTAAAACAGAGAGGAGCCAGGAATCGGGCCAGGGAAGAAGGTCCCTGGCCGGCACTCACAATGGGTGGTCTCGCACCTGGCGGGAGGACCTTCCTTATTCCAGGCACAAGTGAGCTTTAGAAGGCGGAACCTGCCGAGCGAGATGGCTGGTCTCCAGGGATTTTGGCGCAGGATAATCTTGTGGCGAGGCGAGCGCTAACAGTGGGCGGATCTCGCGCGTAGTAGGGGCGAAGAGCGATAAAAATTGCCTTGCGCTAACTATTAAGCGAGATGGCAAACGATAAAAGCAGCGATTAAACAACATCCAAAAAATAGTCTCACGCTTTTGGCTAGCTACTAAGCGAGATGGCAGAAGGTCAAAACGGCAATTAAATAACACCTAAAAAGTGGCCTCGCATTTCTGACTAACTATTACACAAGACGCCCAAAGAGGGAAGCGACAATTAGTATGTAAAAAGTTTTAAACAAAATATTCATAAAGCAGGAACACCTCGCTCCCCTTTTTCAAGGAAGTGTCTACCAGAACCACAAGTACTAGACAAAAGAAGGTGGGGAAGAGAAGCCACTGTAGTGGATGGTACGCTACTCGCTGTCAGAAGAAGAGCTGCCGTCCGTCTCGCCGTACAAGCGGGGGACCAGGTCGCGGACGGTTACCGTCTCTGCATCCTCGCGCACCACTCCCAGCTCCTTCATCATCTTAAGGACAACCTCCGCCGTCTTGATATTTGAGTCCCGGTAGATGGCGTCCACCTCGTCTACTGAATAGCGGGAAGGAACGGGAAATTGATCCAAGGGGGGTGTCACGCTGTTCCGGAGGCGGAGGTTTTCGACTTTCAACTTCTTGTTCTCCCCCTCCAGCTCCTCAATACGCGAGCGCATTCTGTTGGCCGTCGCGGCATCCTGCGGGAAGAAAGCAAGTGAGAGACTATAAGAAGCAAGAGTAAGACTAGCAAAGAAACGGTAAGAAAACTTACCATGCCACCCTGGCTCTGCGCGAGGAGGTTGTCGGCAACAAGCAACCGCTTCTCCAGGTCGAGGGACTTTTCCCGCTCCGCGGCGATACCGGCCTCCGCCTCCTTCCATTTCCTGTTATTGAAAACGAGGCGGCGCGAGACTCGATGCGCGAGCTCCAGGGAGCGAAACTGAGAGTGGGCACTTTTTAGAATGAGGTCTCGCGATGCCTCGTTATCTACGGTCTCGGAGCCGAGACCTCCATACAACCCAAACCCTAAGGAGAAGGCATGACTGGTGGGGGGGTCCTGTTCCTTCCAGGAAGGGAGAAGGGTAGACACCGACACGCAGTTGGTGTCTTGGTCCCATATGAGAACCGGCTCGCCGACGTCATCATCTGTCACAGGCCCCATGTTATAATTAGGGTGCGAGGCGGGAGGCGGGAGGCGGGACGAACCAGTCTCGTCAGGAGGGAGCTGAGAGGGCTGAATATGGCCGGGGGCAGCGGGCTCTGAAGAGACCGTCTCGCGGGCGGGCGAGACGGGTCGTCGCGGAGGAGAGGGAGACGATAGAGTGATGGGGGACAAGGACCCCGCTGGCTCTTCTCTTTCCTTAGCAGATTTTTCCTTTTTGAAGGACACTGACTTTTTCTTCTTCTTGGGGCTGAGGTGAGAAGTACCCTCGCCCGCGGGCCTCTTCTTGGGGGCAGGTGTCGGCGTGTCTTTCGCAGCCTCCGCCTCCATACTTGCCAAAGCGAGAGCTCGGTTACTTTGGTAGGGGGGATGGACGGGGATGATCCTCTCTCCTAGATAAGATGACAGTTAGCGGGGAGTAAGAATTTACAAGGATAAAGAGGGAAATAGAAGCGTACCTTCGCCGGGGAAGACGGCGGGGAGCGAATCGAGGTCTCGCCGAAGGTATTGGACTTCAAAATTTTTCCCTGCGAAGAAATCGCAGCGGTCTTTCTCGGCACCCCCCACCTTGGGGGTGTCATAATAGCATTCAGCAGGAGATACGGGGGCGAGAAGGATACCTCCCAGATCCCCGCGGATGAAGACGAACCGAGTCAGCCAGTGTTGGTTCTTGTTCGGTGTCTCGCACACTTTCAGGCCTTGGCCTGTAAAATAAGAGATGTCGTCGTCCTTGGCGTGGTAGACAAACAGCTTGCGGAAGGCAGTTAAACTAAACTCAATACGCTCTCGCCGCAGGTAACAGGCGAAAGCGATCAGCATGGAGATGGCGTTGGGGTTGAATTGGGCCGGGACGACCCCAAAGTACTTCAGCACTAGCTTGACCTCCGACCAGAGGGGAAGCCGCAGCCCCGCCTCGAAGTGCGAGACGGGGAAGGCCAGCTCATTGGGGTAGAAGGTGTTGATGCATTCACCAACTTTGGGCGGGCGAGACAGATAGCCGTCGGAGAGATACTCGCTGGTGAAACGTGTGTGGTCTTCCTCTGGCAGTCTGCCGAGAGGGAAGTCGTGGTCCACAAAGCGCTTTCCGCAACGGCTGTGCCCCTCGCCCTCTTCCATCTTTTTCTTTCCCATGGCGGGCAAGAAAGCGGCAAAAGAAGGAGAGGACGGTTCAGAGATAGAGGGACGCGAGATGGGGAGAGAGACGGGGGCCGCGGTCAAAGAAACAGCTTAAAGTAACAAAGTAGAGAGGCCTGGGTTGGAGATATTTATAAGGGATAAGGTAGAGAGGGGATTAAGCGGGAAAGTCAGGCGGCAGGAATTGAGGAGACACCCCGACTTTTCGTCACTCTCTCTCTCTATCTCACTCTCTCTCTGGAAATCAAGAGGCGGGGGCGCCGCAGCATTCTTTTCGAGGCAAGCCATCATTACATGACTAATAGAATAATAGCTAATCATGACAATAATGAAAAGACGGCGTGATATGACCAATGCATTACCAAAAGTTTAAAATAGATCGTCCCGCCGAAGGGGACATCTCGCCCAAATAAGTTTATACAACACATCAGTAATCAAACAGCAAAATTGACAGACAAGATCCAGAGAGGGCAAGACGGGACTGCGATAGTTTAGTTCCGCACCCACTGCCAGCGACCATCTTTACCTCCCGCGCATGGAGGGCGGCCGAGAAGGTGAAAGGCGCGAGCAGCGATCACGCCGTGGCGCGCGAGACGAAGATGTTCGTCCGTCTCATTTAAGATAGCTTGGGGGTCGGTCCTGTCTAGAACCCCATCCGCTTCCATCGTGGCGGAAAGGCGGTGATAATCTGCTTCTAACCACTCCATGCGCCGGTCGGAGGCTTGCTTCTCCAGCTCCATCTCGCGAATTATGTGCGTATATTTATGAAACATCCTGGCTGTCCTCCGCTTCAATTCCAGGGGGTCCATGGGATCACCCAAGTAGTCCTCGATCTCGCCAGGGTGAGGAAGAGGCGAGAGGGGGGGAGACGCGGGAGCTTCTTCAGTATCGGAATCAAATTGGACTCCTGCGGAAATAACGAGAGATCACAAGTAAGGATGAGCCCGCGTGAGTCGAATAAAAGAAGGTGAATCAACCGAAAGGCGAGAAGGGAAGAGATCTTACTGGGGATGCGAGGGTTCCCCACAACTCGTGAGAGGTTTTCTCTCCGCGAGGGGGGTGGGGAGGCCGCCCTGGGCGAGTGAGTGCGCTGAGGAACTTGGTTTATATTATCGGGAGGATCGGCAGGCACAGGCGAATCAGCAAAACTTCCCTGAAAAAGCGTAGTCAGCAGGCGAGACCAGAGAAGGGAAAGAGTAATGTGATTACCTTCTTCTCTCCAAAAGAAGCGAACGGGTTGTCTGTTGAAGGGGCAGAGGAGATTGCGCCCGCCGAGAGAGTGGGGCAGGCTGCCTCCGTCCTTTTTAGGCGAGAGGGCAGAGAGGCTAAGGGGGGAGTGCGCCCCAGATCCGGGAAAAGGGCGTTCGTGTTGGCTTTGTTTCGCCTTCACACAATCGCAAGGCGCTCGCGGAAACTTTGACTGTGAGACATTCCGAAAGAAAAAGAGATGAAGTCTAAAGGGTTCCAAATGAAGACTGTGATCTCATATTTATAGGCCCCATAGGGGGGGGGCCCACCACAGATTCTCAAAGAAATCCTCGCATCGCGAGCCACGGTTGGACTATCTTTCCGAGGTTAGGGCAACCTCGAAAAGAGCGGGGATTGTGTACAACCTCGGGCTCGCGAAAGGTGATCCAGCAAGCGAGAAAGGGGGACTGGCGAGATGAGAGGATGCCCACGTGCAAGAGGCGAGACGTATGAATAGCTCTCTGAGTAGGCGAGACCTCTTAGTTGGGCGAGACCTCCTAGGGGCGAGATGGCCCACAGGCGAGAGGCCGGCGAGACAGACAGGGCGGCTGTCTCGCCCGCAGTACCTTCCCCACTCGCCATATGCGAGAAAGGAGTTCTCACCCTTTTTCCACTGAAGGGGGATTTTTGCCTTTGTGCCCCAGATAATTTAACATTTTTACCCCTGGAGGTCTGCATATAGCCCTCTGGAACAGCGGAGTTAGGCTGTTAGCAGACCCAGTCCAGGGTGTTTTGGTCTTTTCAGGATGATTTAGAAGTGATATTTGCAGAGCAGATTCAGAGGCCTATAAATAGACCGATAAGGTGCCTGAGAAAAGGTTGTTGAACCTTTCCACTATCTTCATCACAGGCACCTAGCTCAGCACTGGTTAGGGAGGGGAAGACTTTCAGTTCTTCCGGGTAAGAGGTGGGACCTCCAAGCTGGGCCCCCTCGGTCTGTTTTCAGGTCACTGACTCCCGTCAGGAGGGTAGCGCAGGGAGAGTACGTGTGGGCTGCATCCTGTTTCGAACTTTAGGAGGGATCAGAAAGCTGGTTCCAACACCGTGTATGGGCACACGACCGGAGACACGGGCGTGTCACAAGGCCGTGTGAGTCTCGGGTGATTTCGAGTTTTTGTAGCCTGAGGAACACAGCCACAGATACAGTCGTGTTGGTAGGCGTGTCGGGTGACATGGGCGTGTACTGGAGTTGATGAGTCGGTTGAGCACCGCTTAGGGAACACGGCCATGGACACGGGTGTGTCACAGGCCGCGTCAGGCAAAATTTATGAGTTTTGGTGAAATCGTGGTCATCCATTCCTTCCGCCTGGATCCAAGGGCTGAGAGGCTTCCCTGTCTCCTAAGGCCGAGAATGGGTTGGGGAAACTCATTTGGCTTTTGACTTTCTCTTACTACACTTCTAGAGAGAGAAAGAGAGAGGAAGATGGAGGAGGAGGAGTGGGGGCTGATCACCGGTGGTGCTGCGGTTTGCCGACGAGAGATCCGAGGCTGACGTTGCGGAGGAAAAGCTCTTGTGAGTCGTTCGAGCCATCTTGGAGCTCATGGCACCGAAGCGGTCTTCGAGGGTAACGACTTTTCTTCATAGCCATGTGAAGGCTCCCTTTTTGCATATGCACATGATTCCCCCACCAGCGGGTGGTCGGTTATGGGGATCATTGGGTTGATTCATGAAATCCCCAAGTGGTTAGCATATAGATCCGGAAATGAAAGTACGGAATAGGCATGTTGTGTGAAGCCCATCTGGATAGGTTGGTCTGGATTGGTGATGTTGCATACAAACCGGAGAAGACTCCGTGATAAACGTGTCGTTTAGGAGTCGACGGATTGGACCTGTGAAGGAAGTAGCAGGAAGTACTGGAGTGGTAGTCTAGGAAAATATCTGTGTCATGCTTGTGTTGTTGGGTCATGCCTGTGAAGATAATCGCAGGAAGTACCAGATGGAAGTCCGGGAAAGGCCTATTGTAATGCTGAATGTTTAGGTGATACTTGTGAAGAGAGTAACAGGAAGTACTTGCATGGTAAGCCAGGAAAGACCCCTGACATCTGTGATATGCGTGGTGTGGTACCTGCAGCAGCAGGAAGTAGTGGTGTACCCAGGAAAGACCCGCCGACGCTGTGATCTTTGTGGTGTGTTACCTGTTAAGGCAGGAAGTACTGGTGTGCCCAGGAAAGACTCGCCAATGTTGTGCTAGAAATGGGTGTCAGAGGATACCCAGGCTGTAATGCCAAACAGGATCGGTGAGACCAACCCGCACCTTTTATGTAGCTGCGAGTACGTGGTACTCGGTGATGACAAAGGCGATTTGAGCAACGGGGGGTGGAGGATCCGACCTGCACTATGTCCGTCTGACGGGAGACCTGAAAGTGTGGTCTGTTGGAGTGCATAGTGAGAGTCTTAGGCCTTCGAGCCATATCATAATGGGGGGCTACGGGCCATCCCGGTGCGTTAAGACTAGAACTCTGGCTGCATGCCATGGAGTAAATGCTCAAGTAATTTGCCGTTGGGTTGCGACCCTGATACGGTGGTGGGCAACTGGTTTGCCGGTACACCAAGAATGTGCCCTGAGTGCACAGATCGTTGGGCCGCGTGGCTGACGATTGTGATATAATAGATGTGTGTGAGTGCACATTGAATGAGCTATAGATATATATATATATGCTTGTACATGTTATGCTTTGCAGGGAAGAATACCGTTGCCCCGAGCGAAGAGGTAGGGTCGTTATAATTTGGTCAGCGGAATGCTCACCGTTGCCTCTTTTGCCACCATTGGGTGGTCTATCCCTATGCAGGTGTTTTAGATCCAAGTGGGACGCATAAGGGCTGAAGTCCCTGTTGTTGTTGCTGCTGCCGCCGCTAGCCCTCGAAGGCTAAAGAAATGAAAGTGTGATGTTTTCCTTTGTGTGGCCGGCCTGCGCGCCATTGTTTATGGCCACTTGTATGAACGCCCTGTAAGGCCTTAAAGCCAACGCTTTGTCTTGTATGTGTTGTAAGACATTCCTATGAAGATATAAAATATGGGGTTTTATATGTCGGACATTCAGGTGTGGAGTTCAAGTTTACTGTTATGCTTCCGCTAGAATGCAATGAGTTAGGATGCGTTGCGCTACTCTGGTGCCATACCGTGACTTCACCGCTCGTTTTGTGGTATATGTTGTGGGGCCCCGGCCGGACCTTCTAGTATATACGATATGAACGGATGGGGTTGTTACACGTGCCAGGTGGCTCAGTGCTGTGGACTTCTTCTCTTATGATCGTTTGTTCAAGTGATACCAGTTTGTAAGACCCCTCCCCCTTACCAAGGAGGCTCCCGATCTTATGCCCAGAACCACTGTCTTACGGTGGCCCTAACACATGGGTTAGCCGACACTGCAACACACTGATCCTGCCGACTAGTACGATCATCTAACCTGTTCGGCCAAAAGAGAGACGAAGCAAAAGCAGTATAAAGCAACAACCAGTCCACAAGTCGCAGCACTATCACATAATAATGAAAGTACACCAGTCCAGAATGAGTTCATCAAAAATAGAGAAAAGGGGCTTATGCCCAGTACATAATGACAAATATCTCTCTCATAAATGACAACAAGCGAAAGCTACACTTTCATCAGAAAACTCGCCCCACCTGACGTCGGGCTGCAGTAGTATTAGTAGGTAGTGGTGGTATCGGCTCCTCACATCCTGCCACCTCATCCTGCTGGTACTCCATCTCCTCGAGCTCCTAAAATGATTGGTCACACCGACCGTTAGTCAAAAAGACTAAGTCGTTTCCTCCACACCTTGCCCCCGCAACTCCTAGGCACCGGGCGGGAGGGCAATGCGGAGGACAGCAAGGGGTATAGCAAAGGAGACAGGTGACAGTGGAACTATACTAACAAGTATATATATATCCAAAATTTCTACTCTAGCAGTTCTATATATATATAGTGCAGGAAAGTAAGAAGAATTGAACAGAAACAAGTATGTGCAGTAAGTAAACAGTACTGGAAGTATGCTGAGTAAAGACAACAAGTAAAATAAGTTACTACTATCATCACAGAAGTACCTTAACTTATATGAATGCACATACAAACTTATAAGTTAAGGTTTCCATAAATATAACTTATCATATAAAAGTGCCCATACTAATTTATATGATAAGGATCTATGGTGCGTATGACCTAATTATGAATGTATGATATGCATGCGTTTTATGATTCATACAAATGCAACTCACACACATGACTCTGTGATCACAGACCTTTAGTTCCACTTTTTGGAGCTAGCATCACTCTCTGGTACCACCGTTGTGGCTATGGCAACAGTGGAGCGGGCGTCTCCACTCCTAGGCGGGTATACACACTACCAGGCCTAGACCTCCCATACACCTTTGTACATATCCTAGGTGCACTCTAGAGTCACTCGTACTGTTTGCTGGCTACCCACCAGTCTTTTTGGTCGAGTGTGCATTTTCGGGGATCGTCCTCCAGACTGCAGCATAAAACAACCCACTGGCCCCTCAAACCATCACACCTCGCCAGAGTCACCATACTGCCATCGGTGTGACGATTGGCCCAGTACCGCATGACCCGCCACAAGTTTATGCATATGCAAGATATTCCAACCTGAGCCTCCAGCTCATAGGACCAACCCGTCCCGAATCCCTCCAACCCATCGCGGGTGAGATTGCACATTAGTGCCTTTATTCAAAATCCCTCCAACCCATCACGGGTGAAATTGCACATTAGTGCCTTTATTCAGAATCCCTCAAACTCATCACAGGTGAGATCTCGCATTAGTGCCTTTATTTAGAATCCCTCAAACCCATCACGGGTGAGAATGAACCATAATGTCTTAGCCTATTAGACTACTCTTATCTAAAGTTCGTTACACCTAGCAGTTTAGGGTTAATCTCAGGACTGCTCATGGCATGCCCGGTAAAGGGCTCTCGGGGGCACTAAGAACTACGATGGGATGAATCTCAAAGCTCCCTTTCTCAAGGATATTTACTTTTATTAATGTCTACCTCTTATCCATACCAACTCTCATTGTTACTCTGGACAAACCTAATAATTTAGGATGTTATCTGGAGAGCGGCGGTCTTCCGCCGATCTCCGTTCTAGCCACTATCCTTGGGATTTTGCACTCTAGCACTCGTTATCAGGAAGTGACCTATTGGACACCAACTAGGGTTTGTCTTCCCAATATAGTTCCCAACTCAACCTACCATTGTATCCCCTGTGGGTCTCAGTAGTATGTGTTATATTTTTGCTAAGCGCCCCCATGACCTAATGTGGACAGTATAGTAGAACTTCTAATTCCTTGGGCAAAATGCACCTAATTAATTATTATGGGTTGGTATGGTGTATGATGTTGACCATTTAGGATTTCACCATTTCTCTAAGTAATTAAAGGCCTAAATTAATTCCTTTAATTGTGTGACCTATGTCACATTGCACATGATGTACTACTTATATTGATTCATTCTACTTAAGAAATTTATCAGGTGTTCTAAGAAGTTAAATATGGCTGCCCACCAGATTTCCTAATTTTCCCATGTGATTTCAATTTAATTTTCATTTAACAATAAAATCTCAATTTACCTACTTTCCAAATGAAGTATAGTATGTCTACCACCAAAACTTTTGGGAAATTTATTGGAGATTCATAAATATAAAATCAAATTGAATACAAAATTTTAAAGTCCTAAACAGTAATTTGACCTAACAAATATCCAAAGTACCATTATTACTAAAATGTCATTATTAGGGTTTTCATCATACTGAGACATCCAAAAATTCTCAGATAATTACAAAAGGATTAGATCATATAAATAAGCCACTATAAAATTTTCCATATTATTCCAACAAAAATTTCCTTTATTTTTAATTAATTTACATAATGGGAAAAAATAATAATTCTACTTAAAATCCAAGATAAATTTGTTTAGCAGACCCATAAATTTTTCCAGAGATAAACTATGATCCATTTAATCTTGTGGCAAAATTTGAGAATTTAATATCATTATTAGCCTTAGTTTCACATTTTTATTTCTAAATGGCCTAATTTTCAAAAATTCCAATTAATGGGATTTTTTATCCCAAAAATCCCATTCTTCCTGTGAGAGGTATATTTCACCCCTATAAACTTCTATCCAGAGTTTCATGGATATGCAATGTTCTAAATGGGCTGAATTCTCATTTTGCTAATTTTACTATAAGCACCCCAAACCTAAACCTATCTTTCTCATGCAAGTGGAATTACCCAACATGTATGGGTAAACAGAGGCTGAAATTTCTACCATGGTCTTATATTGACGTAATGGACATGACAACAAAATTTGGGGCCATTAGGAGCTGTATTTCTCCAAATATTCAATTAATTTAAATACGTGTATTTTATAAAATACTATAGAAAATATTTTTCCAAAAATTCTTATTTTTGGTCAGTGCCTAAGTATGACATAGTCACATGCATGAACAAAATCTCAGGTCATGAGTACTTATGGTTTTCCTAGGCACGCATTTAAAAATCTGCCCTAGCCTAGGACCAGTCTTGGTATAATGGTCCTACAGGGAGCCCTACAGCTCCAAACTTCAAGTTTAGGGTGTCAACATAAAGGTAAGACATAGATCTACAATTTGTATGTTGGTGACCAGTTCTGAAATTACATATAAGGGGCCTATTTTAAGCATGCAAATTCACTGAAATTGTGTGATAGAAATTCTACTGTTCATATTAATTAAAATCATTTATTAAATCAGAATCCGATGGACGATATCCGTTCATCGTCCCCAAGTGGACAACAGCGGTTATTGATTTTCATGGGACATGTTTGATGGCTAATTCCGGCCACCTGAGCCGGCGCCACCTCCGGCGATTATTACCACCACCTCCGTTGAGGTGGTGGCTAGCGTTTCCCGGCGGTGAGGCTGCCAGAGGCGGCTCCTCCGGCGATCCCAAGCAAGACGAAAAGCTCGGTAAATTTCACACTTTCTCCCATGGTATCGGGATCGATTGAGCACGATGTCTCGCCGAAATCTAGCACTGGTGAGGGGAGGTGAAACAGACCTGCAACCGGGCTTGGCGGCGCGTGCGGTGGCGGTGCTCCATGGCCGATGCTTGCTCCGACGAACTACCCCGGCTCCTTGTTTCTCCAGTAAAAGCAGTGCTCCAGATGTCGATCTCCACTCTCCTAAGCTCACTGAAGGTGATGGTGGGCTTGCTTTCGGCTGGGAGTGGCTGTATAGGGAGATATCACCAAAGTGGATTTCAGCCACAACTTTGGATGCTTCACCCTTGGTGCCAAGTGGCCACCAGCCCCTCATTTCTGCTGAAATGAGGTTGGGAGTTTAGCCAAGAGGCTTGGGCAGAAGGAAGGAGGGCCACATGACCTTCATCCCCTCCATCCCTCTCTTCTCTCTCCTCTTTTCCCCGAAAATTCCAATTTTACCCCCATGCATGTGTTCTCTCTCTTAATTCAGAGGGGTAGGGGCAGTCCTTGACCTCTTAGGCTGGTCATGAGCATTTACTAATGAGCTTAGCCCATGGGGAGTGGGTTTGGCTTCTTCTTTCTTCCTTTAGGCCTTTTTGTTGACTTGTTGACTTTTGGGGTTGACTTGGTCAACATGGTGAGTGGGTTGACCCCATTTGAAGATCATGGACTCTATGGCACCACCCAACTTGGGTTGGGCCATGGTGGTGCCCCACTTGGACTAATTGGGCTTTTGGATGTGGGTTTGACCAATTTAAAGTTAAGGGTTGACTTGGGTCAACTCGGGTCAATAAGTGACTTAGTTATATGGCTTATGGTTCTCTTAGGTTGGTATTAGTGTTATGGGTGCAGTGGTGGAATCAATGTGTGGCTAGGACCCCAATTTGGGCTGGTTTGACTTAGGTTATCTTGGACCCTATTGTGGGTCCCATATGACTACACCCTAACCCCATGGTTCAAACCTAGCCCAAACCCATGCCCCCACCACTTGTCCTAATCCAACCTAAGTAGAGGGGTCTAATTGGAAATGGAATGCTACACACAAGACAGTGTGTCGACACTGATTAGCGGATATGTGGCGAGACATTAAAATTTAGTGTCGAGACCTTAAGGTCTGTGTCGAGAAACATAAACCATGTGTCAGCTCAAGTCGACACATCACGATAGGTTAGGTCTTCTTTGTTGACACCAGATATTTCCAAATAATGAGAAAATTACTAAATGCAGTGCGCCTTTTCACCTTCCAAAGACTGATACTATAAATAGGAGGTATTAGGTTTTGTCGACTTCATTCGCCAGAAATCTTGAGAGACTGATCACTGTGTGTCGAGACCTAGAAATCCATGGTCGACACCTTACAGACTCGAGTTCTTTCAATAAGAATGGCACCAAAGATGGACGACAACATCAAGGAGTGATACGAGCTGGTGCGCAATGCTTTCGACTCCGCTTCTGATGATATAAAGAAGGTGATTGACCTAGTAAATGAGGATGGTCTAGAGTATCTTCTTTCAAAACCAACAAAAAATTTGGAAGAGAGAGGTATCTGAATTTTATTTTAATGTCTCATTAAACCCTAAGTCAGGCAAGATAAAATCTTGTGTTAATGGAGCAATAATAAAGGTAACAACCAAAAGACTAGCTAAAGTCTTTCAGATTCCAAGAACAATATAGGATGATGAACTGGATTCAAGCAAGACAGGTGAGGCCCTAGATTGGTGTGGACTAGCTCCAGCCACTGGTTTTGGAAATTCTTTAAACAGGAAGGGGATGAATTCCCAAGGAAACTTCTTATCTGAAATAGTAGGAAAGGTGCTCCTCTGCAAGACTGGAGCACATGACAGGCTTTCTAAAGTCATGTTTAACCTGATGACAAGAATTATCTTCAATATCACAACTGACTGGAATAAGGTAGTGTTTGATAAGATTGCAAAAGGAATTCAGAAGCCCAATATGGTCAGAATAATTAGTTTATATCTGGTAAAGGTCATCCTAGATAATATCAATCAGAAAAATGAAACTAAGATAAATCATATGAGGAGAATGGACCTGAGAATCCTGTCTAGATGGGACAGAGTCTTGACTAAAGAGACATCAGAACCTAAAAGGACAAAAGAGGTAAAAGGCAAGAAATCTGTGGTTGAGGAAGTTGTATCCTCTAGTGATTTTGAAGAAGTGGTACACTTCAGTTCAGATGATAATGCAGTGGAAGAACAAGACAGATCTCCTAGGCTTTCCCCTGAGACCAGTGTACAGGTGCAGGGGGAGAACATTCCAGATAAAGAACTAGCCGCGGGGGAGAACCTCAATGCATTACCAATGGATACAACAACTATAATAATAATGAATGTTGTTCATGACCTAGAGAAATTCAAAGATCCTGAACATCAAATCTCTGAACAAGAGGATGAAGAAGAACTTCTTTTGTCAAAAAAATCAAACAACCAGGAGGAGAGAATTAAAGATTATCAGATTGAGATACCTGATGCTGAAATTCAGCATGAAGATATTACAATGGACAATATCAATATTGATAAGGAAGGTACAAGAATTGAGGGGGAGTTGGCCCATGATACTGAGAAAACTAAAGAGACACCTCAAGTTGAAGAGGTCAGTTCTTCTGAATCTGAGGATGCTGAAGCTTCTCAATTGAAGAAAGGGAAATTTTCTGAAATTAAGAAGAGGAGCAAGAGTTATAAGCAATATCTTCAATTTAGACCACCATCAGTTCCTACAATGGATCATAGCTCTTTGCTAGTTCAACTACAGATCATGCTTGATAAGCAAAGGCAATATCTTGATAAGTATGTAGATGAAAGCAACAAGGAGTTGCAATTTCAGCTGGCTCAAGACATCAAGTTCATAAGATTTGAAGTAAATCTCTTGAAAATTGAAATGACTACATTCTTTGAGAAAAGAGCACATGCAGTAGTCTATCTGTCCAAGCAACAACAGGAAGCCAAGCAACTACAAGATGATGTGGCAATCAAGCAAGGATGTGTCCTTGAAAATCAAAATAGACTGAATGAAAATCTGATAGTGATGCATGAAACAACATTGGGAGAAATTAAGAACCAAACCACTGTTTTGGAAACCAAACTTGATTCTACTATCACAGATATAAAAAATAAACTGCAAAGTTATTCAGAATCTTTCATTAAGGACATCAAAGATTCTTACAAATACTTGGACAACAATTTACTGAGAGTAAAGAATACTGTGACTTCAGGTATCAATTACCTAGATGGACAAGTACGATTTTATAAGAATGATCTCAGAGATCATATTGAAAGAGAACTTATAAAGGGGAAGAGAGTAATGATTAAGGCCAGTGCTGAACAAGCTACCTGGATAGCAAACAATATCAGAGACACCTTAGGATTTCCTCCCCTATGGTATGCAGGTGATCAAACTGCTGAATCTGGTTGTCAACCACCTCTACTTGAAGCACCTCCTGCTAAATTCTTTCATCATGAAGCACCAGCCAATTTTGAATCTATTCAAGAAACTATCCAACACATGTACAGTCCTCCTCAAGGCTTAGATAAGAATGTAATATATGAGAAAGTGCACAAGTGTTCTCCTGCTCCAGAGACAAAAGTTTAGTTATCAAAAAAAGGTTTAGATAACTAGCTGAGACTAAACAAGATTTTGAGCAATGGAGTCTAACCTCCAGATCCATAATTCTTACTGCATGGAAGGCTGTAAATACTAATATCACAGACAAAGGGAAATGGTATTCAGAACAGGAATGGGCCAAACACTTGAAGCAACAAGAAGTTATTCAAAAATTCAGACAAGATATGAAGAGAGGAAAGCTTCCTACTAAGTCTATAGAGCCCAGCAAATATTTCCCAAAGTCATATCATTACTTTGAGAGGTAAAGGCTGAAAGAAAAAGCTATTGCAAAAGCTAAAGCTAAGAATGACAATGGAAAGTCAGTTGCTGAGGACAAAGAGCCTGAGGTGAAAGCCAAGATACACTCTGGGAAAGGCATAGTTATCAAGGAACCTTAGCTGCTTTAGGATATTCTTAGTTTTCTATTTCTTATGAACAACTTGATCTGTAAAAAGCTTATATCAGTAAACTTTAAGAAAAATAATTAATGGAAATCCTGACTTATTCAACATTTTATGTGTTGTTAATTAGGACTGAAATTGTTTGCCTTATCTTCTGTTCAGTATTATTGTTAAATATATGTGATTATCTATGTTATTTCACATACTGAACTGCACTGAATGTTTAAATGTCTTTATCATTATTTTGTGGTATCATATTGTATATCATTGAATTTGGGTTATGACTTCTCCAAATATGGGGAGAATGTTGAGTACATTGATCTCAATGTACTTGTTTTGAAGAAGTCTTCTCAGCTCAATGATATACACATTGTTGTATTTGATGGATGTTAAGTTCATGTGTGTCGGTAAAAAAAGCTAAGTACAAAGTGTCGAGACACTCAGGACTAGTGTCGACACACACTAAATAAGTTGTGTCGAGACAAAGAGAAGTTGTGTCGACACTAAGGACAACTGTGTCAACACACTATGTCGAGACTAAAGACAATTGTGTCGACACTCAGGACTAGTGTCGACATACTCTTTTCAAGCTGTGTCGAGACTGAAGACAACTGTGTCGACACACATGACTTGTGTCGACACAATCCACATAATTTGTGTCGAGATACGTTGAAGAGCTATGTCGACACATTCATAAGTTTGTCGACACCCAGGACTTGTGTCGACATATTTAACAGTCAAGTTTCAACACTTCAGCAGACATATTTCCTAAGTACAGAAATTAAGATGGAGGTACTGACAACTGTCAGAACTGTCAGATGTCAGTTATTAACTGGATCAGTCGGTTACTCCTATCAGAGCCTATATAAAGGAATCTAGTCTTCAGAAAAAAAAGAAGCAGCATAATTTTGTGAAGACAAAAGTCTGAAGCATCAGCTACAATTTAGAAGGTAGAGAGAGGTTTGATCAAGAATCATCTTCAACATCTCTCCAACCTAGATCAACCCTAATTTCTACTTCAAGAAGCTTTGAAAAGCTAAGAAGGGTTAGATCAGATCTATCTTGACAAAGATCAAAGAAAGCACATTCATCAAGATCAGATCAAGAAGCTGTTACTCAGATCTCTCTTGTTGGGTGACATTTTATAATTCAATTTTTATTTTACCTACTCTCATTGTGTAAGATCTAACTGTAGATCTGAGTGGAGGAGAACTATTCTCATTTTTTTATAAGCCTGTGTTATAAAGACTGATGTAGGGCTGGGATTGCCTGAGGTAGGAGAAGTTGGAAATTCTCTGAGTTGTAGGGCAGGTGTTGCCTGAGAAGTAGGAGTGTGGATTCATTTTTAGGTAGAGTTCTTGGGAAGAACTTGAGGTATATGATCATGGTGATCTGAGTGGTAAGACTTGTAAAGTCTAAATTGTAGAAGCCGGGTGGGCTCTGAGATGTAATATCTAAGGATCTGAGTAAAGGAAAGAGAAGGAGTTTGGCTGAATCTATTTCATTGCTAGATAGGTGAAGGGGGAAGTGGATGTACCCATAAATTAGGGAACCACTATAAATCTATGTGCATTGTGCTGTGTGTGCTGAATTGTTGTGTTGTGTTTATTTTCCTAATTGTTGTTAAGTATATCTTGATTATCTGACTGAATTACACATATTAAAGAAAATATTACTCTGATTATTAAAAAGGGGTGCCATAATTTAAATTGGACCTATTCACCCTCTCTAGGTCATTAACAATCCTAAAGTAAACATTTGCACGTATCTTATGGGGGACGGCGACATCCGCCCCTTATGGGAGCATTGGCGGCCACCCCTTAAGGGGCGGCGCCAGCTGCTCCAAACAGGAGCGGCGGTAGAGGCCGCCCCTTAATGGGGCAGTGGTGGCCGCCCCTTATGGGGGCAACAACGACGGCCCCTTGCAGGGGCGATATTGGCCTCCCCTAGCAGGTCGAGGCCGGTGGCAGCGGCCACCCCTTGCACGAGCAGCAGTAACGGTCGGCTGCCCCTTGTGGGAGAGGCGGTGGTGGCCACTCGGTCTCACCTAGTTGCTAGGCGGTGCACGTAGTGAGATTCGTGTGTGGGCCACGTAGGGGATCATATGTGATGATCACGTACGTTGTAGTTAGACCCATGAACCCACTAAGTTAGTGGGGATCATGAATGATGGGCTATTGGAACCCCATATTTCCCTATATTATGTACCTTGGCCTTATCGCATGCCCCCAAAATACTCAGTGCTTAGAGCAGGAGCATGAAAGCGCTAGGATTTTTACGAGAGGCTTTTTCTTGGGGCGAGTTTGATGGTGACGAACGAAGAGCTGAAGAGGGAGGATTCCGACGGCATACGCACCCAGGTATATCGTAAATTAGCTGAGCGGGAAAGAAACGCACGGAGGTGGAAGCGTGCACGCATCTAAGCACGAAGGTGGGGGCGCACGCGCGGACCCATTCACGCATGCCTGCGCGAGGTTTTGCATGTTTGAGCCTGTGCGGAATCGGGTTCATGCGCGTACAAGGGCGCGTGCGCAACTGGGTGTGTGCGCCCACGTAAGCATTGGGCGCACACTCACCTAGGCACGCAAGCCCACGTACTTTCGGGTGTGTGCACACACCCACGAGCGTACCTGGGCATGTGTGCACCCATGCATCGGGGCGCATGTGCCTGCGTGCTTCTGGGCATTCGTGCTTGTGTGTGGGAGGATGTGTACACCCGTGCGTGGGCCTGCGCGCTAGTGCATGTGTGTTTTTTGCATGGTCTTGCACTCTCTCATGCAAGTTTTGAGGCAAACTTATGCGCCCTTGCATACTTGCGCAGCTTTCCATGTTTGTGATTGGGTTACAAGTGCTCACGAACGGGGGGCTCTTTTAAGCGCCAACGACGCGATCGTTATGGTTATGGTGTGACATTATTCTTGTCATGAGTAACCATTTGTGGTGTTTTTTTTCGTGACTTTTGTCTTGCCTTGATTTTTAGGCTTCAAAGCATACCGCAAGATGCATGCATTTGCGCTCGTCTCTTACTGCTGAATAGGTCGCAGTTTGGAGGAAGAGATACGGATTACCTGCCAATCTTGAGATGAGGATACTGTCACAACCCGTATTTTCTCTGCAATTAAATGACATATCAGATTAATAGAAAACACGTGCCGTGATGTTACGTCGTGCAGGGGATAAATGCAGACGCTCAGGCAAGACCCCAACTCTACATTTTATATGAAATCCATAAGTTTAATATGAAGAAAACTGTAATTTAGGTTAAGTTTTGGGTGACCGTATCTCTCGGCTCAGTAGATCAACTAGTCCACGAGTAAAAATAAGAATATAGCTGTGGAAAATACTTTGTTTATATTTGTTTAATATCCTACATGAGCATAAATATACAACTAGGATAACTCATGATATGCATAACTCTAGATTTAGTCTAAGTATAGAAGTAGCTTTTACGTTCCTTAAAATATAACGACTTTAGTTTTGAAATATGCTATGAATGAAATAGACAAATGACATTTTATATCTTTAAGAGTAACTAACATGAAATCCTAGCATAAAACTTTTTCAGAGAGCAAGTAAAACCAACCATTCACAAAGAAACAGATTTAGCAGCTAGAAAGTACTTAACATTCTACAAGAAAACCACAAGTGGGCGTCAACAACCTGACACGAACCTACAAAAAGTATGTATGTCTGAACTAAAATAAAATAACTACTACCTCACAATTGACGAGGTAATGACAATCACAACCGCTGCAGAATGCAAGCCACAACCAAACCCTAGCTGCTCAACCGGCTACTGCTCTAAGCCCGGGGTATTCAAAGAAAGAACACCTTAGTAAGAAAATACAAGTGGTAAATAATATCATCAGTAGATAATAATCAAAGGGAAACAAGAAGGGTTACCAACCCCAACTATAAGAATGGCTGACAAACCTCAGCTAAAAAGTCAAGTTATAACAAGTAAAGCAGGAATTTCAATAGTAGAGTAAGAGAAATTGCACCAAGTGCGAAGTGAAGTCATGCTTCAATAAGATCTGCATGAGTAAGCATCCAACATATGACTAAACAATAGGAAGAAAAGAGACTAAACAGCTCTAAACGCGTGAATTATTAGCAGTGGCAAAAACCACGGTTCTGAGTCGGTGGCCACATTTTCAAACATAACCCAACAATCCATAAGAAGAGACAAAAACCCACCAAATGCAATGATTCACGAAACGGGGTCATGTTGGTGGTCCTTTATCCACTGCCAACCTAGCCGTAAAAACACCTCCAAAACTCCAATAAAACCTCAAACCTATCACCAAAATACTCCCACGACAAAGAGGAGAGAAAAACTCAAAAAGAATCACCCTAAGACCCATACTCGGTGAATTGACAAAACGACGAAAATATTCTAAGTCCAGCTAAATTTGTCGAATATACCCGATGAAACCAAGGAATACTCGACAAATTAGACTTGGCGATAAATGGCTACACCCGGCGATACTCGACGAATAGGACTCGATTCAGCGTATATACTTGACAAAAAGGACTTAGCAGCCCGATCACTCAGCGCTTTCTAAGACAAAGCCAATCTCGACGAATTCGTCGGGAATACTCGACGAATTTGCCTTCTCTCAATGTCATGACCAATGATACTCGACAAACTCGACGCCAATAGTTCGACGAATCATACTCGACGAATTTCACTCGAATTTACTCCACGTATAAGACAAATTTTCCTTAAGTTATAAACCATACCCGAAGAATTTTCCTTAGGCTAAAATACCTATATTCGACGAATTTTCCTGAGACTATGCTATAATATTCTACGAATTTCTTGGCCGAAATTTACACTATCCTATTGGATTCTCCAAGGCTACTCCCTACACTACTCCTACATTCTAAGGAGGCAAAGAAGGGGAAATAAATGAAAGAAATAACATAGCAAGAGAAAAATCACCACTTGTCTCAAAGCTTCCAAAAAATCGACACTCTGAGCGCTTCGCGACAAGGATCGACCGCAAGAACTCCGAGGCAATGATTCCTGAAACTTTACGAGATAAAAGAGAGTCAAAAACGAAAATCCTAACGTCCAAAAATCCATGGAACGGGAAATACTCACCACACACGCGTAGATATCGAAGAAGGCTTTCTAAATCTCTACTCCTCCGACGAAACTGACCACCCGAATGCACACGATCGATGGCTAAAAGCACGCGACAATGTCGACCTTACCTCTTTCGCGAAACAGACAACGGCTCGGGAAAGTGACGATTAATAGGGTTCCGATTTGATGCAAAGGCATATCTTTATACTATAAAGAAACCCATTTCAAGGCATGGTGTAACATTCACTTACCCAAAATACCCCTTTATCTCTTCTTTTAATTTCAAAATTCTGGGTGGTTTTAGTCATTTCTGTTTTTCCACGGATGTGCCTCGCTAAAAATTTCGATCCTCCCGCTCAAAATTTCGAAGGGCGGGCAACATTTCGATCCTTTATTTTCACATGCTGAAACCCTAAACCCAAATTATCCCGCACAACTATTCGCTCCCCTCCGCCGCTCCCGCACTACCGCGATTTCTTCACCTCCCTCCGCCCATATCGCAGAACCAGCCCTCTCTTTGCTCCTCACACGTTCTCGACGCAGAGCCTCTTCACTTACCGGTGACGCAGAGCCTCTTCACTTACCGGCAACGCAGAGCCTCTTCACTTACCGGCGACGCAGAGCCTCTTCACGTTCGCTAACCTCAAACTGCGCATGGTGAGGATTTGTTGATCTTAGGTTTGGGGGTTTTGGATTTCTTGGTTTTTTTTCATGGATTTCTCTGATCCAAGGTTTAGCCTCTTCACTTACCGGCGACGATTTGACCTCAAACTGCGCACGGTGAGGATTTACGGACCCTAACCTTCAGGTATGCCTCTCTTCTCTCATTCCACCCCATTGATCGATCCTGTACCAGATCATTGATTCATCCTGTAGCAGATCATTTTTGATTCCTCCATTTTGGGCACTGGATAACTCGATCATACATTGCAGCTCCGATCAAAGCAGTTCTTCAGATTTCTTCCTTCCCATCTCCCGTGCACTACTCGAGCGAGCCTGCAGGTGAGTTTCAATTTCCCCCTCTCCAAATTTTTCTGCAACAAGCTCTATTTTCTTATAGTATTTTATGATGTAACTGTTTTTCTGCTGAGGGTTTATGAATTCTGCTAACCCAACTATTTTAGCAAATTTTCATCCATGCTAAGCTGAGGTGGTGTACAAATTTACAAATTTCTGCTGATGGTGTACTTTTGCCTCTTTGATTTTTCATCAGTTTGCAAAGCACTGCCACTACTAACTGGAGTTTTACTCTGCTTTGTTTAGTGGGTTTAGTTTATAACATCTTTATCCATTTGGTGAGTTGAGTAATAGGTGCACGAACTGTTACTGAGCATAAATCCATTTGGTGAGTTGAGTGGTGCACGAACTCTGCTTTGTGGATACTGATCTCTGTTTGGGGAACCCATTTCAATGATCTGGTACAGGATCATCTCATTTACCCTAAACCTTGGCCACACATGAGCATCTCATTTTGATGTAACTGTTTGGGGAACCCATTTCAAACAATTGTACAAAGATGGTTTGAGGAATTAAAACAGAATTTGTACAAGGGCCTGTTACAAATTATTTTAACAGGGGAATTAAAACACTGTTACAAATAATTGTACAAAGATGCATTTTAATTCCCCTGTTTTCTTTCCCAAATTATTTTAACAGGGGAATCAAACCATCAAAATTATTTTACAATTGTTTGAAATATTTGTAGAAGGGCCACACAGGAGGAATTAAAACCATCAAAATTATGATGTAACAGGCTCTGTTTTCTTATAGTGTAAAGATGATGTAACCTCTCTTTTGCACTACTCGAGCGAGCCTGCAGGAGAGGGGGGCAGCCTGCAGGAGAGGGGGAAATTTTTTCCAACAAAATTTGGAGAGCGGGAAGTTTTCTAATGTTCTGATTTTTTTGGATTTTTGAATTATTTAGTGAGCCTTAATGTCCACCTGAAAGTTTTTCTGCATTTTTCTTAACCCTAATGTTCTGATTTTTGATTTTTAACCTGTTTTCTGCATTTTTGTATATGTAACTCTAACACAAGTGATCATTTTTGACACAAGTGAGCATCTCATTTGAAATGGGTTTCCCAAACAATTGCTAAGTAAATTTGTGCACAAATAATTGTTTGAGGACCTTGCTTGAAATGGATTTCCCAAACAATTATTTGTGCGGATGTTTGATTTTAGCGGATGTTTGAGGACCTTGCACAAATAATTGTTTGAAATGTAATTTTACAATTGTTTGAAATGGGTTCCCCAAACAGTGGACAAACCTGTTTTCTGCATTTTTGTATATGTAACTCTAACACAAGTGATCATTTTTGACACAAGTGAGCATCTCATTTGAAATGGGTTTCCCAAACAATTGCTAAGTAAATTTGTGCACAAATAATTGTTTGAGGACCTTGCTTAAAATGGGTTTCCCAAACAATTATTTGTGCGGATGTTTGATTTTAGCGGATGTTTGAGGACCTTGCACAAATAATTGTTTGAAATGTAATTTTACAATTGTTTGAAATGGGTTTCCCAAACAGTGGACAAACAATTGTAAAATTACTGGATTTTTTGATCATCTCATTTGATGATTTTCGGATTTTCGGATTTTAGGATTTTAGGCTTTTAGGAGGATTTTAGGATTTCATGATTTCTGATCTCATTTTTTTTCATGATTTTAGGCCTGCAGACACAGAGCCTGTTCCCTTACTTCGCAACCGTTGAACTGCATCCCTGTGAGAATTTCTGATCTCTTCTTTGGATTTCATTTCAAATATAGAACATTCATTTTTTTCATGTTCTTAGGTTTTTTTCATTTAGCAAAGGAAAATTGTTTTTGTATTTTCCAAAATCTGTAACTGAATCAGTTTCAGATTTTCCAACATTTTTAATCAAAACAATATGTTTTTTTATAGTTTGGATTTTGATTTAACTCTCTGTTCCTTGAAATTGTTTTGAAATCTGTTCTATCTATAGTATTAATCATTTGTTGATGGTGCTAATTGCAAATGTTGAGGTTATTCACTGATTTCAGAGATGTGGTGTTAATCCGACTGAAAACATAGATGCTAAATTACATGCTTCTCCTTGCTTTTTAAGTAACTGTTTTTTAGTCAAAGCAGTGTCGGAGTTTAAATCCTGCCTAACTCAATCTTGGAAAACTCCACACCGCTTGAGATAGTTCAGTTTATAATATGAACTTAGTAATGTGTTAACAGCCTGATCTCATTTTGCACACACCATAAATGATTCTTAGAAATAATGTCAATATCAATACTAATTCTTAAGCGATTAATAATTTCCCTCGCGGGCCTGGTACGGTCGCGCTTGGCCGTAGGGGCATTGCCCCGTGTACCCTGTATGGAATTAAATTAGTATACTTTTAACAAAATGGTACTTCATCAAACACAAAAAACAATTACAAGTCTGAAAGAAAATAGATAATTTATGAGTTCATTACATCGCATCGCAGACACTTGGAGATGGCCAGCCAAAATCATGCTGAGGCGTCGTCATCATTGCCAAACCAGGGTGGGCCAGTTCAACGTAAAAGAGGGCCTCCTTCAACTTCGGCGGCAACCGCTGAGCAAACTCGAGAGTCGACCCGATTACGTGTTAGTAATTGGAGACGGTCATTGACTACAGAACAACGGAGTGCACTGAATGCAAGGAGAGCACAATCACGCTCAACGAGGACTTTACCATCGTCCGTGGAAGTCCAACCAACACATCAAGAACCTCCAAATCAACCGAATGAAATTGAGGATGACAGTTCTGCGCCCACTTCGCGGACAGGACGTCGTAATATTGTAAGAAATTATCGTTCCTCCGACAACGTCCGCGTCTTCCAGCTACCACAACCAACGATTTTCCCTCACTGTGCAGCTCGATTATTCCACAAAGAAACCAAAAATTTATGTTGTAAACTTGGCAAAGTAATTTTACCTGCCATTCCTGTCTCCCCACAGTTGTTGGCTCTTTACACTGATCAGACAACAAGAGGGCGTCATTTCAGGCAAAATATATGTGCATACAACCATGTATTCTCTTTCACATCCATGGGCGTTACACTTGACGAAACACTTCCAGCTTTCAACCAGGGTTTGTACACTTTCAGAGCACATGGGGCTATATATCACAAAATTGGATCTCTTTTTCCTACTCCTGGGGACAGACCACGATTTTTACAAATGTTCATCTATGACACCGAACATGAGACATCACATCGTTTGGCAGAAAATAATGGACTCGATACGGAAATATTGAATGAGATCAAAGATATCCTTGATACACACAACCCATATGTCATAACATTTAGACAAATTGCTCAACACCAGCAGTTACAGTCGTGTCAACTACTTATTCGTGAACGACCGTCTACCGACCGACAATATATCCTTCCTACCGCATCTCAAGTAGCTGCAGTGTTGGTGGGAGCTGAAGATTTTGCTGATTCTACCTATAGGGACATCAAAGTCCATTCTACAAGCGGGCATTTGCCTACAGTCAGGGAGTATGCAGGTTTTTATGATCCACTACAGTACCCACTCCTGCTCTGCACGGTACTTTTGGTTGGGATTTAGCTTTACAGACGGAACATGGGTTACGTGTTAGTTGTTATGACTATTATGCATGCTTGCTCCAGGTTATAAATTTCACGACTGTTGATTAAGAGCTTCGTGTAATAGATTTTTAATTTCCTAATTTCGTATATTTTGTGGCCTAATACAGATACGCACGAATAATTCATCAATACTTCTTCGCGGAGGACGACTGCTTCAACAATATGTTGTGGATAATTACATCAAGATTGAGACTCAAAAACTCAGATGGATTAGCCTAAATCAAAATAAAATTCGTGCGGAGCTTTATCAAGGATTACAAGATTGCTTAAATGCTGGTGAAAATGATGCAGGTATATTTACTTGCTTATTCGTGCTTCTCAAATTGTTCTAATATATGCAGTTGCTGATTAACGTCTTTCATTTATTCTTTCTTAATTCTTTCATAATTCTGTTTGCTTAGGAAATATTGGGCGACGAACCGTCCTTCCGTCTTCCTTCATTGGCAGCCCTCGGGATATGTATCAGAGGTATCAAGATGCAATGTCAATCGTGCAACACTACGGCAAACCAGATATATTTTTAACAATGACATGCAATCCTAATTGGAGTGAAATTAAAAAAGAACTTTATCCAGGACAACTTCCGCATGATCGTCCAGATCTACTTACGAGAATCTTTCGAGCTAAATATGAAAACTTAAAGGATGAGATCTTCAATAAAGGTATCCTTGGAAAGGTGGTCGCGCACATTCACATTATTGAGTTTCAAAAGAGAGGTCTACCACACGTACATATGTTGGTTATTTTTGATGCCGAAGATAAATTAAATACTCCAGATGAGTATGATTCTTTGGTTAGCGCTGAGATACCCAATCAAGAGGCGGATCGCCCTTTATATGATGTTGTTCTAAAACATATGATACATGGACCATGCGGTCACTTTAAACAGAATGCACAAGTTCTCACTTTAACAATGACATGCTCTCCTAGGTGAGAGATGACTCATATACTGTTTATCGACGTCGGAATGATAATAGTAGAACTATTACAGTTGGTCGTGGCATTGTGGTGGATAATAGATGGGTCGTTCCATACAACCCGTGGTTACTCTTAAGGTATGATTGCCACATCAATGTGGAGATATGTAGTAGTATTAAGAGTATTAAGTATTTGTACAAGTATGTCTACAAGGGACCTGATTGTGTGTCATTTGAAGTTCGTCCTGCCCCTAATTATGATGAGGTGAGCAAGTACGTTGATGGTAGTTGGGTTTGTGCACCAGAGGCATTGTGGAAAATATTTAAGTTTGAGATGACGAGGATATACCCTTCTGTTTCGAGATTGCAAATTCATTTACCAAATTAACATCAGGTTCACTTCGGTAGTGGGGACACGATTTCAAGTGTCTTGGCAAATGAGAGGAACTCCAAATCGATGCTAACTGAATTTTTTCGTTTGTATAGTGACGACCAAGAGCGTGAGAAATACTTATATAAAGATCTTCCAAAATATTACAGATATTTATCTGCCGAGCGCAAGTGGATACCGAGAGTATCAAATCAAAAGGTTATTGGTAGAATATATGCAGTCAACCCAATGGAAGGCGAAAGGTTTTACTTACGACTGCTACTTAATCATGTTAAGGGTCCAAAATCGTTTGAGGATCTAACGTTTATCGGCGGTGTTCAATGTACAACCTTTAAACAGGCTGCAGAGCAACACAGACTTCTTGAAGAGGACAATAGCATTCAAGATTGTCTGGCTGAAGCAAGATGTTTTAGAATGCCAATTTCGTTGAGAAGGCTTTTTGCAACAATTTTGTTATACTGTGAACCGACATCTGTACAAGATCTGTGGGATGAGAATTTTGACAGTATGACGGAAGATTACACTTCAAGCAGCACTTCAAATAACACTTATAAAAAAGATAAGTTACTTCATAATTTAGATGACATTCTACAACAACACAAGAAAACAATAAAAGATTTTGGTTTGCCGGCCATAAGTGAAGGTTTTGAGGGTTTGCACCTCTTCTCTAGCCTAATAGAACATGAACGTTTGTTCTTAATATTTGATGATGACTTAAATTTAGTAAACTCATTTAATCCAGAACAGCTGTCTGCATTCAACATCATCAGTGCATCTATACGAAAACGACAAAATGCAATGTCCTTCTTGGATGGTCCAGGAGGTACGGGAAAAACTTACCTTTATCGAGCATTGCTGGCAACTTTCAGAAAGGAAGGGTTCATTATACTAGCCACAGCTTCATCGGGGATCGCAGCAAACCTACTCCCGGGTGGGAGGACTGCACACTCGAAGTTCAAAATACCTATCAGATATGAAATAATGTCGACCTGCAGATTTAATAAGCAGTCTGATTTGCGTGAATTGATACAACAAGCCGGGGCAATTATTTGGGATGAGGCCCCAATGATTCATAAAAAGGCATTCGAAGCTGTGGATCGATCTTTCAAGGATGTCCTTGACGTCAATCAGCCCTTCGGCGGTAAGGTTATGATCTTTGGTGGTGATTTCCGTCAGCTGACACTGGTCGTCGTAAATGGAACAAAATCTCAAATTATTAGCGCAAGCATTGTTGAATCGTATTTATAGACGAATGTTCGCATTCTTAGCTTAATAATGAATATGAGAGCTCACGACGATCCACATTTCTCGGAGTTATTACTGCGCGTGGGTAACGGTGATGAGCCAGTCGTTCTAAATGATATGATTCAGATTCCAACCTCCATGGTCATACCTTGGGTAGATGAACGCTCAATAAATATATTGATCGATGCAATATTCCCTGAGCTTGGTTCCCCAACAGATGTCAATTACATGGAAAGCAGAGCCATAATAATGCCTTTGAATGAAGATGTCAACAAAATAAATGAAAAATGTCTTGAAATATTTCCGGGAGAATGCAAAACTTACTATTCTTTTGACTCAGTAGTAGATGACACTCATAATTTATATTTGCCAGAATTCTTAAATTCAATAAATCCGGGGAATCTACCACCTCATGAGCTCAATCTCAAGAAAGGTTCACCGATAATGCTTCTTAGAAATATTGATCCAAAAATTGGGTTGTGCAACGGAACAAGGCTTATATGTGTAAACTTTTCAAGAAATGTTATTGAAGCTGAAGTATTGAGTGGGGAGTTTAAAAGACACAAAGTATTTCTACCACGAATTCCCTTGAAGAGCACAGAGGATGTTAAGATGCCCTTCGAGCTCACCCGAAATCAATTCCCAATACGATTGAGCTATGCTCTAACCATCAACAAATCACAGGGCCAAACAATTTCAAATGTTGGAGTATATTTACCAAATGATGTTTTTAGCCATGGACAACTGTATGTGGCATTGTCAAGAGGAGTTTCTGCAAATAGCACTAAAGTAATGGTTAAAATGGTACATTGGAGGAGCACGAAGGAGTGTACACTAGAAATGTGGTATTCAAAGAAATATTCACAAAATTACATGAATCAAGCCAAATTACATAGATTGAGTGGATTAATGTAACATTTGTAATATTCAAGAATTACTTTTTCTTCTGTTTTTGTATTCAGTGTACTTTTATGAATATATTATGCATTGTATTACTTCTTCTAGACATGTTTGAAAGCTTTCGCAACCATTACCTCCGTCCACGATCTATATCTGAGACCACAAACGATATCGCCACGCATGATCGATGTTGCCCCCACGACCAATGTCTCCCCTGCGACAATTGTCGCCCCGCGACAATTGTCGCACCCGCGACAAATGTCGCCCCTGCTGAATGTCGCCCCCACGACGAATGTCGCCACCACGACAAATGTTACAACACTATAAAATGACACTCCTACGACAAATGTCGCACTCACGACGAATGTCGCCCCCTCGACAAATGTCGCATCCAAGACAAATGTTGCCCCCTCGACAAATGTCGCACCCACGACAAATGTTGCCCCCTCGACAAATGTCGCACCCACGACGAATGTCGCCCCCTCGACAAATGTCGCACCCACGACGAATGTCGCCGCCTCGACAAATGTCGCCCCCACGACGAATGTAGTACCCACGACAAATGTCGCCCCCTCGATGAATATCGCACCCACGACGAATGTCTCCCCCTCGACAAATGTCGCACCCACGACGAATGTCGTCGCCTCGACAAATGTCGCCCCCACGACATTTGTCGAGGCCACGACATTTGTCGCCCCCTCGACAAATGTCGCACCCACGACGAATGTTGCCCGCACGGGGTCCCCCGTGCACGACTGCTTGTATATATATATATATATATATATATATATATATATATATATATATATATATATATATATATATATATATATATATATATATATATATATATATATATATATATATATATATATATATATATATATATATATATATATATATATATATATATATATATATATATATATATATATATATATATATATATATATATATATATATATATATATATATATATATATATACTAGCATCTTCGAACGGGCTCCGCCCGTTCTCGATGCGTCGATGCGGGCTTCGCCCGCAACCATGCGGGCTTCGCCCGCTTGGCATTCCGGCGGGCTTCGCCCGCCCCCCGGCAGGCTTCGCTCGTACGACATATAATTTTAAAATTTTAAAATATTTATTAATATAAAATTTTAATTTTCAGATTTTTTTTAAAATATTTAATAATTATTTAATTATTTATTAATAATATAAATTATTTAAATATATTAAAAAAAAAAACCGGAAAAAAAAATTTAACGCTGCGAAGGGGCAGCGCCGCTTCCGCCCGCCGCCGCCGGCGGAGCCGCCGGCGGCCTGCCCGGCGCCCACCGGCGGGTTCACCGGCCTCCGGCGAACCCGCCGGCGGTTGTCCGGCGGCGAGCGGTTCGCCGGAGGCCGGCGAACCCGCCGGTGGGCGCCGGGCAGGCCGCCGGCGGCTCCGCCGGCGGCGGCGGGGGTGAGCGGGTGAGGGGGTGGGAGGTAAAAATGCGTATCGGGATTTTTTTCCATCGTGAACAGTGTTTTAGAAATTGAATTGGTTATTGGCAGGCCTCTGCTTTGAATCCAACAGCCCGTATTTGATGAAATTTGATCGGACGGTCCAGATGCATTTCATGGTGTGATCCAAATATGGCTATTGTATTATATAATAAAATATATATATATATATTAATTACTAAATAAACATCCAAACGACCTGAAACCCAAACCAACTTGAAATCATACAAAATTCGCACCGTAGCTAAATATCGACACTACGAATCCAATGGCGAAGTTGAAATCAAATCCGAAAACCAAACTAGGGCAAAAACCCCCCAAAGTCAAAACAACAAATATCTCAAAAAGGCTCCACCGAGTTCCAAAACAAACACGGCTCGCGAGAGAAATTCCAGAAACTCACAAGAAAATAGCAAAACTAGAAACCCCAAATCAAAACCTCGGATACCTATGAGCAGAAAACCACGCTCCGACAATTGTACCTGCCAACTACGCGTCAACATAATGCCCTGATGTCATAAATTTATCATTAAAAGAATTAAAATAAACATCAAAAAATCGGGGGCGTTACATGATAGCCCCATATTGAAGAGTGAGTTCAGAATCCTCCAAGGGGTCAGTTGATGGTTTGTGAGACAACTATAAAGTCCGGCTTCCGCCTTTCACCGTGCGAGGAGGTGATTGAAATTTTGAAGTTCTGCGGTGTTTCGACATCCCAATTTACACCTCTTGAAATGACACATATCATGAGACAATTGTATTTTTCCAGGAGCACGGCTCAAGGTTTTCCTTGAATTTATTCAGAGATTAATGCGAGATTTGAGTTGATGGTAGCGGACGCATTAAGATCCATAGTAATAAGAGTTGGCTTGACTTTGATTGTTGGACAAACCATCGACATGGGAACACATTGTTTGGCTATGCACGAAATTTCTAGAGCATGTTCGAGCTTTGGAATTCACTACCTGATCGTTGTAGTCGTCAGAAGGGGTGAGAATGAGACTTTTCTCCGATATTGGGATTTACAGAGCCTCGGGAGCATGCAAATCATTTATTTAGTATCTCTGCATTTGTCGAGGAGAAACACCTACTCATATGTGGACTTTCAGCTGGTTCTGAGTGTATTATTGCTGCGTCGTTGGTTTATGATCGGAAGAGAAAACTTTTGTTGGAGGGCAACAATGATGCAGATGCGGAGACAACAAGCTGAGAATCAATGTGAATTGTTAGGTTTTTTTACCCCACAATCAATGGTGAGCTTGAGGCTGGTGATCGGGGCCTCGTACTCGACGATATTGTTGATGGCCGGAAACCTCAATCTAAGGTCGTACTCTGAGGTAACTTCTTCTGGGCTTACCTAAGATTTGATATCTGGAAGGGGCAGGAAATGAATATCATATTCACCTAGCTCGACTGCTCACTTTACTAATCTTCCTGATGCCTCTAGTTTATGGAGGGTTGTTCAGAGCGGAAGCTAGTTTAGTGACTTTACCGTATGTGCCTAGAATTAGGGTCAAAGCTTCCTTGCTGAGAAGACAAGAGCTAAGGCTGTCTTGTCTGTTGTGGTATACCGAGTCTCGGTATATAGGAGGACCTTGCTGAGATAGTAGAGTGACTACTGGACTCCTCCTTCATCTTTGACTAGCACTGAGCTTAAGGCAACTGGAGATATTGCTAGGTATAATTATAATACTTCTCAAGTAAAAGGCTTTGACAGGAGAGGAGGAGAGGCTAGATACTGCTTGAGGAGCTCGAAGGCCATCTAACACTCGTCTGTCCACTGGAATCTGGAGTTGCGATCCCCTAGAAGAATCTTGAAAAGGGGGAAATATTTGTCACCAGTGCATGCCAAAAAGAGTGAGAGTGCGATAATTCTCCTATTTAGACATTGTACTTCTTTGATAGGGCGTGAGGGTGACATATCTTTCAATGCTTTAATCTTCTCAGGGTTTACTTCAATCCCTAGATGGGTTACCATGAACCCCAGAAACTTCCACGCTGTCGCACTGAATGCACACTTGCTAGGATTGAGCCGCATTTGGAAGCAGCTAAGGAGTTGAAAGCACTTCTCTAGTATTTAAATGGTTACCTCGGTGGATGATTTTTACCAACATGTTATCTGTGTATACCTCCATACTCCTCCCAATGAGGTCCTTGAATACCTTATTCATTAGTCGTTGGTAGGTAGCCCCAACATTCTTGAGACTGAAGGGCATCACCTTGTAACAATAAACTCCCTTATCAGTTCTAAAAGCGGTGTGCTCTTTGTCAGCAAGATTCATCCTTATCTAATTATATCCAGAGTGCGTCCAAGGAAATGAGGAGGTGGTGCCCGGGTGTTGAGTCAACAAGCTAGTCAATCCTTTGGAGAGGAAAACTATCCTTCAGGCATGTCTGGTTGAGGTTGTTGTATTCAACACACATTCTCCACTTTCTGGAGGCCTTATTCATCATGAACACATTGGCAATCCTAGTGGGATATTGTGCCTCTCTTATAAACTGGGCCTCCATAAGTTTTTCCACCTCTTCCTCTATTGCTTGGAGTCACTCTGGAGCAAAGTTCCTTTTCTTCTAAATCACTGGTCTAGATGCAGGATTGATGTTTAAGGAGTGAAGAATGACTTGTGGATCTACTAGGACCCACCTTTTCCATGTGGGTCTTAGTATTACACGTCACTTGTTACTAAGCGCAGTCCATGACCTAATTCTAACTCATATGAGATGACTTCCAATTCCTTGGGGCATAGGCCTCCTCATTTTTATCATGGGTTTGTCATGTGTATAATATTGATCATTCAGAATTTCATTATTTTTTAAATTATTTTGGACCATAATTTAAATTAATTAATTAATTAAGCTAGGTCACTTTGAACATGAGCTACTATAATCATTGGTGTTTTAGGTCCAAATAAATTATCTGATGTTCATCTAGGTTAAAAATATCCGTGAACCAAATATCTTAATTTTCCATCTTGATTTGTCCCTTATTTTCTATTTATGATTGAAATCCCATTATCTTCCTTTTTTTAATAAAGTACTAAAAATAATCATGTAAAAATTCATAGAAATTTCTTGCTCACTAATATTAACAAGATAATGGTAAAAACAAATTTTTCATATTCTTAGTCAGTGATTTGACCTAAGATATTCACAGGTTAACATAATTACAAAATGCCACTATTATAGTATTTGCCATAAATAATCATCCAAAAATCTTGATAAAATTTACAAGAGTTCATAATGAATAAAGAATGACCTAGACATTTTCTCATAATTTTCCATGAACCACTACTCATGTTTTTGATCAAAGTCCTATAAGGGTAAAAATGTAATTACACTATTTATACATGGAATAATTCTCCAATGTGCTCATAATGTTTTTCTAGAGAAGTGAAATGACCTATTAGGGCTTGGATCAACAATTTGGAATTTTCTAAGTACAGTAGCCCTATTTTTCATTTTAAAACCTAAATGTGCTAATTTTGAAATAATTCCAACTTATGGGATTTTTTAATCCAAAAATCTCACTTTTCTCATGAAAGGAGTATTTTACATCTATAAGTCTTTGTCCAAAATTTCATGAACATACATTGGGCCAAATGGACTAAAATCCCATTTTACCATTTACACATTATTTACAAATCTACCTTCACCATACATGTTGGATCTGTAAATATACAGAGATCCAAATGGTTCCAAATTTTTACCAAGGCCATAGAATGACCTTAGAGTCTTGCCACCCAAATTTGGATGCATCTAGAATTGGGAATCTCCATAAATTTCATTTATTAAATAATTCATATTTCTATTAAAACTATACAAAATTATTCTCTAAAAATTCTGATTTTTGGACATAGTCTAAGTATGGTATACACACAGACATGACATAAATTTCACAACATGTGAACTTATAGTTTAGCCTAGGCATCCATTTGAAGTTCTGCCCTAATCTAGGAGCAGTCCTAGGAGATTGGCTCTACAAGGAGCTACAGTGCTCCAAATTACAAGTTTAGGGTGTCAAATTAAAGATAAGACATATGGATATATTTTTTTGTTGATGACTTTCTATGCATATGCCTCTAAGGGGCCTACAATTAATATGCAAAACACTATAATAAATGAGATAAAAATAATTAATAACACTATAGTTTAATTCAACTTAAATCAATGACATCTCATTGTCTTCTTCATTGAGCCGATGACCCAGATCATCCTGAGCTGGGAAATGTTGATCTCTCATTTCTGGGCACCTGGGCCGCTGCCACCGTCGATGATTATCGCCAGCACCTCCGTTGAGGTGGCGGCTGACGTTTCCCGATGACATGGCCACTTGAGGCGGCTCCTCCGGCGAACCCGAGCCAGAAGAAAAGCTCGAAATATTCCCTCTCTCATGGCATCGGGCTCATTTGAGCCTGATATCTCTCCTAGTGGATCTAGAAGACTAGCACCGAGGGAGGGGAGAAGAAACAGACCTGGATGCGAGCTTGGCGGCGGGTGCGGTAGTGGTGAGCCATGGCCGATCCTTGCTCCTGCGAGTTTAGCTCCAAAGCTCGATTATCCGGCTAAAGCTTAACTCCAGACGTCATTTCCACTCCTATGGGCTCAATGAAGATGATGGTGGCCTTGGTAAGGAGTGGGAGTGATAGCTAGAGTTTCTTCTCTCTTCCTTTTTATAAGAAGAATTAGGGTTCTAGTTGCTTGTCACGTGTCAGCCTAATGTTGCTGCTATTTAGTTTGAGTTGCTTTGCCACATGTCACCTTAGTATTGGACAGCCAATCATTGCTTTAAATAGGTCTTCTTGAAATGATCAATGTATTAAATAGGTTTGTTGAAGAGATCAGGTTTAAATATGCTATCTGAGTTTTATCCTAAAAACCCAATTCAGGCATACAGGTGAACCAGATCGAAAAATTCTCTTAAGTTCAAAAGCGTCGAGATCACTAGACACTTCTTTGAATGGCGTCGAGTTCACTCGACGAACTCGATGCTTTGTCGAATAGCGTCGAGTTTATTCAACGCACTCGACATTTTGTCGAATGGCGACGAGTTCACTCGACGCCTGTTGAATCCAGAATAATTTTCTAAGTTAAAGAGCATGACGTTGAGTCCACTCATCGCACCCGATGCTTTGTCGAATGGCGTCGAGTTCACTCGACGCCTATCAATCCAGAGCAATTTTTTTGAGTTAAAGAGTATGGCGTTGAGTCCACTCGACACACTCGACACTTCGTCGAATGGCGTCTAGTTCACTCAACGCACTCGGCACCTTGTCGAATGGCGTCGAGTTCACTCAACGCACTCGATGCCTTGTGATTCCAGAACAAACTTTCTAAGTTAAAGAGTATGGAGTTGAGTCCACTCGACGCTTCATCGAATGGCGTCGAGTTCACTCAACGTACTTGACGCCTATTGATCCAGAATAATTTTTCTAAGTTATAGTTGTCTTGAATCCTATAGTGGGCCCTATGTGAATCCACCCTAACTCCTTGGGTCAAACCTAGCCTGACCCATTCACTCCCCGCATTTTCTACCATAATCTAAGTTAAGGGGTCTAGAAAGAAATAGGATGTTACAAAGAAGACTCCTCAAAGAATCTCGGGATCAACTCCTGGTATCTGCCTTGCCTCTAATGTGAACCGAAGGAAGAATTCCTTAAGTTTGTCTCCTTTATTCTGACGGATGCCGGAAAGATGAGAAGGGTACTTCATAATCTTTCATTAGCCACGAATTGTTCTAAAATTTATCGAGTTAGCTCTACGAAGCTATGTACTGTCCCCTATCTGAGGGAGTGGAACCATGTTTGGTCCTGGCCTTTCAGCGTGGCAGGGAAGACCTGGCAAAGAAGTTGATCTGATGCATTGTAGATTCGCAGCACTGTGGTGATGTGATTAATATGTTCTAAAGAGTCATCGATCTCATCGTAGGTCTTGATATTGGGTAACTTGAATCCTATTGGAACTGGATGTGCCAAAATATCTTGTGCTAGCGGTGATCCGGCCTGGTTAGTGCGATGCAGATATGTTGCTCTTCGGCTAATCTGACCATAATATTCTGCTAAGAATTCTCTGGTCTCTTCCCTGATAGGTCTTCTGGGGGAAGACACCCGTTGGCACTGCAGTCGTTGTCTAGTTTCGGCAATCCTAGCCAGATGAGTGAGGTGTGACGTACTTGCAGCTTCTAAGTATTCTTCAGAGCTCTCTTCTAGGTGATTTTTTGGAGCGGGGGTTCTGGGCTATGGAACCTGGTCGGTGGGCACTGGAGGTGTTACGACTTCCTGGGTTGTTCTCAGATCTCTAAGGAGCGCATGCGCCTCAACT
Organism: Platanthera guangdongensis; assembly: GCA_039583875.1. Lineage (NCBI taxonomy): Eukaryota > Viridiplantae > Streptophyta > Magnoliopsida > Asparagales > Orchidaceae > Platanthera > Platanthera guangdongensis. The sequence goes on from CM077147.1 coordinate 170,060,404, forward strand.
TAATGTTCTTCTACGTGGGCGATTCTTATTGTGAGCGTGTAGTCTGTGGCGACGATTGTTTCTTCCTAGCGCAGTGCATTTATCTGGGAATTTGAGGGGCCCATTCTATCAAGCTCTTGGCATGCAGATCCCTATGTAGTGCGTGCGCTTCTTCTTGTCATGGTTGTTAGTCATGAGTATTATTGAGTATAAGGTACTGTCTTCTATACTTTTAGAAAACTTTGGGGAATATCGGGGGGACATGTTCCCACATATGGCTCCAAACTGTTGCAGCCAACTCAATCCTCCCGGTAGACCGGACTAAACTGGGCCACCTTAGCTCGTAGAACGGTCGAGCGCGCACACAGTCACGAAATGAGCATAAGCACACGAGACGATTTTAACGTGGAAAACCCCTTAAATAGGTAAAAAACCACGTGATCAGAATGGTATCAGTCACACTTCACTATTGGTAGTTGTTTACGGAGTGTTTGAAGAACTGAGGGCGACAGGCCGCTCCTCGTTATAACTTTGAGAGGAGAGATTGTTGAATGTTCGGTGGGCGACAAGCCGCCTCACTCGAAGCTGGTTTATTTCCCACGCTCGGATCAAGATGAGCATTCTCGGCATTGCTTAGCAAGCAGACTTTGCGGTGGAGCACACCAGGATGCGTTGGCAGTGATTCGAGTGGTGTTGCGCATATAGGAAGCTCTCTGAAGTCACATATGAAGCACCTTCTTTCTCAGAATCTTGTGGACTTAGACGAATTTTCTGGCGATATGGCTGGCGGAGGAGGCTCGAAGGAGAATTACAGTAGAGCTCCGACTTGAGGAAGAAGAAGGTTGTGAAAAAAAGTTAGAAATAAAGGGAGTTCTGGGGCCATTTAGAGGTTTCAGGAGGTGGTTATGGTGGTTACGCAGCAATTCGCACATCATACCACTCATAATTACTATTTGAATGCCACTTTTAATATAGTTTTGGGCAAATATTATGCGAATAATTTACACTAAATGTAGGTCATTTTTTAATTACTGATAATCCCCACTAATCATGACACTTAGTGGGTGGTTATCCATGAAATGTACAACGACGATCGCGATGGAATGATCGAACGGCGGGGAGAGTAGTGCTCCGCGGTCGTAGGAGGCAGCCGTGGGGCAGGGCGGTCGGGCCTGACCGCCCCTTACGGGCGTCGCCCTGCGAACGCGGGAGACAGTCGCGGGGACGGGGGACCGGGCATGGCCATCCTCGCGCATGAGTCGCCCCGCGGTCGCAGGAGGTGGCCACGGTGAGGAGAGGTCGAGCGTGGGCTCCCTTGCGTGGGCGGTGCCCCGTGTAACGTCCCTAGCCGATCCAACGTGACAGCGTCACGGCTCCGCTCTAGGAGACGCTACCGGGCTGCAGCCCAAGCACCCCAACCCCTCTCCCTCCACGGGCGGGTTGTTGGTGGCCACAGCCTCCGTTTGATGAGGTAAACTCGATAGTCAAGCCCGCACTACGGGGACTTCCCAGGAGGTCACCCATCCCAGTACTACTCCAGCCCGAGCACGTTTAACTATGGAGTTCTTTCAACTCTCATCACCAATTGAGCTGCAGCTCAATTGGTGATGAGAGTTGAAAGAACTCCATAGTTAAGCGTGCTCGGGCTGGAGTAGTACTGGGATGGGTGACCTCCTGGGAAGTCCCCGTAGTGCGGGCTTGACTATCGAGTTTACCTCATCAAAGGGAGGCTGTGGCCACCAACAACCCGCCCGTGGAGGGAGAGGGGTTGGGGTGCTTGGGCTGCAGCCCGGTAGCGTCGCCTAGAGCGGAGCCGTGACGCTGTCACGTTGGATCGGCTAGGGACGTTACAATAAAAAGTGCACTTTTATTGTAATGCCCCTAGCCGATCCAACGTGACAATGTCACGGCTCCGCTCTAGGCGACGCTACCGGGCTGCAGCCCAAGCACCCCAACCCCTCTCCCTCCACGGGCGGGTTGTTGGTGGCCACAGCCTCCCTTTGATGAGGTAAACTCGATAGTCAAGCCCGCACTCGATAGCTGCAGCTCAATTGGTGATGAGAGTTGAAAGAACTCCATAGTTAAGCGTGCTCGGGCTGGAGTAGTACTGGGATGGGTGACCTCCTGGGAAGTCCCCGTAGTGCGGGCTTGACTATCGAGTTTACCTCATCAAAGGGAGACTGTGGCCACCAACAACCCGCCCGTGGAGGGAGAGGGGTTGGGGTGCTTGGGTTGCAGCCCGGTAGCGTCGCCTAGAGCGGAGCCGTGACATTGTCACGTTGGATCGGCTAGGGGCTTGACTATCGAGTTTACCTCATCAAAGGGAGGCTGTGGCCACCAACAACCCGCCTGTGGATGGAGAGGGGTTGGGGTGCTTGGGCTGCAGCCCGGTAACGGTCCGCTGGAGGCCTAGTGGTGTTGATCCACGGACGGCAAAGGGGACGTTACAATAAAAGTGCACTTTTTATTGTAAGGCCCCTAGCCGATCCAACGTGACAGCGTCACGGCTCCGCTCTAGGCGACCCTACCGGGCTGCAGCCCAAGCACCCCAACCCCTTTCCATCCACAGGCGGGTTGTTGGTGGCCACAGCCTCCCTTTCATGAGGTAAACTCGATAGTCAAGCCCACACTACGGGGACTTCCCAGGAGGTCACCCATCCCAGTACTACTCCAGCCCGAGCACGCTTAACTATGGAGTTCTTTCAACTCTCATCACCAATTGAGCTGCAGATCAATTGGTGATGAGAGTTGAAAGAACTCCATAGTTAAGCGTGCTCGGGCTGGAGTAGTACTGGGATGGGTGACCTCCTGGGAAGTCCCCGTAGTGCGGGCTTGACTATCGAGTTTACCTCATGAAACGGAGGCTGTGGCCACCAACAACCCGCCTGTGGATGGAAAGGGGTTGGGGTGCTTGGGCTGCAGCCCGGTAGGGTCGCCTAGAGCGGAGCCGTGACGCTGTCACGTTGGATCGGCTAGGGGCCTTACAATAAAAACAACCCGCCTGTGGATAGAGAGGGGTTGGGGTGCTTGGGCTGCAGCCCGGTAACGGTCCGCCGGAGGCCTAGTGATGTTGATCCACGGATGGCAAAGGGGACGTTACAATAAAAGTGCACTTTTATTGTAAGGCCCCTAGACGATCCAACGTGACAGCGTCACGGCTCCGCTCTAGGCGACGCTACCGGGCTGCAGCCCAAGCACCCCAACCCCTCTCCCTCCACAGGCGGGTTGTTGGTGGCCACAGCCTCCCTTTGATGAGGTAAACTCGATAGTCAAGCCCGCACTACGGGGACTTCCCAGGAGGTCACCCATCCCAGTACTACTTCAACCCGAGCACGCTTAACTATGGAGTTCTTTCAACTCTCATCACCAATTGAGCTGCAGCTCAATTGGTGATGAGAGTTGAAAGAACTCCATAGTTAAGCGTGCTCGGGTTGAAGTAGTACTGGGATGGGTGACCTCCTGGGAAGTCCCCGTAGTGCGGGCTTGACTATCGAGTTTACCTCATCAAAGGGAGGCTGTGGCCACCAACAACCCGCCTGTGGAGGGAGAGGGGTTGGGGTGCTTGGGCTGCAGCCCGGTAGCGTCGCCTAGAGCGGAGCCGTGACGCTGTCACGTTGGATCGTCTAGGGGCCTTACACCCCGAGGCCGCGGGATGGGGCGGTCGGGTGCGGGTGGCGCACTGCGGCCGCGGGAGGAGGCCGCGGGGAGGAGCGGCCAGGAGTGGCCTCCCCTTGAGGGCGGCGCCCCGTGGCGGGGCTGACCCTTGCCGGCGGCGCCCGCGGCGGGGCCCCAGCGCGGCTGGCCGATCGCGGGCCCCTCGACGCTGGTGATGGAGGCGCCGACGACTGATCATGGTGGAGTATTGGACGGTGTATGAGGATTGCGCGTAGCGATCGCGTGTGCGACAGTCAAACCCATGATCCCAGCAAGTTAAAGGGGATCATGGGGAGAAGACTATTTGCAGCCCCAAATTCTCTAGAAATTTTTGAGGGCCTCATCAGGTACTGTCTTCAAGATCTTCCAAGGATGCTGGGAACTCTATTCACACAAACAGCGTCAAACTGTTGCGGCCAACCCAAACCTCCTGCTTGACCAAACTTAATTAGTCGTTTTAGCCCACAGAGCTATCGAGCGCGCATAGTCACAAAATAAATAGAGTAGTACACAAAGTGATTTTAACGTGGAAAAACTCCTCAACTGGGTAAAAAATCACGTGACCGGTATGGTGTCAGACAAACTTCACTATTGATGACAGTTTACAAATTATCAGGAGAATTGAGGACGACAAGCCGCTTCTCGTTACATCTTAGTGGTGAGAGAGATTGCAGGTGCGTTCGTTTAATGACAGGCCGCCTCACACAAAGCTCAGTTTTTATCTTTTTTGTGTGGCAAGCACTGAGGTGGGAAGCATAGAAATGCATTGGTGGGAGCTTACAGAACACTGCGCACGTAGGAGGCCACTAGGAGCAGTCGGTTCGACGTCTTCCTCCTTGGGGCGTTGTGAACTTAGGCAAATTCTTGGGTGACTTGACAGGAGGAAGAGGATGCTCATAGGAGGATCTCGACAGAGCTCCGACCTCAGGAAAAAAAAGCTAAGAGGAGAGAAAGTTAGAAATGAGAGGAGATCTAGGGTCTTATTTATAATCCTCAGAGGTTGTTATGGTGGTTATGCGGCTATCCGCATACCGTAACCACCCAAACTACTAGGTGCACGTCACATAACGTATAGTTTTGACTATTACATTATTTACATAATATTTCCTGCATGCAGACCATAATTAAATGAATAATCCTCCCCACTAACCATGATGATCACGTGGGTGGTTACCCGCATGGCGGACATCGACGATCATGATGGGACAATCAGACGATGGAAAGGGGCCGCCATCTATAGCTCACGGGGGACCGGCCGACCGCCCTTAGCGTGGGTGGCAGAGGTCGTCTCTAGTAGGGGCGGCAGAGGCCGCCCCTTGCGAGGGCGATGCCAACCACCCCTAGCGGGAGCGGTGTCGGTCACTCCTAACGGAGGTGGTGTCGATCGCCCCATGCGGGGACGGCTGCGACCGCCCCTTGCGCGGGCGGCGGCGACGATCTGCCACCCCTTGCTGGAGCGGCGGCGGCGACCGGCCGGCCGCGGACAGTTCCTAGGCGGTGCACGTTATGAGATTCGTGTGCGGGCCGCGTGGTAGATCGGACGTATTGATCGCGTGCGCGGTAGTTAGCCCCACGAGCCCACCAAATTAGTGGGGATCATGAATGATGGGCTATTGACACCCCACTGCGCACGTAGGAGGCCACTAGGAGCAGTCGGTTCGACGTCTTCCTCCTTGGGGCGTTGTGAACTTAGGCAAATTCTTGGGTGACTTGACAGGAGGAAGAGGATGCTCATAGGAGGATCTCGACAGAGCTCCGACCTCAGGAAAAAAAAGCTAAGAGGAGAGAAAGTTAGAAATGAGAGGAGATCTAGGGTCTTATTTATAATCCTCAGAGGTTGTTATGGTGGTTATGCGGCTATCCGCATACCGTAACCACCCAAACTACTAGGTGCAGGTCACATAACGTATAGTTTTGACTATTACATTATTTACATAATATTTCCTGCATGCAGACCATAATTAAATGAATAATCCTCCCCACTAACCATGATGATCACGTGGGTGGTTACCCGCATGGCGGACATCGACGATCATGATGGGACAATCAGACGATGGAAAGGGGCCGCCATCTATAGCTCACGGGCGACCGGCCGACCGCCCTTAGCGTGGGTGGCAGAGGTCGTCTCTAGTAGGGGCGGCGGAGGCCGCCCCTTGCGAGGGCGATGCCAACCACCCCTAGCGGGAGCGGTGTCGGTCACTCCTAACGGAGGTGGTGTCGATCGCCCCATGCGGGGACGGCTGCGACCGCCCCTTGCGCGGGCGGCGGCGACGATCTGCCACCCCTTGCTGGAGCGGCGGCGGCGACCGGCCGGCCGCGGACAGTTCCTAGGCGGTGCACGTTATGAGATTCGTGTGCGGGCCGCATGGTAGATCGGACTTATTGATCGCGTGCGCGGTAGTTAGCCCCACGAGCCCACCAAATTAGTGGGGATCATGAATGATGGGCTATTGACACCCCACTTTACCCCTATATAATGTCCCTTGGCCTTGTTAGTACTAATTTTCATATTTTATGCTCTAAAAAGGATTTAAATAGCCGTGTGTTCTTAAATTTTATTGCCTGCTGATATCAAAAGTGTACCCATACCTAAAATAGATGTACTCATGAGAATGCGCGATTTATATCACTAGCGTCTCCGCTCTTCTTGATGGAAAATTGTTATTTTTGTTAATTTGAGATTCCCAGGTTGAGAAAGACACGGGAAGCCTCTTATTTTTGGGGAATGTTGTTTGGTTGAGGGGCACCCAATAGAAACCTTGCCATTAATAGATACCTTAAAAATTTTCCATCTCTCTCTCTCTCTCTCTAAACGACCTCTTCTATAGATCTCTTCTCTCCATCTGATATGGGCTTTTTGCTTCCAGGCTTGGAGCAAAATAGGAACGACCCTAAACTCCAGAATTGCACGTTAGGCATGTAAGAAGTTTAGTTTATTTTTTGTTATTCATTTTATGTTAGCAGGATCCTTCTTAGAGACTTACACTCCGTTAGCAGGATCCTTCATGGAGCCTGGAGGATTTATTTTTGGATGATTTACTATCGCATGAATCGGATTAAGGTCTGATTCATGCGGTCGTAGCCGTTTGACCAGTAAAAATAAATCCTCCGAAGAGCCTTTGTGTTTATAGATTTTGCGGATTAATAGTGGTTTCTTTAATATGCCTGATGCATTATTTGCTTAAAAAAAGATAATGGTTTTTATTTTTTGAAAGAGTGCAGATTTATGGAAGTTACGGATTGTGCCTTGAAATAATTGGTTCTAACTCTGCTTGTTGTTAGACTTTGACACTTTGCATCACAAAATTATATTTTTTTGATATTTTGCATCTCAAATATTTAAAATTGGCACTTTGCACATCTTAATTATAGCTTTTGGCACTTTGCACTACAACATTGAAATTTTAGGAGTATTTAAGTTCGGGAACCACCCAAAATGCTCATTTTGACACTTTACAAATAATCAAAGTAAGATAGTTCGGGGTGCAAAGTGTCAAAGTGAGAATTTTGGGTGGTGTCCAGTACTAAATATCACTGAAATTTAAGCTTTGGGATGCAATGTGTCAAAAATTTGTAATTACGAGGTGCAAACTATCAATTTTAAAAATTTGAGATACATAATGTCAAAAAAGAATAATTTTGGAATGCAAAGTGCCAAAAAGCCAAACTGTTGAGCAAATGTAATATTAAAAATTTATCAGTTTGTTTGGAAAAAATATTATTATGTATTTTTTAAAGATAGAGTAAGAAATGGGGTTGCCTTCTATGCATGAATTTCGCAGGTGCCAGCTGGTATTATCTTCACTTGCCGCGACCTGCGTAATAGGAGATCAATGGACGGCTAGAGTATGGGTTGAGGGGGTTGGGAGTGAAGTCTGTGCAAGAATGCTAGTATTGGTCACAAAATATTACCATTAATAACTCTATGGCTTTGTTTGGAGGACTTATTTTCACCGGTCAAGCGATTACGAGCGGCTTAACCGGACCTTAATTAAGATCTGGTTCATGCGGTCGTAGGCTCTGTTTGGTACAACATATGATGAATAAGCTGCTGCTAATTGAAAATTGATACCAGCATTGAGATTTTATAAAATCAATGATGAATAAGTAGTACGTTGATTGAGGCTCAGTTTGTTTTGGTGATGGCGGTGAGAAAGGAGCAACGTTGGGAACGGAGCTTTGAGAAAGGAGCTCCCGACAGTTGCCGGAAATGAGCGTTGGATCGGCTGTGGCGTTGAAAAAGGAGCAACGTTGGGGTGAGAACGTGCGAACCAAACAGTTCCCAAAAAAAAAATGACGCTGCGGCTGGAACTCAACGGAGCGACATCGTGGAAACAAACGGACTCTGAATAGTTTGTCAATAAATGATTATCTAAAGTTTCATTCATTCATAAAAGTCTGATCGTTTGAACGTGTTTTTCGTCCAGGCAGGATTTTTTTGCCAGGACACGATTTTTTCTCCGGGATCGTTTATTTTCTCCAGAGCGCGAACTTTTCACATGGACGCGATTTTTTCTCTAGGCACGGATTTTTCGTCCAGCCGCGAATTTTTCGTCCGAACGCGAATATTTCGCCCGGGCGCGAATATTTCGCCTGGACGCAGTTCTTTCGTCCAGACGCGATTTTTTTCTCCCAGGCGCGGTTTTTTTTGCCCCGACATGATTTTTCGCCGGGGAAAGAATTTATCTCATGGGGGCGAATTTGTCGCCCGGGCGCGGCCGCCGGGCGATATTTGGGCCCGCCCCCGTGCGACAATTTTGTGCCCGGGCGAAAATATTGTGGTGTACAACCCAGTGTTAGCCGAGTGGGACCACCAGGCAGGCGAGACAGGCAGGCGAGCGGGCCAGGACAGATTTTCTGTCACCATCTTCTAAGGCGTTGAGTGAAGCTCGCCCTGTCGACGTCATCTTATAAGGCGTTGAGTGAAGCTCGCCCTGTCGACGCCATCTTATGAGGCGTTGAGTGAAGCTCGTCCTGTCGACACCATCTTCTAAGGAGTTGAGTGAAGCTCGCCCTGTCGACGCCATCTTCTCAGGAGTTGAGTGAAGCTCGCCCTGTCGACGCCATCTTCTAAGGAGTTGAGTGAAGCTCGCCCTGTCGACGTCATCTTCTAAGGAGTTGAGTGAAGCTCGCCCTGTCCACGCCATCTTCTAAGGCGTTGAGTGAAGCTCGCCCTGTCGAGACCATCTTCTAAGGCGTTGAGTGAAGGTCGCCCTGTCGGCGCCATATTCTAAGGCATTGAGTGAAGCTCTCCCTATCGCCGCCATCTTCTAAGGCGTTGAGTGAAGCTCATCCTGTCGACGCTATCTGAACTTAGCCAGATTTCCTCAGTTTCTCTGGCTTTGGCAGCTCCTCTGGGTCTGCCAGGCATGCGAGCGAGCCGCGCAAGCCAACTTGACCAGCCCGGCTCGCGCTCGCCTAAAAAGAGAGGCGAGTTGCGAGAGCACGACCGCGTCCGCCCAGTTGAGTGGCGAGCTGGCCCGGATTTCCGCCTATGAATGGTGTGAAGGTATCATGAGGTTAAACATAATTTGATCTGTCAAATGTGTTTAGGTCTGCATTTAGCTCCTCAGAACAGCGGAGTTTTGCTGTTAGCAGACCTCCTTAGGTTGAAGACTGGTGTCATGGAGCAGCAAAAAGCATATTTTGTCGATTTTGCACATCACAGAGACAAAGTCTCGCGAGCATCGCGGGGAAACTCTCTCGGTGAGGACGGCGGATCGCCGATCGCGGCCCGACTACCTAATGTCTTAACGATTTCCTAAGCTAAGTCCCTGAAGACCGTGCAATCTCCCTATCAAAGCGTGGGTTCGGAGGCGACTAGCGGGAATGTCGAGCCAAATCGCGAGTACAAAAGAAAAGGAAAAGAAAAGATAAACAATGAGATCATTTCAGAAAGTAACATGTATTAATCGCAACAAATTACAAGACAGGGACTAGCCCGCATTTACATTATAGCAAGAAAAAAAGAGAGGTACATATGATTACAAAAAGAAAGAAAGAAGTGTGGCGCGCGGTTTAGCGAGGCCAGCTCTCGGGTTGCGAGTTCCCCCAAAGTGGTTGGAAGGACTCGTCGCCCGGCTTAGCTACCGGAAGGAACAGCTCCGGTACCACATCGCTCGCCGAGATCCCTGCGCCCTTGCTCGTCACTAAGCCATCCCGCTGCATTGTCTGGAGAGTGTACATCGCAGCCTTGGCGGCGTTCTTCTGCCTCATCTCTTCTAGATCGAAGTCGGAGTAGTTGGCGAGCCGGCAGCTGCTGCTGGGGGGCGGCGGTGGAGCGGCAGCTTCCAGCTCACGCACCCGCACCTGCAGTAACTAATTCTCCTTCTGGAGGGTGGCGATTTGAAGGCCGAGGAGCTGGGCCGTCGCCGCGTCCTGCAAAAAGAAACAAAAGAAACATGAGTTAGGAGAGGCAATCTAAAGAAAGGCATCTTGTTCGAGTTCCAGGACTTACCACCCCCCCCCCAAGTATCCGGCGAGAATAACGTCGGCCTCATCCACCTGCTTCCTTTGCCGCTCTGCCTCCTCCAGCGCGAGGCGGCGGGCCTCATCCTTGTCGTTGGCGAGCTTCTGGAGGGAGGCGGAGTTCCGCTCCATCTGCATGCACCGGCGGCCCGCCATATGGGCCTACTCCAGGCCGCGTAGCTGGGCCCGCGCGCTCTTGTGTAAGAGTGACAGCGTGGACTCTTGGTCGTAGACTGAGGCATCCTCCCGCGCATATAGGCAGGAAGAGAAGGCATAGGCCTCCCCGCTGGTGGTGTCCTACTCCAGCCAGCTCGGCAACATGGTGGAGATCGACACCGGGTTCTCCCCTTGGTCCCATTGAAGAAGAGGTTTGTCGAGCTCGTCCGACTGCCGCTCGCCATAGCTGAAGTTGTGGTGCACCCTCGACTCTGACACCCTGGAGGTGCCGACCATCTCGCTGGCAAGACCGCTAGTCGAAGCACCAGGAGTGACGGCCGCTTCAGGCGGTTGGCTTGTCAGGGCCTTGCCCTTTTCCCGAGATGCAGAGGTGCGTGGCCCGCAGTTTTCGGCTTCTTGGACGGCGGCGGCAGAGGTTGTTTGCGGGTAACCCGCTTTTGTGTGGTGAGGGCCTGGATCTCGCGATGCGCGGCAGCCACCGCCTCGGCATGGGCAAGCTCGCCGGGGGTGACTCGCGCACTCTCGTAAGGAGGGTACAGGGGAGGTCTCGCTCACCTGCAGTTAGAGGGTTAGAGCAGCAAAGAAAAGGTTTAGTAAAAGGGATCAAGCGCGAGTATCTTACCTCCCCCGGGCGGGACATGGGCAAGAAAATCAACGTTCCTACGGAGGAACGCGAATTCGAAGTTATTCCCCTGGAAGAACCCGTGAAGCTCGACTTCATGGACCCCCAGGCTATGGGGTGGCTCGCCTCGCTGAGCTGAACCGGCGAGAAGGGTATATTGCCGAAGTTGCCTTTGACAAAGACAAACTTCCAGAGCCAATTGTGGCTCTTGTTCACCGTCTCCTGCATCTTGACGTGGGAGCTGGAGAAAAGGGCGGTGTCGTCCTTATTCGCCCGAAAGGAGAATAGCTTATGGAAGACCGTGAGGCTGAACTCGATCTGCTCTTCTCGCAGGAAGCAGGCGAACCCGACCACGAAAGCTACCGAGTTAGGGGTCATCTGGCCGAGGAATACCCCAAAGTACTTCAGTATCTGCCGGACCTCGGGCCACAATGGAAGCCGAAGGCCCGCATCGAAATATGTTATGGGGATTGCGAGCTCCCCGTCAGAATGGTTGTTGATCTTCTCCTCCTCTCCGGGTCGCCTCGCCTCAAACCCGGGCGGGATGAAGTCGCGGACCAATTCAACAAACTCGGCTTCGGTAGTTGTGGTGGAGAAGAAGGCATGGTCAGAGAAGGTCCAAGCTCACTTGATTCTCCCATCAGCATCGCCACCGCTGTCGCCCATCTCGCAAATAGCTAGTCGAGCGGGACGCTAAAGTTCTCGCGAAAAGGAGGCGGGCTGGGAGTCACAGGAGTGGAGAAGGTGTGGAAGGTCTTAAATGCGGTAGGTGGGAAGAAAGGTTGTGGCTTATTTATTGAAGGAAAAAGGGCGGGAAAACGTCCCATCAGTGGGAAATGTGCGGATAGCAAAAATATACCCTGACGCTTCAACTTACGAGCCCGCCACTAGTTCCCCCTATTCTTCACGGTCCTGTGAAAGTTATGCGGCGGCGAGCCACGCTGACTCGCGTTTGCCCCAGTAGCGGCGAGCCACGCTGATTCACGTCCGTCCTAGTGGCGGCGAGCCACGCTGACTCGCGTCCGCCCAAGTGGCGGGCGAGCCATGTTGGCTTGCGTTCGGCAGAGAGGCGAGCAGGCCTAGTAGTCTCACGCCCGCCTAAGGAGGGGATAGGCGAGCAAGGGCAGCTCTCCCATATTCACCCAGATAAAGCTAAGCAGTTACAAGCTATAGAAATAATAAACAACAAGCATAGGCCCGTCAGCAGGCGGGAAGTTTTCAAATATTTACAAACTAGAAGAGAGAAATAAGTTCGTGGTTTTGACACGTGAGCTGATCCAGAGACAGGTGCGACCCAGGCCTGCTGGCCGACGACAAGGGAGGGATGGGTGGTTCAGTATTGAATCCACTCCCACCTACCCCTCCCTCGCACCCTGGAATGGGGCGGCAAGCGAGGATAGAAGTACTCGCTAACCGCCAGCAGTTCCCGCCGGGCTAGGTCGACTTGTTCTGTGGCATGGTGGAGTCGTTCCTCCGCTCGCGTAATGTGTGCTCTCGGAGAAGTAGTCTCGTCTCCGTCCTCTGGGCGCTTCATGCCCTCTAGGACCGCAAACTGCTCCTTTGTCTCAGCCTTGTTCTTTTCCACCCTATCGTAAACCTCCAGCAACATCAGGGAGTGCTTCTGGAACAGTCGGGTCACCCGCCTCTTCATCTCCTCGGCATCCTATGAGTCACCCAGGTATTTAGAGATATGGTCCGCATAAGGGAGAGGCAAGTACCCCCCCCCCCCCCACAAATGATGTCGACGTAGGAGGAGGAGACCACATTTAAGCCTGCAATAATAGAAACTGTTATAGAAAAGCAAGCGGTCATAAGCAAGCGAGCGCACAAACTCACCATGGGTCGGCACGTCCCCCGCACTGGTATGCGAGTGGGAGGTACCCGGTTGGCCCTGGAAGGGCTCGCCTTCAAGAGCCGCAAAAGATTTTCCTAGCCCAAGGCGGGTTGGCAACGGAGGAACCGCGGGAAAGGCAAGCCCGATGGTCGAGGGGTTGGCAGCCCGCTCAGTTACCAATGGGGAGGAGTGCCTTGGCTTCATTCCCTCAACTTCGCCCTCGCGAGATGTCTCCTGCGAAGAAGGAAATATCAAAATCGGAATGATAGTAACATCAAGGCAACCGTCCCGCGTACCTCATGGATGGCCTCGACACCGACCGCCAAACTAGATGCAGGGGCATCGTTCGGGGGATATCGCTTGACCATCTTCGCCTTCTTCGGCCTAAAGGCAGGACTGAGCGACCCTCGCACGAGCCATGGAGCGGCATCAATGCCTTGCGCCCGAGTCCCCTCCCTCGCGACTACTAGGCGAGCTCACATTTCTTCTGATATTGGCATTGCTCAACTACAATAGTTCGCAAAGAAAAGAAAAGCAGAAGGACAGGGGTTTTTTCCCTTGAGCCTGATGGTGTATTTATAGCACATTGGTGGGACCCACTAAAATATTCCCTCCAACTCAGCAAACACTCACCAAAAACATGGCTTGGATGATTCTTTCTGAGCTTTGTCAAACTCAAAAAGAGCGGGGACTGTGTGCAACCCAATGTTCGCCAAGTGGGACCGCCAGGCAGGCGAGACTGGTGGGCGAGCTGGCCAGGACAGATTTTCTGTCGCCATCTTCTAAGGCGTTGAGTGAAGCTCGCCCTCTCGACACCATCTTCTAAGGCGTTGAGTGAAGTCCGCCCTCTCGACGCCATCTTCTAAGGCGTTGAGTGAACCTCGCCCCGTTGACTCCATATTCTAAGGCGTTGAGTGAAGCTCGCCCTCTCGACGCCATCTTCTAAGGCGTTGAGTGAAGCTCACCCTCTCCACGCCATCTTCTAAGGCGTTGAGTGAAGCTTGCCCTCTCGACGCCATCTTCTAAGGTGTTGAGTGAAGCTCGCCCTCTCGACACCATCTTCTAAGGCGTGGAGTGAAGCTCGCTCTCTCGACTCCATCTTCTAAGGCGTTTAGTGAAGCTCTCCCTGTCGACGCTTCTTGAACTTAGCCAGATTTCTTCTCAATTTCTCTGGCTTTTGACAGCTTCTTTGGGTCCACCGGGCAGGCGAGCGGACCGCGCGAGCCAGCTCGCCAGGCCACGTTTGCCAAAGTGGCCATTATACCAAGACCGTCGGCCCACCTCCATGCAATGGGCAGGAGAGCCACAGGAGCCCGGCTCGCGCTCGCCTATAGAGAGGCAAGTTGTGAGAGCTAGGCCACGTCCTCCCGGGCCAGTGGCGAGCTGGTCCCAATTTCCCTCATGAGTGGGGTGCAGGTATCATGTGGTTAACTTAATTTGATCTGCTAAAATGTGATTAGGCCTGTATTAGCTCCTGAGAACATCGGAGTTTAGGTGTTGGCAGACCACTTTTGGCTGCATATAACCATTCAGAATAGCGGAGTTACGCTATTTGCAGGCCAGGTTTTAAAAACTATAAATAGTCCCAATGGGGTACCTCAGAAGGGAAGCTTTGCAGTTCTCTTACTCTCTTGTCTTATAGCGCTTTCTGAGAAGCCCTTAGCTCAGCATAGGCTAAGGAGGGGAATCGCTCTAAGATCTTCCGAGTGCGTGGTGGGACCTCCGTGCTGGAGCCTTGGGTCAGTTTCAAGTTCTAAGTCTTCGGTAAGCCAAGCTTGCTAAGCGTAGTAAGTGTGCGATCATCCCTTTCCCAAGGGTTCAGATTCCACAAGAAGCCGATTTCCGGTTTCAACATGCTTGACCGGTAAAAATAAGTTCTCTCAAACGAAGCCTAAGACTTTGTTTGGTATGGTGGTGACGGTCATGAACATGGAGGTTAAATTCTCATTTGTTAACGCCCACCTAAGAAATTTCATCCACTTTTATGTTCAAACAGATGATGTTCGTTATGTGGTTCTTAACAAATGACAGTTTAATCCGTGCGTTTACGACTGTCACCACCGTGCCCAAACGGAGCCTAAGGTTCCGTTTGTGGGGACTTATTTTCACTGGTCAAGCAGTTACGATCGCATGAACCAGATCATAATTTAGGTCTGGTTCTTGGGGTCAAAACCGCTTGACCGGTGAAAATAAATCCTCCCAAACGAAGCCTAAATTTTTGCATTTGAAAAGATATCACCAAAAACTATTTTTCTACTGAAGACTGCAATATATGAGGGTACTATTGGGTAGGGTTTGAACTTTGAATGCATTATACTTCTATTATTTTTCAGTACTTTTTAAGAGATTGAATATGTTGAAGAATTTTTGTGCATTATATTTTTAATAATTTCTAACAAATTTTGAAAGATAAGTAAATAATTTTACGTTCAGAAAATTAGTATTTAGTATAATGAAAAATAAATTATGCTTGTTGCGGGTCGCTCAGCGCTCCTATGGACCGGCGGAATCGGACTATCTTGACTTGAGAGTGAGTTAAGTGCACAAACACTCGAAGAGAGAACCAACAGCTGAACAACGAGACATTTTACGTGGAAAAACCTAGAAAGGAAAAAAAACACGAGGCCAGACTCAGTTACACAGTGTCCAGCTTAATTATGACAAAATCCACTTGTAGTAGTCGTCTACAGGAGTTGAAGTTTAGGAGGATGAGAGGTCACCACTTCTTTGCAAGTTTCTTGAGAAAAAGCTAAGTCTTTAGTAGCACTTGTGAGAGCAATTTTTGGAGGAGAAACACCACAAGCAGAGCGAGCTTTAAACAGGAGGAAGATGATCAGAGAGCCAAGTTTTCGCCGATAAATCTCAGAGCTCCGTTTTCTCTCTTTTTCTGTCCCTTCAAATGAAGGTCTGAGGGCAACTGGTCAGTAAACATTCGAGCTAGCACCGTAAAGTCATTGATTCCTTCCTCTTTCAAAGAATGAAACCAGGTGCGGGCTTGCCCTTTCAAAGTTGTTGGGATTACTTGACATATGAGCGGGTCAAAGGTGTTGTAGATGTGCATGATGGTTACGAAGTATCTAACATGCTCCAGAGGGTCATCTGATCCATCAAAAGTCTCAAAGTTGGGGAGTTCGAACCCGGGTGGAGCGGAATGCGCCAGGACCTGCGAAGCCAGCTGGAGATGAGATGAACATGGCGCTGCAGTTTTGTGTCCTGGTGCCCCCCCCCCCCCCTCGCGCCCATATTTCTCCTCGATCATGCGTCTTACCCCCTCGTGAGTGGGACTCTTATCAGTTAAAGCTGCGACTTCCGTTATCGTACGAGAGTTACCTTTCGCGTGCCCGAGAATCCTATAGGGTAACGTGAGGTCCGTGGGGTTATCAGCGTCAGACAACCCGTTCACGATAGGATCCATGGTACGGGCAGCGTCCTTTGGCGTGATAAGGTTTGGGATCAGCGTCGGTTGGCCTCCCAGAGTGATGACCATGTTGGGGGCCTGACGAGCCCCTAAGTTTCATGACATAATGATCACCTTCGCTCGTTGCTCTTTTATCTGATGCTTATGTCCTTCCCCAGATGTTAGAGATGTGATGATGTTGGCTCCTTTCTGCAGTGGGGCGTCGCCCGCGTCCAAGTTGGCGGGGGATTGATTGGCATGCTCATCGGAAATTGCCCCATTAGCAGCACAAGTAGCTCCCCCTGTCCCTGAGGTGCCATTGAGGTGTCAGACTCCTTTTTTGGATGTCGGGCTCAAATTTTGCTCTTTCCTCTTTTGACTTCCTTGTCCTTGTCGGAGAGTTGCTCCATTGGGGTCGATGCCTTCATTGGTTGTTGCCCCCCGAGTCCATGGGTGGCTCGAGGCGGGCCACTCCGTTTAGTGAAGCGGTGGTTTAAAAGGAACGATGCCTAGCGTGTAGCCGTAAGATACGCTTCCAGGGACTTAGAAGTACCTAAGTCCCTTAGCCAGATTTGCGAGCGCCCGAGCTTCTCAACGTTTCTCCATCTGATGCATCCACTCTTATACTGAAGATGCTAGTGAGGCTATTGGGTCCTCCGGGCAGGCGAGCGGACCGGCGAGCAGCTCGCCCAGGGGTAGTTTGTTAATAACTGAACCAAAGTGGCCACTTAAGAGAACCGATACCAAACCCCTTGGTTTAGGGTTTCGAGTTCGGTTCCAGTCTGATTTTTGTTTCTTCGAAAATTTTTGCATTCCCCTACCTCCATGCACCATGGTCAGGAGTTTCAGGTCTTTCACAGGCTCCTAGCCTGGCTATGTGCTCAATGCCGACTAAAGACCACCCTACATAGACTTCGAACAAATTATCTCCTTTGACTGTCAAGTTCCTTTATGTGCCTTCTTAGTTATTTTATTATGGCCACATTAATTATGTCATTTGCCTCATGATTAGATTTTTTTCCACTGGTAGTTTGTTAATAACTCGAAACTATTAAAAACTGCAAATCCTCAAGCCAAATGGCAGAGAATAACTGGTCCACAATTTCTCTTTCCCGTCTATCTTCCCCTTCTTGTAGTGTTTTTTCTTTAAGGAATGAAATCCTATCTGTGGTAAAAGAAGAATATAATCATGTGGTTTATAGAAACATTGAAATCTATGAATTCCTCTGCTAAAATGTCAAAAATTAGGCCTTGTAATTTCAATGCAAAATCATTGAGAACAATTACCAAGTTTAGCCTCCCTTTTAAGAGTTGTCACTTTTGTAGGCGCTGGTATTAGCACCACACTTTTGGTCTATCCGCACTAACGGCTAACCACAAGCATCATTTTGAATAGCGGATTGGCTATCCGCAAGCAATATTTTTATTTGCACACCAATAAAATATTGATTTTTTAAAAACTATTTAGAGATAGTCCCAATCTTGTTTGTAACTCAGAAGGGACAGCTTTGCACTTCTATTGGTGCAGGACTCTCTTGTCTTAAAAATAGCGCTTCTCTATGATGGAAGCCCTTCACAGCTCAGCATAGGCTAAGGAAATAACTCTCCAACTACGCCGCCTCATAACAACAACATCTTCCGAGTGCGACATTGTTTGCCCATAGGGCACATATATATCACTTATACCGTGCTAATTCAAGCCCAGTTGGATCATTGTTTTCTATTTGTTTTTTTGTTTTTTTTCTCAGGGTGAAGTCTTTATCGGTAAGCCAAGCTTGCATTAAGCGTAGTCAATTAGAAAAACTGTGCGATTATTTATCTTCATTTTTCTCATTCCCTTCAAGAAGCCGATTTCATAGCGGTTTCAATTCATGCTTGACCGCAGTAAAAATAATTTTTGCGCACCTCTCAAACTATAATGGAAGCCTATAGCCTTTGTTTGGTCCATTTCACACAGCTGTGGTGATGGTCATGAACATGTTGTGGTTAAATGATCTCATTTGTTAACGTGAATGTCTGATCTCACCTAAGAAACTTCATCCTATTTTTATATTCAAAATTAATTTTTCTCATGTGACCGTCATAACCATTGTCATGCGAAACATATATTTTGTGACGGTTATGTTTTACGACTGTCCGAACTCGTTGGAGCAAAAACATCGTACCAAACTGACTTTTAGTAGGACATGGTCAAGAAACCACCGGTTTCACTGGTGGGCTTGGAATGGGAGACTCTCTTTTTGAATCGATAGTCAAGAGTAAGTTTACGATCTTGCTTTCCCTTTTTTTGAATCGAAGTGCCAGCTCTCCATAGCCGAAGTTGCGGTGCACCCTCGGCACGGGCCTATCTTGGCGGTCAAAACGCCTGCTCTGATGCCCTGGAGGTGAAAATAAATCCTCCCAAACGAAGCTTAAATTTCGGGGCCTTGCCTTTTTCCCGAAAAGATATCAGAGGTGCGTGGCCAAAAACAGTTTTCAGCTTCTACTGAAGACGGCCGCGGCAGAGGTTGTATATGCGGGTAACCCGCTATCTGGGTAGGGTTTGAGGGACTGGATCTCACGATGCGCGGCAGCCACCACCTCGGCATGGGCAAGCTCGCCGGGGGTGACTCGTGCACTCTCGTAAGGAGGGTGCAGGGGAGGTCTCGCTCACCTGCAGTACTTTTTAAGAGATTGAATATGTTGAAGAGCATTTTTGTGCATTAAGAAAATTTTTAAGTAATTTCTAGGGATCAAGCGCGAGTATCTTACCTCCCCCGGGCGGGACGAGGGCAAGATAAAAATAATTTTACGTTCCTACAGAGGAACGCGACTTCGAAGTTCTTCCCCTGTATAATGAAGAACCCGCGATAGCTCGACTTCATGGCCCCCCAAGCTTAGTTGGGGTGGCTCAGCCTCGCTGAGCTGGACCAGGCGAGAATCGGTACATTGTCGAAGTCTCCTTTGACAAAGACAAACTTTCAGAGCCAATTGTGGCACTTGTTCACCGTCTCCCGCATCTTGACGTGGGTGCTGGAGAAAAAGGTGGTGTCGTCCTTATTCGCCCGAAAGAGAGAACCAACAGCTTGTGGAAGACAACGCAAGACATGAACTACGATCTGGAAAAACTTCTCGCAGGAAGCAGGAAAAAAAACACTGAGGCCACGAAAGCTACCGAGTTAGGGGTCATCAGTGGCCGAGCTTAATTATGACCACAAAGTCCACTTATAGTAGTCTGTCGGACCTCGGGCCACAAGGGAAGTTGAAGGCCCGCATCGAAATATGTTATGGAGGATTGCGAGGCTCCCCGTCAGAATGGTCGTGGGTCTTCTTTGCAAGTCCTCTCCGGGTCGCCTGAGCCTCAAACCCGGAAGGGATGAAGTCGCGGACCAATTCAGTAGCAAACTCGGCTTCGGTAGTGGTGGTGGAGAAGCAAGGCGTGGTCAGAGAAGGTCCAAGCTCACTTGCTTCTCCCATCAACATCGCCACCGCTGTCGCCCATCTCGCAAATAGCTAGTCGAGCGGGACGCTAAAGTTCTCACGAAACAGGAGGAAGGGCTGGGATGATCACGGGAGTGGAGCCAAGGTGTGCCGAAGGTCTTAAATGCGGTAGGTGGGAAGAAAGCTCCGTTTGTGA
Organism: Platanthera guangdongensis; assembly: GCA_039583875.1. Taxonomy (NCBI): domain Eukaryota; kingdom Viridiplantae; phylum Streptophyta; class Magnoliopsida; order Asparagales; family Orchidaceae; genus Platanthera; species Platanthera guangdongensis. The sequence goes on from CM077147.1 coordinate 170,080,151, forward strand.
CCTCTTTTATAGAAGGAAAAAGGGCGGGAAAACTGTCCCATCAGCAGGAAATGTGCGGATAGCAAAAATATACCCTGACGCTTCAGACTTACGAGCCCGCCACTATTTCCCCCTATTCTCCACGGCCCTGTGAAAGTTATGTGGCGGCGAGCCATTCGCTTGACTCGCGTTTGCCCCAGTAGCGGCGAGCCACGATGAAATTCGCTCCCGTCCCAGGTGACGGCGAGCCACGTTGCCCTCGCGTCCACCCAAGTTGTTGGCGGGCGAGCCAGGTTGGCTCACGTTCGGACAGAGAGGCGAGCAGGCCTAGTAGTCTCACGCCCGCCTAAGGAGGGTGTTGTAGGCGAGCATGGGTAGCTCGCCCATATTCACCCAGATAAAGCTAAGCAATTACGAAGCTATATAAATAATATACAACAAGCATAGGCCCGTCAGCAGGAGGGAAGTTTTCATCTGATCCATTTACAAAAGTCTGCAAGAGAGAAATAAGTTCGTGGTTTTGACATGCGAGCTGATCCAGAGACAGGTGCGACCTAGGCCTGCTGGCCGACGGCAAGGGAGGGATGGGTGGTTTAGTATTGAATCCACTCCCACCTACCCCTCCCTCGCACCCCGGAATGGGGCGGCAGGCGAGGATAGAAGTACTCGCTGACCGCCAGCAGTTCCCAGCTGGGCTAGGTCGACTTGTTCCGTGGCATGGCAGAGTCGTTCCTCCGCTCGCGTAATGTGTACTCCCGGAGAAGTAGTCTTGTCTCCATCCTCTGGGCGCGTCATGCCCTCTAGGACCGCAAACCGCTCCTCTGCCTCAGCCTTGTCCTTTTCCACCCTATCGTAAACCTCCAGCAGCATCAGGGAGTGCTTCTGGAATAGTCGGGTCACCCGCCTCTTCATCGCCTCGGCATCCTACGAGTCACACAGGTATTTCGAGATATGGTCCGCATAAGGGAGAGGCAAGTACCCCCCCCCCCCCCCCCCAATGATGTCGACATGTTGGGGGTAGGAGACGAGAAGACCATGACATTGAACCTTCGCCTGTAATAATAGAAACTGTTATAGAAAAGCTCCTTTCTGCAGTGGGGCGTCGCCCGCGTCCAAGCGGTCATCGGAAATTGCCCCAAGCGAGCGCACAAAGCTCCCCCTGTCACCAGAGGTCGGCACATTGAGGTGTCCCCCGCACTGGTATGCTCTTTCCTCGAGTGGGAGTTGTACCATTGGGGTGGTTGGCCCATTGGTTGTTGCCCCCCGAAGGGCTCGCCTCGAGGCGGGCCACTCCGTTTAGTGAAGCTCTCCCTGTCGAGCCGCTTCTTGAACTTAAGATTTCTTCTCAATTTCTCTGGCTTTTCCAGCTTCTTTGGGTCCACCGGGCAGGCGAGCGGACCGCGCGAGCCAGCCCAGGCCACGTTTTGCCAAAGTGGCCATTATACCAAGACCGTCGGCCCACCTCCAGCTGGGCAGGAGAGCCACAGGAGCCCGGCTCGCGCTCGCCTATAGAGAGGCGGAGGAACCGCAGGCCACGTCCTCCCGGGCCAGGGCACTGGTCCCAATTTCCCCATGAGTGGGGTGCAGGTCATGTGGTTAACTTAATTTGATCTGCTAAAATGGTTGGCTGTATTAGCCCTGAGAACATCGGAGTTTAGGTGTTCAGTTACTTTTGGCTGCATATAACCATTCAGAATAGCGGAGTTACGCTATTTGCAGGCCAGGTTTTAAAAACTATAAATAGTCCCAATGGGGTACCTCAGAAGGGAGCTTTGCTCCTTACTCTCTTTCTTATAGCCTCAACTTAGCTCAGCATAGGCTAAGGAGGGGAATCGCCTAAGATCTCCCGTGTGGGACCTCCGTGCTGGATGGGTCAGTTTCAAGTTCTGTCTTCGGTAAGCCAAGCTTGAAGCGTAGTAAGTGTGGAAATCAGATCAAAATTTCCGGTTTCAACATGCTTGACCGGAATAAGTTCTCTCAAACGAAGTAAGACTTTGTTTGGTAACATGAACATGGAGGTACGCCCACCGAAATTTCATCCCTTTTATGTTCAAACAGATGATGTTCGTTATGTGGTTCTAACATGACAGTTTAATCCGTGGATGTCACCGCCTGCCCAAACGAGCCTAAGGTTCCGTTTGTGGGGACTTATTTTCACTGGTCAAGCAGTTACGCCATGAACCAGATCATAATTTAGGTCTGGTTCTTGGGGAACTACCGGTGATACAGGAGCATTTGAAAAGTCTATACTGAAGACTGCAATATATGGGGTACTATTGGGAGACTTTGAATGCATTATACTTCTATTATTTTTCGTCTGATTTTTGTGCATTATATTTTTAATAATTTCTAACAACTTCAGAAAATTAGTATTTAGTATAATGAAAATAAATTATGCCTTCTCGCTCAGGCTCCTATACCGGCGGAATCGGACTATCTTGCTTGAGAGTGAGTTAAGGCACAAAACTCGAAGAGAGAACCAACAGCGAACAACCATTTTACTGGAAAAACCTAGAAAGGCACGAGCCAGTTACACAGTGTCCAGAGACAAAATCCACTTGTAGTAGGTCTACAGGAGTTGAAGTTTAGGAGGATGAGATCAACTTCTTTGCAAGTTTCTTGAGAAAAAGCGCTTTAGTAGCCTTGTGAGAGCAATTTTTGGAGGAGAAACACCACAAGCAGAGCGAGCTTTAAACAGGAGGAAGATGATCAGAGAGCCAAGTTTTCGCCGATAAATCTCAGAGCTCCGTTTTCTCTCTTTTTCTGTCCCTTCAAATGAAGGTCTGAGGGCAACTGGTCAGGTAAACATTCGAGCTAGCACCAGTCATTTCTTCCTCTTTCTGATATTGGGATTACTTGCAGCGGGTCAAAGGTGTTGTAGATGTGCATGATGGTTCGAAGCTCAGCTACATCCATCAAAAGTCTCAAAGTAGTTCGCAAAGAGCGGAATGCGCCAGACCTGCGAAGCCAGCAGATGAGATGACAGTTTTGTGTCCTGGTGCCCCCCCCTCGGCCCATATTTCTCCTCGATCAGGTTTTTTCCCTTGAGCCTGATGGTGTATTTATAGCACATTGGTGGGACCCACTTTGGCAAAATATTCCATGTTGGGGGCCTCCAGCTCAGCAAACACTCAACGAAAATGTGGGGTTGGATGATTCTTTCCGAGCTTTGCCAAGCTCAAAAAGAGCGGGACTTGTGTGCAACTCAATGTTCGCCGAGTGGGACAGCCAGGCAGGCGAGACATGTGGGCGAGCGGGCCAGGACAGATTTTCTGTCGCCATCTTCTAAGGTGTTGAGTAAAGCTCGCCCTCTCAACACCATCTTCTAAGGCATTGAGTGAATCCCGCCCTCTCGACGACATCTTCTAAGGCATTGAGTGAAGCTCGCCCTGTCGACGCCATCTTCTAAGGCGTTGAGTGAAGCTCGCCCTCTCGACGCCATCCTTTAAGGCGTTGAGTGAAGCTCGCCCTCTCGACGCCATCTTCTAAGGCGTTGATTGAAGCTCGTCCTCTCGACGCCATCTTCTAAGGTGTGGAGTGAAGCTCTCCCTCTCGACGCCATCTTCTAAGTCGTTGAGTGAAGCTCGCTCTCTTGACTCCATCTTCTAAGGCGTTTAGTGAAGCTCGCCGTGTCGACGCTTCTTGAACTTAGCCAGATTTCTTCTCAATTTTTCTGGCTTTTGACAGCTTCTCTGGGTCCACCGGGCAGGCGAGCGGACCGCGCGAGCCAGCTCGCCAGGCCACGTTTGCCAAAGTGGCCGCTAGACCAAGACCGCCGGCCCGCCTCCATGCAATGGGCAGGCGAGCCGCAGGAGCCCGGCTCGCGCTCGCCTATAGAGAGGCAAGTTGCGAGAGCTAGGCCGCGTCCTCCTGGGCCAGTGGCAAGCTGGTCCCAATTTCCCTCATGAGTGAGGTGCAGGTATCATGTGGTTAACTTAATTTGGTCTGCTAAAATGTGATTAGGCCTGTATTTAGCTCCTGAGAACATCAGAGTTTGGTTGTTGACAGACCACTTTTGGCTGCATATAACCATTCAGAATAGCGGAGTTACATTATTTGCAGGCCAGGTTTTAAAAATTATAAATAGGCCCAAGGGGGTACCTCAGAAGGGAAGCTTTGCAGTTCTCTTACTCTCTTGTCTTATAGCGCTTTCTAAGAAGCCCTTAGCTCAGCACAGGATAAGTAGGGGAATCGCTCTAAGATCTTCCGGGTGTGTGGTGGGACCTCCGTGCTGGAGCCTTGGGTCAGTTTCAAGTTCTAAGTCTTCGGTCAGCCAAGCTTGCTAAGCATAGTAAGTGTGCGGTCACCCCTTTTCCAAGGGTTCGGACTCCACTAGAAGCCGATTTCCGGTTTCAACATGCTTGACCGGTAAAAAAAAGTCCTCTCAAACGGAGCCTAAGACTTCATTTGGTATGGTGGTGACGATCATGAACATGGAGGTTAAATTCTCATTTGTTAACGCCCACCTAAGAAATTTCATCCACTTTTATGTTCAAACAGATGATGTTCGTTAGGTGGTTCTTAACAAATGACGGTTTAATCCGTGTGTTTACGACCGTCACCACCGTGCCCAAACGGAGCCTAAGGTTCCGTTTGTGGGGACTTATTTTCACTGGTCAAGCGGTTACGATCGAATAACCGGATCATAATTAAGGTCTGTTTCATACGGTTAAAACCGCTTGGCCAGTGAAAATAAATCCTCCCAAACGAAGCCTAAATTTTTGCATTTGAAAAGATATCACGAAAAACTATTTTTCTACTGAAGACTGCAATATATGAGGGTACTATTGGGTAGGGTTTGAACTTTGAATGCATTATACTTCTATTATTTTTCAGTACTTTTTAAGAGATTGAATATGTTCAAGAATTTTTGTGCATTATATTTTTAATAATTTTTAACAAATTTTGAAAGATAAGTAAATAATTTTACGTTCAGAAAATTAGTATTTAGTATAATGAAAAATAAATTATGCTTGTTGTGGGTCGCTCAGCCAGTGGCGGATCCAGGGGGCAAGGGCCCCCCCCCCCCCCCCCCCCCCTTGAATTTTGAAGTTTAAGTTTTATTATGTATTATTTATCTACATTACCTAAAGAAACCTAAAAAACAACCACATGTGATGCTTGCCATGGCGTCGCCTAGGCGTCTAGGCGTTCAGGCGTTCGAATGTGTATAATGCGTTGGACGTCTTATAATAAATTTTTTTAAAAAAAATTTACTTTAGACTGCGGTTTTTATAAAAACTGCAGTCAAGAGTATTAATTTTTTTAAAAAAATGACTTTACACTGCGGTTTTTATAAAAGCGCAGTCTAAAGTCATAAAAAAAAGTAAAAAAAGCTTAATTTTTTTTTATTTTTTTTATTTTTTAAATGACTTTAGACAGCGGTTTTTATAAAAACCGCAGTCTAAAGTCATTTTTAAAAAATAAATTTTTAAAAACAATTTTTTTATTATTTTTTTAATGACTTTAGATTGCGGTTTTTATAAAAATCGCAGTCTAAAGTTATTAAAAAAATTAAAAAAAACACTTTTTTTTAAAATGACTTTAGACTGCGGTTTTTATAAAAATCGAATGCGCAGCGCTAAATCATTTTCGTCATTTTTTCTGCGCAGCTGCGCTAAACCTAGTCGCCGCCCGGCATTCCCGCCGCTCGGCCACTGCTCTCCTTCCCCAATCCCCCGTGACCCGGCGTCGCGCCGCCGGCGGTACTGCCTCCTCCTCCTCCTCCTCCTCCTCTTCTTCTTCTTCTCTTTCTTCTTCTTCTTCTGATTTGTACTATTGATGATAGTATGATTCAGACTATTCCTAATTCATGAGGTTCTGCTTCATCAGTTTGATTTGGACTATTGTTGATTATTCAGTGTATTTGGACTATTTTTGATTTGGATTTGTACTCTTTCTGATTTGCACAGATTCAGATTATTTCTGAGCTTCTGTTTCTTCACATTTCAGGTACTCATTGGAGTTGGACTATTTCTGATTTGCATTGGGTGAAGTAGAAAGTAGTCTGTACTCGGAGCGAATCCGGTCTCCGGTGGATTAGTGGATATCGTGGTTTGTGACTCACCTCCAATGACGTCAACAGTGGGTTGGGTAACGAATTCCTCTACCTCCTTTTGTGTGATTTTCTTCTATACGTAATAGCTTGGTGGAGTCGTTGAGAGATTTAGGTGTGGCTTTGCCGCTTTGGAAACGTTTGGGTGAATTACCTCGCATTTCGTTCGGACCGTGTGTGTCCTTTTCGCTTGAGCGGACAAAGACTTATTTTTTAATGACTTTAGACTGCGGTTTTTATAAAAATCGCAGTCTAAAGTCATTAAAAAAAATTGAAAAAAAACTTTTTTAAAAAAATGACTTTGGACTGCGGTTTTTATAAAAACCGCAGTTTAAAGTCATTAAAAAAATAAATTTTTTAAATGACTTTAGGCTGAAAAATCGAATGCGCAGCTGCACTAAATCATTTCCGTCATTTTTCTGCGCAGTTGCGCTAAACCTAGCCGCCGCCCGGCATTCCCGTCGCTCGGCCACTGCTCTCCTTCCCCAATCCCCCGTGACCCGGCACCGCACCGCCAGCGGTACTGCCTCCTCCTCTTCTTCTTCTCCATCTTCTTCTTCTTCTACTTCTTCTACTTCTTCTTCTTCTTCTTCTTCTGATTTGTACTATTGTTGATTGCCTGATTCAGACTATTCCTAATTCACGAGCTTCTACTTCATCAGTTTGATTTGGACTATTGTTGATTCTTAAGTTAATTTGGACTATTTTTGATTTGGATTTGTACTCTTTCTGATTTGGACAGATTCAGATTATTTTTGAGCTTCTGTTTCTTCACATTTCAGGTACTTATTGGATTTGAACTATTTTTTATTTGCATTGGGTGAAGCAGAAAGTAGTCTGTACTCGGAGCGAATCCGGTCTCCGGTGGATTAGTGGATACCGTGGTTTGTGACTCACCTCCAACGACGTCAACAGTGGGTTGGGTAACGAATTCCTCTACCTACTTTTGTGTGATTTTATTTTATACGTAATAGCTTGGTGGAGTCGTGGAGAGATTTAGGTGTGGCTTTGCCGCTTTGAAAATGTTTGGGTGAATCACCTTGCATTTCGTTCGGACCGTGTGGGTCCTTTTCGCTTGAGCGGACATTGGCCTATAGTCTTTGTTCAATCTCTAGAGGTGTAGCGAACCTTTGTTTTATTTGTTTTTTATGAACTACCAGGTCGATTGTGTCCGTCCCCGGCATGATACTTGCATTAGAAGCCCGAGCGCATTTCCGGGTTAGGCATGCTGTGTGAAGCTTATTCGTGTCATTGACACGGATCGGTGATGTTGTTTGCATTTAGATTATTGTAAGCAAGTGTTATGACGGTCATAGTGTCGTACTGCCATTATAATGCCAAAATTTTATGTGATTTAGTGGTTGAATATTAGGTTTCCAAGGGTGCTAATACACTTTAATTTTAGGTCTCATAAAAAAGATGAAAACTATTAATTCATTTTTTTCAATAAAAAGTTATCAACTGAAGGCGAGACATCTACATCAACAGAACCAATTATTGTGGATTCTTCTTTAGTGAATGTTGGTTCGTGTTTAGTTGTTAATACACCTCTCATATTCGAGCGTGATCCTGGATTACGTCCTCAAATTTGGAAATATCCAGTAAATGAACAAGATGAAAAGCGTCGATCGTATCTCAAAGCCGAACCTTATCAACACAAACTTCAAGAGTATCCTTGTTCTGGTGGACATAAACGTAGATTTCAGTATTCTTGGTTTGAAAAGTTCACATGGTTGGAGTATTCACCTGCAAAAGATGCTGCATATTGTTTACCATGCTATATTTTCAATAAACCAAGTATTGCTCGCTTTGGATCAAGCTCATTCACAATTGAAGGATTTAGAAATTGGAAGAAAGTCTGTGGAAAGCATTGCGCTTTTTTAACTCATGTAGGGAAGGATCATGCTTCTCCACATAGTATTGATGTCGAAAGTTGTACAAATTTAATGTCTCAATCCGAACACATAGATAATGTGATGGAAGACAGACTTGTCAACAAGTATTAATGAACCGGTTGCATGTTGGAACTTCCATTGATGCATTATGGTATTGTGTTTTTCAAGGAATTGCTTTTCGAGGCCATGATGAAACTTCAGAATCTGTTAATCGTGGTAATTTCATCCAGATGATTAAATTGCTAAGAAATTATAACAAAGAAGTTGATGCAGTTGTATTAGAAAATGCCCCAAGAAATGCTATTACATAACACCTAATATTCAGAAGGATCTTCTATCTACTATGTCAAGATTAGTGTAATATGTTATTCATAAAGAAATTGGCGATTCTAAATACTGCATTATAGTTGATGAAGCTCGAGATGAGTCTAAAATAGAACAAATGTCTATAGTTATTCGATTTGTAGATGATCGTGGTTTTGTGCATGAAAAATTTTTAGATCTTGTTCATGTTAAAGATACAACTGCGTTAACTCTTAAAAATGAAATTTCTGCAGTTCTATCTCATCATAATTTGAGTATTCAAGATATGCGAGGGCAACGTTATGATGGTGCAAGTAACATGCGTGATGAATAGAAAGGGCTAAAAACTTTGTTCCTTAACGAATGTTCACAAGGTTATTATGTTCATTGTTTTGCACATAAACTACAGCTAGTTCTGATTGAAACATCAAGGGAAGTGAAAGCAGTGCATAATTTTTTCAATGAATTGTTGTATGTTATTAACACGGTTGGTGCTTCCACCAAACACAATGATCAATTGCACGCTGCTCAAAAGGAATATTTTTATTACATGGTTGCACTTGGTGAAATTGAAACTGGTACGGGAGCCAATCAGATAGGTTCGCTACAAAGACATGGCGACACCAGATGGTCGTCTCATCTAAATTATGTCTGTACTGTTATTAATATGTATAGTGCAACTTACTCTGTATTGCTTGATATTAGTGATAATGGAGGGACATCTGCACAATGAGGGGATGTTGATGCGGCTTTTAAAAAGATGAGTGCATTTGAATTTATATTTATCTTGCATTTTATGAAAGAAATATTGGGAATCAGTGACGTTCTATGCAAAACACTGCAATATCAAAATCAAAATATATTAAATGTTATAAGTTTAGTTTCAACAACGAAGACTCTCATTCAAAAATTACGCGCATCTGGCTGAGAAAAGTACTTACAGGTTGTGAAAGTATTTTGTGAAAAAAATGAAGTCAAAATTCCGGAAATGAATGCTAGATACAGTGATGGTCAGTTTAAAACTCCTCGTGATATCATTACAGTGGAACATCATTTTAGAGTTGACATATTTAACGACACAATAGATTGTGTGTTGCAAGAGCTGAACTCTAGATTCAATGAAAATTCTATGGAGTTGTTTCGTCTAAGTATGGCTTTAGATCCAAGTGCTGAATATAAATATTTTAATATTGAAGATATATGTGCTCTTACAAGAATTTTTTACTCTCAAGATTTCAGTGAGCAAGATATTTATGTGTTGAATACTCAGCTGCAACATTATCAGTTAGACGTTCTTTCTCATTCAGATTTAAAGAACTTGCCAACAATTTCTAAACTTTGTGAGAAATTGGCCGAAACGAAGAAATCAAGTATCTATTATCTTGTTGACAATCTATTTCGGTTAATTTTGACACTTTCGGTCTCAACAGCGACTACAGAACGGTCATTTTCTGCTATGAAACTTATTAAAACAAGACTGCGCAACAAAATGGAGGATGAATTTCTGTCAAATTGTATGACTCTCTATATAGAATGAGAAATAGCAGAGAAGATCGAGAAAGATGTGATCATTGATGAATTCTATGAGTTGAAAAAACGGCGTGCACAACTAAAATAAGGTAACATCCATATTATAATTTTTCTTTTATTGTTAATGCTAAAATTTCAAATTAGAAATTTTTTTGCTTATTATATTTTGATTCATAATTTTTTTGGGCCCCCTTACTTCAAATCCTGGATCCGCCGATGCGCTCAGCGGTCCTATGGACCGGCGGAATCAGACTATCTTGACTTGAGAGTGAGTTAAGTGCACAAACACTCGAAGAGAGAACCAGCAGCTGAACAACGAGACATTTTACGTGGAAAAACCTAGAAAGGAAAAAAAACACGGGGCCAAACTCAGTTACACAGTGTCCGGCTTAGTTATGACAAAATCCACTTGTAGTAGTCGTCTACAGGAGTTGAAGTTCAGGAGGATGAGAAGTCACCACTTCTTTGCAAGTTTCTTGAGAAAAAGCTAAGTCTTTAGTAGCGCTTGTGAGAGCAATTTCTGGAGGAGAAACACGACAAGCAGAGCGAGCTTTAAACAGGAGGAAGATGATCGGAGAGCCAAGTTTTCGCCGAGAAATCTCAGAGCTCCGTCTTCTCTCTTTTTCTGTCCCTTCAAATGAAGGTCTGAGGGCAACTGGTCAGTAAACAGTCGAGCTAGCACCGTAAAGTCATTGATTCCCCCTTCTTTCAAAGAATGAAACTAGGTGCGGGCTTGCCCTTTCAAAGTTGTTGGGAATACTTGACATATGAGCGGGTCTAAGGTGTTGTAGATGTGCATGATGGTTACGAAGTATTTAACGTGCTCCAGAGGGTCATCTGATCCATCAAAAGTCTCAAAGTTGGGGAGTTTGAACCCGGGTGGAGCGGAATGCGCCAGGACCTGCGAAGCCAGCTGGAGATGAGATGAACATGGCGCTGCAGTTTTGTGTCCTGGTGCAACCCCCCCCCCCCCCCCCCCCCCCCGCGCCCATATTTCTCCTCGATCATGCGTCTTACCGCCTCGCGAGTGGGACTCTTATCAGTTAAAGCTACGACTTTCGTTATTGTACGAGAGTTGCCCTTCGTATGCCCGAGAATCCTATAGGGTAACGTGAGGTCCGTGGGGTTATCGGCGTCAAACAGCCCGTTCACGATAGGATCCATGGAACGGGCAGCGTCCTTAGGCGTGATAAGGTTTGGGATCAGCGTCGGTTGGCCTCCCGGAGTGATGACCATGTTGGGTGCCTGACGAGCCCCTAAGTTTCATGACATAATGAGCACCTTCGCTCGTCGCTCTTTTATGTGATGCCTATGTCCTTCACCAGATGTTAGAGATGTGATGATGTTGGCTCCTTTCTGCAGAGAGGCGTCGCCCGCGTCCAAGTTGGCGGGGGGTTGATTGGCATGCTCATCGGAAATTGCCCCATTAGCAGCACAAGTAGCTCCCCCTGTCCCTGAGGTGCCATTGAGGTGTCGGCCTCCTTTTCTGGATGTCGGGCTCAAATTTTGCTCTTTCCTCTTTTGACTTCCTTGTCCTTGTCGGAGAGTTGCTCCATTGGGGTCGATTCCTTCATTGGTTGTTGCCCCCCGAGTCCATGGGTGGCTCGAGGCGGGCCACTCCGTTGAGCGAGTGATGGTTTAAAAGGAACGATGTCTAGCGTGTAGCCGTAAGATATGCCTCCAGGAACTTAGAAGTCCCTAAATCCCTTAGCAGTGCGAGCGCCCGAGCTTAACGTTTCTCCATCTGATGCATCCGCTCTTCTACTGAAGATGCTAGTGAGGCTATTGCCTCCTTGAGGTGCGGCGCATCGCCCAGGGGTAGTTTGTTAATAACTGAACCAAAACTTAAGAGAACCGATCCAAACCCCTTGGTTTAGGGTTTCGTGTTCGGTTCCAGTCTGATTTTTGTTTCTTCGGAAATTTTTGAATTCCCCTACCTCCAATCACCATGCCAAGTTTCAGCTCTTTTAAGCTCCTACCTGGCTATGTGCTCAATGCCGACTAAAGACCACCCTACATAGACTTCGAACAAATTATCTCCTTTGACTGTCAAGTTCCTTTATGTGCCTTCTTAGTTATTTTATTATGGACGATAATTATGTCATTTGCCTCATGATTAGATTTTTTTCCACTGGTAGTTTGTTAATAACTCGAAACTATTGAAAACTGCAAATCCTCAAGCCAAATGGCAGAGAATAACTTCCACAATTTCTCTTTCCCGTCTTTCTTCCCCTTCTTGTCGTGTTTTTCTTTAAGGAATGAAATCCTATCTGTGGTAAAAGAAGAAAATAATATGTTGTTTATAGAAACATTGAAATCTATGAATTCCTCTTAAAATGTCAAAAATTCTTGTAATTTCAATGCAAAGTCATTAAAACAATTACCAAGTTTAGCCTCCCTTTTAAGAGTTGTCACTTTTGTAGGCGCTGATATTAACACCACACTTTTGGATATCCGCACTAACGGCTAACCACAAGCATCATTTTGAAGATTGGCTATCCGCAAGCAATATTTTTATTTGCACACCAATAAAATATTGATTTTTTTAATATTTAGAGAAGTAATCTTGTTTGTAACTTAAGACATGCACTTTATTGGTGTAGGACTCCGCTAAAAATATTTCTCTATGATGGAAGCCCTTCACACTAATATCTAAGATAACTCTCCAACTACGACGCCTTATATGGGATGGAGACCAACTATAACAAGAAACACACTAATAATAAAACCCACAAATAATTAAGAATGCAAGATAAAAAAAAAGTTAATTGCGTCTCTCAGAGAACTCTTGCATTGAGAACTATTGCATTGTGAGAACAATGATCCTAGCCCACTATTGTTTGTCCATATGGCACATATATATCACTTATACCCTAATTCAAGCCCAGTTGATCATTGTTTTCTATTTGTTTTTTTGTTTTTTTTCTCTGGGTGAATCGTTATCCAAGAATATTTCATTAAGTTAAATTAGGAAAACTGTGATTATTTTTCTTCATTTTTCCCATTCCCTTCAAGGCTTTCATAGCTCAATTCTGGAGCAGTTATTTTTGCGCACCTCTCAACTATAATGGAACTATAGCCTTAGGGTTCATTTCGCACAACTGTGGCTGTCAAGAATGTTGTGGTTATGATCCGTTGTTCGTGAATGTCTGATCTCACCTAAGAAACTTCATCTATTTTTATATTCAAAATTAATTTTTCTCAGTGACCGTCATAACCATTGTCATGCGAAACATATATTTTGTGACGGTTATGTTTTCGTCTGAACACGTTGGAGCAAAAACATCGTACCAAACTGACTTTTAGTAGGACATGGTCAAGAAACCACCGGTTTCACTGGTGGGCTTGGAATGAGAGACTCTCTTTTTGAATTGATAGTAGAGTAAGTTTGATCTTGCTTTCTCATTTTTTTTATTCACCTAGCCTCGTGTAATGTATCCAGATTTCTCGATCTAAAAAGAGGTGTATGTGGCCGTCGTATCTGCCCCTCACCCTCAGGTTGTATTGTAACTAAGAGATTCATTCCATTTAGGGCAAGCAATATCATAGTTCGGGCGAGGGCTCGAGTGATCCAGTGTCCAGTGTCCGAGCGGGTTGTAAATATTTTAAATATAGAGATTTATTCCACTTTACTCTGCATAAATCGTGAAGAGTGATATGCATGCAAGGGATATTTAGTCATGTAGTTTTTATCCCGTGGTCGGGCCTCCATCTATATAAGGTGTAACGATCCAAGCCCGGCCCCTCATGGGCGAAGTGCGCTGAGATCATTGGAGCTGCTGCCCAAGCACCCCAAAGCCTCTCTGCGCATGTTTCTCGGTTGCGGCACGTTCTTGAGGCCGGGTCTGCAGCTCAATTGGTGATGAAGAGTGGTTTGAAGACTCTTTATCAAGGGGTTGCGGGTTCGAGACCCGGCCTCAACAACGCGCCGCGACCGAGAAACAGGCGTGGAGAGGCTACAACCCGGATGATCTCAGCGCACTTCGCCCATGAGGGGCTGGGCCTGGATCATTACATAAGGAGCCAGTTATGGAGTTATATTTTGTCTTTGGAGTTGGTGCTTTGGAGCTCTCTTGGAGAGTAAAGTGTCAAGGAGAACCTAGCCTCTCGATGCTTAGCCGGAGTCATGTACTATTTGTATCTTTATATTTGTTTAATGTAATGCAAGTTTTGTGTTCTCATTCTTGATACGGCTACGACGTATCAAAGAGTTTGTTTATTTGTGTTCCCATTCTCCTTGAGTAATATTTGTGAAAGAATCATGGATTTGAAAATGTTTTCTGCATTTCATTGCTTTCATTTTAACATATAAATGGAATAACTATAGATTGGCTATGTAAACCCCCTTTTAGCTGGACTGACATTTATGCATAATTCATGTTGGTTGTATTTATCTCAGCTTGTTGATATGATTTTTTTTCATTCATAAGAATGGTGAGGATAACTGTCAAATCGGGCCAAGTTTAAATTAAGCCTTTTACATTGTTTCCTGTTAACTATAGTCTTGTACATCCTATAATGTTAGCAGGCACAGAGTGTTTCATGTTAACTCCAACTCTACTCTTCATTTGTCTCTCAGATATTTCTTCATTAATCTTATAGTCTGCGCCGATATCAAACCAAAGGAATGGGCTTTATTACTAGTAAAAGATCCTCTGAACTTACCAATGCATTGCCTAAAATCAAGTCAACCTCAGGGAAAAGCTATTCAAGCCATCAACTCAATGATGCTTCAAGAAGTCAATGTAAGAATAAGGATCTTCGGCCCAGAAAGAAGTCTCATGCTGTTTTCAATGAGTCAGAAATTGAAGACATTGACCTTGAGAAGCAGTTAAAAGTTGCCCAAGAAATGTCAAGTGAAAGTGACTGCTTGTGGTTGTCCTCAGATTGCAATTCTCTTTATTCACTTGTTTCTGATCAATCAGGAGAGATATGGGAGTTGAGTGGTTCTAATATTTCTCCAAAGGGTGACTTTTTTATGGGTGAGCCCTCAGTGAAGGACTTATCGGTTTATGGGAGCACTTGTAGCTCTCTGAGCACTTTAGATGACACCACATGTAGTATTTGTGAGAGTGATAGAACAAGTATATGGATCTCTTCATTGGATGTTACTCCAGAGGGCACTCAGTTTGTACAGCAGAAAAATGAAGTGGATTTCTCTTATTCTGATTTCTCCAGTCCTTCCAATAATTCCAAGAGAAATTCACAGTTGAAAATTTCCTATTCTAGTTCTAACTCTACAAATTTTTCCCACCTGCGCAAGCCATCAAGGAGTTCATCGAGAGAGTTTTCAGAACCAGATAAGAGCTGCTTGCCCATCTCCCCTCGGAAGAACGGAAGGTTGGCTAGGACCAAAGAAATTAATGTATTAAAATCAGTTGATTCCAAGCTCAGGAAGACTAACAGTATACCCACAAGCAGAAACATTATGCAAAGGCCTGAATCCAGTCAAACACCAAAGAAATCTACCAAAACATCAGTTTTTTCCGGAAAAAATACTCAGAAATCTACCCCCGCAACTTTGCATTTGAGCAGATCTTCTCCTCAACATTCTTCTAGGCTGGTACTATGCAAGAGTTCCACAAAGGAATGCAATAGCAACACCAAAAAAGAGAACCATCAACTGAAATTTCAGAAGCAGACACACAAGCAGGAAGAGCTTCCAATGAAACATTTATTAGAGTTTGAAGATAGCCATTTCCAGGAATCATTGATAGAAGGTGTTTCAATTGAAAAATTGATTGGACTGGATGAATTTGATGGATATGAGGGATTAGATGCAAATTTCAGGGAGGAATTTCACTTTCAATTATAACTTATGGAAGGTGAAACTGGAGAGAGCTATAAATATATAGATTTAACATTATTAACAATGGTGCATGAATCTTTTTAGGTAGTGGCAGATGCAGATCAAAACAGTAGGGGAAATTGAATTTGTATTCTTCCAGCATATTACACAGATGCTTGGAAATATAGCCAACCAGCTGTGGAAAGTTTACAAGGTTGTTGTGGAAAGAATGGTTTCAGCAGTTTAGAGCTCACTATTTTTTCTGCACCATTGAATGACTTTGGTTTCAATTATTGTAGAAATTTTGAAAAAAATTAACTCTTGATGTTTCCTTAGATATTAAAGAAACAAAGAGTATGTACACCACAGCCATAAGAGAGAAAGAAATAACAAGACACCAGATATAAAGCGTTCGACATACAATTGGGTCCTACTCACTTGTTAAGTGACCTTCAAATTACTTAGCCACACGGCTAAAATACACTATAATCCCACTGATGAATGATCTTACTCCAGGTCAAGAGCAATCTTCACAATTTTTATTCACTGGTAAAGAGCCACCCAAAGTAATTAGATTCTTTCGAATGAAAGTAAAGGTGGTTGTTTAATGCAAAAAATAATTCACACAATGAAAACCTATTTCACATGAAATGATAAACAAGGTAAAGTCAATGATAATTTTGCTCAAATCTAAATGATAATAATGAAGATAATAAATGTAAAATATTTTGTTAATAATTTTGATGGTAATAATAAATATGATGTTTATAATAATAAAATGATAAAAATGTAAGTTTAACAATTGTTGCGGGTCACACGGTTTTCGCCGGTCCGGAGAATCCGATTGCCTTAGCTTGAAACTGGACTGGGCACGAAAACAGTCAATGAAAAATAGCAGCAAATGGAAAAAAGTTTTTTTGACGTGGAGAATCCAGAAAGGATGAAAAACCACGTGGACGGATCTGTGTCGGGCCAAAATCCATTATTTTATTGGAGTTTACAAGAGTTAAGATAATTTCTCGGAGGGCAACAAACCACCTCTATAACGCCTCTGAATTTTCTATAATTATTTTAATCTTAGGAGTGGCATAATATTGACGTAAGGGCGTTATGTTGGCGCATAGTTAACGGTGCGTCGTCGTTAGTGCGAGATTTTGTTCGTTGGGGCGAGTCGGTCAGTTTTTAGACTCATCGGAATTAGAGTTTTTGACTTGGAAAATTAAAGTAATTAATTTTAAGCATACTTGTGAAGTTTCGTTGCAATCCAGGCTTAGTTGGGATCTCGATGGATTTTATAAGGTTGTTTTGTTTGTCGGATCCTGATTTCGACTTCGACGTTGGATTCGTAGCACCGACATTTAGCTTTGGTGCGAATTTCATCGAAAACCGAGGTGGTTTGGTCGCTCTCGTCGGTTGAGTTTTTCTAGTTAATTATATTAATAGTAAAATATTATATATACTTATAAAACCCTATTCATCCTTCTTCCCAAAAAAAAAGGTCTGATCGAGAGAGTTGTGAGAGAGGCGGCGAGCTTTTCATCGTGAACCTTCCGACAGCCGTTTCGGGAGCTCCGGTGGGCGAAATCTTCAGCGGAGCATAGATCCGAAAAGCTCTCGCCGAGATCTACGCGTTGGTGGTAGGTATTTAGTTTTCTTGGACTTTTGGTATTGGGGTGTGTGGCCCTAAACTTTAGTTTGTCCAAATCTCTTCAGATTTCGTTGTTGCGCTTTCTTTTTCGGCCGATCTATGCAGTGAGGTGTTCAGAAGGTTGAGATAAGGAGGTTTAAGGCAAGTGGTGGTTTGCTCCCTTGCCTAGCCTCTTACAAATTCCTTATGTTTCATTCTCTAAATTTTTGTCGATGATACTATTAGTTTTTTTATACTTACAGGTCGCCTATTTTGTCTACTACTAGTTTTACCTTATTCAAAATAGCAGTAAATTGTCTTTTCTTCCTGTTGTGTTGTTGTGGGGTTCTTTTATCAGTGTTTGGACTCCTGCCTTGTCTACCGCACATTTCTCTCATTTTCTGGAACTTATTCATGGTATAGGTTTAACTGTTGTCAAAATTTATAAGTCTAATAATCTCTGTTTAGATAGAAGAGTTTCTGGCAGGATTATACCTTGGCGTCGAGTTCGTTGAGTGAAACAGTCTTGGAGTCAAATTCGCCGAGTGCTGCCTTTGGCGTGGAGTGCGTCGAGTTATTATACCTTGACGTCGAGTTCGTTGAGTGAAACTGTCTTGGCGTCGAATGCGTCGAGTGATTCCAGTTAGGTGTCGAGTGAATCAGTCTTGGAGTCAAATTCGTCGAGTGTTGTTTGTGGCGTCGAGTGATTCCAGTTAGGCGTCGAGTGAATCAGTCTGGGAGTCAAATTCGTCGAGTGAATCTGTCTTAGAGTCAAATTCGTCGAGTGATGCCAGTTAGACATCGAGTGAACCAGTCTTGGAGTCAAAAACATTGAGTGGAGTCAAAAGCATTGAGTGAAGTCAAAAGTGTTGAGTGGAGTCAAAAGGCATTGAGTGGAGCAGAAAAGCGTCGAGTTACCTTGAATTCGTCGAGTATTCATGGCGAATCAGTGTTGACTTTGAATTTTTTTGTCGGATGAACTCAAATTCATCGAGTATACCTTTATAGATTTTCTGGACTTTATTACTTGTGTCGTTAAGGAAATTTGATACTAAGTCTTGAATTTTTCTTTTGTTTTCAGTACTCTTGGAAGTTTATTAGTGGACTTGGGTTGGCAGTGGATAAAGGATCACCATCTCAGTGCCAGCTTGTGAATCATTACACCTGCTGTTTTTTTGGATTGTTGGGTTGTTTTGTACAATGTGGCCACCCCCACAGTACCTTTTCGAGTTGTTTAGTCTGATAGTATGTGTTGGAAAATGTGGTCGTCGCCTCAGTACCGTGTTTCTTTTACCGATATTAATGATTCACGCTTTACAATTGATCAGTCTTTTATATATATATATATATATATATATATATATATATATATATATATATATATATATATATATATATATATATATATATATATATATATATATATATATATATATATACATACATATGCCGCCTAAGGTTACCGGTTGAAACCAGGAAATTTCCCAACCTCAGAATTCAGACCAATGCCGCCTAAGGTTACTGGTTCAGGGGCAATGACAGACGGCTAGGGTGACTGGGATGAAGAACCAAGTCAAACAGAACACTAGATGCTGCGGCAGGAAGGTCCCACCACGTATCCAGATGCTCGAAAGGAGCAGCCCCTTCTCAACCAAAGATGGTCGAACTAGGTACGGGGGAGACTAGCTGATGACGAAGTCGCAAGGTCGCGACTTGGTCTCTAAGGAAATGGAATCCGAAGACTCGGCTAGTATCTTGAAGGGAGAGCTCGCGAGTATCCTACAGAGGATTTCCAGTCTCTCACCTCGTACCCCTGGGGTCCTATTTATAGGCAAATCCAAAGAAGGGGGGGGGAGGTCATATTTATACCCCACCCCCCGGCGACTAGGCGACTTCCGGAGGAACTCGCACGGGCTGGGTGAGTATCTCGCCTAATCCCCTACCTGGAGAGTATGCGAGGGGAGCTCTCCATACTCTCCCAGGCCTTCTAAGGTCTTGCGCGCTGATGCTGACTTCTGTCTTGACTTGTTGACCTTGACTTCTCCTGACCTAGCCGTAATAGGGCCCACCCTCGATGAATACGGGTTGTACACAATCCCCGCTCTTTTTGAGTGACGTAGGAACTCGAAAAGAATCATCCAACACTTATTTGGTGAGCTGTTATGCCGAGTATCAGGGCCGCTCGCACTAGATGGCTGCCTGTCTATCTCTATAAATAGGGGGACATGGCTTTTCAGGCGGATCTCCAGAGCTCGCGCACAATGTCGGACGCCGAGAAACTTCTTCAAGACAGCCTCGCCGCTCTAACCGGCTTTCTCGCCACCTCCAGCGCAAGTCGCATCTTCAACTAGCAATCTCGCGCGCTCTGCTAGCACTCTGAAGCTACTCAGCGACCTTGGGCTGGACGACATCCCCAGTATTGTCTCCCCTGACCTGAGCCTCCTCGGCTCGCAAAACATTCTGGAGGTTGCTACTACACCGGCGCTACAATAGGGTGAAGTCGTCTCCCTACCAGGTCGCCATGTTGCCGAGACATTCTTTTTCTACACATGCTGGTCGGCTTTTACTTCTCGCTGAAACTGTTTCTCTACTCGTAGATTCTCCACCGGATGTCGCCGACGCAGCTTTGAATGTCGCCCCGCTGAACTCCGCGCTGCTGCTCGCCCTCGCATCCGGTAAACCCATCAGGACCGCGCACACGGTCCGGATTAACCTTGGCACCAAGAATGTATCTGAAGCCTCGGTTCCCTCGGCGAGTAAGGAACCATCATCGAAGTAGCCTCTGCCAAAGAAGGTCGTTCCGATAAGTAAGGACCTTCGGCGAGTAAGGTCCCGCCCGCTCCTATGCGAGATTCTGTGCCGCCAGCGGCGAGCTCCCTACCGCCGCCACCGCCTCCGAACGTTGCTTCTCTCCAGGCGGCGAATACTTCTATGCCGCCGCCTTTGATCGCTCCGCAACAAATTGTCATGCCGCGACCTCCTCCGCCTCCTCCGCTGAAGACCCTGCATCAGCCGGCGAATTCGTCGTAGCCTCCGCCGCCTCCGTCAAAGTCTTTGGCCCGGAAGCCGGACAAGCCGCTATAGAGCTACTTACCGCCGAGAGTGTGGGATTCCGGCCATGGAGGTCGTGGGCAGGGTAAAGTGACCGAGCATGCTGGTGGCCCATCTTCTGGCTGGCAAGATGTTCCAAGTCGCAGCTCTTCTCCTCGCCGATCAAGGTCTCTTCATCGCGGTAAAACGCCGTCACTGGTGCTGTATTTGGCGACTTAAGTGTTTTATTTCTAATCGGGCGAATTTCTTGATATGACAGATCGCCTGGCGACTCCAGGGGTGGCATTCATCGATGCCATCGGGTTGTCGGGTAGCGAATATCGCCACGCCGCTGCTCGCGCCTACCTGGAGTTGGAGAGCAAGTTTGACCAACTGGTGATCTGCGAACCACATCGGCGGATATCATCTCTGGAGGTGCGGGTGGAGAAAATCGAAGAGCTCCGGACCACTCTGGAGAGCTATGAAGCCCGCTTCCACATGGTGATGGAGAATGATCGCCTGCTGGCGATTAACAACCATCGCCTCCAACTCGTCCTCGACGAGCTGGCTGGTATCCGGGTGAGTATGGATTCTGTGGGGCGGCTGACGAGGATGGGGGAGCAGCTGCGACTTGGAGACGACGCGATGTCGGTGGCGACGGAACACTACCAGCGAGTGCGAGAAATGGGCTGGGCCACATCCTCATCCTCCGGAGCGACCGCCTAGGACTTAGGCTTTTTCTTTTCCTTTATTAGAACTCGTCATTGCGCGAATATTTGTAATAAACAATTTATTTGTACTGTAATAAGCGAGTTTGCTTCTCGCGCTTCATTCTTCTCTTTTGCTTGTCTTCCTTGCTGATGTTCTGCGATGTGCCAAGTTTATTGTGTAAGTTTTAATAATGCGGCGATATTCTTTTCTGCGACGCGCGACATAGGGCTAATGTCGGGATCCACCTGCTCGCATAAACTGCGACTTAGAATGATACTCGCTAGGGCGGATATATACCCCCTCCCTTCATTGCCTTCGCCTATAAATAGAGGGGGTAGTTAGGACGTAAGTACCATGTTGCGATTTTCAACCCTATCTCGCGAGTATCTTCCTTTGCTCGCATTTTTCTGTCTCTTTTCTTTTCTCGCCTTCTTTTCTCTTAAACTCGCCAGCTCGCAAAGATGGTGGGGGGATGACGCAAGTGCTCGCCGACAATCTCACACCGCAAACTTTGCCGACGCGGCTTTAAGAAGTCCATAACCACTGAGCGGGATTTGGAGACTTTCAGGGAGAGGCTTCTACCAGATGGATACTCGGCAAGACTACCTAGTCACAGCGAGCAACTTAACACCCACATCGAGGGTGCGATGATCCTGCCGCTCCGTCACTTCGACGCCGGCCTGCGACTTCCGCTATGGCTGGAATTTTGCGAGATCTTGCGATAGTTCGGAATCGTCCCCGCGCAGATCAACCCCAACAGAGTAGTGATCATAATGGGGTCCTCTGCTACTTGCGGGAGGAGAGGGTCGCCTTCGAACTTTCTGTCTTTTGGAAGATATTCGCCTTCACCGCGACTGTCGAGGGAGTCGTCTACTTCAGCAGCCATGTTTGCACCTTAGTGGGGACGGCGAACAAAGTCCACCGATGGTGCGAGCAACTGATCGTCATCCACGGCGACTTCGCGGGTGTTCTGGGGAGGCCGCACCAACCCGCTGATGTTGCCTTCCTCCCGCCGATCTTGGAGGGCGTCTGCGAGCAGTTGTTCGAGTCATTCCGAGGCAGCCGATTTGACGTCATCTTCTGGCGGCTCAACGTCAACACGCTTCTGGAGATCCACCCCAACGATGGTAAGATTTTGAGCCAGAATCACTTCTTGCATGCTCGCTTCACATGTTGTAGCTCGGTACTGATACGTTTGCTCGGCATTTGCAGTGGCGTGCGAGCTTCCGGAGAAGCCGCTTCCTACGGCGAAGGAAGTCGCCTCCTCCTTCCTGGAGTCCAACCCTCCGCCCGATGTCGGCGAGAAGAAGAAGCTCGTCAAGGGGAAGGCGAAGGTCCGGTCGCCGGGCCCTGTGACTAAGAGGGTGAAAGTATCGTCGCCGCGAACTGGTGACCAAGAGTCGCCGCTGGATGCTCGACCCACCGACTTCCACCCCAATTTAAACTTGGGGCGAGGGGCGGTGGACGCCTATGGCCGCCCGTTGGTGACTTGGTCGGAAGATGACCACTTGGTGTCGCTGAGAACCAACCTCCCCTCTTGGTCGGCAGACTAGGAGGACAAGGGGGAGGCCTTCGCCGTCCGACACGCGCTATATGGGCGAGATGATGCCGAGTCCATGCCGGAGCTCAGCGCAGAAGATCTCACCCAGTAGACCGCATGCTCGCTCGTGCGAGCTGTCGAGTTAGGGCACTACTCAGCAAGAAAGCTATTGGAGATGACCGAGGCCTTGAAGGTCATCACCAAGAAGGCCATTGATTTCGGTATGCAGTCGGTCCGCTGGAGGGAATATGAGGTAAGTCGCTTCCCTCACGTGACTTTCCTGGTTTTGGACTTGAATTTATTTTCATAACTTCGTTCTTTGTTGCAGACTATCGAGATTGATACTACTAAAAACCTATCCAAGTACGAGGCAAAACTCGCCAACTAGCTAGCGGAGCAGTAGGGGGCCTAGATCCGCGCCACCGAGATGGAGACTCGCCTAGCGGCGCTTGAAAGTCGCGCGAGCTCTTCAGCTCCCCAGCAAGACGCGTCGCAGCCGGAGGAAGATCCACATTACGCGGTCAAAATATCTCGCACTCTCTGGAAGGAGAGGTCGTCGGTCTGTCGCGAGATAGCTCGAGCAGCGGGGAACATCATGCTCGCGCGGCTAAGGATCAACAGACAGCTTGCCGAGGGGGAGAAGTAGCTCACTGTTGACGAGCTCATCCCCGAACTGCTCGCCGAGCAGTCGACCTCGCCCGATCGCCTCCCTTCATCGACATCGGGCTCCAGCAGCAGCGACAACGGTAGCAGTAGCAGCAGCGGCAGTAGCAGCGGTGAGGAGGAGAGCGAGGAGGGCGGCGAGGAAGATGAGGATGCCGATATTGGAGGCGACGAATATCGGCCTGATACTGGCGACGATGAGTCCTAATTGCTCGCTGATATTCGTCATGCTCGCATGTAGCAGTTTTAGCCAATTTTTGTAACTTTTAAACTTTTGATATAAATATGTATATGAGTTTAAATTACCGCACTGTTTGTTCTTTGCTTGCATGTTTGTTGTTTGATGATGCTCGCAAGGCTCATAAGCTCGAGGAGGATGAGTGCTCGTGACGCTTTACCCACGCATTGACGTCGGTCATATTCGCGCAGTTATTATTCGCACGACCATAGTCTCTCCAATAGCTCGCATCCCGATGCTCGCCTGTGTCCGCACGTATACTCGCCATAACATACTCGCACGCTTGCCAAGTTGTACTCGCATACTCGCCAAGACCTGATGCATATTCGTCAAGGCCTGCTCGCACCTGCACAATTGTTTATTTTGCCAGAGTTAAACCCGACTGGCTTGAAGACTAGAGTCGACACCCATTAGGAGCTAAGCTCGGTTGGTGGTGGGGAGTAGTCGACATCCAACAGGAGCCAAGCTCAATTGGGGGGTGGAAATCAGCCGACACCCAGCAGGAGCCAGGCTCAACTGGGGGTGTGAATCAGTCGACTCGGGGAGGCCAGTAGTCGGTCTGCAGGAGAGGAGCTCGTACAGAGTTCACGGACTACAACATCACTCCAACGAGGAACTTGATCTCACTCGAGGAGGTACTTGGCCAATATGCAGGAGAGGGGCTCGCTCGGGGACTTGGACTTATTGCGACACTACCACTCGAGGACTTTGAATATTGTTGTAGTTGACAGCTCTCAGGAGCTTTGCTCAACTAGAGTGGTGTAAGTCGACTCGGGGAGGCAAGTAGTCGGTCTGCAGGAGAGGAGCTCGTACAGTGTTCACGGACTGCGACATCACTCCAACGAGGAACTTGATTTCACTCGAGGAGGTCCTTGACCAATATGCAGGAGAGGAGCTCGCACGGGGACTTGGACTTACTGCGACAATGCCACTCGAGGACTTTGAACATTGTTGAAGTCGACAGCTCTCAGGAGACTTGCTCAACTAGAGTGGTGTAAGTAGACTTAGGGAGGCAAGTAGTCGGTCTGCAGGAGAGGAGCTCGTACAGAGTTCACAAACTACGACATCACTCCAACGAGGAACTTGATCTCACTCGAGGAGGTCCTTGGCCAATATGCAGGAGAGGAGCTCGTGCAGGGACTTGGACTTACGGTGACACTGCCACTCGAGGACTTTAAACATTGTTGGAGTCGACATCTCTCAGGAGTCTTGCTCAACTAGAGTGGTGTAAGTCGACTTGGGGAGGCAAGTAGTCGGTCTGCAGGAGAGGAGCTCGTACAGAGTTCATGGTTTATGACATCACTCCAACGAGGAACTTGATCTCACTTGAGGAGGTCCTTGGCCAATATGCAGGAGAGGAGCTCGTGCAGGGACTTGGACTTACGGTGTCACTGCCACTCGAGGACTTTAAACATTGTTGGAGTCGAAAGCTCTCAGGAGCCTTACTCAACTAGAGTGGTGTAAGTCGACTCGGGGAGGCAAGTATTCGATCTGTAGGAGAGGAGCTCGTACAGAGTTCACAGACTACAACATCACTCCAACGAGGAACTTGATATCACTCGAGGAGGTCCTTGGCAAATATGCAGGAGAGGAGTTTGTGTAGGGACTCGGACTTGCGGTGACACTGCCATTCGAGAACTTTAAACATTGTTGTAGTTTTTTCCTGCTGCTTAAGAGATTGTCAATGAAACAAATGCATCAATATTATTGAGGACGAAGAAATTATAAATTGAGCGATGATCCCACAGCTGCCGAGTTAGGAGGTTGGTGTCCAGCCCTGATCCTGATAGTTCCTCTAGTCGGAGGAGCGATGCAATCTGGGGTAGCTAGGCCGACATGCAAGGGGGGCTGATCTCGGTCGTACAAGGATGCTTACATCTGGAGGCATCATCCCATCGTCTGTTGTGGACTATCTAGGAGAAATAGGTTGAAGGCATGTTTCCCTATCCAACCGTTGAAATCATTTTCAGCTCTGCCACATGGCTACGAGCGTACATGCGAGAGCGAGGGGTAATGTTCTTCCGAGGGTCCTCCGGGACGCACTCGCGACTAACATCTTCCCTTGGGCCTATCCCTGCCCTTCAGCAAGTTATCCCGCCTTTGGAAATAATTGAAGGGCTTTTGCCCAAATGAGAGCTTGGTAAGGTCTATCCTTCCTCGAATCCGAGAGGTTGAAGTCCAAACCTGTTCCTGATAGTTCCTCCAGTCGGAGGAGAGATGCAGTCGAGGGTACCTAGGTCGACATGCAAGGGGGGAGCTGATCTCAGTCGTCAATGCAGAGGCTCGGTCTTACAAGAGCGATTCCAGAGGCATCGTCCCATCATCCGCACTGGACTATCTAGGAGGAACGGGTCAACAGCCGGTTTCTTAGATTGATCTCGGAGCAGAACCTTAAGGCCTCAGAAATCTTGAGATGAAATAGCATAAAGAGAAGTCAAACAGTTGTCACTATCTGTATATATATGTGAAAACATGTACAAGTAAAATACAGCATTAACCGCTCGGGATAGAACCTTTTCAGGTCATCCCCGCTCCAAGTACCTCCCAGTTGCTCTCTGATCTGATACTGAAGATAATAGCCTCTAGTGGTCAAGGCTTCTTGGACGATGAAGGTACCTTCCCAATTAGGATGCAGCTTGCCAACCGTTGCTCCTCTTCCTGCGGCGTCCACCTTTTTCATGACCAGATCCCCTGCGAGGAAATGTTTTAGGCAGACGTGTTGGATCTTACGATGCCCTGAGAGGGGGGTGAATAAGGGTTCTTCTGAATTTTCTTAAACAATTTGAGCAACCTTTACACAATGAATAACAACAAAATAATAGAAGAGAGCAAATGAACACAAGCTAGAAACAACAATGATATATTTCAAAAGAGTTACAATGTATACAATGTGTCTCTATAGAGCTAGAGCTCATAAAATAAATAATTTGCTAGTGTATTCCCTGGTTCTTCTATCAAGAACCGGCAAATCGTATCTCTCCCTAGATCTTACTAATATCCTCCCCCTAGATCTAACCCCGATCTAGACGCTGCATACAAGACAACGATTTCTCCCTAAGCCACACAAGGACTTGGATGCCACTCACAAGGCGGCGATTTTCCCCTAAGCCACACAAGGACCTAGACGCCACGCACAAGGCGGCGATTTCCCTTCCGATTACAATGAGAAAATAAATGAAAAATAACAAGAACAAATTGAGCACTTTAGACTAGACACTCCCTTCAAACACAGCGCTGAATATGCCGATGAATCCTTGCAAGAGATGCTTTGAATGCTTCGCACGTGCCGTCAATCTTCCGCGCTATTTTGCCTTCTTAGGTGTATGGAGTATCTCTGAGTTCTGGAGCTCTCTGGAATGTCTATGAAGGTAATTGCACTCCATGTAATGAAATTCATAACTTTCTCAGAAAATAAGAGACTTTTATATTCTGGCGCTATCGCCGGGCGATACTGGGTATCGCCATCTGGCGATAGCGGTAACCGCTGCCACGTGTCCCACAAACTCCTCATTTTCGCATCGCACAAACGTTAAGCGCTGAATCGTGCACTATCGCCGCGCGATACTGGATATCGCCATCTGGCGATAGCGAAATAGCGGTGGCCTCGATTTCATCGAGCGTCGAACGAAAAATCATCAAGTGGCGCTATCGCCTGTGGCGATACCCACTATCGCCTGACGATATCTCCAAGACATGATTTCGTCGAGCGTTGAGCGGAATTGCGTCGAGTGTCGAGTGGTGCTATCGCCTGTCGCGATACCCACTATCGCCTGGCGTCATCTCCAAGTCATGATCGTCGAGCGTCGAGCGGAATTGCGTTGAGTGTCGAGTGTCGAGTGGCGCTATCGCTTGTTGGCGATACCTACTATCGCCTGGCGATATAGCCCGAGCTCAATTCTGATCAGATTCATCATCAAAAAGATATGAGATATTAACCTGTGTTACCTGCACACTAATAACATCCAAATATCAAATACAAACAAGATTTGTTATTAGCAAAATAGGAAGCGTGGAATGCATGCTCCAACAATCTCCCCCTTTTGATAATAACAAATTCATTAAGAAATAAATCATGAATGTTAAAAAGGGTCACCCAATTTGAGTATCAAGACGAAACAAGTGTATGTGCAAAAATTGCTCGTGGATGAAACACGTGTACTTTTAATCAAAGATGTGAAAAATAATTAAAACAAATAATGTGTCTTCCAAGTGTGCACAAAGATATAAGAACAGACTTCGATGAATGATTGCTTTTGTAAAGTTTCTCCCCCTTTGGTATTGTCAAAAGAGATCGAAGAGTGCGACGGAAGCGAAAGAAGGAAAAACCATAAAAGAGAGACTCAGAGATGATAGGTGAGCAATGTAGTATAAATAAAATGAGGAAATAGTAACTATGGCAATGTTCAACAAACTATATCATAAACACATGGTGTAGTGAAAAGGTGTTGGTGAAATAGTTTTCAGTCCAATTCTCATAAGAAGAACATTTAGAGACGATAATGTTGTGTACATGTGAGGTGGGTGGCAAAAATGATGCTTAGTCTTATAAAGAAAACATGAACATGCGAATGTTAAAAAACAACATAACATAGTGGTTACATGCGGAGCTATACTTGTACCCAAGAGGTCAGCACACATAAAAAAGAAATTATTCATGTAAAATTCGCACAAGATACTTTACAATTCTTGCCAAGGTGCTCAACCCCACAATGCTCATGAAGACATATCAGGAGGGTAAGTAGTGCTTGGTGGAGGTTCCTTGTCAGCTCTTTATTATGTGAGTGGTTTTTTTTGTTTTTTGTGTGTAACTATCACCAAAGGTTTATATTTTTGGGATGATACACTTTTGCACTCACATATATATGTTTTTTATGTTTTTTTGTGCTAAACAAAGGAGTCCGAATTCACTTGTGAGAGCATATAGAATAATTTAATATGATGGTGCACGATACTAAACTCGGATAAAGCAGAAGCCGAAAACATGCATCACAATTGGTTATGGTAAAAACATGCACAATTCACATTTTGTAAGATGGAGACATACGAAGATTTGCACAACCGTGAGTGAAATAACATTATCATAACTAAAAGAATTCTCATACTTAGAGCCATGCAAAAATAATTTCACGAGTTTAAGAACACTAGTACTGAAATATGTATTACAGATATAAGAGTGCTGAACTAGAGAAACAAGTTTGTATAAAACTCAAAAAAAAACATTACAGCTGGCCTTAAACTGAGTCAGCAAGACAATGTGAAGAAACAAGAAAATGGCACTATCGCCCGGCGATACCGGGTATCGCCGGTCGGCGATAGTGGAAAATTATTTAAAACTGGAGCATTCAGTCAAAGCCATCAAAGTGAACCATTATGCCTGAAGACTGAGTACGGAATGCGGAGGAGAAGGCGGCGAAACCCTAAACCTAGGTATGAAAACTTGAATTTTTTGCTTTGAATCTTTGTTTTTTATGGATCTAATTGGAAGAATAGTGGAGTATGTTAGTTTAGAGCAGAAATTTCCAGGTTTTCAAGTGTTAAAATTTGGTTTGGGGATCTTGATTTACTAGGGTGGTATGAGTGAAATTGGTGAAGATTTCCTTGAATTTAAGTTGAGAAAAACTGATTTGAAGAACACAAACATGCAGATCTGGTATTTTGGATGAAGGGGGAAACCAGATCTGAAGTCGGAAATGATGAAAAATGATTTTCCGCTATCGCCCGACAACAATGGGTGTCGCCGGATGGCGATAACCAAAAAAACTTTCTTGTTTCTGAAACAAAAATATTTTATACGCAGAAATGGCTTCCAGTTCCAAAGCATGAAGAAGCACAGGGAGTAACTCATACGCATCATATCAAACATTCCCTGGAATAGAGAACGCTAACATAGGAATCAGACTGGTGATTGAATTCGACCCGGCCAGGCATGTACATATTCATGACTTGTTAGCAATGACTGGAATAATGTTAATTATTATTCCAGACACATTCTCCTCTGTGCTCATCCGAGAATTTTACAATTATCCCAAAGATCCGCATTTCACGAAATTGAATGGCGGAGTTTGATCGAAAATTCAAGGACAGACGGTAGAAATAACACACTATGACTTGAGAGATGAATTTGGACTAATAGAGCATGACACCACTCTAGACGTCGTAGAGAACTATCGGAAGGAGAGGGATTGGACATTATTGAATATAATTTTGCATGAAAATTCCATCAAAACTCTAATCCAATCAACAACCACCTTAACGGAGGATACACGGTTAGTGCAAGAGATTCTAAGGCATATCGTCCTATTGAAATCCGGAGATACACGAAAAATAACGGCTCAACTTAGTTATGTGACGTATATGATTTTGGAGCGAGAGTCGTTTGATGTGGCAGATTTTGTCCTCTCGATAGTACGATACTCATTTAGATTGAAAAGTCCTAATTGGAAGAAGTTGAACACCCTACCACTTGGAGCCGTCATCCAACGGATCTTATATAAGAAATATACGTGGATTGACCCCGAATTGTACTTCAACGATTGCATCCCAATGATATATTCGACGAGTGGAACACCTTCCATCGGTCGATCAACACGAGGAGGGTCATCAAGGAGGAGTGAATCGGTGTCCACTATCCGAAACCCGCCAATTCCTAGAGGTGGATCGTTGCGAGAAGGGTTAGACGACTTGCGAGAGTCGTTCGAAGAACATAAGAGGGATGTAAAGAAAAAAATTTTGGGAATTCAGAAATTCTTTAAATTTCTGACCAAAAGTTTGAAGTTGAAGCCCACTCCAGCCGAAGCAGCAGAATGGGAAGATCCGGTCATGGAGCTGCCCCGTACATCGACCCACCGAGCACGTCAGACGCGAAGCAGCGAGTACAGTTCGGCAGATGATCAAGGAGATACCAGTGGAGGTGACAGCAGAAATTTTTGAAGATTTCTGGAAGGCTGGATATTTTTCCACTATCGCCGGGCGACAGTCACTATCACCAACCACAGTGAAATTTTGTTAATTTCCTTAGACTTTGATTTCATGCTGTAATATTATTTTTTATGTAATGGTATGCGGTATTTATTTTGGAAGAATGTAAGACTTAGTATGGAATGTTAAAATTGTGGTGTTTCCACTTATGATTCATGGAATTCTTATTTTGGTTTAATGTTCATGATGTTAACGATGGAATTAAGTTAATTTTTTTGTGTGGCTTGCGATGGTAATTTATTAATTTGACAAGTCTAGAATTCCTAGTTCTAATCGTAAGAACGAAAAACGGGAATCTGAAAGTTGTTTAGTGAAAATATCCGCAAACTGTGAATCGGTGCTTATAAAATTGACTTTGATCGTATTTTGTTTTATGTGATCTCTTATGAAATGGTGACGTACATCAATGTGTTTGGATCTAGAACGATGAACTGGATTATACGTTAAGTCAATTGCACTTTTATTATCACATTTTAATTCAATGGTTTCATGAACTATACCAAAATCTTCTAATGTTTGCTTCATCCATAAAGCTTGTGCACAACAACTGCCTAGTGCTATGTACTCGGCCTCAGTGGTAGATAAGGCAACAGAATTCTGTTTCCTACTCGACCAAGAGATAAGTGAAGGGCCAAGAAAATGACAGGTGTCACTAGTGCTTTTACGATCTAATGAACATCCAGCATAATCTGAATCAGATAAGCCATGTAATATAAATGTATCGTTATGTGGATACCATAATCCTAATTTATATATGCCAATAAGATATCTAAAAATGCGTTTAACTGCATTTAAATGAGACTCTTTGGGTTGGCTTGAAATCTAGCACATAAACATACAACGAACATAATAGCCTAGAGGCAGTCAAATATAATAGTGATCCTATCATTCCTCTATGTTGAGATTATATTAGCCAGCATGACACGTGTGTGTGGGACCGCATGTTTGGGCTTTCCCCATCGCGTTCCAGGTCTGGGTGTTGACCCCGGTGGGCCCCCTTGTGTGGCGGAATATCCCCGCGGTTATGTGGTTGGGGTTAATCCCACACCGCCTGCAGACTTCTCCCCTTTGTGTTCATGTACCCCGCCACCCTTCATCTCAACACCTGGGTTTTGAGATGAACTAATGGATTGGCGGGTTCTAACTTGGTATCAGAGCAGGTTGTCATGCTGCGGGGGTGTGTTGAGATTATATTAGCCAGCATGACACGTGTGTGTGGGACCGCATGTTTGGGCTTTCCCCATCGCGTTCCAGGTCTGGGTGTTGACCCCGGTGGGCCCCCTTATGTGGCGGAATATCCCCGCGGTTATGTAGTTGGGGTTAATCCCACACCGCCTGCAGACTTCTCCCCTTTGTGTTCATGTACCCCGCCACCCTTCATCTCAACACCTGGGTTTTGAGATGAACTAATGGATTGGCGGGTTCTAACTCTCTATAAAGTGTTTGATCTATAGATATTCTACTCTCATCTTTTCCTAACTTTAATGAGACACTCATGGGGGTATTTGCTTGTTTTAGATTTTCAAATCCA
The DNA here is from genome assembly GCA_039583875.1 of Platanthera guangdongensis. Classification (NCBI taxonomy): domain Eukaryota; kingdom Viridiplantae; phylum Streptophyta; class Magnoliopsida; order Asparagales; family Orchidaceae; genus Platanthera; species Platanthera guangdongensis. The sequence continues at coordinate 170,112,019 of CM077147.1, forward strand.
AATTTTTTAAAACATCATGAATATATTTAGATTGGAAAACAAAAAATCCATCATGCTTTTGAGTGATTTGAAAACCAAGAAAATAAGTGAGTTCGCCTACCATGCTCATTTCAAATTCATTCTTCATAATTTCAATAACACTATCACATAATTTTTCATTTGCGGATCCAAAAATAATATCATCAACATATATTTGTAAAATGATAAGATCATCATGAATATGTTTAACAAATAAAGTACAATCAGCACTACCCATTTTATAATCATTCTTTAATAAATAAATAGTCAATCTATCATACCATGCTCGGGGTGCTTGTTTCAAACCATACAATGCTTTTTCTAAGTTATAAATATGATCAGGAAATCTAACATCTACAAAGCCTGAAGGTTGTTCTACATAAACCTCCTCCTTAATATACCCGTTAAGAAAAGCAGTTTTAACATCCATTTGAAATAATTTAAACTTCTTAAAACTAGCAAATGCAAGAAATATCCTAATTGCTTCTAAATGTGCTACGGGTGCAAAAGTTTCATCAAAATCTATTCCTTCTATTTGTGAATATCCTTTTGCTACGAGTATAACTTTGTTCCTAGTAACCCTAGATTCACTATCAAGTTTATTTTTAAAAATCCACTTAACCCCTACAACAGGATGATTAGACTGTCTTTCTACTAACTCCCAAACTTTATTACGTTCAGATTGATTAAGCTCGTCATTCATAGCTAAAAACCAAGAATTATCATTTAAAGCAGCTTCAATGCTTTTAGGTTCTATATCAGAAATAAAGCACATATTTGAAAATAATTCACGTACGGATGAACGAGTACTTACCCCTCTTGATGGTTCTCCAATAACCAAATCTTGAGGATGATCTTTTGAAAATCTTAGTTCACTTGGAGGCACATATCCTTGCTCTTCTTCTTCTTCTTTTTTTGTTCAATTCCTTTTTCTTCATCTTTGTCTCCAAGGTTGTCATCGCCATCCACCCTTTGTAGAGAGTATAGCTCTTTATTTTAACCTACTACTACAATAACGATGATTTTACTCTTTCTGTTGTCTTCAAAAGTAACTAATCCTGCTTTCTTCATCTCCAGGCTAAGGAACTTTGATTTATCGCCTGTCATGTGCTTGGAACACCCAGAGTCCAAGTACCACACGTCTTATTTGTCCTTAGCCTGCCAACACACCTAGAAAGAGGATGAGAGTAAAGATCCGGATACCCAAGTGGTTCCTCCCATAGAATAGGTGGAAGCCTTAGGCACCCAGATTTGTTTGACTGAGTAGTATCCCGTCTTCTTACAAGTATGAGTTATGTGACCAAACTTATAACATTTGGCACACTTAATGAAAGAAGTCGACAGATTTTTTAAAGTAAACTTTGACCCTTTGCTGGAAGCTGCAGGGACATGTGATTTATTGTTTTTAACCTGAAAATTAACTTTCCTGGAATTTTTCTTATCGTCGGCGATAGTGGATGTCGCCGGGCGATAGTGCTCTGGAGAGTATCCAAGTCTGAATTTTCCAGAACCATAGTACTGGTTTTCCAAAATCATATTTAGAGATTTTTGGCCCACTCCAAATTTGTTAGTGGTCATTTCTAAATCTCGGACTTGTCCCCTTAATACATTATTTTTGGCAACTATGGTGCCGCAACGATTAGCGAAGGACTTCCTACTGCCTTCCACTTGAGATTGAGAAAATTTTAGAGATCTCTCTAAGGCCTCTTTCTCTTTTGTAAGAGTTTCAACCCGAGTCTGAGTCTTAGAGAGATCTTTCTCAAGTTCCACTATCTTTGTCAAAGATGGACAATCCTCTTGACAAGCCGCTTTCTCTTTTCCAAGAACTTTTACTTCATTTTTCAGTTTTTTATTTTCTTTAATTAAAACTTTATTTTCAGATTTGATCAACTTAATTTCATGCAATTTTTTATCCAAATACTCACAAGTATTCAAAAATTCTGAAAATAAATCATCATAAGTTTCAGGAGTTAGCTCAGTGTCGCTCTGTACACTGCTTCCTTCATCATAATATGAAGAGCTCTTTTCCATCAAGCACATTTTGGCCTCCTCTTCAGTTTCTGACTCTGAACTACTTGACTCCTCAAAAGTGGCTTCATCACATGTTTCAGTCTTTAGAACCTTCTTCCTATCTTTCTTTTCATGCCTCTTCTCCTTCAGCTCTTTCAGATACTTTGGGCACTTGCTCTTTATGTGACCAATCTTCATGCAATGATAACATTCAGGTGGTGGTCTATCTTCATCATCTTCTTCTTCAGCTTGGGATTTTCCTTTCCTATTCCCATATTCTTTCTTTTTGAAAAATCTCTTGAAAGAATTCCTTCTTTCAGGATTTCTCATAAATCTCCTGAACTTCTTAACAAACAAACTCTCTTCATCTTCATCATCACTTTCATTAGACTCGCTTTCCTTCTCCTTCTTGGACTTCAATGCCAAAGCTTTCTTTCTTGGCTCCAAGCTATACTCTTGTTATTGAATCCTCAACTCTACTTCATGTGTTTTTAAGTTTCCTATGAGATTCTCAATTTGGAGATGTACAACCCCGTATCCGGTCGAGCGGGATCCTCCCCAAGCGGCGCGCTCGGGACATGTTATGAGCGACGAGTTGGTGCGACCCCGTTCGAGGATGTGCGGGTGCTCGTGCATGCTTGCAGAGTTTTTATGTGTGTGGGCCTTCATAAATGTATATATATCTATATAGATATATGATTAATATTAATATATATTATATTATATATAATATAGAGGATATATTAAAAAGAGGAGATTTGGGGGGGAGGACCGGGTACAGCTGGAGGAAAAAAGAAAAAGAGAATAAAAAAAGAAAAGGGGAAGGGAGGGCTGGAGACGGGACAGCACAGAGAAAAACAAAGAGAAATGGAAGCAGGGAAGAGATCGGGGGTTTCTTCTTCCCTGCTAGGGCATCGGGAAGCCGCCCACCTCTCTCCCTCCCTCTCCGGCCGCCGCCTCAGCAAGGAGCCGCCCGCCCCCTCCCTCTCTCTCATCGGCTGGAGCCGCCCGCCTCTCTCCCTCCCTCTCCGGCCGCCGCCTTAGCAAGGAGCCACCCGCCCTCTCCCTCTCTCTCGTCGGCTGGAGCAAAAAACCACCAGATCTCCTCTTTCTCCGGCCGCCTGGAGAAGCGGCCCGAGCGCCCCCGCAAATCTCTCTCTTTTTGTCCCGCCAGCCTGCAGCAGTGCCTGATTCCGCCTCCCCTCTCTTAGTCGCCGCCGCCTAGGGCAAAGCAAGCCCGGCCGGGAGCTCCTCTCCCGGCACCGTCTGCAGCGAGGCCGGCCGGGAGCTCCTCTCCTGGCGCCGCCTACAGAGAGGCCGGCCGGGAGCTCCTCTCCCGGTGGCGCCGCCTACAGCGTGGCCGGCCAGGATCTCCTCTCCCAGCGGCACTGTCTACAGCGAGGTCATCCGGGAGCTCCTCTCCCGGCGCTGCCTACAGCAAGGTCGACCAGAAGCTTCTCTCCCGGCACCGCCGCCAAGCACGCTTCAATGGTAACGATGTTTCTACTTGGGCAAGTGAAGCCCCCATTTTCCATATTTGCATGGAAGCCCCTCTCCACCAACGGGTGGGGGAAGGGAGCTCTCCGACGGGTTGACGTGTACGTCCCTGCAATTAACTATGATAGCGCCCGGAAGTGTGAGTACGGGTTTAGGCATGCTGTGTGAAGCCATCTGGACATGTGAGCCGGATTGGTGATGTTCTGGGGTTCCCGGAGAAGACTCCGAGGAAGTTGTATATTACCCATTTGCAGGGAATGCGCACCACAGCCCCCGAAAAAGGGGTGGGTGCCAGATATTTGGTCCGCTCGTGTTAGCCGACTGGCGTTTAGCTGACCGCCGCCATTCAAGACGTTGGCCTACAGGTGTTACAGTACTAAGCGGGGAATAGTGGGCTTAAGCCCAAGCTTGTGCCGGCCCTCGAAGGCCTATTTTTGCTTATATTGCCGACATGCGTGCCGAAGTATGGAATTCATATTCCTGTAATATTTTTTTAATATCTGTGATGCTCTGTGTATGGATGGTTTGCTTCTTATGTCTTGGGCGAGTGGTGTGCTCGTAAACCGCTCGCCCCGTGGGGGCCCCGAGGTGTCGTTGTCGGGAAGCCCCTGATGGCCTGTTGACAGCCTGTTAGAATAGCAGAATTACGATATTAGTGGCCCAACTTGGACAGCGTGTCGTGGAATTGCTCGGCAAGTTTGCGCCATCAGTAGGGCGGGTGAGCAGTATTTTGTGTAGACCCAAGGAGACACATTTGGATAGGAGAGAGTCGGTCTCGAGATCCTCCTTAGATATTCCGGTCGGCCGAGAGCGCCCTCCGAAGGTGACTTAGCTCAGCCTTTGGCTTGGGAGGGGAAGAGTTTGTTAGTCTTCCGGGTATGCGGTGGGTCCTCCACGCTGAGACCTTGAGTCTGTCCCTTTTGATCCTAATCTTGTGCCTAGATCGTTCGCTTGAGGGTAGTAGGTGTGCGGTCACCCCTCTTTTGGGACCCCGAACTCCACAGAATCCAATTTTGGCTTCAACACTATGGTGCGGTGAGCGTGGAGAGTGACCAGTACAGAAAAACTTAGTCGAACGTCAGGGCCATAGAAGAGGAACCAAGTGATGACCAGGGTCGTGTGATGAAAGAAGTCCCCTCCTATTCCCCTCTTGTCGCTAGGATGTTCGATCCTGGAGATCAAAACGTGCCTTGGGGAGAGTATTATATGATCGACCTCGGTTCTCAGGAGGGTGGACGTAGCGGGTATAGATACCTCGTGTCGGGCTTTGACTTGATCGATCGGGTTAACAGTTATTTTGAGTTATTTGATTACCTTTATGTTTCCTTTATATTTGGTTGGAGAGGAGACCCCCAGGTAGACCCGCTGCCTGGATCCTACTAGCTGGCAGGTCCGAAGGCTCGCTTGTGGGGGAGAGGTCCTGGTTCTTGGTTCTACACTACCCCGAGCGCCGCTCGGCCCCAGGTAGACCCGCTACCTGGCTCCTACTAGCTAGCAGGTCCGAAGGCTCTCCTGTGGGGGAGAGGTCCTGGTTCTTGGTTCTGCACTGCCCCGAGCGCGGCTCGGCCCCAGGTAAACCCGCTGCCTGGCTCCTACTAGCTGGCAGGTCCGTAGGCTCGCATGTGGGGGAGAGGTCCTGGTTCTTGGTTCTGCACTACCCCGAGCGCAGCTCAGCCCCAGGTTGACCTGCTGCCTGGCTCCTACTAGCTGGCAGGTCCGAAGGCTCGCCTGTGGGGGAGAGGTCCTGGTTCTTGGTTCTGCACTACCCCGAGCGGGGCTCGGCCCCAGGTAGACCCGCTGCATGGCTCCTACTAGCTGGCAGGTCCGAAGGCTCGCATGTGGGGGATAGGTCCTGGTTCTTGGTTCTACACTACCCCGAGCGCGGCTCGGCCCTAGGTAGACCCGCTGCCTGGCTCCTACTAGCTGGCAGGTCCGAAGGCTCGCCTGTGGGGGAGACATCCCGGTTCTTGGTTATGCACTACCCCGAGCGCGGCTCAGCCCCAGGTAGACCCACTGCGCATGCTCTCATCTAGCTGGTAGGTCCGAAGGCTCGCCTGTAAGGGATAGGTTAGGATAGGTTAGGTTTGGTTTGCGGAAACTTTATCGGCACCCCGAGCTCGGCTCGGCCCCAGCTAGACCCGTTGCGCAGGCTCTCATCTAGCTGGCAGGTCCGAAGGCTCGCCTGTAGGGGATAAGTTTGGTTGGTTTGAGAACATCATCGGCGCACCGAGCTCGGCTCGGCCCCAGGTAGACCCGCTGCGCAGGCTCTCATCTAGCTGGCAGGTCCGTAGGCTCGCCTGTGGGGGATAGGTTTGGTTTGTGGGGGATAGGTTTGATTCCCATGATACGCTGCACGCAAAAAGAATGATTTGAATAATTTGTTTCTATTCCCTTAATTTCCCTTTGAAAGAGATTTGCTCTCAAGTGTCTGTTTTATACTGACCACGTACCTCATACATATCGTGACTTTGAACAATTAAGTAATCGTGGTAAAAATAATGAGGAGCTAAGAACGTGTCACAAGAATGACAAATGTTTTCTTCTTAAAAGAATTGACCCTGTCTCCTTAGCGTTGAGAGTCATGCGGTCGTGTCCTGACCAAGAGTACTCATTTTATTTTGTTCTTAGGAAGAAGGAAGCTTTGTTTTTAAAACTTGTCAATTTTCAAGATTTGAAGAAATACTGATTTTTTCAAGTGCAAAAACCTTATGGTATGTTCAAAATTTTCATGGGATCACCCTCATCCTAAGTCTGTCTTCATGCTTGAAAGTTGGATAGGCGACCCTTACCTCAATTATGTTTACAACCGGATTTTGTGTGAATGTATCATGTGACTGATATCAGGAAAAGGCTATTTTTATTTCTAGTTCTTTAAATCTGTAAGGGCAACTTTGAATCTTGGAGGAATAGACAGTGAACGTTTCAACGATACTAGTAAGGGCCACTCATAGAGGCGTGGGCAAATAGTGATTTTTTCAGAAGATTCTTGTATTGTAGTTATTTCTATTTCAGGGTTCTTTGATCTTTAGGCACCAGCATGCCTTTTTCCCTCTATAAAGGGAGTGAATTATTAGTTATGTTAGAGTTTATTGTTTAATGTGTATGTTGTGGATGATGAGCATAAGAGGAAAACCACTGGCTAGTGATACTCTTGTTGAAATATCTAACAGGATTGTGAAAGTGATACTCATCAAGAGGGGCACAAAGAGATTATTGTTTTAAATGCAAATTTTGGATTCTCCCAAATTTTTTTTGGGTCGGCTCCCACTCGCCGGATACTTGGGGTTGGACATTTATTTCCGAGCTTATGCCAACCTCGAAAAGAGCGGGGATTGTGTACAACCCCGTATCCGGTCGAGCGGGATCCTCCCCAAGCGGCGGGATCGGGACATGCTATGAGAGACGAGTTGGTGCGACCCCGTTCGAGGATGTACGGGTGCTCGTGGGTACATGCGGAGTTTTTATGTGTGTGGGCCTTCATAAATGTACATATATCTATATAGATATATCATTAATATTAATATATATATTATATTATATATAATATAGAGGATATATTAAAAAGAGGAGGAGATTTGGGGGGGGGGGGAGGACCAGGTACAGCTGGAGGAAAAAAGAAAAAGAGAATAAAAAAAGAAAAGGGGAAGGGAGGGCTGGAGACGGGACATCACAGAGAAAAACAAAGAGAAATGGAAGAAGGGAAGAGATCAGGGGTTTCTTCTTCCCCGCTAGGGCATCGGGAAGCCGCCCGCCTCTCTCCCTCCCTCTCCGGCCGCCGCCTCAGCAAGGAGCCGCCCGCCCCCTCCCTATCTCTCGTCGGCTGGAGCCGCCCGCCTCTCTCCCTCCCTCTCCGGCCGCCGCCTAAGCAAGAAGTCGCCCGCCCCCTACCTCTCTCTCGTCGGCTGGAGCAAAAAACCACCAGATCTCCTCTTTATCCGGCCGCCTGGAGCAGCGGCCCGAGAGCCCCCGCAAATCTCTCTCTTTTTGTCCCGCCAGCCTGCAGCAGTGCCTGACGCTGCCTCCCCTCTCTTCGTCGCCGCCGCCTAGGGCAAAGCAAGCCCGGTCGGGAGCTCCTCTCTCGGCGCCGCCTACAGCGAGGCTGGCCGGGAGCTCCTCTCCCGGCGCCGCCTACAGCGAGGCCGACCGAGAGCTCCTCTCCCGGCGGCGCCGCCTACAGCGAGGCCGGCCGGGAGCTCCTCTCCCGGCGGCGCCGTTTACAGCAAGGTCGTCCGGGAGCTCCTCTCCCAGCGCCGCCTACAGCAAGGTCGACCGAAAGCTTCTCTCCCGGCACCGCCGCCAAGCACGCTTCAAGGGTAACGATGTTTATACCTGGGCAGGTGAAGCCCTCATTTTCCATATTTGCATGGAAGCCCCTCTCCACCAACGGGTGGGGAAAGGGAGCTCTCCGACGGGTTGACGTGTACGTCCCTGCAATTAACTGTGTTAGCGCCCGGAAGTGTGAGTACGGGTTTAGGCATGCTGTGTGAAGCCCATCCGGACGTGTGAGTCGGATTGGTGATGTTCTGGGGTTCCCGGAGAAGACTCCGAGGAAGTTGTATATTATCCATTTGCAGGGAATGCGCACCACAGCCCCCGAAAAAGGGGTGGGTGCCATATATTTGGTCCGCTCGTGTTAGCCGACTGGCGTTTAGCTGACCGCCGCCATTTGAGACGTTGGCGTACAGGTGTTGCAGTACCAAGCGGGGAATAGCGGGCTTAAGCCCAAGCTTGTGCCGGCCCTCGAAGGCCTATTTTTGCTTATATTGCCGGCCTGCGTGCCGAAGTATGGAATTCATATTCCTGTAATATTTTTTAATATCTGTGATGCTCTGTGTATGGATGGTTTGCTTCTTCTGTCTTGGGCGAGTGTTTTGCTCGTGAACCGCTCGCCCCGTGGGGGCCCCAAGGTGTAGTTGTCGGGAAGCCCCTGATGGCTTGTTGACAGCCTGTTAGAATAGCAGAATTACGCTATTAGTGGCCCAACTTGGGCAGCGTGTCATGGAATTGCTCGACGAGTTTGCGCCATCAGTAGGGCGGGTGAGCAGTATTTTATGTAGACCCAAGGAGACACATCTGGATAGGAGAGAGTCGGTCTCGAGATCCTCCTTAGATATTCCGGTCGGCCGAGAGCACCCTCCGAAGGTGTCTTAGCTCAGCCTTTGGCTTGGGAGGGGAAGAGTTTGTTAGTCTTCCGGGTATGCGGTGGGTCCTCCACGCTGAGACCTTGGGTCTGCTCCTTGTGATCCTAATCTTGTGCCTAGATCGTTCGCTTGAGGGTAGTAGGTGCACGGTCACCCCTCTTTTGGGACCCCGAACTCCACAGAAGTCAATTTTGGCTTCAACAGGAGAGACTTTAGATCGTGTGACTCCGAGATGGCAGTCACTTTAGGATTAAACTTCGGGGGAAGAGATCTAAGTATATTCCTCATCAAATCTCCATTTGAGAAATTCTTCCCTAGAATCCTCGAGTCATTTACTATCTTGCTAAACCTCGTGTACATGGAGTCTTCATCAACCTCCATCTTGAACTTTTCAAACTCCGATTCTAGCTGGAAAATCTTCGAGTCCTTTACTTGCGATGTACCTTCATGAGTAACTTCAAGAAGATTTCAAATATCATATGAAGTATCACATGCACAAACACGGTTAAATTCAGTCCTATCTAACGCACAAAATAAAGCGTTCATTGTCTTAGCGTTATTTTACATCGAAGCTTATCAGCTTCGTCCCATTTGTCCTTGGGTTTCTCCATAGAGACACTTCCTACAACAGTAATGGGGGCAGTGTAGCATGTTTCTACCATGCCCCAAACATCGATATCTAGTGCTATTAGAAAGCATCGCATTCGAGCTTTCCAATAGTTGTAGTCTGTGCCCGTAAATAAGGGAGGTCTACTAATACCTTGCCACTCAGAAAATGCGTGCGTGTTTTGCGCCATTACTCCCGGTGGTGAAACCGTTTTTTGAGTAACCTGGCTCTGATACCAAGTGTTGGATCTTACGTCTCTCTTAGAGGGGGGGGGGGGGTGAATAAGGGTTCTTCTAAATTTTCTTAAATAATTTGAGCAACCTTTACACAATGAATAATAAGAAAATAATAGAAGAAAGCAAATGAACACAAGCTAGAAACAACAATGATTTATTTCAAAAGAGTTACAATGTATACAATGTGTCTCTATAGAGCTAGAGACAAAGGCTCATGAAATAAATAATTTGCTAGTGTATTCGCCGGTTCTTCTACCAAGAACCGGCAGGCTAAAGCGTATCTCTCCCTAGATATTACTACTAGCCTCCCCCTAGATCTAACCCCGATCTAGACACTGCACACAAGGCAACGATTTATCCCTAAGACACACAAGGACTTGGACGCCACTCACAAGTCGGCGATTTTCCCCTAAGCCACACAAGGACCTAGACGGCACGCACAAGGCGGTGATTTCCCTTCCGATTACAATGAGAAAATAAATGAAAAATAACAAAAACAAATTGAGCACTTTATACTAGACACTCCCTTCAAACACAGCGGTGAAGATGCCGATGAATCCTTGCAAGAGATGCTTTGAATGATTCGCACATGCCGCCAATCTTCCGCGCTATTTGGCCTTCTTAGGTGTATGAAGTATCTCTGAGTTCTGGAGCTCTATGGGACATCTATGAAGGTAAGTGCATTGCAGGTAATGAAATTCCTAACTTTCTCAGAAAATGAGAGACTTTTATATTCTGGCGTTATCGTCGGGCGATACTGGGTATCGCCATCTGGCGATAGCGGTAATCGCCATCTGGCGATAGCGGTAATCGCTGCCACATGTCCCACAAACTCCTCATTTTTGCATCGCACAAATGTTGAGCGCTGAATCATGCACTATCGTCGTGCGATATCGGATATCGCCATCTGGCGATAGCGAAATAACGGTGGCCACGATTTCGTCGAGCGTCGAGTAGAAAATCATCGAGTGGCGCTATCGTATGTGGCGATACCCACTATCGCCTGGCGATATCTCCAAGCCATGATTTCGTCGAGCGTCGAGCGGAATTGCATCGAGTGTCGAGTGAAGCTATCGCCTGTCGCGATACCCAGTATCGCCTGGCGTTATCTCCAAGCCAAGATTTCGTCAAGCGTCGAGCGGAATTGCGTCGAGTATCGAGTGGCACTATCGCTTGTTGGCGATACCTACTATCGCCTGGCGATATAGCCCAAGCTCAATTCTGATCTGATTCATCATCAAAAAGATATGAGATATTAAACTGTGTTACTTGCACACCAATAACATCCAAATATCAAATACAAACAATATTTATTATTAGCAAACTAGGAAGCGTGGAATGCATGCTCCAACAAGACGTTCTTGTCGAAATTATTCGCCATGTACCGCTTGATCTCCAATTGGCGGATGGAGGCCAAGTCACGAAGCTCTTTAACAAAATCTAGCGAGAACCTTTGAGCGTCTTCATTTTCCAAGCGTCATTTTCGCTGCCGTCTCCAGCTGCCATGACTCTCGGGATCCAAACCTCAAACTCCACTAGGATGAGTGCCTCAGACCCGTGGTATAACTTGAAGGGAGTTTCCCCCATAGCCGAGTTTAGAGTTGTTCTCAGAGCCCAAAGGACTGAGGGGAGCTGCTCTGCCCAATTTCCCTTCAAATTGGTGACTTTCTTCTTTAGGAGGTTGATGATCAACTTGTTGGCGGCCTCTACTTATCTGTTGTTGTGTGGATGATGCACAAAGGAGAATCGAAGATCCGTCGCTAGCTGCTTGCAGACGTCCTCTAACTCCAGGCTAGCGAACTATGGCCCATTGTAGGTGATGATGGCGAGAAGAATTCCGAACCTGCATGCAATCTCTCTCCAAATGAAATTCTTTACAATCTGCGAAGTGGTCTTGGCCAGAGCTTTTGCCTCGATCCATTTGGAGAAGTAATCGATCATGACAAGGACGAACTTCATCTGTCCACTAGCTTGAGGAAAGGGGCCGATCAAGTCCATCCCCAAGATGGCGAATGGCCATATAGTAGTGATCGAGTGCAGATGTTGAGCTGGTTGTAGTTGAAGAGGTATGAAGAGCTGACATTGGATACATTTCTTAGAGAAGGCTTCTGCATCCTTTCGAATGGTGGGCCAAAAGTATCCGTGCCTTAGAATTCTTTGTTCCAGAGTGCGAGTCCATGAGTGACTGTCACATTCTCCTGAATGAATCTCTTCTAGAACACGAGGGACCTCCACCTCTGATAGACACCTGGCCAAAGGGCCCGAGATAGTCTTTCGATAGAGTTCTCCCTCCTGCAGTAAGTAATATGCAGCCTTGTAACAAAACTTCCTCTGATCCCCCTCGCTGGCGAGGACCTGACCTGTGGCTAAGAAGGAAAGAAATGAATTCCTCCAGGATACCCTCTGCTCGATCTCCATCATCTCCCCCTCTTCGATGGATGGTCGGAATAGTTCGGTGGCGGTCCCTCCAGCCCGGGGGCCGTACTTGGCGAGATAGTCGGCCTCCAAATTCTCTTCTCGGGGTACATGCTTGACGATGAAAAATTGAAACCCCCGATCAGACCTTTCACTTTGATTAAATACCTCTGCAAGATCGGATCGTTTAGTTCAAACTCGCCTCTGATCTGAGACGCGACCACCATCGAGTCGGTGAAGTCTCTGATATCCCGAATTTCCAACTCCTTGGTGAGACGCAAGACAGTCACCATAGTTTCGTACTCTGCCTGATTATTTGTAATAGAGAAGAGGATCTCGACGGCCTGCTCGATCCTGGTTTCCTAGGGGCTCACCAGCACGACTCCGGCTCCCACGGAATACTTGCCTGAAGCCCCATCCACAAACATCCTCAAATAGATTGGGCTAGAAGAGCCTTCACCTCCTTCCACCTCGGCTGAGAAGTCGGCCAGGAAATTTGCCACCGCCTGCGGCTTTATCGCTACTCTTGGAGAGTAAGAATTATCGAACTCGCTAAGCTCCACTGCCCACTTTGCCAGTCTGCCTGAGTGCTCCACCCCATCTAGGATACTACGTAGAGGGTGATCAGAGATGACCCTGATGCAATGAGCCTGAAAATAAGGATGAAGCCTCCGATCCAAAACCACCAAAGCAAACACCAACTTCTCCAAGATAGGATATCTCGTCTCCGCTTGCCGCAACACTCTACTCACATAGTAGACGGGGAGCTGCCTCTTGCCTTTCTCTCGGAGCAACGCCGAGCTAACTCCCTCTACTCCTACCCCCAAATATAGCAAGAGGTCTTCATTTCCTCACGGGCCTTAGAGGAGAGGAGCTTGGGTTAGCTGTTGTTTGAGCTTTCTGAAGGCCTCCTCACACTCCGCGGTCCACTCGAACTTTTGATTTCCCCGAAGAGTCTTGAATAACGGAGAGCACTTCTCTCCTGCCTTGGATAAAAAATGAGTAAGGCCTGCTAGCCTTCCCTTCAACCTCTGAACCTCTTTGGGATCTTTCGGGGACGTCATCTCCAAAATGGCCTTTACTTTATCTGGATTAGGTTCCACCCCCTAGGAGTGAGGAGGTGACCTAAGAACTTCCCTCTTCCTGCACCGAAGACGCACTTGGTCGGGTTGAGTCGCTTCTTGTACTTCGTAAGTGTAGCGAAGGTCTCCACCAAATCCGTTATGTGCCCCGTAATGCTTTTACTCTTCACAAGAAGATCGTCCACATAGACTTCCAAGTTCCACCCCTTCTGCTTCTTGAATATTTGATCCATCATTCTCTGGTAAGTCACGCATGCATTCTTGAGCCCTAAAGGCATCATCTTGTAGCTATAACAGCCATCGCTGGTTATGAAGAAGATGTCGCGGCAGTCAGGGGGATGCATCCGGATCTGGTGATACCCTGAAAAAGCATCAAGAAAACTCATCACAGGAAACCCAATGGCGGAATCAACCAGCGCGTCGATTTGAGGCAAGGGGTAGCAATCCTTCAGTCAAGCTTTATTTAGCATAGAAAAATCGATACAAAGACGCCAGCCCCCTCCGGGCTTCTTCACCATTACAACATTGGAGACCCAACTTGGACACTGGATCTCCGAAATAAAACCTGCCTCCAGCAGCTTCTCTACCTCCTCCCTGATCGGTCTGACCAGTATGGCAGCGCTCTTCTTCTGCTTCTGACGAACGGGAGCAACTGCGGGATCCAGGTTGAGGGATGGCATGCAACATCAGCGTCAACTCCTGGAATCTTAGCGGCGCTCCACGCAAAAATGTCGATGTTGTCCTGCAGGCAAGCGACCATCTCTATCTTCACTTCCAGCGGTAGGGATCCTCCAACATTCAGCAGTCCAGGCTCTCCTTCTCGAGAGATCACTTCAACCTCCTCCACCTCTTCAGCAGTACACAACCCCTTCTCCTTCTCTAACAGCTCCTCCAACTTCTCTACATCACCCATCCAGCTGATGGAGCTGAAGGCATTCAGGTAGCACTACTTGGAGGCCTTGGGATCTCCCCTGATTCTGATTTGGACATCCCCCCGGCAGTACTTCAATCCCTGATGATATGATGATAGAATGGCCTTGAAATAGTTGATAAGGGTCCGCCCGAAGATGGCGTTGTATCCTCTCGGCACATCGATGATGATAAAGCGGCATCGGATCAAAGTCCCACTGAGTGTAACCAGAAGTTCCACTGCCTCTTCCACCTATTTCTTCTCTCCTGAGAAGCCAAAGAGGGGTCCATCTGCAGCCTGGAGCCGAGACGCTTCCACCTGAAACCCGACAAAGGTTCTCTTGAATATGACGTTCACCGAGCTACCGTTATCCGCGAGGATTCGATCAATGGTGAAGTCTTCGATGGTCGCTTGAATTACTAGGGCATCGTAGAAGTGGTTCTCGTTCCCCAGCATGTCCTCCTTTGAGAAGGTGATCTCTTCCAACGGCGGCGGATTCTGCGACGTTGATGCGACGTTCTTCCTATAGATCTGATGGAGACTCCCCTTGCGGGATTCTCCGAGCCCGACCTGTTAAATTTTCTCAACGTGGTCAGCAAGATAGCCCAAACGCCAAATTAATATCTTCGGAACTACCCAGTTCTCACGTTGAACCAGCGAAAAACCAAGGAACAAGGGCTACACCCAACAAACAATGGAAGCACAAGCAGGTCTATTTTTCATTCACTTCTTTACATCACGAGGCATACATAGCGAGACATGATTTCGCTAGTATAACAGCTGTAAACAGAAAGCACCAAAAAATAAGGCGGACGGACAGAACCGGAGTCCGCCGAGACCGCCGAGGTCGCAGAGGTCACCGAAGTCGCCCGAACTAAGCTGCAATACGCCGAATAGCCACGGAGTCCGCCGAAGCCGTGAGGCCGCGCGGACACACCGTTATTCGTCTCATGCTGAGCCTGAACTGAGGAACACCCCCTACCTGCCTGAAGCCGGCGGACAGGTTATTGAAGCTGGCAAAGATGAAACAGAACTGACAAGCCGCAGAGCGACCTCCTGCTGAGTCCACAGAGACCGCACACTTCCAAGCACTTGACCGAAGTCACAGCCAAACTCCTGGCTCCTTGAAGCAAATCGCGCGACTTGCACACAGTAAAATTCAGCACTGAAACAATCCACGCGGACTGACAAACAGAGACCGCAGCTCCTTGCACAACCCAACTTACTGTTCACTCAAGTTACTTAGGTTATTGTAGACCTGCCAGGGGGTCCTATTTATAGGCGAGGTGAGGAGTGTGTTCACCGCCCAAGAGATAGCGACACCACCCCAGCCCGCGCGATTGCAAAACACCGTCCGCCGAGTTCGCAAGGACTTAGCCGGATACCAAGGAAAACCGCCAGGAGCAAGGCAAACATTGGCGAACCCTCTCCAGTCCGCCCAAGCTATGCGGACAAGGCATCAGCCCGCAAAGCTCCAACCACTGCAGGACAGCAAACCCCCTTCAATGGCTGTACGCACCAACCCGAGGCAGTCCGCAAGACTTACACCTCAATCCGCGACAAGTCCACGACCAAAGGCAGATAGCAACAGTCCGCCCGGTCACAGCGGACTTGGCGGATACGGCGGACACCATGAACTTGGCACAAAGTGTGACCAAGTCCAAAACCATCAAATGCAAATGCGAGCATGGCGGACGCAAACCCCCGTCCGCCAAACACCGAAGCACAGACCGCCAGCAGTCCGCAGGCTCCTCGCACTCCTGCCCATCGCAGCAACCTTCCCCGGACTCCAAAATCAGTCCGCCAATCGATCTCCACAGCTGTAACGCCCCGAAACTTAAAGGAGCAGAGGGGAATAATTTGGGCCAGTTTGAGTTCTGGCTACAGGCACACGGCCTGGGACACGGGCGTGTCCCAGGGCGTGTCAAGCCTGTGTCGACACTAAGGCGTGAAGTCGACACTTTGGTCTCGACATTGTGTCGAGACTGGGCACACGGCCTGCGACACGGGCGTGTCGCAGGGCGTGTCGACCCGTGTCGACACTTAGCCGTGAAGTCGACACAGTGCTTCGACGTTGTGTCGAGACACGGCACACGGCCTGCGACACGGGCGTGTCGCAGGGCGTATCAACCCGTGTCGACACTCGTCCCGCGAAGTCGACACTTTGGTGTCGACAGTGTGTCGAGACATGGCACACGGCCTGCGACACGGGTGTTGAGACTATATTTGCCAGCAGGACACGTGTGTGTGGGACCGCATGTTTGGGCTTTCCCCATCGCGTTCCAGGTCTGGGTGTTGACCCCGGTGGGCCCTCTTGTGTGGCGGAATATCCCCGCGGTCCTGTGGTTGGGATTAGTCCCACATCGCCTGCAGACTTCTCCACTTTGTGTTTATGTACCCCGCCACCCTTCATCTCAACACCTGGGTTTTGAGATGAACTAATGGGTTGGCGGGTTCTAACATGGTATCAAAGCAGGTTGTCCTGCTGCGGGGGTGTGTTGAGACTATATTTGCCAGCAGGACACGTGTGTGTGGGACCGCATGTTTGGGCTTTCCCCATCGCGTTCCAGGTCTGGGTGTTGACCCCGGTGGGCCCCCTTGTGTGGCGGAATATCCCCGCGGTCCTGTGGTTGGGATTAGTCCCACATCGCCTGCAGACTTCTCCACTTTGTGTTTATGTACCCCGCCACCCTTCATCTCAACACCTGGGTTTTGAGATGAACTAATGGGTTGGCGGGTTCTAACAACGGGCGTGTCGCAGGGCGTGTCGACCCGTGTCGACACTTAGCCGCGAAGTGCCGAGACCTTGTACACGGCCTGGAGCCCAGGCGTGTCAAGGTGACACGGGCAAGGACACGGGCGTGTCCTAGAACCCGTGCAGTGCTCGGGTTGAAAACGGGAGAAAATCATTGGGTACACGGCCAGCTACACGGCCGTGTCAGGTGGAACACGGGCGTGTCAGCTCGAACACGGGCGTGTTCGATACCCGTGTGAGGTTCCAGGTGATTCGATTTTGACGGCGAATGAGGCACACGGCCCTGGACACGGGCGTGTGCCAGGCCGTGTTCGGCCCAGATTGGGCATTTCAGTCCCGAATCGAAGCCGTTCATTTCTTTGACTGAGGATCCAATGGCTGGGGGTTGTTCCTGAAGGGATATACCCGGGTTTTGACTTAGAAAACCCTCACTTTTTCCACTTGTTATCTCTCCAAACCCTTGGAGAAAGAAAAGCTAAGGCAAGAAGAAGAGGAGCTAGATCCGCCATTGGAGGAGCTTCGGAGCTCCGAATCGCAAGCCGACTCCGGATCCACGGAGGCAACGCAAGTGCGGTGATTTCCATCCGATTACTTTTCGATGGCGCCAAAGAGGACCGCAAGGGTAACGATCCTCACTTTTGAGCATGATAGCTCTCTTTCTTAGCATAGGAAGCCCTCTCTCGCGAGTTGGCGAAGAGTTGGAGGCGTTCCTTCGGGTAGATATGTAAAGTCCCCGTTGTTTAGCGTCCGTATGCGAGAACGGACATAGGCATTTTGGTTGAAGCCTACCCGGACATGTAGTTCGGATCGGTGATGTTGCATTGCATAAGGCCGGAGAAGACTCCGTGCTATTTGGTGTTTTTCGGGTTTTCTACGCGGTAGATTGCAGCAGGGAGCCTTGGGGACTAACCCAAAGGTGCACCCGGAAAACTGGGCGGACACGAGGTCTTGCCAACTTGGTGGCCTGAGAGCCAACTTGAACATAACGGGGTTATGTGACTTGTGTTAGAATGGGACTCGGTGAAAGTTTGACCCGCGCATATGGCTTAAATTGCCGTTGCGATGTGAGCACGGGTTATATGGAGCCGTACCCGCTCTATGTCGTTCGGGTTAGAGAGACCTAAAGTACATGGCACTCGCCGTTGGCATAGATGTGAGTCTTCGGTGGTCGATGGCTTAAATTGACGTGACCAATACCATGAAGACAAATTGCTCATAGGAATGGCCGTCTAAGTGGCGGTGGTGAGTCCGGAATGTTAATGGCTTCAATTGACGTAACATCGACCGGTTCACCGAGAATGTGCCCTGAGTGCACGGGACGTGTGGCCGTACGAGCCAACGTCTGTGATGAAATGGCTATGTTTATATGCATTGCTCGCTTGTGCTAATGAAATGCAGGGAAGGAGCATCGCCGCCCCGAGTTGGGGGCGGGATCGTTATAATTTGGTCAGCATTGCTGACCGTTGCTTTGTTTGCCACCGTGCGGTGGTTTGTTTGCTTGCAGGTGCAGCTGGACCAAGCGGTCAATAGCGGGCTAAAGCCCTTTTTGCGAAGCTGGCCCTCGAAGGCCCAAGTGGAAATGTTTTATGTTTTATTCATGTATGGCCGGCCTGCGAGCCGAGGTTTGTAAACCATGTAAAAGACAAGTGAAACATTTTGTAAGGCCTTAAGGCCGACTTTTGAGTATTTTGTAATAACATTCCTATTATCTTGTTAGTGGACATTCATGCTTATTGCTGGGTTCTTGTTTTGCAACTTTTATAGACTGCTTCCGCTAGAATGCTCTGTGTAGGACGTTGAGATTGGTTGGATGGTTTCCATAAGTAACCACCCGGTCTGTCTGTGGTATATGGCGTCGGGCCCCGGCCGGACCTACTGCTATATGCTATGCGACGGATAGGGGGTGTTACAACAGCAATGCACCTGCTGTAACACCAGAGCTCGACAAGGCCTCTGCCAAGCTCTAAGCCCAGTCCGCAACAGCCAATACCGCAGACACATCAGTCCCCAAGCTTCCCGCGAACATGAGCCAACCTGCCTATCAGCACAAGCTTGCACCCGCGGCCACTGAGCAATGCACCAGTCTGCAAGCCTCTCTATCCGCAGATATCAGGCCGCACAGTCCACGAACTCCATGCAAACAACCCGCTCAGAAGACAACCGGCTTATCACTAGACCTTCCACCAGGCCGCACAACACAGTCCGCCCAGTCCGCCTAGTCCGCCAAAGCTGTCCGCCCAGGCCGCCCGGCCTGTCCCGTCAACCACTTCCACTTCACAAATTTCAATACTCCCCCTTGAAGTGAGAAGTGGTGATCAAGCCCAGCAAGTTGCGCAAGCGTTCAAAGGGCCCCTTCGACAATGGCTTCGTGAAGATGTCAGCAAGATTATCTTCACTCCGAACATGCCCGACCAGCATAGACCCCTCCAACACCTTCTCCCTGATGAAGTGGTGATCAATCTCTATACGCTTGGTCCTGGCGTGACACACTGGATTGTTAACCAGTTTGAGAGCACTCTCATTGTCACCCCGGAGTAAAGTAGGCCCTTGCACTTCTTCATGAACATCCTCTATAAGCCTCCTCAACCAAACGGCTTCCCGAGCAGCCAAGGCCGAAGCCTTATACTCCGCCTCCGTGGTTGAAACCGACACCAAGTCCTGCTTCTTGCTACACCACGAGATTCTAGCTGAACCGTAAGTGAACACATAACCTGAAGTAGACCTCCGATCATCCGAATCACCGCCATAGTCAGCATCCGTGTACCCGAGCAACGCAAACTCCAAGTCCCTTCCATAGAGGAGTCCCATGTCAGAAGTCACCTTGACATACTTCAGAATTCCCGTTGCCGCCACTAGATGAGATTGCCTTGGTTCAGCCATATACCGACTTACTCGGCCAACAACATAAGCAATGTCAGGCCTTCTAATCATCAGGTAAATCAAGCTCCCAACAAGAGCCTTGAACACCAAGGGATCATGAAGAACCCTTCTCTCATCTCGTCGAAGCTTCAGCCCAGGTTCCAGTGGAGTGGAGCACTTCTTCCCTTCGCCCATGCCGAACCGCTTCACAATGTGATCAGCATACCATTTCTGGCTAATGAGAATCTCGCACTCCTTCCTCTCCACTTCCAGACCGAGAAAGTGATGCAACTCTCCCAAGTCTTTCATCTTGAAGCGTATAGCAAGCTCAGCCCTGAGCCTTGCTACTTCCCCCTCCGAATTCCCTATGATGATCATGTCATCCACATACAGCAGGACCAAGACTCGTAGCTCTCCCTTCTTCTTGACGAACAAGCTTGAATCCGAGTTAGAAGCAAAGTATCCACAGAATTGCAAGTACTCTACAATCTTCCCATACCACGCTCTAGGAGCTTGCTTCAACCCATAGAGAGCCTTCCTGAGTTTGCAGACATAGTCCGGATGCTTTTCAGAGACAAAACCAAGCGGCTGATCCATGAAGATGTCCTTATCAATCTCTCCGTAAAGAAAAGCATTCTTCACATCGAGTTGCCACAACCTCCATCCCTTGCTAGCAGCCAAGGCGATCACCAATCTTACTGAAGTCATCTTTGCAACTGGACTGAATGTATCCTCATAGTCTTCTCCATACTGCTATGAGAATCCTCTAGCGACCAGGCGAGCCTTGAACCGATCAATGCTCCCATCAGCCTTCTTCTTCAACTTATACACCCACTTGCAAGTAACTGGAGTAATGTCATCAACCTTGGGCACAAGGTCCCAGGTTTCATTCTTCTTCAGAGCATCAATCTCTTCCTTCATGACACCTTCCCACTCCTTCACTCCAGTGGCCTCGTTGAAGCTTGCAGGCTCTCGCTCATCTAGAGGACCTGCAAAGAAGCAGGAGACAAAGCTCACTGCATTCCCATCACAGTACCGAGCCGGTGGCTTAACCACCCTCTTCGATCTCCGAAGAATCGGCTCCTTGCTCATGGCTTTCATTGCTTCTTCAGGCTCCACTCCTACCTGGGGCAGGAATTGAGCAGTGCTCCCCCTGCTTCCTGAGCTAGAAGGCTCAGCCTCGGAGTTCGAAGCAATAGGAGCTGCTGGTGAAACAGCAAGCTCCTCTTCTAAGCCTTCAGCAGCCACCACTGGTGCTTCATCAACCTTGCTACTTCCGGTTAGCTCCACCGAGCCACCTCCATATGACGTCAGCTCGTCAAAGACAACGTCTCTTGATACCACGAACTTCCTCATCACAGGGTCCATGCACTTCCATCCCTTCTTCCGCTCATCGTAGCCAA
Source organism: Platanthera guangdongensis (assembly GCA_039583875.1). Lineage (NCBI taxonomy): Eukaryota > Viridiplantae > Streptophyta > Magnoliopsida > Asparagales > Orchidaceae > Platanthera > Platanthera guangdongensis. The sequence goes on from CM077147.1 coordinate 170,132,952, forward strand.
CAAAGACAAGTTTCCTTGCCTTCGCATCCAGCTTTGTCCGTGAAGCATCCGGGACATGCACGTAGTAAGTTGAGCCAAACACCCTAAGGTGTCCAACACTCGGCTTCTCCTTCAGCAACAGCTCAATAGGAGTCTTCATGTTGATAGGGCTGAGTGACATCCGGTTGATAACATAAGCAGCACAAGACATTCCCTCCGCCCAAAAGGACCTTGGGATATCTTTCGCATGAAGCCAACATTTGTAAGTCTCCGTCAGATGACGGATCTTCCGCTCCGCTACCCCATTTTGTTGTGGAGTGTGAGCACAAGTAAGCTCCCGTTGGATCCCGTGCTTCCTGCAGAAGTTAGAAAACTCGGAGGAGACAAACTCACCCCCGTTATCAATTCTAAGCTTCTTAATCCGCAAGCCAAGCCGGCCTTCTACCAACTCCTTAAACTCCACAAACAAACGGAAGGCTTCCGACTTCTCCTTTAAGAAGTACACCCAAGTATACCTTGAGTAGTCATCAACCAAGACAAGCATGTATCTGTTTCCACTAAGGCTGGCAATAACCGTCGGTCCCATCAGGTCGCCATGAATACACTCCAATGGTTTCTTGCTCCTTGTTTGTGATTTATCAAACGGAAGGCGATGTGCCTTACCGTATTGACAGCCCGCGCAAACATGCCCATCACCAAAGGAGGACAACTTCGGCAACCCCTTCACCAGACTTTTACTTGCCATTGCCTTCGGCTTGTCCATGCCAACATGTCCCAGCCTCTCATGCCAGATAGCAGCACTATCATTGGCTCTCATTCTATCAACATAAGCATTGGTGGAAAGAACAAACAAGTTCTTCACCCTCCTCCCAACATGAGCAACATCAGCCTTAACCGCTGATACGTTGCGAAGGAACCTCACGTCTGTTGGCCCAAATAGAACGTGATACCCAGCGTCCACTGCATTGGTCACCGAGAAGAGGTTCTTCTTCATGCTCGGCACATGATACACACTCCTTAATGTGAGTGGCCCCTGATCACTACCCAAAGACACAACCCCCTCTTTCTCTACTGCATAAACAGTATTATCAGCTGTGATAATAGCTTCATTACCTGAGTACGCCTGCATGGAGGTGAACTTCGACTTGTCTTCGGTGAGGTGATGACCACACCCGGAGTCCACGATCCACTCGCTGTTGAAGTCCTCAGCAGACAAGGCCCGGACACAAGTGCCCGTCATAAAAGCTCTGCCCCACTCTGCTTCTTCACTTCTCGAGCAAGCTTCCTCCTTTCCCGCAGCATGCCCAGGCTGCAGTTTGACCTTGCAGTCCCGCTTGAAGTTCCCTCGCTGATGACACCGGTAGCACTTCAAGTTCTTCTTCCAGTCCTTAGGAGCATTGCTCCTCTCCGGTGGATATGAAGTTAAAGTCTCCTTCTCACCAGCGGCCTGCACCTTCTTCTTCTTCCCTTCCCATCCTTTCTTCTTGCCTGAGAAGAGAGCTTCGCTGCCTTTCTGATTCAGATTCACTCCAGCCATCTTCCTTGCTAAGCTCTCCTGCGAGGCAAGCAGATTCTCCAGCTCCAGCAAAGACGGCTGAGTAGCCCACCCTTGAACAGATGTGAAAAAGGCCACATACTCCTTCCGCAAGCCGCGGATAATGTGTCTTTTTATCTTAGCCTCAGAGATAGGCTCATCAGGATCCAGTGCCAACAGCTCAACACACAAGCTCTTCATCTTTGAGAAGTACTTGGAGATGGAAAGGTCTCCCTGAGTTGCCCTGGCCAACTCATTCTCCAGGAACTGAAGTCGCGTCACATTCTTCCTATTGAACAACTCATCAATGGTTGTCCAAATATCAGCAGCCGACTCATACCCAATGATGTGATCAAACAATTTCGGAGACACAGCTCTCTTCAGAATGAACTCCGCCTTAGCATTTGTTCTTCTCCAGAGCCTCACCTGCTCAGCAGTACCGAAAGCAGCAGTCACTTCCTATCTGTCGTCACCACCAACGACTTCCCACAGCTCCTCGCCAAGAAGATAACTCTTCATGCACGACTTTCACTTCTTGAAGTTAGTCGGCGTTAAGAGTTCAATGCCCAGACCTCTTGCAAAACTCCCTTCCATTGCAACACCTATTGGCACCCTTTCAGCAGCTCCGAGCAACAACACAGGTTGAGCACCACTCAATCACTGAGTAAGAATGCTGGTTGACTTCCACTCATGCAACTGAACCTGGCTCTGATACCATGTTAAAGTTTCTCAACGTGGTCAGCAAGATAGCCCAAACGCCAAATTAATATCTTCGGAACTACCCAGTTCTCACGTTGAACCAGCGAAAAACCAAGGAACAAGGGTTACACCCAACAAACAATGGAAGCACAAGCAGGTCTATTTTTCATTCACTTCTTTACATCATGAGGCATACATAGCGAGACATGATTTCGCTAGTATAACAGCTATAAACAGAAAGCACCAAAAAACAAGCCGGGCGGACAGAACCGGAGTCCGCCGAGACCGCCGAGGTCGCCGAGGTCGCCGAGGTCGTCGAAGTCACCCGAACTAAGCTGCAATCCGCCGAATAGATACTGAGTCCGCCGAAGCCGCGAGGCCGCGCGGACATACCGTTATTCGTCTCCTACTGAGCCTGAACTGAGGAACACCCCCCTACCCGCCTGAAGCCGGCAGACAGGTTATTGAAGATGACAAAGATGAAATATAACTGACAAGCCACAGAGCGACCTCCTGCTGAGTCCGCAGAGACCACACACTTCCAAGCACTTGACCGAAGTCACAGCCAAACTCCTGGCTCCTTGAAGCAAATGGCGCGACCTGCACACAGCAAAAGTCAGCACTGAAACAATCTGCGCGGACTGACAAACAGAGACCGCAGCTCCTTGCACAACCCAACTTACTATTCACTCAAGTTACTTAGGTTACTATAGACCTGCCAGAGGGGTCCTATTTATAGGCGAGGTGAGGAGTGTGGTCACCGCCCAAGAGATAGCGACACCGCCCCAGCCTGCGCGATTGCAAAACACCGTCCGTCGAGTCTGCAAGGACTTAGCCGGATACCAAGGAAAACCGCCAGGAGCAAGGCAAACATTGGCGAACCCTCTCCAGTCCGCCCAAGCTATGCGGACAAGGTATCAGCCCGCAAAGCTCCAGCCACTGCAGGACAGCAAACCCCCTTTAATGGCTGTCCGCACCAACCCGAGGCAGTCCGCAAGACTTACACTTCAATCCGCGACAAGTCCACGACCAAAGGCAGATAGCAACAGTCCGCCCGGTCACAGTGGACTTGGAGGATACGGCGGACACCATGAACTTGGCACAAAGTGTGACCAAGTCCAAAACCATCAAAGGCAAATGCGAGCATGTCAGATGCAAACCCCCATCCGCCAAACACCGAAGCACAGACCGCCAACAGTCCGCAGGCTACTCGAACTCCTGCCCATCGTAGCAACCTTCCCCGGACTCCAAAATCAGTCTGCCAATCGATCTCCACAGCAATGCACCTGCTGTAACACCAGAGCTCGACAATGCCTCAACCAAGCTCTAAGCCCAGTCTGCAACAGCCAATACCGCGGACACATCAGTCCGCAAGCTTCCCGCGAACATGAGACAACCCGCCTATCAGCACAAGCTTGCACCCGCGGCCACTGAGCAATGCACCAGTCCGCAAGCCTCTCTATCCGCAGATACTAGGCCGCACAGTCCGCGAACTCCATGCAAACAACCCGCTCAGAAGACAACCGGCTTATCACTATACCTTCCACCAGGCCGCACAACACAGTCCGCCCAGTCTGCCTAGTCCGCCAAAGCTGTCCGCCCAGGCCGCCCGACCTGTCCCGTCAACCACTTCCACTTCACAAATTATCCGCGAGGATTCGATCAATGGTGAAGTCTTCGATGGCGGCTTGAATTACTAGGGCGTCGTGGAAGGGGTTCTAGTTCCCCAGCATGTCCTCCTTTGAGAAGGTGATCTCTTCCGACGGCGGCGGATTCTGCGACGTTGATGCGACGTTCTTCCTATAGATCTGATGGAGACTCCCCTTGTGGGATTCTCCGAGCCCGGCCCCTCCGTTGATTACGCCTACATGCCCACCTCCTGTGCCATGTATCACCTCCCCACGAACTCCCAGGTCGATGCGATCTTCATTCCTCCTCCTCACTGGAGCTTGGAATGCTACCTGCCCCATCGGGGCCTACTACATCTGCTGCTCCCTCTCCGCTACACCTACCTCAAATCTCCTCCTTGCTTCCCAGAACTCAGGGAAAGCCAACATCTCGTGCCCCTCTACTTGATGGATGTCGCAGTAGAGGGGAATCTCCGCCTCCTGACGCATCGCCCGCTGCTCCCTCCGCTGTCGTTTGTTGTCTTGACGGGTGATGGTCATCACCTCCCTTCTTCCTCCTCCTCCTCGGCCTCCCTCCTGCCGGTTGTCATTCCCCCTCTCCTCCTGGAAGTGTTTTCTCACCGGTGGCCTCCACTGGGGGCTATTCTCAGGATATTGGAATCGCCTATCCCCCTCTTCTTGTCAGGGCCTTCGCCGGCCTCCTCTCCTCTTATCTTCGAGACCACTCCCGCCTCCTCTCCTCAACCCTCCTGGGCTCTTCACTCGTCCTCCTCTCCTATCTCCTCGGCTCTTCCTTCCTCCTCTCAACTTGTCTCTCTGGCGTCCTCCTTGCCTTCTCCCCCGAATGTCCTGTTCTCCTCCTCTCCATCAGATCATCTCCGTCCAGCCTTGCCAAGAAGTCTTTGTTCTTCTCCTCTCCCCGAACAAAAGTGTTCACCCTCTCTATCATCTCTTCGAAAGACCTTGGGGGATTAGACCCCATCTCCATACTGAACAGTCCCTGCTTCAACCCGAACTTCAGGGCCACCATCAGAGTGAAGCTGTCCACCTCCTCTACCTCCAAGATCTCCTCCTGGAAAAGATCGACGTAATGGCCCAAACTCTCGTGTTGCCCTTGGGCAACCTTGAAGAGAGTTGTTGCCTTCTTCTTCCTCTTCTTGGATGGCGCGAACCTCGCCATGATCCCCCGACGCAGGTTGGAGAAACAGTACATGAACCCTGCTGGTAGTTGGTGGAAACAATCTCTGGCATTGCCCTTAAGGGTGATGGAGAAGAACCGGCACTTGAAGGCGTCAGACATATTACGGATGGAGACGACGTCTTCAAACCATTGAAGATGTCTGACAGGGTCGTCCCTACCAGAGTAGTAGGTGAGAACGGGCTCTCTGAACCCTTAGGGAATGGGGGCGGCGAGGATCTCGTCACAGAAATGGCTCCTCCCTACCTGGCGGTGGCGATTTTCATCCTTGTTGGAAACATCATACTTGCTCAAGTGCCTAGTATCTCGGTATCTCGCCGACGACATCGGATCCCGAAAGCGGACCCCTTGGCTGCCCGCCGGATGATGTCGCGACTGCATCGGTCGCTCTTCCCTTGCCCAAGAGGGCTCCTTTCCAGCTCGCCTCAGCGGCACTTCCTCCTCCAGCGGTGTCACACGACGGGGTGAAGTCGCCGTGACATCAGGGCGATGAGAAAACCTATCGAGGATGGTCTGCTCAATCCTCTTTGCAAACTCCTCGAACGCGACAACTGTCACGAACTCGCCACCTCGCGCGACATCTCCAACTCCTGTCGAGTTTCCGACCAACTCTCCATGCTTGCTACCATTGTCCATCTCACTAATCCACTAAACTTTCTTACTTGGCTGTAATTCAGGCTCACCGCACCAAGTGTTGAAGCCAGGAAATTTCCCAACCTCAGAATTCGGACCAATTCCGCCTAAGGTTATCGGTTCAGGGGCAAGGTCAGACGGCTAGGGTGACTAGGATTAAGATCAAAGTCAAACAGGACCCCAGATGCTGCGGTAGGAAGGTCTCATCACTTACCCGAATGCTCAGAAGGAGCAGCCTCTTCTCAACTAAAGATGGCCGAACTAGGTACGAGGGAGACTAGCTGATGACAAAGTCGCAAGGTCACGACTTGGTCTCTAAGGAAATGGAATCCAAAGACTCAGCTAGTATCTTGAAGGGAGAGCTTGCGAGTATCCTGCAGAGGATTTCCAGTCTCTCACCTCATACCCCTGGGGTCCTATTTATAGGTAAATCCAAGGAAGGGGGGGTCATATTTATACCGCACCCCCCGACGACTAGGCGACTTCTGGAGGAACTCGCACGGGCTGGGCGAGTATCTCGCCTAGTCGCCTACCTGGCGAGTATGCGAGGGGAGCTCGCCATACTCGCCCATGTCTTCTAAGGTCTTGCGCACTGATGCTGACTTCTATCTTGACTTGTTGACCTTGACTTCTGTTGACCTGGCCGTAATAGGGCCCACCCTCGACGAATACCGGTTGTACACACACACACACACACACACACACACACACACACACACACACACATATATATATATATATATATATATATATATATATATATATATATATATATATATATATATATATATATATATATATATATATGCATATGGCTATAAGCATACCTTTGTAGATGTTAATAAAGCATAGCTCTTAGTCGCACCTGGTGCAACTTTACATATCTAATCTCATGAACTCTTAAATGCTTACTATTTTATTATCTAGATACTGTGGTTTGACAGTTATTCTATCTTAGGTTGGTAACCCTTTGAGTCCTCTTGATTATTAACTTTTGGTCTGTTTCTGCCACTTGTTCATTCTTGCTGAGGTGTTCTTTCTTTTGAATGGCTTGGGCTCGGAGCTGTAGCGGTTTGAGTAGCTAGAGTTGGTGGCCTCAGGCTTTCTGTAGTAGTAGCAGTGGTTCTTACCTCCCCTTCGTGAAGTAGGTTTGTTTTTCTTATTTTAGTTCAGACATACATGTTGTTTTTTGGGTTCGTGTCAGGTTGTTGACGCCCGTAGTGAATTATTGTAGATGTTATACTATTTGCTAGCTGCTATGTTATTTTTCTAGCTTGTTTGTTATACCAACTTGCTCTTTGGAATGGATTTATGCTAGGATTGCATGTTAGCTATTTTCAAAGTATAGAAAGATCAATATCCTTACCTCATACTCATAGCATCTCTTTAAATAATATGTCACTCTATTTTAACGAGCGTAAAAGCCCTTTTAGTACTTCTATTAAATCTAGAGGTGTGCATATCATGAATTGTTCTAGTGGATTTTTATGCTCATATAAGATAATAAATGAACTAAACAATGTATTTTCCGCTGTATATATGTATACTTTTACCCATGTACTAGCTGATCCACTAAGCCGAGAGAGACGGTCATCAAAACTTACACTCAAACTATATTTACATCATAACAAACTTTAGGATTTCATGAAAAGTATTAGGAGTAGGTTCTTGCCTGAGCGACTGCAGTTGTCCTCTGCACGGCATGACATCATGACAAATATTTTCTCTCACTTTGATATATATTAGTTAATGCTGAGAAAATGCGGGTTGTGACAACCTCTCCGTTACAAGTTTAAAATTTGAAAACGACAGAAACTAAGCTAAGTTTTTGGAGCCTGGTTGGGAGCTCTCTGGTGAGGAAAACCACTAAGTCCTTTAAGCCTCGATGGAAGCACTCCTGCTGAGCCAGTGCCTTGATGAGAGCGCTCCTATGGAGAAGCACATCACACCTCAGAAGCTTTGAGATGCATTTGCACTAAAGAGGGAGCAGAGCGAATTCTGAGCAGAGAAACAATCGAAGTCTCACGTTCTCTTCGCAAAATCTCAAAGCTCTCTCTAATCTCTAGAGTTGATTATCTTCAAATGAAGACTTGAGGGCCTATTTATAGTTTTTTTAGGGATGTGTTGGTAATTGCATTGGGGTGGAATTTGTGCTGGCAAATACTGCCGCTCTATTTTGGTCACCTGGATCACCAATTTTAGTGAAAAGACGATAGTTCCACACCCCCCCAGCAGCCCGGGCAAGATGCCCGATGGTGGCGGTGATGACTGGAGGTAGCGGCGGCGGTCCCCGATGCACACTGTCGTGCGAGGCGCTCTCTTTTGCATCATCGTGCAAGGTGCTCTCTCGCACGCCATCGCGCGAGGCGCTTGCACGCGTAGTTGTGCATGGCGCTCGCGTAGCCCATACATGCGCGAACAATTCTCGCGTGTATGCTACTTCTCGTGCATGTGTGGCCGCACATGTGATGTCGCGCGTGGGCTTGTGCATGTGAATTGTCGTGCGCGCGCAAAGCATGCGCGGTGCTTGCGTGCTTACCTATTTGGCTTTGCCCTCTTCTCGGGTTTTTTTCAGGCATTTGGGGTGAGCGCAGCTTTCTGCGTGTGGCTCATCCAGTAGGGTTGGCATACCCCTGTGTCCTTGGTCAAAATCTTTCTGGTTTGACTTAGAAAATTCAGGGGGAACCCCATCAAATGCCACCAAATTTTCATGGGTCGAGAACCGCATATCGATAAACCCAGAAATTTATATGCTTGGTCACCTCGCCTTGTGGTTGACTTCTCGTACATCACCCTTATTTGTTATGTGGTGTTGGCGGCGTGTTGCATGAGATGTCATCCTGCTTTGTGTGTGTTGCATTGGTGTGGGAACGTGTTACTTTTTCACATTCCCCCTTATATGGACGCGCGAGTATGACATTTCGTGTTAGCTTGTGCGATTGTCATGGAATGTTGGGGCTGGTGGCAGATTCTCACAAATGGAGGGTCGTTCTTCCCCTTGTCCTCGTTTTGTGGAAGGACTTAGTGTCTATTCTTGCGTGGAAGCATGAGTTGGTATCCACCCTCATCAAAAGTTGAGACAAAGCCTTTTTAGGCGGAGGCCGAGCTGGTTTGATTTAGGAAGGAGAAAGCATTGAGGGATAATGGGTTTCAGGACGAAAAGTCAGTGCAGTTCATAGTGAATGCTTGGCACAAGGAGTGAAGTGATGCTTCAGATGACGCTGATGTTGGGGAATGTCGTGATTGTATTTGTGATGTGAGTGCAGTTTGTATCATTTGTTTGCATTTTGCCTTTGTCGCTGCAGGCATAGCTTAGCATTGTAACGAGCATTTGTGCTTAAGTTTGATGAGGGATGACACTTACACATTACCTTGGTGGTATAGAAGGACTTGGGGGTCTGCTTGTTTCGGGAGGCAGCGACGGACCTTGGTTTGTGCGTGCTTCGGAAGGACCCGAGTCCTGTTCGTCTAGTGATGGAAAAGAATCTTTGTTCGCTCATACTTTAGGAGGACCTGGTCCGTCCATGTGGAGGTGGTGAAAAACCTTTGTTCATTTGTGCTTTAGGAGGACCTGGTCAGTCTGTGTAGAGGTGGTGAAAAACCTTTGTTCATTTGTGCTTTAGGAGGACCTGGTCAGTCTGTGTAGAGGTGGTGAAAAATATTTGTTTGTTCATGCCTCAGGAGTACCAAGGTCCGTCCAGGTGGAGGTGGCAAAGATCCTTTGTTTATTCACGCCTCAGTAGGTCCATGGTGCGGACGTGGCGAATAACCTTTGTTCGTTCACACCTCAGGAGGATCAGTGTCCATCTTATCGAGATGCCCTGCAATGCGGGGGAGAGATGCCCTGTAGAGTGGGAGTGAGATGCCCTGCAATGTGGGGGCGAGATACCCTGCAGTGTGGAGCAAATTGTCTTGCAATGCGGGGGAGAAATGCCCTGCAGCGTGAGAGCGAAATGCCCCGCAGTGCGGGGGCAAGATGCCATGCAGCGTTGAAGCGAGATGCCATGCAATGCGGGGGGAAAATGTCATGCATCATAGATGAGCGACATTTCTTGGCAATTGGGGTCGACATCAAGGCTTGTGGTATTCACCTCAAAATTTTGTTTTGGGGAGATTTGTATGGCTAACGGAAATCAAAAAGCAGTTGTAATATTAGAGAAAAATGGAGCATATGTGTGTGTTTGTGTGCAAATTACATCATGCGGCTAATTATGTCAAAAGAGAGAAGCGTAAAGTTGTGGCGCGATCTTTATGCATGCTACCAGGGGTGGGACCCCTGCTCGTGGTATCTAGCTTATTTGCAATGGGCTGCCATGCGATTTAGCTGGATTGTTGCTCCGTGGCGCGGGTCTTGTCGGGACGTAGTCCTGCACCATTCTTCCAAGGAGACCTTGCCGGATAAGGCACTCGATATCGTACTTCAACCGGTTGTAGCCTTCTATCTTGTGACCATGATGGAAGTCACAATATTGTGATTGGTCTCCTCTACTTGGCGCAAGCGGCTCGGGCCTGCGAAGCTCGTTGCTGTCTTAGATGGCAAGGAGCATGTCGATTTGGGTGGTGTTCAAGGGTGTGTAGTCCTGATGTAGATGATTTTTTCGGTCCCGACGGGGATTGTCACGACGCTCATCGTTTCCCCAAGAATCTCGCAGTGGCTCTAGATTCCATTTCCTCTTCAAGCTTTTTTCGAATTGTTGTCAATGTGTTCCAATTGCCGTTTTTGTCGCGATTTGAGCCTTGACTCGATGGATAAGGTCAAAGTAGCTAGGCACCGTTTCACACATCATCATGGATTAGAATTTTCTTGGTTGGAGTCCATGAGGAAAAACTGAGTAGGAGCTCGTGTTTGACCCCTGGGATCGATCACGCCTCCATGGTGAAGCGGAGAAAGAAATCCTTAAGCGATTCTGAAAGAATATGGGGTAAAATAAACACCTAGAGGGGGGGGGGTGAATATGTGCTTTGCTGTTTTTAGTCTTTTCAAAATTTGAAGTTATTTTATCACAAAAAGAAAAGAACAAGGCACAATACAGACAACACATGAGGATTTATAGTTATTCCACAAAGTATAGGTGTATTTACGTTCCCTCACCACCTATCTAGCAGTGTGCTAGACTCGGCAAGCTCCTCCAACTACTCAGATCCAAGATCTTGCAACCAAGATTCATCAGAATCTTACCTCAGGTCTTCAGCAAAACCCTACCTCAGATCATTACAAGATCCTACCTCAGGCTTAACTCTATGCCTTACACTCAGATCCAGATGAATCTTACACAACAGAGATTTATAATATATTTACAAATATAGACTCAAAAGATATTAGTTTAAGCTTGAGTCTTCTTGTGCTTTCTTGGATGAAAGCTTTACTCTGAATTAGCAACTGAACTTAGTTGTCTTGAACTTGAGATCTAGTTCAGTGATGTTTTGCTTGCTTGAAGAAATGAACGAATTTCTTCCCCTTCTCTAGCAGGAAGATGAGCTTCCAGTAGTATTGCTTGAGAACAAACTTACATCACTTGCTATGATTACAGAGATTTTCTCTGTCGGCTTGACCACCCTTAGCAGCTTCTTAGAGTTTGTTCATTTTTCTATATTTGTTCGTTGTTTTGGTTGATGAACCCCTTAGTTGACTTTTAAACATGTGTTTTCTCCAACAATCGAAACATCAGATACTACACGTCAAAGTACTTTTCAAACACGAGTGATGTGACATGCTTTTGGTGTTTTTGTTGACTTCTGGTTCCGCCTTTCTGGATAACACAACGATAATCTTTGTAATTAGACGATATTGTTTTGTGAATGCTTCTCACAAAACGATATTGTACTTGGTGTAGGAACGTTGATTCTCATAAGCTAACGAGACGACATCATTGTGTAGAATCTTCTTACATAACAATATCGATTTGTTATCTTTATTCATCAAGACGTTGTGTCCTGAACTTCACAATACAACACAGACCTTTTCAAAGCTGTGTTTGTTCATTTATGGTATATACTGAACTTTTGTCTGTTGAAGTTGACTGAACATATGTTAAATAATGCCTACACAATTCACAACATATTTGCATCAAATACAAACTGTATTTATCATTGCATGAAGTACTTCTTCAAATCTTGGAACATTGAGGGCAATTTCCCAACATATTTTCCCTCGATCTGTCGGATCCCCGAGTGGTGTAATGGGTCTCGAATGATTCACTGATCGGCTATAAACTGAGTCGTGAAAAGTTGAGTTAACTCTGTGAAGTCCTTGATTTCCCCCTCCTTCAGGGAGTGGAACCAAGTGTGAGCTTCTCATTTTAGAGTTGTCGGGAACACTAGACATAAGAGCGGATCAGGAGCATTGTACATGTGTGTGATGGTTGTAAAGCGCTTGATGTGCTCCAAAGGATCGCCTCTTATATCAAATATCTCGAAGTCGCGGAACTCGATATCACGCAGAACGGGATACGCTAGGACCAGTGGAGCTAGCGGGGAGATTAGGTGGACGGGGCATTGCACGTTTGTGTCATAGTGCGAGTGTTATTTTTATGGTATTGTTGCAGTGTTTGGGAACACTTTCCCACAGAAAGCGCCAAACTATTGCCTGTCACCCGGTTTTCCCCCGGTTCTGAGAATCGGAACGCCTTAGCTCGAAACTGGACCAGGCGCGCAAACAGTCAATGAAATATAGCAGCAAATGAAAAAAGAATTTTTGATGTGGAAAACACTGAAATGGTGAAAAATCACGTGAGCGGACTATGTCGGGTAAAAATCCACTATTTCGTTGGAGTTTACAAGAGTTAAGATAATTTCTTAGAGGGTGATAAATCATCTCTCCGTTAGAAGTTCAAAATATGAAAATAACAGAAAGTAAGCTAAAGTCTCTGAAGCCTGGTTGGGAGAGTTCTGGTGGGGAAAACTGCCAACTCCTCGGAGCCTCGATGGAAGCGCTCTTGCTGAATCAGATCTTTGATGAGAGCGCTCCTATGGAGAAGGTCGTCACACCTCAGAAGCTTTAAGATGTCTTCGCACTAAAGAGGGAGCGTAGTAAATTCCGAGCGAAGAAATGATCTAAGTCTCACGATCTCGTCAAAAACCCTCTGAGTTCTCTACCCTTCGGAGGTTCTTAGCTTCAAATCAAGGCCTGAGAGCCAATTTATATTTTTCTGGAGGAATATGATGGTATTTGCGTTGTGGAGGAAATTGTGTTGGTGATTGGTGTCGCTCTGTTTTGGTCACCTGAATCACTAATTTTAGTGAAATGATGAAAATGCCCCCGGGCAGTCCAAGCATCCCGAGCAAGGTGCCCAACGGTGGCGACGACCAGTGACGGTCGGAGGAGGCGGCAGGCGGCGTCAGCCGTTGGCTGTGACGGTAGCGGGCGGAAGCGGTGCTGGCGGCCGGAGGCGGCCACCGCTGCCGGCACGCAGCGCTCGTGCGCTCGGTTGTCACGCACACGATGCCATGCGCATGGCTGCGCGCACAATTTTTGTGTAGGCTGCCGCAGGCGGGATGTCGCGTGTTGTCGCGCGCAGGCTGCAACTCGTGCGCGCGTGAGCTGTCGCGCAGAAAGCAATGCGTACGTGCGTGAGGCGTGTGGTGCTTGCACGCGCACTGTCGTGCACACATGTAGCTCCTGCGCGCACACAAGGCATGTGTGACCCTTCCGTGCGTGCATGTTTGGCTTTGCCCTCTTCTCGAGTGTTTTCAGGACTTTGGGGTGAGCACGACTTCTCACACCCTGGCCTGATAAGCTCGATTTAACGAGGTGGGAATAGTAATGTGGTTTTGATCTTTCATAATACACAGAGCAAGAAATAAAAATATATTTTTTTATATTTTAATATTTTACAAGTACAACTTGTCACACATACATATATTTTTTTCCTTTACATTTTTACATGCTAAGTAATGTATGATAGTCTTCCTCACCGTGCTCTTTCGTCCATATCTTCGTAGGTACCTAAAAACATTAGTAGGCGGGTTAGCATGTTTGTTTGCTCACCTCTGTAAAAATAGCACAATATTTATGTTTGCAATGTACATTATATAAACAGAGTAGTTTAGCAAAAGCAATAAATAAGTTAAGCATACTGGCATATATTTTTTTCCTTTTTCCAAGTATATTTTTCTTATAAAAAATTAGCTCATTTATTAGTTAGCGCTTATAGTACACTGGTTGGCCTCTTCGGAAGCTCACTGCATTTTCAGACTCAGTTGGGACCCATCACATCGTACGAATAGTGAATCCACCGACAGAGGTTCAGCTCACACAATGTGTCCGGGTCTAAACCACATAATTATCTTTAAAGAGTGTTACTCTGTCCAATTTACGTGTCCGCGAACAAAACCACAAAACAGTCTTTAGAGAGTATTACTCCTTTATATCCCGAGCCAAATACCGGGCTAACATACTAGTGCACATCATCACACAATATTATAATAATATTTATAATAGTCATCATATTTTCACAACGCATCATAAATTATCTTTATTTGTCGCAACCGATCAAGTATTACCCGGGTATCAGTCTAGTCGCAAACGACCACAGTGGATCGATCTTATATTAACACTGGTCCGACCTCACAATTCTCCGCGCATAATTATTTCTATTATTATTGCAATCCTTTTTCATAATATCATGCACCGACGCAACTCAAACTATTCACATTGGTCGCAACCACCCAAGATCAGTTTAGTCATAAAAGACCTCACTTGACTGAAAATTGATTCGACCTCATGATAATTTGTGTGCGTAAATAAATTATTAAATAGTAAATTTTGCACAATAATTTGCGTCCCATTTTTGTATTATTAATATGCATGCAACCTACAACTCGAAGCCTCATCATCTCTTGAATACAAGCGTCTCAACTCTTTGTCATGCCTAACGCATCTCAATTATTTTGGCAGCATCTAAATAGAAAAATTACCCTCAAAACAATGAAAAATAATAACTAACAAGACATAAATACTGCAATATTTTTCACCTACCTCAATCTTCAAGCTCCCAAATTTGAGGTTGGCGCTTTGATATAAATTCAGTAGCACTCCGACAATTATTTGCACGCTCGCACAAAATAATATTTTGACGTTACTTTTGCAGCATCCAAGAAGGCTTCATGAGGCTAAAAACCATATCTCAAGCGTCTCCCAGAGTTTCCCTGAAAGTTCTGCTGCGATTGGAAACTCTCTCTCCTCCCTAACACCTCTCTTAATTTCTCGGACACTGAAGTGTATTTGGAATGAATTGAGCTGCTCATTGTGTATGTATTTCTAAGTGCTTCGAAACGCCACTAAAAACGCCTCAATTCAAGTTCTGTAGCTCTTCAGAATTGGCAAAATACTAATATAAGCCAAAAATGTCCCTTTCAGCTTTACGGATGGACGACACTGGCATGTACGATGCCATGTGGCGCCCATACGGGCAGCCGCGTGGTTTGCCTGTGCTGGAGTGTGCATGCATGCCAACTACCCTGGCACGGTAGGTCACGTGCCCACCGTGGGCAACTAGCCCTGGACATGATGGCACGTGCCCATTTGGGCCAAACTAGGGACAGAGGTTGAAATTCTTCTTCTGGGAGGTTCTTGAAATTTGGACTGAAATCTGACTATTTCAGGAAAGGTTGCGCACCATTGTGCTAATCATTTTAATGGTACACACATTGTGTTGCTGATCCTTCGAAGATTTGAGCCCAATGTTGCTCACGCCATTGGTATTACTCTTGTCCGCTCCTTAGGGTAAGGGCGCACCGCCTGCATTTGGGGTGCGCTGCCCGAACCCCCGTCAAGGTGCGCTGCCGAACCCCCCTATTAACAGTACTTAGATTTGCCTGTGCGACTCTCAAAATCCTAGTTCGCCCTGTGTGCATGACACACTTCCATGATCAATCACGAGCTGCCACGTGACCTGGCGCGTGTCCCGCCTGTGGCCCTTGAGTGGCCAGCGCGGGTGGCGTCTCCTGTGCTGCTAAGTGGCGCCATATAGCGCCTTCTCCTCTGCCTGGTCATTTTGGGTCAAATTTATGTTCTGAAAATTATGAAAATACCCCTCCTACGGTTTTTTTGATGTTCGGACCCGATTCAGAGTCCGTTTTACCATATTTTGAGCGGTTATTGCCCAAAATGCCCTTTTTTCATATGTGCTCTGATTTCGACAAATAAAATAGGTATTTTAATAGATTTTGATATTCCAAGTCTATTGGCGGACTTAGTATCTAGAAATTCGCATTGGTTGCACCGAAAAACACACTTTTTCTTATAAACTCCGATTTTGACAAATAGTATGTCGATTCCTATGTAATTCGACGTTCTGAGTCTATTGTCGGACTCTGTTTTCTCAAAATTTGTGCCGGTAGCTCAAACTTTGCACCGATTGCACCGTAAACATCTCGTTTTCTTACGAACTTCGATTTTGACAAATAATATGTCGATTTATAGGATTTCTGACCTTCTGAGTCTAACTGCGGACTCTGTTTTATAAGATTATGCTCTATTTTATAATTAAATGTCTAACATGATTATTAATCCATAATCAACATTATTTAACACTAAATATGATTACGTAATTACATGATGTTACACGCTCGTTCGATCGGGTTGACATGCCTCCTGTGTCCTTGGTCAAAATCTTTTTGGTTTGACTTAAAAAATTCAAGGGAAACCAATAAACAATATTTTTTATAAAAACATTGCTTAATATTTTAATTATCCATATATATTGATGATGATAATAAAAAAACACACTTTAAATTATTAGCATCAATATTTAAAAATAATAATTATGATGATAAAATTGATGATGATTAATAACATTTGAATATTATGAAGGTAATTTAATTAAGATATGAAAATTAAAACAATTATATTTTAGAGAATCTAAAAGAAAAATAGATGAAAAAAGATTCTTATTAATTTCAAATTAGACAAGTACAAAATAAGTAGTTAAAAATTAAGCAGTATGAGAAATAATATTAGATTTGGCAATTGAAAGCTAAACATCATAATTTGAAGAACACTTAGAAGTACAATAAGAAAGAGTGAGTTTTGTGTGAATTGTAAGGAGGAAGTGATATGGTATTTATAATGTGAGGAGAAGGGAAAAGGATGCAGCTCAAATGAGGTTTGAGAGATGTATGGATGTGGCTAAATATGAAGTGAAAGTGTAGGCATAGAGAGTCAACAATGGTAGATTTTGATAAAAGAATTGTTAGGCCAAGTTTAATGTCTAGATGGATTCTCTGAAGATTATGAATGCTAGATTTGTATTTGCATTACAAAAGAGAGCTAAATTGAGCACATGACAAAAATACAAATACTAATAAATTTTTGATAGGTGGAGATGCCCACTTTGGAGGCTCCCAAAAGTCTCTGTGATATGATGGATAAATAGTGTTGAAATTTGTGAAGTAGAAGTGGGTGACGGGACAGGCCGCGCGGCCTGTGGCGGACAGCCTTGGCGGACTGGGCGGACTGGGCGGACTGAGGTTTGCGGCCTGGTGTAAAGTCTGGTGGAAGCCGGCTGTGTTCTGAGCGGGTTGTTGCATGGAGTCCGCGGTTTGGTGCGGCCTGGTATCTGCGGATAGAGAGGCTTGCGGACTGGTGCTTTGCTCAGTGGTCGCGGGTGCAAGCTTGTGCTGCAAGGCGGGTTGGCTCTTGTCCGCGGGAAGCTTGCGGACTGATGTGTCCGCGGTATTGGCTGTTGCGGACTAAGCTTAGAGCTTGGCTGAGGCCTTGTCGAGCTCTGGTGACAGCAGGGAGTTGCTGTGGAGATCGTTGTGGCAGCCTGGTTTTGGAGTCCGGGATTAGATCGCTGTGATAGGGCAGGAGTGCGAGGAGCTCGCGGACTGTGGCGGTCTGCGCTGTGGTGTTTTGGCGGACTGGAGTTTTGCGTCCGCCAAGCTCGCATTAGCCCCTTATGGTTTTGGGCTTGGTCACACTTGGTGCCAAGTTCAGTGTGTCCGCCGTATCCGCCGAGTCCGCTGTGACCGGGCGGTCTGTGTTTAGCTGCCTTTGGTCGTGGACTTGTGGCGGATTGAGGTGTGTGTCTTGCGGACTGCCTCGGGTTGGTGCGGACAGCCATTGAAGGGGGTTTGTTGTCCTGAAGCGGTTGGAGCTTTGCGGGCTGATGCCCTGTCCGCTTAGCTTAGGCGGACTGGAGAGGGGTCGTCAATGGTTGCCTTGCTCCTGGCGGTTTTCCTTGGTGACCGGCTAAGTCCACGCGGACTCAGCGGACGGTGGTTTGTATTCGCGCGGGCTGGGGCGGTGTCGCTATCTCTTGGGCGGTGACCACACTCCTCACCCGCCTATAAATAGGACCCCCCTGGCACATCTACAGTAACTTGAGTGAACAGTAAGTTGGGGTGTGCGAAGTGCTGCGGTCTGTGTTTACCAGTCCGCACGGATTGTTTCAGGCTGACGGTTTGCTGTGTGCAGGTCGCGCGGATAACTTCAAGGAGCCAGGAGTTTGGCTGTGACTGCGGTCAAGTGCTTGGAAGTGTGCGGTCTCTGCGGACTCAGCAGGAGGTCGCTCTGCGGCTTGTCAGTTCTGTTTCATCTTTGCCAGCTTCAATAACCTGTCCGCCGGCTTCAGGCGGGTAGGGTGTTCCTCAGTTCGGGTTCAGCAGGAGGCGAATAACGGTGTGTCCGCGCGGCCTCGCGGCTTCGGCGGACTCCGTGGTATTCGGCGGATTGCAGCATAGTTCGGGCGGCTTCGGCGACCTCGGCGACCTCGCGGTCTCGGCGGACTCGGGTTCTGTCCGCCCGGCTTATTTTTTGGTGCTTCTGTTTTTCAGCTGTTATACTAGCGAAATCATGTCTCGCTATGTATGCCTCGCATTGTAAAGAAGTGAATGAATACTAGACCTGCTTGTGCTTCCATTGTTTGTTGTGATTTACCTTGGTACCTCTAGTCCTTGGTTTCCGCTGGTTCAACGTGCGAACTGGGTAGTTCCGAAGATATTAATTTGGTGTTTGGGCTATCTTGCTGACCACGTTGAGAAAATTTAACATGGTATCAAAGCGAGGTTTCTGAGGTTGCTGAGGTTCAGTTGCGTGAGCGGAAGTCAGCCAGTGTTGTTACTCAGTAATTGGGTGGTGAGCAACCTGTGTTGTTGCTCGGAGCTGCTGAAAGGTTGCCAACAGGCGTTGCAATGGAATGGAGCTTAGCAAGAGGTCTGGGCATTGAACTCTTAACGCCGACTAACTTTAAGAAGTGGAAGTCGTGCATGAAGAGTTATCTTCTTGGCAAGGAGCTGTGGGATGTCGTTGGTGGAGACGACAGGCAGGAAGTCACTGCTGCTTTCGGTACTGCTGAGCAGGTGAGGCTCTGGAGAAGAACAAATGCTAAGGCGGAGTTCGTTCTGAAGAGAGCTGTGTCTCCGGAACTGTTTGATCACATCATTGGATGTGAGTCGGCTGCTGATATTTGGACAACCATTGATGAGTTGTTCAATAGGAAGAATGTGGCGCGGCTTCAGTTCCTGGAGAATGAGTTGGCCAGGGCAACTCAGGGAGACCTTTCCATTTCCAAGTACTTCTTAAAGATGAAGAGCTTGTGTGCTGAGCTGTCGGCACTGGATCCTGATGAGCCTATCTCTGAGGCAAAGATGAAAAGGCACATTATCTGTGGCTTGCGGAAGGAGTATGTGGCCTTTGTCACATCTGTTCAAGGGTGGGCTACTCAGCCGTCGTTGCTGGAGCTGGAGAATCTGCTTGCCTCGCAGGAGAGCTTAGCAAGGCAGATGGCTGGAGTGAACCTGAATCAGGAAGGCAGCGAAGCTCTCTTCTCAGGAAAGAAGAAAGGATGGGAAGGGAAGAAGAAGAAGGTGCAGGCCTCTGTTGAGAAGGAGACTTCAACTTCATATCCGCCGGAGAGGAGCAATGCTCCTAAGGACTGGAAGAAGAATCTGAAGTGCTACCGGTGTCATCAGCGTGGGCACTTCAAGCGGGACTGCAAGGTCAAACTGCAGCCTGGGCATGCTGCGGGAAATGAGGAAGCTTGTTCGAGGAGTGAAGAAGCAGAATGGGGCGGAGCTTTCTTGACGGGCACTTGTGTCCGGGCCTTGTCTGCTGAGGACTTCAATGACGAGTGGATCGTGGACTCCGGGTGTGGTCATCACCTCACCGGAGACAAATCGATGTTCACCTCCATGCAGGCTTACTCAGGTAATGAAGCTATTATCACTGCTGATAATACTGTTTATGCAGTAGAGAAAGAGGGGGTCGTGTCATTGGGTAGTGATCAGGGGCCACTTACGTTAAGGAGTGTGTATCACGTACCGGGCATGAAGAAGAACCTCTTCTCGGTGACCAATGCGGTGGACGCTGGGTATCACGTTCTGTTTGGGCCAACAGACGTGAGGTTCCTTCGCAACGTATCAGCGGTGAAGGCTGATGTTGCTCATGTTGGGAGAAGGGTGAAGAGCTTGTATGTTCTTTCCACCAGTACTTATGTTGATAGAATGAGGCCAATGATAGTGCGGCTATCTGGCATGAGAGGCTGGGGCATGTTGGCATGGACAAGCTAAAGGCAATGACGAGTAGAAGTCTGGTGAGGGGGTTGCCGAAGTTGTCCTCCTTTGGTGATGGGCATGTTTGTGCGGGCTGTCAATACGGTAAGGCACATCGCCTTCCGTTTGATAAATCACAAACAAGGAGCAAGAAACCATTGGAGTGTATTCATGGCGACCTGATGGGACCGACGGTTACTGCCAGCCTTGGTGGAAGCAGATACATGCTTGTCTTGGTTGATGACTACTCAAGGTATACTTGGGTGTACTTCTTAAAGGAGAAGTCGGAAGCCTTCCGTTTGTTCGTGGAGTTCAAGGAGTTGGTAGAAGGCCGGCTTGGCTTGCGGGTTAAGAAGTTTAGAACTGATAACGGGGGGGAGTTTGTCTCTTCCGAGTTTTCTAACTTCTGCAGGAAGCACGGGATCCAACAGGAGCTTACTTGTGCTCACACTCCACAACAAAATGGGGTAGCGGAGCGGAAGATCCGTCATTTGACGGAAACCTGTAAATGCTGGCTGCATGCGAAAGATATCCCAAGGTCCTTTTGGGCGGAGGGAATGTCTTGTGCTGCTTATGTTATCAACCGGATGCCACTCAGCCCTATCAACATGAAGACTCCTATTGAGCTGTTGCTGAAGGAGAAGCCGAGTGTTGAACACCTTAGGGTGTTCGGTTCAACTTGCTACGTGCATGTCCCGGATGCTTCACGGACAAAGCTGGATGCGAAGGCAAGGAAACTTGTCTTTGTTGGCTATGATGAGCGGAAGAAGGGATGGAAGTGCATGGACCCTGTGACGAAGAAGTTCGTGGTGTCAAGAGACGTTGTCTTCGACGAGCTGACGTCATATGGAGGTGGCTCGGTGGAGCTAACCGGAAGTAGCAAGGATGATGAAGCACCAGTGGAGGCTGCTGAAGGCTTGGAAGAGGAGCTTGCTATTTCACCAGTAGCTCCTGTTGCTTCGAACTCCGAGGCTGAGCCTTCTGGCTCAGGAAGCAGGGGGAGCACTGCTCAATGCTTGCCCCAGGTAGGAGTGGAGCCTGAAGAAGCAACGGAAGCCGTGAGCAAGGAGCCGTGTCTTCGGAGATCGAAGAGGGTGGTTAAGCCACCAGCTCGGTACTGTGATGGGAATGCAGTGAGCTTTGTCTCCTGCTTCTTTGCAGGTCCTCTGGATGAGCGAGAGCCTGCAAACTTCAACGAGGCCACTGGAGTGAAGGAGTGGGATGATGCCATGAAGGAAGAGATTGATGCTCTGAAGAAGAATGAAACCTGGGACCTTGTGCCCAAGGTTGATGCCGTTACTCCGGTTACTTGCAAGTGGGTGTATAAGTTGAAGAAGAAGGCTGATGGGAGCATTGATCGGTTCAAGGCTCGCCTGGTCGCTAGAGGATTCTCACAGCAGTATGGAGAAGACTATGAGGAGACATTCAGTCCAGTTGCGAAGATGACTTCTGTAAGAGTGGTGATCGCCTTGGCTGCTAGCAAGGGATGGAGGTTGTGGCAACTCGATGTGAAGAATGCCTTTCTTTACGGAGAGATTGACAAGGACATCTTCATGGATCAGCCGCTTGGTTTTGTCTCTAAGAAGCATCCGGACTATGTCTGCAAACTCAGGAAGGCTTTCTATGGGTTGAAGCAAGCTCCTCGAGCGTGGTATGGGAAGATTGCAGAGTACTTGCAGTTCTGTGGATACCTGGCTTCCAACTCGGATTCAAGATTGTTCGTCAAGAAGAAGGGAGAGCTAAGAGTCTTGGTCCTGCTGTATGTGGATGACATGATCATCACAGGGAACTCGGAGGAGGAAGTAGCAAGGCTCAGGGCAGAGCTTGCTATACGCTTCGAGATGAAAGACTTGGGAGAGTTGCATCACTTTCTTGGTCTGGAAGTGGAGAGGAAGGAGTGCGGGGTTCTCATTAGCCAGAAAGGGTATGTTGATCGCATTGTGAAGCGGTTTGTCATAGGCGAAGGGAAGAAGTGCTCTACTCCACTGGAATCTGGGCTGAAGCTTCGACGGGATGAGGGAAGGGTTCTTCATGATCCCTTGGTGTTCAGGGCTCTTGTTGGGAGCTTGATTTACCTGACGATTACAAGGCCGGATATCGCTTATGCTGTTGGCCGAGTAAGTCGGTATATGGCTGAACCAAGGCAATCTTATCTAGTGGCGGCGAAGGGAATTCTGAAGTATGTCAAGGCTTCTTCTGACATGGGACTCCTCTATAAAAGAGACGCGGAGGTTGCGTTACTCGGGTACACGGATGCTGACTATGGCGGTGATTCGGATGATCGAAGGTCTACTTCAGGTTATGTGTTCACTTGCGGTTCAGCTAGCATCTCGTGGTGTAGCAAGAAGCAGGACTCAGTGTCGGTTTCAACCACGGAGGCGGAGTATAAGGCTTCGGCCTTGGCTGCTCGGGAAGCCGTTTGGTTGAGGAGGCTTATAGAGGATGTTCATGAAGAAGTGCAAGGGCCTACTTTAATCCGGGGTGACAATGAGAGTGCTCTCAAACTGGTAAACAATCCAGTGTGTCACGCCAGGACCAAGCATATAGAGATTGATCACCACTTCATCAGGGAGAAGGTGTTGGAGGGGTCTCTGCTGGTCGGGCATGTTCGGAGTGAAGATAATCTTGCTGACATCTTCACAAAGCCACTGTCGAAGGGGCCCTTTGAACGCTTGCGCAGCTTGCTGGGCTTGGTCACCACTTCTCACTTCAAGGGAGAGTGTTGAAATTTGTGAAGTGGAAGTGGGTGACGGGACAGGCCGCGCGGCCTGTGGCGGACAGCCTTGGCGGACTGGGCGGACTGGGCGGACTGAGGTTTGCGGCCTGGTGTAAAGTCTGGTGGAAGACGGCTGTGTTCTGAGCGGGTTGTTGCATGGAGTCCGCGGTTTGGTGCGGCCTGGTATCTGCGGATAGAGAGGCTTGCGGACTGGTGCTTTGCTCAGTGGTCGCGGGTGCAAGCTTGTGCTGCAAGGCGGGTTGGCTCTTGTCCGCGGGAAGCTTGCGGACTGATGTGTCCGCGGTATTGGCTGTTGCGGACTAAGCTTAGAGCTTGGCTGAGGCCTTGTCGAGCTCTGGTGACAGCAGGGAGTTGCTGTGGAGATCGTTGTGGCGGCCTGGTTTTGGAGTCCGGGATTAGATCGCTGTGATAGGGCAGGAGTGCGAGGAGCTCGCGGACTGTGGCGGTCTGCGCTGTGGTGTTTTGGCGGACTGGAGTTTTGCGTCCGCCAAGCTCGCATTAGCCCCTTATGGTTTGGGGCTTGGTCACACTTGGTGCCAAGTTCAGTGTGTCCGCCGTATCCGCCGAGTCCGCTGTGACCGGGCGGTCTGTGTTTAGCTGCCTTTGGTCGTGGACTTGTGGCGGATTGAGGTGTGTGTCTTGCGGACTGCCTCGGGTTGGTGCGGACAGCCATTGAAGGGGGTTTGCTGTCCTGAAGCGGTTGGAGCTTTGCGGGCTGATGCCCTGTCCGCTTAGCTTAGGCGGACTGGAGAGGGGTCGTCAATGGTTGCCTTGCTCCTGGCGGTTTTCCTTGGTGACCGGCTAAGTCCATGCGGACTCAGCGGACGGTGGTTTGTATTCGCGCGGGCTGGGGCGGTGTCGCTATCTCTTGGGCGGTGACCACACTCCTCACCCGACCTATAAATAGGACCCCCCTGGCACATCTACAGTAACTTGAGTGAACAGTAAGTTGGGGTGTGCGAAGTGCTGCGGTCTGTGTTTGCCAGTCCGCACGGATTGTTTCAGGCTGACGGTTTGCTGTGTGCAGGTCGCGCGGATAACTTCAAGGAGCCAGGAGTTTGGCTGTGACTGCGGTCAAGTGCTTGGAAGTGTGCGGTCTCTGCGGACTCAGCAGGAGGTCGCTCTGCGGCTTGTCAGTTCTGTTTCATCTTTGCCAGCTTCAATAACCTGTCCGCCGGCTTCAGGCGGGTAGGGGTGTTCCTCAGTTCGGGTTCAGCAGGAGGCGAATAACGGTGTGTCCGCGCGGCCTCGCGGCTTCGGCGGACTCCGTGGTATTCGGCGGATTGCAGCATAGTTCGGGCGGCTTCGGCGACCTCGGCGACCTCGCGGTCTCGGCGGACTCGGGTTCTGTCCGCCCGGCTTGTTTTTTGGTGCTTCTGTTTTTCAGCTGTTATACTAGCGAAATCATGTCTCGCTATGTATGCCTCGCATTGTAAAGAAGTGAATGAATACTAGCCCTGCTTGTGCTTCCATTGTTTGTTGTGATTTACCTTGGTACCTCTAGTCCTTGGTTTCCGCTGGTTCAACGTGTGAACTGGGTAGTTCCGAAGATATTAATTTGGCGTTTGTGCTATCTTGCTGACCACGTTGAGAAAATTTAACAAATAGAAAATAAAAAATGAAAAACATTATACTTTTGAGTGAGAAGGTTTGATGAAGAAATGGTGGAATACAGTGATGCTAAAGCTTGGTGGAGTCTGGATGCAAAAATTGCAATCATGGGAGTTGAGTTAATGCAAAATAGATGGTGAATTTTGATTATTCTCTTCGAGGTAGTCAATTTTGATTGATCAATGATTTGGTCAGGAATGGCTTCATAGCTAAGATCCGGGTGTATCTCTAACATTTCTGTATCGAACTAGATGGCGTGGGAGGGATCGTAAATGTATCGTCTTAACATCGATACGTGGAGCACATTATGCATCCCACTCATGACTAGTGGTCATGCAAGTCGATATGCGACCATTCCAATTTTAGCCAGAACTTCAAATGGGCCAATATATCGTGGTTTGAGCTTTCCACTTCCTCTGAATCTTTTGATGTCTGGCACAGGTTTCACCTTCAAGAATACATGGTATCCAACTTGAAACTCCACACCATGGTACCTTAGGTCAAAATATTTCTTTTGCCTGTTTTGTGCGATCAACAGTCGGTCTCGAACTACATGAATAATCATATTAGAGTCTTTAATCAATTGTGGTCCACGTACAGCTTTCTCTCTAACTTCGAACCAGCATAGAAGAGCGCGTCATCTTCTATCATATAGAGCTTTGTATGGGGTCATTTAGATGCTTGAGTGATAGCAATTATTATAGGTAAATTGCACCATCGGAAGGTGCTGCTCCCAGCTTCCTCCAAACTCAAGTATGCACATCAGCAACAGGTCTTTCTGTTGGAGTCTATGGTTCGCATCTTTTTAGTTTGACAATATCAAATCCCGTGTTGTATTTGATCATATGAGTTTTGGGTAAAGTGTGCAGGTTTACAGATACAAAAGAACGAGAAAATCAAGATCTGACACCTACAGCCGAGAGCTAGCGCTACCGCCCGCGCTAGCTTCGATTTAATTCTAGACAAGCGCTCTGTGGACTACTGCGTGGCATTAACCTTATCGCGTGACGCTAACTCTCTCAATGAGTGTCGATTCATCATGCTATCGCCAGGCGATAGCTCTGTACCGCACCGCGATAACACAAAAAAGCGGAAAATATTTTATTCGGATATTTTTCCAAATCTACTGGACAATTATCACATTCACGCGCATCGACCAACCGCCGGACCCTATCTCTACCGCCGGTGGTAGCTTATTTTTCCAAGACATATCAAAACGCGTGTCTCTTTTCATGGAGACATAACCAAAGAGAATATTTCATTCTAGGTTTCGACCACCATCGGGAGAAGGAAGAACTCTCATCTCTGTCGAAGGAAAAGCATTATTTCCTCCTCCCGCTGGTGATCGAAGAACTCTGTCGAACGAAATCTTCAATGACCATTCACGGAGGATCAACTGCAACAAGAATGATATTCAAGAGCATTGATCGCAGATCGTTCCTCGGAGGAGTTCTACGTTTGAGGGAGAAACAATTCCTTAACTCTTTGTATTTTACTTTAAACTCTTTTTATTGTCTAGTTATTTGTGTGAGGGAAATTGACCGGAGGGTCGTCGAAATCCGGGAAGGGTTTCGTGATAAAATGTCCCGGTGAGGGATGTCTAGATCGGGGGATCTAGTGTGAGGAAAATCGACTGGAGGGTCGTCGGAATCCGACTAGAGTTTCGTTAGAAATCGTCTCGGTTATGGAAGTCTAGATCGGGGGATCTAGTGGGGCTCTAAGACACTTCCGGTAGGAAGGTGAAGAGCTGGCTCAAAGACCTTTGTGGGGGGAAAAGGGAGAGAGCCAACCGGTCCGAGTATCAGGTCGGTATAGAAACAAAAGGAGAATTTTTTATTTCATCGCCTCCTATATTTGGTGTTATGGAGATCTAGTTGTTCTGAATTGTAAACCTCGTTCGTTATTCGTTAATAAAATTATTGTTCATTTATTATTTTCTCATTATTATGATTGTGTGTTGGTAGATCCCTGAAAGTCATGTGTGCCTCTCTAAGGTGAAGTTTTATGAAGAAAATGGATTATGTGATCTACCATCGCGCGCTAGCAAGCTAGCACCCCGTGGTAGCATCGAGAACCAGTTTTCTGTGGTAAAGCTCATTTTAATTTTAAATTAATCTGAAGACCTTATCCCCCCTCTAAGGTTGACCATCTGATCCAATAAGTGGTATCAGAGGCAGGTTACTTCAAAAAGAATTAAAATCTTGACGTTAGATGGCCAACAGAAATCACGCTTTCCCTGCAGGGCAAGGTGCGAGTATACCTCCATTGTTTAAGAGGAAAGACTACAGCCACTAGAGAACGCGCATGAAAATCTTCTTGATGGCACAAAACATGGACGTGGGGGCCATAATCCAAATGAAATACACTGCACTATCACTATAGGTGATCATGTTTTGGAGAAACCACATGACAAATGGGATGACTCTGATAAACTGAAATGTACTAACAATGTGAAAGCTTTGAACTCACTTTTCTGTGTGTTAGACAAAACTGAATTTAATTGAATCTGCAAATGTGAAACTGCTTATGATATATGGCGACTACTTGAGCTAACACATTAAGCTATCTTGTAGGTGAAAGAATCGAAGCTGTTTCGATTGAAATCTGAATATGAACAGTTACGGATGGAGATCGACGAGCAGATGGATAGTATGTACACTACCTTCACGAAGATCGTCAACGCCTCTAGATCTCTCGAAAATACTTTTTCAAATGGAGACTTGGTGAGGAAGATCCTGCGATCTCTACCTCCACGATTCAACCCAAAAGTGACTACTATTGTCGAATCACATGACATCAACACCCTGGAGATAGAGAGCCTCATTGGAAACTTGATAACCCATGAGCTTGAACTTTAAATACAAGCCGAGGATTATCCCAGGGAATTAAAGAAGAAGGCATTGACACTGAAAGACGTAAAGGAAAAGAAGGTTGTTGAAGAGTCCGATGATGAAGACGAAGAGAGCCTTTATGTTTGAGAATTCAAAAGATTCATGAAAAATCCTAAGAGGCAAGGGAAATTCAGAAAATTTATGAAGGAAGGTGCAGAAGAGAAGAGGAGATGGACCAAACCTTCGATGGGGACGAGGAGTGATGAAGAAAAGTTTGTACCTGAGTGCTATCACTGTCACAAATTTGGGCATATAAAAAAGAGGGTCCAAAGCTTCAAAAGGAAGAAAAGGGAGACAAAGCTGGGACAAGGAAAAAAAGAAAATGTTGAAGGTGTCAGCATGGGACAATGTTGGTTCGGATGAGTCGAACACATATGGCTCAAGTAGTGAAGATGAGGCAATTCTGCGCTTTATGGGAAAACGCCACAGTGAATCCAACAACGAATTTAGTGTCCAGAGCGACACTGAGGTAATTCCTCCTTTTTATGATGAATTATATGAAATATATGAGCAAATATGTGATAGGCTTGATGATGTGCTTCGTGAGAAAAAGTTTTTTAAATCTAAATACAAAAAAGGGATTTGGAAAAATTAACTAATGAAGTAATCAATTATGGCAAAGAGAAGATCGAGTGTCAAGAGTGCTCTCACTCGGTGGTGACGATCAATGATCTAAACAAAAGTCTCTCCAAGACCTCCTTGAAAATAAAAAATCTCACCAACAAGAAAAAGGTCTGGAAAAAACTTCAAATGTCTCTTCCACGAGTAGAAGATGGTAAAAAATAGTTTGCAAATCAGTGAAGCAAGTTAAGAAGTTTATAAATCATAAAGGTAATCATAATAAACCTGAAAGCCAACATCCATTTTCTAGTAGGAGTCTAAGTACAACGCAAAAGACAATATTCACCACCTATATGAAGTGTGTCAAATGTAATAAGTTTGGTCACACTTCTGGCTCATGCTTGAAGAGAGGAGTAAATAAAATTGCCCAAGTCAGAATGTCAAAGTCGACTACCTACACTATGGGTGGAACAACTTGGGTAACTAGATCTTTACCCTCATCATTTTTTAGGTATGTTTGAAGGCTAAGGACAGGGAGAACATGTGATACTTGGACTATGGGTGTTCCAAGCACCTGACAGGTGATAAAGAAAGCTCTTTAGCCTGGAGATGAAGAAAGGGGGCACAGTGATGTTTGGTGACAACAATAAAGGGCGCATTTTTGATGTCGGCACTATAGGTAACATAGCATTTTCTATTTCAAATGTATTTTTTGTTGATGGCTTAAAGCACAATCTCATCTCTGTTAGTCAACTTTACGATAAGGGCTTGAATGTGTTGTTTGAAATTTTCACGAATACTTGCAATATCTTAGACGCTAAAACAAG
Source organism: Platanthera guangdongensis (assembly GCA_039583875.1). Lineage (NCBI taxonomy): Eukaryota > Viridiplantae > Streptophyta > Magnoliopsida > Asparagales > Orchidaceae > Platanthera > Platanthera guangdongensis. The sequence goes on from CM077147.1 coordinate 170,161,743, forward strand.
CACTGTATTGCTTACTGCGCATAGAAATCATAATGTCTATACTGTTATGTTTGAGGACATATCCTCTTCTGATTTAAAATGCTTAATTTCTAAAAATGAGGAATTAGAGCTTTGGCATAGGAGACTCGGTTATTCCGGGATCAAACTAATAGTCAAACTATCGAAACAAAAGCTAATTTGTGGGCTTCCAAAGTTAAGCAGTAGTTTGACTTCATTATGTGTTCCTTGCCAAAAGAGAAAATTTGTGAAATCCTCGTTTAAAAGTAAAAATGATATTACCTCATCTAGACCACTAGAACTGATTCACATGGATCTATTTGGTCCTTTGAGCACTAGTAGTCTAGGAGGAAAATGATAAACCTTTATGCTTATTGACGACTACTCACGTTACAGTTGGACTATTTTATTGCTAATAAATCTGATGCATTTCTTGAATTTTCTAATCTGAGCACTAGACTACAAAACAAAATAGAACTAAAAATAAAATGCATTAGGCCTGATCATGGGGAAGAATTTTAGGATGAAAATTTTATTAATTTTTGTAACAACCTAAGAATTCGACACGAATTCTCTGCCCCACGAACTCCACAACAAAACGGTGTAGTAGAAAGAAAGAACCGAACGCTTCAAGAGTTAGTACGCACGATGCTTGTCTAGTTTAACTTGCCTCGATATTTTTGGGCTGAATCGGTTTACACAACATGTTATGTGATGAACCGGGTTATGCTTCAACATATTCTTAAGCACGCCCCTTATGAGCTCTTTTATGATAGAAAATCGTATGTGTTCTACTTTCAAGTATTTGGCTGTCCGTGTTACATTCTTAATGTCGAGGATAACTTAGGAAAATTCGATGATAAAACTGACCTAGGTATCTTTTTAGGCTATTCCTCCACAAGTCGTGCTAAAAGGGTCTATAATAAAGGGACCCTTCTTGTAGAAGAATCCATTCACGTTCACTTTGACACCAAAAATGGAGTCTAGATCAAATAAAGAGGATGCCGATGATGATGTGCCATTGGAATATGAGAGTATGGAGAGAGAGAGAGAGAGGAAGTAGTAGATGTTCCAACTCGTGTTGAAGGATATAAGCCTCCGGGCACAATGAATTTTTCAAAACAACATCCATGAGAACTAGTAATAGGAGAGCCTTCAGATGGTGTTAGGACTCGCTCAGCCTTGCATGAATCTCTCTCAAATTTATATTTTATATCTGAAATAGAACCTAAGAATATCTCTGAAGCATTGAATGATGAGTAATGGTTCTTGGCTATGATCGAGGAATTGGATCAATTTGAGCGAAGCAAGGATTGGACATTGGTGTAGCGTCATGATAACCATCCAGTTATAGGCTTGAAATGGGTGTATAAAAATAAGCTTTATGGGGACTCTAGGATAACTAGAAATAAGACATGATTAGTTGTTCAAGTATACTCCCAAATCGAAGTTGTGGACTTGAGGAGTCTTTTACGCCGGTTACACGTCTTGAGTCCATTCATATGTTTTTGACGTTTGCAAGTTTTAAGCAAATAAAGTTATATCAAATGGATGTTCAGAGCACATTCCTAAATGGGTACATTAAAGAAGAAGTGTATGTTGAACAACCACCCAGCTTCAAGAACGGTACTCACCCAGATCATGTATACAAACTAATGAAAGGCTTGTATGGATCAAAGCAAGCACCTCGTGCTTGGTATGATAGACTTACGACATTCCTCTCAGAACATGACTTTAGGATGAGTAGTGCAGATACTACACTATTTGTAAAGCTGTTCTGATTCGATTTTATTATAAATCTACGTAGACGATAAAATTTTTGGTACCACAAATGAGATTTTATGTAAAGAAATTGTTACACAAATACAATCCGAATTTAAAATGAGTATAGTTGGAGAATTAACCTATTTTTAGGCTTTCAGATTTCTCAGCGAAAGGAAGGAATTTTTATAGGTCAATTGAAATATATAAAAGATATGCTTAAGCGATTCGGCTTTGAAAGTCTGAAACAAGAGAAAACTCCAATGAGCGCATCACTCCAATTAGGAAAGGATGAAAGTGGCATTTTGGTGGATCAAACATTATTTAGAGGTATGATCAGATCATTACTATATCTAAGTGCTTCTAGACCCGATATTACGTTCGCAGTGTGACTTTGTGCTAGATATTAAACTAATCCTAAAGAATCTCATCTTAAAGCTGTTATGCACATATTTAGGTATCTCATAGGCACCTAAAATCTTGGTCATTGGTATCCACACACCACTAATTTCACCCTCCACAAATACTCTGACTCGGAATATGCTGGATGTGCCCTTGATCGCAAGAGCATAAGTGGTATGTATCACTTTCTAGGTCTGACACTAGTTTTATGGTCAAGTAGAAAACAAAACTCAGTTGCTCTCTCCACTGCTGAAGCTGAGTATATAGCCTTAGGAAGTTGTTGCGCACAAGCACATTGGATGTCACAGATGTTAAAAGACTTCGACCTAAAATTTAAGAATGTTAACCTTAGATGCGACAACAAGAGTGCCAGACTTGACGAATAATTCGGTACATCACTCTCACTCCAAACATATTGACATTCTCCATCTCTTTATCCAGGACCACATTAAGAAAGAGAACATGAAAGTGAGCTTCATTGGGACTGACGATCAACTTGTTGATATCTTTATGAAACCCCTCCCCAATGCTTGTTTTTTGTTACTTCGACTAGAACAGGGCGTTTTGGATCTCACTGCTTGATCGTACTGCATCATCCACTGACATCGGGGCATTTTTTATTTCTGTGAGTTACTGCCGCGTAGTAGCCCTAGTGCTGGTGGTAAGTTGGCTGCATTTTTTTGTTTTGCTTTTATGAGTTTCTGATTTTATTTTTATTTTTGTATTTCACTCATCTTATAATCAATAATAAAAAAATTGAAAAATCACAAAACTCCAAAACATGTTTTTTCTTCAGTTTGCTTTATTTGAGTTGTTTAATCTTTCTATTAAATAAATATATATATATATATATATATATATATATATATATATAACCCCAAAATACAAAAAAAAAATAACTGTGGGTCGTTCATTCTTAGGACATGCATGACTATAACCTTAAGCATAATGATTACGTGCAATATTTAATTTAGGATTATTAATCCTTGTTAATATTATCAGATTATGTCGTGATGTGTCGAATCCATAGGTGCTTAACTACTGAGTGCGACTAGATAGGATAATGCATGTTGATATGCCCCAAAGTATGTGTGAGGATTTAGGTAAAGTAATGACATTACACTATTCACACATCCTAAGAAAATGCACTCATGTAGAAATTCATGCGTAAATGTTATAACTCGTGATATTGTGTCTAACATACTAGAAATAACTTGAACAATCAATAACATGGTGTAACACCCCAAAGTCAAGAGAATCATTTTGAGCAAAATCGGGTTCAGGCATGGGTGACACGGCCTGGGACACGGGCGTGTCCCAGGGCGTGTCAGTTGACACGGCCTGCGACACGGGCGTGTCGCAGGGCGTGTCGAGGTTGTGTCGACGATCGGGCTTGATGTCGACGATTTTCGCTCGACATCGTCGAGAGGGGCACACGGCCCAGGACACGGCCGTGTCGGATGCCGTGTCGTATACTCGACGAGTGTTACGCGACGATCGTCGAGTATCGGGTCCAGTGAGGACACGGCCTGTGACACGGGCGTGTCACAGGGCGTGTCAGTGGGCGTCAAATTCAGCTCGACGTCTCGGGTTAGGGCGTGTTTGCGGGACACGGGTGTGTCCTGGTGCACACGACCATGAACACGGGCGTGTGCCAAGCCGTGTGCCAGGCCGTGTGAAGTCTCGGGTTGATTTGAGATTATTTCTGTTGAGGAACACGGCCTCAGACACGGGCGTGTCTGAGGGCGTGTCGGGTACACGGCACGTGACACGGGCGTGTCCCACGGCCGTGTACTGGTTGGATTGAGTCGGTTGTCTGCCGCTTAGGGGGACATGACCTGTGACACGGGCGTGTCACAGGGCGTGTCAGGCCGTGTTCAAGGTTTTCTGGCCAGATCTGAGCCGTTTGTTTCCCTCTTCCTGGATCCAAGGGCTGGGCTTTGTCCAGGTGTTGGGAAGGCCGAAAAAAGGGGATTGAAAACCCTCTTTTATTATCTTCTTCTTCTTCATCTTCATTCCAAGAAAGAAGGAAGAAAGGCCTAAGGGAGAGAGAAGGGAGGAGTCTTCCAGCTGCTGTAGGAGCTGCGGAGTGCGGAGCGAAGATCCGAGAGCGGATTCGTGAAGGCAGAGCCGAGGCGGTGATTTCCATCCGGCTACTTCATGGCGCCGAAGCGATCTTCAAGGGTAACGATCTCCTTCTTGGACATCGAAGTCCTTTCTCTATACATGTGCTTGGAATCCTCCACCAGGAGGTGGATCACGGAAGTGATTCCTTTGTTGAGTCCGCATTTAGAACCGGAATTATGAAGTACGGTGTAGGCATGCTGTGTGAAGCCCATCTGGACCGGTAGTCTGGATTGGTGATGTTCATGGGTAAACCGGAGAAGACTCCGTGGCTTTGATGGTGTGCAAAACGGATTTCTGTTGTGATGAATGTATGGATGTGTTGCTTGTGAGGAGGCTTTGGTGAAGCTCCTGGATATGAGATGATCAATTGGTAGCACGCCTGGGGAGTTCGTGATAAACCCGGCCTGTTACACCACTAGGGTGGGTTGATCTAGGTAAAGGTAGGATCGATGGGTGGCAATGCTAGGGGAGCCGAGTTAAACCCGGGTTGCTGTACCACATGGTGTGGGTCGATCGGATTAGGAGGGGGATCGATGGGTAGACAATGCCTGGGGAGCTTAGATAAACCCGGCTTGCTACACCACGGAGTGTGGGTCGATCTGCTCTGTTTGTGATGCTGTGAGGATGTACCTCTGAATGGCTTGGGCGGGATGTCGCCAGCCTGCGAGCTGGTGGACTAGGGCCGGTCAACCAACAAGTTAAAACCTCGAGAGACAGCGGTGTACGACGGTGGATTTCGGTACGCCAAGAAGGTGCCCTGAGTGCACGGAGCGTTGGTGGACTCCAGCGTTTGTGATGTGATGTGTTTGTTAGATAGTGGAATAAAGAGAATAATCTAGCTATGATGTGATTTGGTGATGTTTGCTGATGCTTGATGAGAAAGGAAGCACTATATACAGGGAAGGAACCACTACCCCGGGTAGGGGGTAGGGTCGTTATAATGGGTCAGCAATGCTGACCGTTACTTTGTTTTCTGTGTTGGTTTGGATGATGAATTGCAGGTGCTGCGGTTTGGAAAGAATAAGTGGATTGGCTAGCCTGGTGTTCATAGTCCTTGAAGGCTATGTGAAGATTCGTGGTTGGATTTCATGTGTGGCCGGCCTGCGTGCCGATGTACGAAACCATTGATGTGAAAGAGGAACTTGTAAGGCCATAAGGCCAGGGTGTGTGAGTTGTATACATTCCTGGTGTTTTTATATAAATGTGGTATTTATATATGGGTGGACATTCTGGTGTGAGTTCATGTTAACAAGAAAAATGCTGCGCTAGAATGGAATGAGTTAAGGACACGCATAGATTTGATTTCCACACGTGATTCCTTCGCTTGTCTGTGCTATATGGCGTGGGGCCCCGGCCGGACCCACCGTTATATGTCATGTGACAGGTGGGGGCATTACAAAGTGGTATCAAAGCCAGGTTTAGATTGTTTGGGAGGAGAGAACATAATTGAACTCATGAATGTCCACTAGGAATGTATGTCATGCACATGATGTGCGTGCGTGTGTAGTCAATGTACCAGTACCGTTAAGATTTGGAAGAATTTAATGGTGTTCTGTACATTGATAGGTGGCGAGGGATGGAGCTGGGCCGTCTGAGCCCCAGCGGTCGGATGAGAGTGCAGCACCCGTGGAAGCGCCGATGCCTCCCTCGGCAGAGGCCATACGGGTGGTGGCGGAGACAGTGCTTGCAGTGTTACAAGCACAACCAACTGGACAGGCAAGACCTGGTGGAAGGCAAGAGCATGCTGCTGAGGTGGTGGAAGGGCAAGCAAGTGACGACGCATTGTCACGTTTTATGCACTTTCACCCACCGACGTTTGGTGGAGCGCTTTCACCAACGCAGGCGGAAGATTGGTTGGCAAGAGTAAAAAGGATCCTAACCGCAATCAGGACGGTCGAGGAGCAGAAAGTGATGTTGGCCACTTTTCTGTTGGAAGGAGATGCGAGATTGTGGTGGGATGAAATTGAAGTGCACCACTTGGCAGGTCGAGGTTTAATGGAGATTTCGATGGAGGAATTCTCCCAAATATTTTTAGCCAAGTATGTGCCGGTGTCGCAGAGGATTGCGATGGAAAATGAGTTTCTCCGCTTGGTGCAGGGTGAGCAAGATATTGATACCTACCTGCATGAGTTTACAAGATTGGGGAGATATGCAGGATCTACCTTTGCGGAGGAAGCGCGAAAGACAAATCGGTTTTATGAAGGATTGCGGGATGAATTGAGGTTGGCACTTTCGAGTTCAGTGAGCCAAGACTTCCAAGCATTGGTCGATACAGCCCGTGCGTTGGAGAAGGATATGAAGCGAGTACGAGAGAATAAGAGACTGGCAAGGGAGAAGTCAGAGTTTAAGATGTCACCATCGGAACAATCGGAGTTCCGACGACAAGAGAAGAAAAGATTTAGACCGGTGAAATTAGCTCCGTCGACTGTTTCTTCGGGGGCGACGTATGGGCCAGGACGTGTGGATACACGTATATGTTATAAATGTGGGCAGCAAGGACACATAGCAAAATTCTGTTGGAATGTCCCTCCAGGGAGTGAGAAAAAGACAGGTGCGTCATATGAAGAAAAAGGGAAAGCAGTGGCCGAATCATCTGCACCCCGGACGCAACCTCGCTTGCATGCGATGGAAGTGCAAGAGCCGCAAAGCTCAGTTGGTGAAATTCAGCCTCGAGCGTTTCATTTATCTTTAAATCGCGAATTTCAAAATCGGGAGGCTGAGCGGAAGTGAACTGTGATGTGAATTATGTCGATGTTATGAATGTTGTGTATGTAAACTATGTTTTGATATCCGGTGTGATGAATAATAGCTGATGTGCATCACTTTTGACTGAATCGGGAATCGGAGCTTGATAAATAGTTGTAGATCTCTATAATAGTGCACTTGTGCTTGTGACGAGCTAAATAAATTATGTTGTTTTGTTTTGAGGTTTTATGTGGCTGAATGTGCACAAGTGGAAGTTAGGGATGTTTGTTGTGTTGTTTGTTTGTTAGTGTGTGCGGAGGCTATGATTTTGTGATGTTGTGACAAATTGGCTGTTTGGAGTCAAATTTCGAGGACGAAATTATTTGAAGGGGGGAGGATTGTAACACCCCAAAGTCAAGAGAATCATTTTGAGCAAAATCGGGTTCAGGCATGGGTGACACGGCCTGGGACACGGGCGTGTCCCAGGGCGTGTCAGTTGACACGGCCTGCGACACGGGCGTGTCGCAGGGCGTGTCGAGGTTGTGTCGACGATCGGGCTTGATGTCGACGATTTTCGCTCGACATCGTCGAGAGGGGCACACGGCCCAGGACACGGCCGTGTCGGATGCCGTGTCGTATACTCGACGAGTGTTACGCGACGATCGTCGAGTATCGGGTCCAGTGAGGACACGGCCTGTGACACGGGCGTGTCACAGGGCGTGTCAGTGGGAGTCAAATTCAGCTCGACGTCTCGGGTTAGGGCGTGTTTGCGGGACACGGGTGTGTCCTGGTGCACACGGCCATGAACACGGGCGTGTGCCAAGCCGTGTGCCAGGCCGTGTGAAGTCTCGGGTTGATTTGAGATTATTTCTGTTGAGGAACACGGCCTCAGACACGGGCGTGTCTGAGGGCGTGTCGGGTACACGGCACGTGACACGGGCGTGTCCCACGGCCGTGTACTGGTTGGATTGAGTCAGTTGTCTGCCGCTTAGGGGGACACGGCCTGTGACACGGGCGTGTCACAGGGCGTGTCAGGCCGTGTTCAGGGTTTTCTGGCCAGATCTGAGCCGTTTGTTTTCCTCTTCCTGGATCCAAGGGCTGGGCTTTGTCCAGGTGTTGGGAAGGCCGAAAAAAGGGGATTGAAAACCCTCTGTTATTATCTTCTTCTTCTTCATCTTCATTCCAAGAAAGAAGGAAGAAAGGCCTAAGGGAGAGAGAAGGGAGTAGTCTTCCAGCTGCTGTAGGAGCTGCGGAGTGCGGAGCGAAGGTCCGAGAGCAGATTCGTGAAGGCAGAGCCGAGGCGGTGATTTCCATCCGGCTACTTCATGGCGCCGAAGCGATCTTCAAGGGTAACGATCTCCTTCTTGGATATCGAAGTCCTTTCTCTATACATGTGCTTGGAATCCTCCACCAAGAGGTGGATCGCGGAAGTGATTCCTTTGTTGAGTCTGCATTTAGAACCGGAATTATGAAGTACGGTGTAGGCATGCTGTGTGAAGCCCATCTGGACCGGTAGTCTGGATTGGTGATGTTCATGGGTAAACCGGAGAAGACTCCGTGGCTTTGATGGTGTGCAAAACGGATTTCTGTTGTGATGAATGTATGGATGTGTTGCTTGTGAGGAGGCTTTGGTGAAGCTCCTGGATATGAGATGATCAATTGGTAGCACGCCTGGGGAGTTCGTGATAAACCCGGCCTGTTACACCACTAGGGTGGGTTGATCTAGGTAAAGGTATGATCGATGGGTGGCAATGCTAGGGGAGCCGAGTTAAACCCGGGTTGCTGCACCACATGGTGTGGGTCGATCGGATTAGGAGGGGGATCGATGGGTAGACAATGCCTGGGGAGCTTAGATAAACCCGGCTTGCTACACCACGGAGTGTGGGTCGATCTGCTCTGTTTGTGATGCTGTGAGGATGGACCTCTAAATGGCTTGGGCGGGATGTCGCCAGCCTGCGAGCTGGTGGACTAGGGCCGGTCAACCAACAAGTTAAAACCTCGAGAGACAGCGGTGTACGACGGTGGATTCCGGTATGCCAAGAAGGTGCCCTGAGTGCACGGAGCGTTGGTGGACTCCAGCGTTTGTGATGTGATGTGTTTGTTAGATAGTGGAATAAAGAGAATAATCTAGCTATGATGTGATTTGGTGATGTTTGCTGATGCTTGATGAGAAAGGAAGCACTATATACAGGGAAGGAACCACTACCCCGGGTAGGGGGTAGGGTCGTTATAATGGGTCAGCAATGCTGACCGTTACTTTGTTTTCTGTGTTGGTTTGGATGATGAATTGCAGGTGCTGCGGTTTGGAAAGAATAAGTGGATTGGCTAGCCTGGTGTTCGTAGTCCTTGAAGGCTATGTGAAGATTCGTGGTTGGATTTCATGTGTGGCCGGCCTGCGTGCCGATGTACGAAACCATTGATGTGAAAGAGGAACTTGTAAGGCCATAAGGCCAGGGTGTGTGAGTTGTATACATTCCTGGTGTTTTTATATAAATGTGGTATTTATATATGGGTGGACATTCTGGTGTGAGTTCATGTTAACAAGAAAAATGCTGCGCTAGAATGGAATGAGTTAAGGACACGCATAGATTTGATTTCCACACGTGATTCCTTCGCTTGTCTGTGCTATATGGCGTGGGGCCCCGGCCGGACCCACCGTTATATGTCATGTGACAGGTGGGGGCATTACACATGGTGTTTGTATTTTTATATAAAGCTAGAATTTTGAGTCAATATTCTATTGATAATGTCATTTGTATCCAAGTTAAAGTGTATCTATATATGTGGGTAGATTTTGATTGATTCGAGGTCCTTGAACTCAAAAATGCTATAAAATTGATAATGAGAAAAAAAACAAATTTTGAATGAATGAAAACAATGGGTACATCATATACTATCAAATCACGTGTCAAAGATACCCCCAAGCACTACTCACTCCTCCTGATAAGTATTCATGAGCATTGTGATGATGAGCATCTTGGTAAAAAGAATCATTTCAATCTTGTGCAATGACTATAATTTGAGTTAGTGCTCCTTGTTTGAATCTTGATATAAAGTAGATAGTAATGTGACATGATTTTTCACTTTATTTCTCTCATGCTAGCATATTGAATTATTTAGATAAAACATGTACTAAAGATTATTTCTACTTTATGTTTATTCTTTTGATGTTACACGTACGCATTCCATTGTTCTATCTAACGATTTCATGCATATGAATTGGACTTACACTGCATTATATGGCTCTAGCACATAGGTACTTGTACACGATTTCTATTCTCGACTCTTACAATGTTACACAGTATTAACTCTATAAATCTCTTAGCATTGTACTCCAGATCGTTGTGTATTTAGTTTCACTTATGCTGTCCAAATTTCTTTTACTCTGAAAAACTTGTCCAATCAACTGATTTTTTTGGTAGGTCTATATTCATGGTGTTCCACTCAAATTTTTTCCACCACTGCTTATGACTTATTTTATGTGTGTACATTGTCTCATCTCTTTAGTATCTCATGTGCATAGGGAGAGAAATGAGTGTTCACGAGACATGTTCGTTAATCCTCAGTCCTTTCAATAATATCAAAAAGGAGAGACTCGAGTGTTCATGAGTATACCATATGCTAGTTGAGTGTTGAGCATTGCTTAGTCACCCAGGGGAAGATCTTGTGTAGGAGTACACATATAGGTGGATCACATTTGTAGGGGGAGTCGTAATGATTATTTCTATATTGATTAGTTCTACCTGGTCTAATCCATAATTATTGATTAGATTACATTATATCATGTTTGTTTATTTAGATATTGATTAGTTCTACCTAGTATACTTCACGATTACTGATTTGATTACAATATACCCTGTTGTTACTGTTTTATATCTCATGAATGGAATTTGATACTATCAAAAGTGGGAGTTTGTTGGAGTCTATAGTTCACATCTTTTTAGTTTGACAATATTAAATCTCATGTTATATTTGATCATACGAGTGTTGGGTAGAGTGTGCAGGTTTACGTGTACAAAAGAATGAGAAAATTAAGTTCCGGCACCTACCGCCGAGCGCTAGCGCTACCGTCCACGCTAGCTTCGATTTAATTCTGGACAGGAGTTCTGTGGACTACTGCATAACGTTAATCTTATCGCGTGGTGCTAGTTCTCTCAACAAGCGTCGAGTCATCATGTTACTTCTAGGCGATAACTATGTCCCGCGTCGCGATAGCACGAAAAAGGAGAAAAATATTTTATTCAGATATTTTTCCAAATCTACTGGACAACTCTCATATCTACGCACATCGACCCACCACCGGGCGCTATCTCTACTGTCGGCAGTTGCTTATTTTTCCATGATGTATAAAAGCGCGCGTCTCTTTTCCTAGAGGCACAACCAAGGAGAATATTTCATTTTATGGTTCGACCGCCATTTGGAGAAGGGCGAACTCTCATCTCCATTGAAGGAAAAGCATTGTTTCCTCCTCCCGCTCGTGATCGAAGAACTCCAGTGAACGAAATCTTCAACGACCATTCACGTCGGATCGCCTGCAACAATAACGATATTCAAGAGCATTGATCGTGGACCGTTCCTCGGAGGAGTTCTACGTTTAAGGGAGAAACAATTCCTTAACTCTTTGTATTTTACTTTAAACTCTTTTTTTGTCTAGTTATTTGCATGAGGGAAATCGAACAAAGGGTCGTCGAAATCTCGGAAGGGTTTTGTGAGAAATCGTCCCGATGAGGGACGTCTAGAACAGGGGATCTAGTGTGAGGAAAATTGATCGAAGGGTCGTCGGAATTCGGTAAGGGTTTCGTGAGAAATCGTCTTGATTAGGGACGTCTAGATCAGGGAATCTAGTGGGAATCTAAGACACTTCCTGGAGGAAGGTGAAGAGCCGGCTCGAAGACCTTTTTGGGGGGAAAAAGGAGAGACCGGTCCGGGTATCGGGTCGGTATATAAACAAAAAGAGAAATTTATATTTCATCGCCTCTGATCTCCGGCGTTATGGAGATCTAATTGTTCTGAATTGTAAACCTCTTTTGTTATTCGTTAATAAAATTATTGTTCGTTTATTATTCTCTCAATATCATAATTGTGTGTTGGTATATCCTTGAAGGTCGCGTGTGCCTCTCTAAGGCGAAGTTTTACGAAGAAAATGGATTTTGTGACCTACTACCGCACGCTAGCAAGCTAGCGCCCCGCAGTAGCATCCAAAACTATTTTTCCATGGTAAACTCATTTTAATTTTAAATTAATCTAAAAACATTATCCCCCTTCTACGGTTGACCACCCAATCCAACACTTCTAATGTTTGATTTGTTCTTTCAATCTGTCAATCAGACTGAGAATGATAAGCAGTACTAAAGTTAAGATGTGTACCAAGAGCTTCTTTAAAAGCCTTCCAGAATCTCGAAGTAAATCTACGCGATCGAACACAATCGATACTAGGACTCCATGCAAGGTTACAATACGGTTGATGTATTTTTAAGCAAACTTTGACATTGACTCAGCAATGCTTATTGGTAAGAAGTGGACTGACTTGGTTAATCGATCGACAATTACCCAAATTGAATCATTTCCTGTCGGGGTTCTTGGAAGACCTACTTCTAGATTGATCGAGATGTCTTCTCATTTCCACTTAGGGATTGGCAGGTGTTGCAAACCAAGATAATGATGTTCAACTTTAACTTGCTGGCAGGTCAAACACTGTTGGACAAATTTTGCAATGTCTGTTTGTATGCCTGACCACCAGAAGTTTAAGTTCAAATCATGATACATCTTTGTTGCTCCCGGATGGATTGAGAGCTTTGACTGATGTGCTTCTCACAATAATTGGTCTTGAAGGTCATCAACCTTAGGAACTTCATATCTAGTACTGCATCTTAAAATACCACTATCGTCAATACAAAAGTTAGATTGTGGCTTTTCTACCAAAACCTTTGAAATTTTCTCACATTTTTTCTCATGTTGGCCTTCTTAGATAAGTGGGTTAGTGGAGTAGTAATCATTGAAAAGTTCTTGACAAACTTTCTATAATATCCTACTAGACCCAAGAAACTTCAAATCTCCATTACATTAGTCGGGCGAGGCCACTCAACTATTGTCGCTATCTTGGAAGAATCTACAGATATCCCATCAGCATTGATAATGTGTCCAAGAAAGGCTACTTCTTCAAGCCAAAAATGACACTTAGAGAATTTGGCAAATAGACAGTGTCCTCTTAGTGTTTGCAAGACTTGATCTAAGTGTTTCTCATGGTCTAACCCATTCTTCAAGTATACTATGATGTCATCAATAAAGACGATGATGAATTGATTGAGGAAAGGCTTTATGACTTGGTTCACCATGTCCATAAATACTGCTGGAGCATTTATGACTCTAAAAAGCATAATTAGGAATTTATAATGCTCATATCTGGTGCGAAATATTGTCTTTTGGACATCTTCATCTCTTACTCTTACTTGATGATAGCCTGAGCGTAAGTCAATTTTTGAAAAGACTGACGCACCTTGCAGTTGGTCGAATAAGTCATCAATCTTCTGCAATGAATGCTGATTTTTGACTGTTATGAAAGTGCAAGGTAGATCTGAAATACTCTAAAGGGGGGGGGGGGGGTGAATAGAGTATTGTGCTCTCTTTAAAAATTCTTCACAACTTTTTTTGTATTCCTAAGTGAACAGGTCAGCAAATAAATCAATAAGCACAGCAACCTAACTAATCACAGAGCACAACCAAAACAAAGGAAAAGGGCAACCAGACGACACAAGAAATTTTATAGTGGTTCCCCAACCTGGGTACATCCACTCTTCTACCACCCTGGTAGGAATCCACTCAGGTTTTTGATCAGGTGCCTGACACCGATGAGCTTTTGTTCAGGTGCTCAAAAACCAAAACCTCAAGTCTTTTGGTAGGAGACTTGTAACCAGGAATAATTTGGAAGGGAATTAAAACCCTGTACAGGAGTTGGAAGAGAGGTGATGGTGTCTTCTCTTTCACAATAACAACTGAGAAGACTGTGGATTGATGTTAGCAGATTTGCTCCTCCTGAGATCAGGAAAACTGGAGCACTACTTCAGGGTGACAGGTCTTTAAAACTTGAGTGCCTGGACCAGATATTGCTTCAGGAACTTCTTTGAAAGATAGAGTTTTGTTGTCCTTTTGAAGTTGTCCTGTAGAATTGAAGGAAGAAGACTCTTGATAATAATTGATTGTTCTTCTTCTTCTTGAAGATGTTCTCTAGCCCGGGCTGATTGTAGAAAAGACTTTAGATTTTTTTGTAGGATTGTTCTTCTGTGCAATCTGTCTATGTGTCTGTATTGCTGATTGTATCTCTTACTGATTAATCCTTTTCTTTTGTGACTCTTGCTGACTGAGGAACATTCGAAATTTGAATGTTATGCAGTAATTGCAGTCGGCCTTGGAAAGGAAGCGGCAATCAATGATTTCCCTAACTGTCCCATGGAAAATGACATGTAATAGTCCATAGTCAATGCGCGTTCTAACGGTAACATTCCGAGAAGATTGAGCATTGATTACTCCGGAATCATCGCCAAGAAACGGGACGGGAAACTGGAGAAGACCTAGTCTGGAATTGTCGAACGAAGAACACCAATCATCGAGCTGAGTACACAGTTCGTCGAGCTGAGCTTGAGTTCGTCGACCAGACAATATCAATAGTCTTCAAGAGAAATCTTGTCAATTCTGCTTTAACATTCGTCGAACTGACAATCTTCATTCGTCGAGCTGAGATCCAAATTCATCGAGCTGAGAATGATTGATGACTTAGAATCTGAAAAGTCTCTGACTGAGAAGGAATCAAATCGTAGACCACAAATCGTTGAGCAGAGTACTGAATTCGTCGACCTGAGAAGTTATGAGCTTGAGGTCCAAGTTCGTCGAGCTCAGATTCTAGTTCGTTGACCAAAGCCAGAAGTTGGACTTAGAGAAATTCTGAATTTGCCCTGACTTTAGGTTGTTGAAGAAACTCAATCTTCGTCGAACAGAGAACAAAGATCACCGAGCTCAGCACAAAGAAATGTCTCACGATCGTCGAGCGCAGAACACCTTTCGTCGAGCTGAGTTCGACGAACGTCGAACTCACTTTACTTAGTATTGAAATCTTCTATGTCTTGAGACTCTGATGGTCTTGTTGATAGCTGGTCCATCTGAAGTCAACTCTAAGGACTTGGCATAAACTCTAGGACACAAACTTGACCCTGGCTATACATGATGTATCACATCCTAAGTTAGTGAACCTAGCCCAAATCAACTAGGGATTCAACATGTTACCTTATTCAATCATCTATAATCAATACACATACGCAGACTTCCAACCTTCTTTTTTACGAATAATAATGGAGCACCCCAAAGGGAGGTGCTTGGGCAAATGAAACCCTTGTCTAATAAATCTTACAACTGCTTCTTTAGCTCTTGTAACTTATGTAATGCCAGATGATATGGGGCTTTAGATACTGGCTCTGCCCCCATGGATTAGGGTGATTGTAAAATCTCTCCTTTTGTGAAGGGAGGCCGGAGAGATCTTCTGGGAATATGTCGAAGTAGTTGCAAATAACAGACACATCCTTGATTACTAACTTTTCTTCTTCAACTTTTGATATAATAACAAGGTATGACATGCATCCATGTAATATTAACTTGTGTGCATGCAAGGCAGAGATTGTGGGAACAATTCCACCCTCACCACAAAATCTGAAAGTGGCTTTTCTTGGTTGCCGAAAAACTATCTCCTTTTTAGTACAATCAATCGTAGCTTGATGCTCTGTTAACCAATCCATCCCCAAAATGACGTCAAAGTTGTTGTGAGGAAATATTAGCAGATCAGCTTCAAAGCTTCGTTGTCTTATTATTATATTTCCACATACGTACTCTTCTACTTCAACCTTCTCACCATTGGGAAGGCTTATGCATGCAGGTTTTTTAAGCTTTGCTTCTTTAACTCAATTTAAATAACTATTGCGTCTGATATGAATGAGTGCATCGTGCCAGAATCAAATAATGCAGTGATAGGAATATTCTCAAACATTAGAGTACCTGCGACGATGTCATTCACTTCTTTTTCCACTTCTCAATTCATCCCAAAGATCTGATGTTGAGCGAGGGCTGTTGTTGTGTTCTCCCATTTGCTTGGCCTTCATTCCCTTTCTAGTTTCTTCATTGGGCAATTCTCCATGTGATGCCTTGGTTGGTGGCAAAGATAGCATGTGTTGTCCTTTCTATCCTCCCAGTAGACGCCTTGATGCTTTTTATTGCACTTTGGGCAGCTTGAAAAGTCATTATTCTTATTTTTACTGTTACTTTAATTCTTTTACCGATCCTTATGGCCAAACTCTTGATTATTCCTTTTATTTCCCATTTGTTTATGTTGCAGAGATTTCTGGCTCTCCTCAACTCGTCATGTTGCTTCAACGAGAGAGTGATAGTTGTGAAACTCCAAGTGCGATAATATGGTTTGGATTGACTCGTGCAATCCACGTTGTTGGAGGAAGATTTGTTGTTGTATCGATCCCATGACATCATGCACGTGACGAAGAATAGAAGCGAATTTTGCCTCGTATTCCATCACAAAAAGGATTCCTTGGGTCAGTTGCACAAATTGATCCTTCATCTTTTGTCGGGCAGACATTGACAAATACCAATTCTAAAATCTTCCAATAAACTCTTGTCAAGAGATATTTGTCGTTTTTCTCCCATGTAGGCTCGATGCATTTGTAATTATCCCACCAAGCTCCAGTATCTATCTCTCGGATGAATTCGATCAACGTGGATCTCTTCTCCTCGAGGCATTCAATGCCCTCAAAGACCCGCTCGACTTAGCAGAGGCATCATTCTGCAACTAGTGGGTCGGTTGATCTTGAGAACTTGGGTGGACTAGCTCGTAAAATGATCACCAACCATTTTATGGGTCGTCCTAAATCAGCATCAGGTACTCAAATAATGGGTGTGGCTACCCCTCACTACAACACTTCTATCAGTGTTGCAACTAATTAGGTGACATCATCCAGATTTGTTCTAAGCGGTAGGGCAGACAGTCCTTGGAGGTGACTACCACCATAAGTTGACTCAGGATTAAACGTGTCAGAATCTCCCTCCACTATTTTTGAAACAAAGCAAAAGGTCTTAGGTTTCTAAATAAGTTGGAGTACATACGCTCGAAACCCACACATTTAATTACTTTATGTTTCATGATTAGCTAGCAATTTCTAGTTTAAGAAGCCCATTGGCCAGGAAATCGTAAGATCAGTGGTTGCACTATGTACCGTAATACACTACCTTCCTTTTGGGGGATACTGGCTCTCCGCTAACCACTTTCCTAGACACCAATCTGACAACATAAATTTTGAGTTTGCAAGCAAAATGTTTTATTATACTCGTCTTTGCCCTATTCTTAATTGTGTATACCCCACTGAAGTTGAATAACTTATGTTTAGGGGGTCTAGTCTTATAGTTTTAATTATTTTTGCTCTTACTGTGTAACCTGCCTCTGATATCAACCTGTCACACCCTAGCCCGGTAAGCTCTATTTGACGAGGCAGGAATAATAGTGTGGTTTGGATCTTTCACAGCACACAAAGAAAGAGCAAGAACAAAAACATTTTATTTATATTTTATTATTTTAGAAGTACAACTTGACACACATACATATATTTTTTGGCTTTACATTTTTATATGTTAAATAATATATGATAGTCTTTCTCACTGTACTCTTTCGCCTGCATCTTTGTAGGTACCTAAAAGCATTAGCAGGCTGGTGAGCATCTTTGCTCGCTCAGCTCAGGAAGAATAACACAATATTTATGTATGCAATACACATTATATAAACAGAATGCCATATTATCGTTCCTATTGCTCAGAGCCACCATCTAAGAAGGATAACTCTTCCCCTCTTACACAAACGAAGGAGATATTTGGAGAAGGAAAACTAGAATTAGATTATGAAGACGAGCGTGTGCCCAAGCCACGAGAATCAAAAGCATTGATCTTTCGCCGCCTCCAAAGTTCTACTTTTGAGGGAGCAATTTTTCTTTGATCTATTTATCTTACTTTTTCATTGTTTATTATATTTTGTGCAGAGAAATTGTCTGGTATGGATGTCGAATTCCTGGGAGGAGTTTGTGTGAAATAGATTTGGGAGGTCGTCAGATTTCTTGGAGGAATCTATAGAAATTGTCCTTGGAGGACGTCTAGATCTGAGATATCTAGTAGGCGCATTGATCTTCTTAGGAAGAAGTGAAAGATCCAACCAATCCTAGAGGTGGGTTGGTATAGAAACTATAAAAGTTTTAAAGTCACCGCCTTCGATCTCCAGCGTCATGGAAATCTAGTTCAAATTTTTGTAAATACTAGTTTGTTGTTTTAATAAAATCATCTCTTCTTATTTGATCATTAATTTCCTGTGTTTTTGTGTGTTCTGTAATCTAATATATATGCATTCACCGATCCGGTATTTGAAGCAAAGAATAAGTTTTTTGAAGATATCACCAACAATACGTACTATCGCAGGTGATAACTCCAGAGAACTTTGTTGAAACCGGAAATCGGTCTCCTGTGGAGTTCGACCCTTGGGGAAGGGGGTGGTCTCGCGCCTACTTCACTCCTGCAAGCAAAACAACAAAGAAGACAAGGTAAGACCGACCCAAAGGGCTCGGCTGGTAGGTCCTACCACACACCCGGAAGATCTCAGAGCGCTTCCCCTCCTTAGCCAGAAGCCGAGCTAATGTACCCTCAGAAAGCACTTGAAAACTGGAGCAGGAAGACACAAACAACATGCCTTCTAGGGTACCCCTTGGGTCCTATTTATAGTTTTTAGAATCTGGACTGCCACTAACCAAAAGAACTGACCTGAAATTACCAGAAAACCCTTGGTTGGGTCTGCCAACAGCCAAACTCCGCTGTTTTGAAGGGCTATAGGCAGACCAGCGGGGGCAAAACAGTAAAAAGTACCTTATTCATCCGGGCGAGCTAGGGAGCTTGATCACCTCGGCAGGTCCTACTCGCCTGCTGTTGCCGAGTTCCGTTATGAGGGCGCGAGCTGGGACTAGCTCGGCGAATGCCGAGCTCGAGGTCGGCGAACACTGATCTATGGTCGATGAATGCCAATCTCTGGTCGACGATTGCCGATCTCTGGTCGACGAACGTCGGGCTCTGGTCGACTAATGTCGAGCTCGGGCTCGGCCTCTCCACTGCCGAGCTCGCCTACTGCCTTTAGCCCGACCTGTCTGGTTCCTGGCGACCTTGCTCGCCGGGCACGGGGTTGTACACAATCCACGCTCTTTTCGAGCTTGGCAAATCTCGAAAAGAAACATCCAACCCCAAGTGTGTGGCGAGCGCGGGATGGCGAGTTGGAGGGAATCTTGGGGTGGGGTCCACCTGCGGCTTATATATATGCACCTGCCCACCTGCCTGACTCTTGTCATTCCCTTTGCTCTAACCCTGCCAAGATGCCGCTTCCCAAGGAGATCCGAGAGCGCGTAAACCGAGCTCATCGGGCTTCTGAAGCTCGTGTAGCCTCCCTGACGGCGGTTCCTGCTAAAGTTCCTCAAATCGATTCTGCCGAGCCCAGCTCCAAGAAGTCGAAGTTATTCCCCTAGGCGGCCGAGCACCTTTACCTCGACCTGAGGGCCACCCTGGAGCGCGAGACTGGCTCTTCCACTCCGACAGCCCGTGAGAAGGGTAAAGAGGTTGTCGTAGTCGGCGACGACCCGGATAGTCAACCAGATGGCGGGGGCGTCGCGCTGCGAGAGCCCACACCGCGAGGCGAGACCACTCCTGCCTACTCGCGGTTCATGGCACCGGACAACCGTCCCCAGGACCCGCCTCTCCTCTTTGGGATACTGTCGGTGAGTTCATAGAGGCCGAACTTGCCGGTGCGCACCTCCCCTCCTCGCCAAATTGACGTGGCCGTGGGGGTAGATCTGGGAACAATCCCCACCCCGGGATTCGAGCTCCTCTCGCCGGGGGCTCGCGGTCCAGTTTGCGGGAAGGATATCAGGTTCATCCCTCTCCGCGTCTCCTTTGAGCCGCCGAGCTCCTCAGGTTAATCTTGCTTGGATTCCTTCTTCATGAGCTTTTCCAGCATCCTCCTTCTTGCTGACGCTTGTCTTTACAGCTCTTCCCAGCTAATCCGCTGCCGAGGAATCCTCGCAGGCAACCCACTACTCTCCCCTCCCTTCCCCAAGCTCGCTAGACTCTTACCTGGGTCCTGAGGTGGATCAGGGCGAGCTGACGAGGAGGGAGGTCAAGCTCCTCAAGAAGCTAGTGTACGGGCTGCGCGAGGTGCAGGGGGCCAATGAGACGCTGCAGCGCGACTACGTATGTCTCGCCGACGAGGTGCGAAGCGGCCAGGCTGGCGAGCTGATGTCCCCCTCCCGGCTCCTGGACGAGATAGATGACGGTCTGTTGGCGTCGCAGAAGAATTCGGGAAGGATCCGCGAGCTGCTACGCGCGCGGCAGTCTGGGGGGCGGGGGTTGCGAGGCCGGGGTAGGTAAGTGAGCGGCTCCTTTGTCGAGCCGACCGGTACTCGCATCCCGATGCTCCCTCTGCTCGCGCGCCCCGTCCTTTGATTCCTGAACTTTGTCTGTATTAAGTAGCTTTTTAGAATATTCTTGGACATGCTATTTAAATAATAAACTGCAATGTTTGACTTAGACTTGGTTGAGATGCGCTGGAAGTCAGCGAGCTGGGGTGGCGAGCTGGGGCAGCGAGCTGAGTTGATTAGACGGCCTGCCATAAGTCTCTTTTCCTATAAATAGCCCCCCCTCTCACCAACCCCGTACTGTGCCTTTATTGCTTTCTTTATTTTTGCCTGTGCTTCTTCTCCTTCCTGCTCGCACTCTGCTCGTTCCTCTACGATCATGGGCAAGAGCAATCCTGATGCCGACGGCCGCTCCAAGTGCACAGTACTTCACGGACTATTGTTTCTTCGATGGGCACACTAGCGAGGAGGAGCTCGCAGAGTTCAAGGCCGAGTATGTGCCGCTGGGTTTTGAGGTGTGTGGGCCGAGGCCGGGCGAGGCTATCAACATATTTTACGGGGACGAGCTTGCCTTCCCCATCTCGCACTTCGAGGTGGGGTTGCGCCTCCCCCTCTGGCCAGAGATCCGGCAGATCCTGAAGTATTACGGAGTCGTGCCCGCATAGCTAAATTCCAACGCCATCGCGATGATGGTGGCGTTCGCGAGCTACCTCCGGCGGGAGAGGATAGAGTTTAACCTGACGGTGTTCAGGAAGCTTTTCTATAATAAGGCGACGCTGGATGGGATCGCTTATTTAGGCGGCTCGCTGATCAAAGTTCGCGAGATCGCGAACAAGCACCACACCTGGATGACCAAGATCGCCTTCATCAAGGGAGATCTCGGCAACATCCCATACTAGCCCCAGCAGAAGGGCGAGGAGGTCTACCGCCCCCCTTCCGTGTCCGGCAATGATGCCGAGCTCCACAAGTACTTCATCCACAAAGACTTCGAAGTCGCCTTCCTGCGGAGGGGCCTCGACGAGCTCCCCCCCCCCCCGTTCTACCCGGCGAAGGTATTGTTCTATCCTCGTCTTGCCGAGCTCGCCTGATCGCTGAGCTCGCCATATCATTGCTGAATCCCTTCTAAAAATCTTTTCCAAGTACTTTCTTGCAGGGGAGCGAATAATTCCTGTGAACCCGCCGTTTGCGGATGCAGGATCGCACCCGGACCCCTTTGCCCGCGAGAAGGCGGCAACGGCGGCTTGCCGAGATGAGGCGGCCCTCTCCCAACCCTCTTCTAGTAAGAGGCGACCTGAGGATGCGGGATCAAACCCGCCATACCGCCAGCGACCACTGAATAAGATGCAGAGAGCCCTGTTGGCTCCGCGGGGGCAACGACGACAACAACAACAGCCCAGCCCCAAATACATCAGCTCGTCGGAGACCCCTCCCGTGTGACGTGTCGTAAGTTTCAGGTACATTATTTATTTTCAGTAAACAGCTTTATTTTTTTTGTATGGACAAATGAACGTAAACATGACAATTAATTCCCCGATGATGAAACTATAAAAATGAAATCCAACACGGTTCATTATAGCGATATACGTTGGTTTACGTAGCGTGTGTGAAAACAAGGTCGCGCAAAAAGATTTATATACTCGATATTTCTATATAAATATGGAGTTGTCTTCTTTGGGCAATATATGGATTTTGGTACTGATTTGGTTAAAATGATATGAACTTGGTTATGGGTTGGCTACGGAATAAAATTTGTAAAGGGGTTAGCTAGTCTTTGAAGGATTTGTAAAGAGGTTGGCTTTCACTTGATTGTTAGTTAACACTGGTGGCAAAATTGTAATTCTCATGGCATTAGAGGCGGTGGGGAGCTGGATATGTGTCGGTTTCTTTCCCCTCTGCCGCTCGACAGCTCATTCTCTTCTGTATTTCTTCTTGGTGATATCGCGGATAGGGTTTTCGAAATCCTTCTTCAACTCCTCTTCTCTCCCTCTCATCTCCTCCGATATTGAGCAGAAATCGATCAGGAGTTCTTCTCCTACTACTGGTTTCACTGTTTGGTGTTGAGTTGGCAGCGCTGGAAGTTGATTGTGGGCTTGTGGTACTTGCATCGGTGCTCGAATTCTTGTTCTTCACTGCCGCCTCACTGTGAGCTCTTTTTCTTTCTTCTTCGTTTAATTATTTTTGTGCTGGGTTGTGAATCTGGAACTTGTCAGCTAGGATTTCTGTTTTCATTTGGTATCGGCAGGGTTGGGGGTGGCTTTCATGTGGGATTTGGTCTTGTGTTGTTGTTGCTTTGGGTTGTGCTAGCTGTTACTGATCTCACTGTGGATTGGGGTTTCAATCCAGTTAGCTGGCTGTTGAATTTGGGTTGATTTTGGCCGGCAGCTGCTAGCCTTGTTTTGGTATATGAGTTTGGAGGTTGTTGTTGTTATTGTTCCTGTACAGGCTAGGTTTAGGCGCCAGTAGAAGTATTTTTTTTTCCGGCTTTTGTTTGGGGAAACTCTGTCTGGCCGGCTGTCTTTATGGATCTTGTTTAAAGGGGTGTGCACTTTGTCTTATGTGGGCAGCATGTATTCGTGATTGGCCAGAGAGTGTTGCTCCTTCCGGTGCCTTTTGATATGGGGGTTGTGCAGGATTGTGATGTTCCGGTCTTGCTTCACTGCTTTAGAGGGGGATTTCTACCTTGTTCCCCTATTAATGGGTCCCTTATTTTACAGTTTTCTGATTTGGGAATGAGCATGGCTAGTTTTGAGGGTGATTGGTTATGCATGTGGCTTAGTAAAGGAGTCCACCTTAGCGTCAACATCGATATTATTATGAGATGCAACCCAAGAAAAGTAATGTGCCTCAAAAATATTTCACTAATATGACAGATACATTGAAGGATGGCATCGCACAATAATCCCGACGATGACGCGAGGCGTGGTATCGGAAATGAACACCTCAATGTGAGATCTACCTTTTTAATTTATGCTTATTGTTGTTATAGTTTCTTAAATGCGCACACATACTTTTCAATGATACATGCGTCGCTGGTATGGACAATAAATAATTCTAACTGCATCGTTTATGATATGGCTTTCTTTGAAAGTAAATCAAACGACTTTATTCTGAGGGGAAAATTAAAAGAAAAATTTCATAAACTCATTTATGTAAATGTGTCGACACATAGCAATGGTTAGGGCATATTGAAAATGATGCGCATAAATGTTATTACTGAATGTCCAAATCAGTCGGCCGAAAGGCATCAATGTGTGATGAACGGACTGATTTGGCTATATGAAGACTCAACAGGGTCGGGCCCAACATACTGATGTACGGATTATGGATATTGTTACTGATTCAATTGCCCTAAACATTTCTTATGAATGAAACAAGTAAAGCATGACATAAAAGCTACGGTATACTACGCATATTGATTTATGGTACACTGTTTTATTTAAAATAGCATTCTCGTATAATACTTAATAGTTTTTTTTCATATACATTGCTTACACGAATATGCATCATGTTATATATTCCTCATGACTTGTATGTACAGCAGGTTAAAAAGATAGTTGCTCACTTAGTCTTTCTTAAAGGCTAATGGTTGCTATTTCTAAATTTTTAGGGAAAAGCAGTTCGCAAGCTAAACAACGCTGAATCATCTTTTTCATGTGACGGCCACCACCCCAGAAACTTTTATGTCTTGTGTTTTCTTGTTCAGGTCTATGCCTAGACTTCTGGATAGTATATTACTCTGGATGTTATGTACAATAATGTTTCATAGTCTTTTTGTATTATAGCGTGTTATTGCGACATGATTTAAGTTGTGAGCATATAATGGTTTGTGAATAATAATAGATGGAGATACTCATTGTGATATGGTGGAGTAAGTGTAATCTAAAACGGTATTATTAATTATAAAAGAGAAAATTGAAAATTTAACGGTGTACGGGCCGTTACAATTTAGTGGTATCAGAGCCAGATTTCCCAAAGCCTGGCCGCAATGAGTATCGAAGTAACGAACGAGAGAATATAAACACCTTGACATTATGTATGTAAGAAGTAATTGCCTTTCTTTTGTGATATTTGTTTCAGTTATCTCGGGAGCTTGTATCGAAAGATATGGAAACAGGACAGGGTGAACCACAACTGCCAGTGGAGCAGATTGTAAGTCCACTACCGCAACAACAGGCACAACCTCAATTGACTAATCTGACTCTGATGTTAGCAGAAGCAATTAAAATGGTGCGGGATGTTCCTCCTTCCGTACCAGCTGCAGAGTCATATGTGTCAGGACCAGCAAGACAGTCTGATGTAGATCTAAAGCAATTTTTGGACCTGAAGCCCCCAGCATTTCGGGGTACGCTGTCGCCATTGGAAACGGAAGATTGGATTTCACGTATCGAAACGATCCTTGAAGTGATGCAGTGTACAGAAGACCGAAAGGTAAATTTGGTCATATTTCTCCTTGAAGGGGAGGCTAAGCGCTGGTGGTTGAATGTTCGTGGACGCTTGATGCATCAAGGACAAAGGAACATATCATGGGCTATATTTGTGCGAGAATTTACAAACTGGTTCGTACCAGAGTCGGAGAAAAAGCTGTTACAGGACAAGTTTTTGCGACTAGTCCAAGGACCTCGTTCGGTTTTGGAGTATGAAACGGAGTTTGCCAACTTGGCATTCTATGCTGGAGCTTTTGTTCCAAATGAGAAAGAAAGGTGTCGGCGATTCCAAGAAGGTCTTCGTGATAGCATACGCGTGATACTAGTACTGCTTGAAATACATGAGTACGGGGCCTTGTCCAGAAGGCTCGGTTAATGGAGATCGATGCAGAAAAGACGCAGAGGCGTCGAGAATTTGACAAGAAAAGATCTCAGTGGACTGCAAGTAAGGAATTGTCATCAAAAGCAAGTACCTCCTGGAAATCAGGTGACTCTGGAAAGAAGCCTCGGTCAGTAGAGAGCGGCACGGTGATACAGCCTCAGAGGCAGGAGCAAAGATGTGGGAAATGTGGAAAGGCCCATAAAGGATAGTGTTTGGTGGGCAGTAATGTGTGTTATATGTGTCATCAACCAGGACATCGACAGATGGAATGTCCCAGGAGGAAAGAGGGAGCTAGCGGTTCGCGGAACTTTCCAGGTCCTCAAAGCCAAAGGATATATCAGATGGATGTTTCCAAAGCTAGCGAGTCGGTTGCCTCAACTTTTGTGCCGGTAAGAGTGCCAGAGGAAGAACGATGAGTACAACCTCGTGTGTTTTATTTGAGCCAACAAGAGGCGATCGCTAATGAGACAGTGGTGATAGGTATGCTTTATATTTCAGGTCACCCGACGAAAGTTTTATTTGATACGGGAGCAAGTCATTCGTTTATTTCTTGTACTATATTGCCTACGGTTGCGGCGAAACCTTATATAACTCCAGATGTTCTGCACGTATCATTACCAAATAATCACGTAATACCGTCACAACAACGTATAGTTATTTGGTTTACACTCAATGATAAGGACTTCATGGCAGATTTTGTAGTAATACCACTCACAGAATTTGACATTATCTTGGGCATGGATTGGTTAGCACGACAAGAAGCGGCCATTAATTGTCGAAAGAAGGAAGTAATGATAAGATGTGCGAATCAGAGTGTCACTGTGTTTCGCGGCTTAAACGAAGTGGCTAAAATGTTAATATCTTCACTCAAGGCTTGTAAGAAAATGAAAAAAAGGTGTGAAGCGATGTTAGTGTTGGTCAAAGGAACGTCAGGGGGAAAACATGAAATAGGTAATGTACCCGTGGTATGTGAATTTCCAGAACTTTTTCCCGAGGACCTCCCAGGACTTCCTCCAAAACGAGAAGTGGAATTTGAGATTCACTTAGAAGAAGGGGCAAGACCAGTGGCAAAGACACCGTATAGGATGGCGCCAAAAGAACTCGCCGAATTAAAATGTCAATTACAAGAATTGATCGATAAAGATTTCATTCGCCCCAGCTCTTCTCCGTGGGGAGAGCCAGTGTTATTTGTGAAAAAGAAAGAAGGAACATTACGCTTATGCGTGGATTATCGAGAATTGAATAAGTTGACAGTGAAATATAAATACCCCCTGCCACGCATAGACGATTTATTCGACCAACTTGTACATGCAAGAGTATTTTCTAAAATGGATCTGAGATCAGGATACCATCAACTTTGGATTAAGGAGGGGGATATCTTTAAGACTGCCTTTAGCAGAGATATGGACATTATGAGTTTGTCGTCATGCCGTTTGGACTTACGAATGCCCCTGCAGCGTTTATGGATATGATGAACAGAATCTTTAAGAATTTCCTTGATAAATTTATCATTGTTTTTATCGATGACATTCTTATTTATTCCCCGTCTGAGACAGAGCATGCGCAGCATTTGCGATTAGCGCTGCAAACATTGCAGGAAAATCAATTGTATGCGAAATTCTCGAAATGCGAATTTTGGTTAAAGGAAGTATCATTCTTAGGCCATAGAATTACATAACACGACCTCTCTGTAGATCTTGCGAAGATTGATTCAGTTTTAAAATGGCCACAACCGACGAATGTAACTGAAGTGCGGAGTTTCCTTGGATTGGCAGGGTATTATCGACGATTTGTCAAGGATTTCTCAAAAATTTCCTTACCCTTGACACAGTTAACGCGGAAAAGTGTTCCTTTTCAGTGGAACGAGAATTGCTAAGAGGCGTTTGAAATTTTAAAAGAAAAATTAACGACAACCCCTGTGTTAATACTTCTGTCAGGTACTGAAGGCTTTCAGATCTATAGTGATGCGTCCTATAAAGGCTTGGGATGTGTATTAATGCAGCAAGGTAAAGTGATTGCTTACGCCTCTCGTCAGTTAAAGGATGCTAAAAGAAATTATCCAGTTCATGATTTAGAGCTTGCCGCAGTTATTTTTGCGTTAAAAATTTGGCGTCATTATTTGTATGGGGTAAGGTGTGAGATTTTCACTGACCACAAAAGCTTGAAGTACATCTTTACGCAGAAGGAATTAAACCTCCGTCAGCGGCGGTGGCTGGAATTTATTAAAGATTATGATGTGAACCTTCAGTATCACCCAGGAAAAGTAAATGTTGTAGCTGACGCTTTAAGCCGGAAAGATGTGACAAGTGTAACAACTCTTAACGTGTTTAACGCACAATTAGTGCGAGAATTCGAGCAAATAAAACTAACCCCCATTCTGTCAAACGAGGATAAAAAGCTCCAACTTTTTGAAATGCAAATCAGATATACACTGAAAGATCGAATTCTCGAGGCTCTGCCAAGAGATGGGTATTTGATGGATCTGAAGGAAAAATTAAAAAGTGAGGAATTGCCAAATTTTTCGGAACTGGATGGCCTGTTATTAATGAAGGGAAGAGTTTGTATTCCAAATGTGGACACTCTACGAAAAGATATTTTGTATGAGGCTCATAATACCCCGTATTCCATATATCCTGGTCGAATAAAGATGTACCATGATTTAAAAGAGGATTTTTGGTGGCCGGGATTGAAGATGGATGTAGTCAAGTATATTGCATCCTGTCATACTTGTCAACTTGTTAAAGCTGAACACCAAAAACTCGGAGGATACCTACAATCGTTACCTATACCAGAATGGAAATGGGAGGACATTGCCATGGACTTTGTCATTGGATTACCTCGTAGTAAATCGGGCCATAATGGGATATGGGTCATTATTGATCGATTGACGAAGAGCGCACATTTCATAGCAGTGCGACAGGATGGGCCACCTGAGAAACTGAGTAGTTTATATATTGATAATATTGTGAAGTTGCATGGAATTCCTCGAACGATTATATCTGATCGAGATGGTCGATTCACGTCAGAAAATTGGAAACAAATTCATAAAAGTTTGGGCACAAAATTACAGTTCAGTACAGCTTTTCATCCCCAAACAGATGAGCAATCAGAAAGGACGATCCAATTTTTAGAAGATTTATTGCGAATGGTGGTGCTTGATCTAAAAGGATCATGGGAGAAATATTTGGCGCTTGTGGAATTTTCGTACAACAATAGTTATCAATCTTTTATTCGTATGGCACTGTATGAAGCTTTGTATGGCAGGCGTTGTAGAACGCCTTTAAGTTGGGCTGAAGATGGTGAACGTCATATATATAACAAAGAGAAGGTTGATAAATGGCATGAGAAAATTGTTATCATCCAACAAAGAATGAAAATTGCGCAGGACCGTCAACAAAAATATTTTAATGCTAAGCATCGCAAAGTAGAACTCCAGGTAGGTGATCTGGTTTGCTTAAAAATAAAAACCTTTAAAGGGGTGTCTCGTCAGCGGTGACTGGGAAAACTGAGTCCACGTTACGTGGGACCGTTTCCAATTATTGAGAGACTTAGAGAAGTAGCGTATCGATTAGCACTGTCGGAAGATTTACAGAAACTGCATGATGTTTTTCATGTATCTGCACTGCGAAAGTACGTGCAAGATCCTGAGCAGATAGTTTCAACAAAAAATGTCCAAATTAATGTTGATTTATCAAGCCCAACAGAACCATATCAAATTGTGGGCCGACAACAAAGGCAGTTACGCAATCGAGATGTTAATTTTGTACACATATGGTGGAAAGGTCACCCCCAAGATGAAGCTACTTGGGAGCAGGAAAACACGATGAAAAATATGTTCCCTCACTTTTTCAATGAATTGGAACAATAATATTTTCGAGGCCGAAAATCTATAAGGAGGGAAGAATTGTGACGTGCCGTAAGTTTCAGGTACATTATTTATTTTCAGTAAACAGCTTTATTTTTTTTGTATGGACAAATGAACGTAAACATGACAATTAATTCCCCGATGATGAAACTATAAAAATGAAATCCAACATGGTTCATTATAGCGATATACGTTGGTTTACGTAGCGTGTGTGAAAACAAGGTCGCGCAAAAAGATTTATATACTCGATATTTCTATATAAATATGAAGTTGTCTTCTTTGGGCAATATATGGATTTTGGTACTGATTTGGTTAAAATGATATGAACTTGGTTATGGGTTGGCTACGGAATAAAATTTGTAAAGGGGTTAGCTAGTCTTTGAAGGATTTGTAAAGAGGTTGGCTTTCACTTGATTGTTAGTTAACACTGGTGGCAAAATTGTAATTCTCATGGCATTAGAGGCGGTGGGGAGCTGGATATGTGTCGGTTTCTTTCCCCTCTGCCGCTCGACCGCTCATTCTCTTCTGTATTTCTTCTTGGTGATATCGCAGATAGGGTTTTCGAAATACTTCTTCAACTCCTCTTCTCTCCCTCTCATCTCCTCCGATATTGAGCAGAAATCGATCAGGAGTTCTTCTCCTACTACTGGTTTCACTGTTTGGTGTTGAGTTGGCAGCGCTGGAAGTTGATTGTGGGCTTGTGGTACTTGCATCGGTGCTCGAATTCTTGTTCTTCACTGCCGCCTCACTGTGAGCTCTTCTTCTTTCTTCTTCGTTTAATTATTTTTGTGCTGGGTTGTGAATCTGGAACTTGTCAGCTAGGATTTCTGTTTTCGTTTGGTATCGGCAGGGTTGGGGGTGGCTTTCATGTGGGATTTGGTCTTGTGTTGTTGTTGCTTTGGGTTGTGCTAGCTGTTACTGATCTCACTGTGGATTGGGGTTTCAATCCAGTTAGCTGGCTGTTGAATTTGGGTTGATTTTGGCCGGCAGCTGTTAGCCTTGTTCTGGTATGTGAGTTTGGAGGTTGTTGTTGTTATTGTTCCTGTATAGGCTAGGTTTAGGCGCCAGTAGAAGTATTTTTTTTTCCGGCTTTTGTTTGGGGAAACTCTGTCTGGCCGGCTGTCTTTATGGATCATGTTTAAAGGGGTGTGCACTTTGTCTTATGTGGGCAGCATGTATTCGTGATTGGCCAGAGAGTGTTGCTCCTTCCAGTGCCTTTTGATATGGGGGTTGTGCAGGATTGTGATGTTCCAGTCTTGCTTCACTGCTTTAGAGGGGGATTTCTACCTTGTTCCCCTATTAATGAGTCCCTTATTTTACAGTTTTCTGATTTGGGAATGAGCATGGCTAGTTTTGAGGGTGATTGGTTATGCATGTGGCTTAGTAAAGGAGTCCACCTTAGCGTCAACATCGATATTATTATGAGATGCAACCCAAGAAAAGTAATGTGCCTCAAAAATATTTCACTGATATGACAGATACATTGAAGGATGGCATCACACAATAATCCCGACGATGACGCGAGGCGTGGTATCGGAAATGAACACCTCAATGTGAGATCTACCTTTTTAATTTATGCTTATTGTTGTTATAGTTTCTTAAATGCGCACACATACTTTTCAATGATACCTGTGTCGCTGGTATGGACAATGAATAATTCTAACTGCATCGTTTATGATATGGATTTCTTTGAAAGTAAATCAAACGACTTTATTCTGAGGGGAAAATTAAAAGAAAAATTTCATAAACTCATTTATGTAAATGTGTCGACACATAGCAATGGTTAGGGCATATTGAAAATGATGCGCATAAATGTTATTACTGAATGTCCAAATTAGTCGGCCGAAAGGCATCAATGTGTGATGAACGGACTGATTTGGCTATATGAAGACTCAACAGGGTCGGGCCCAACATACTGATGTACAGATTATGGATATTGTTACTGATTCAATTGCCCTAAACATTTCTTATGAATGAAACAAGTAAAGCATGACATAAAAGCTCCGGTATACTACGCATATTGATTTATGGTACACTGTTTTATTTAAAATAGCATTCTCGTATACTACTTAATAGTTTTTTTTCATATACATTGCTTACACGAATATGCATCATGTTATATATTCCTCATGACTTGTATGTACAGCAGGTTAAAAAGATAGTTGCTCACTTAGTTTTTCTTAAAGGCTAATGGTTGTTATTTCTAAATTTTTAGGGAAAAGCAGTTCGCAAGCTAAACAACGCTGAATCGTCTTTTTCATGTGACGGCCACCACCCCAGAAACTTTTATGTCTTGTGTTTTCTTGTTCATGTATATGGCTAGACTTCTGGATAGTATATTACTTTGGATGTTATGTACAATAATGTTTCAGTCTTTTTGTATTATAGCGTGTTATTGAGACATGATTTAAGTTGTGAGTATATAATGGTTTGTGAATAATAATAGATGGAGATACTCATTGTGATATGGTGGAGTAAGTGTAATCTAAAACGGTATTATTAATTGTAAAAGATAAAATTGAAAATTTAACGGTGTACGGGCCGTTACATCCCGACGCGTCGCCGGAGAGCCCGCTGAAGGAGATGACCAGCAAGGGCCGGAAAGGTGGCGAGGGCCCCTCTTCTACGGCGGCGATCTCCCCTCCTCCATCGGCGAAGAGGGAGGCCCGCGAGCGCGCGCCGCCGAAGCAACACCCCCTCTTCAACTTTGGCGGGCAGTGGAAGGACTCGGCGGGCGAGCCCATGCTGCAGTGGGATGAGATCGCTCATCGAGTCTCCATCTCCACCCTGCACCCCTTCTGGCACGACCGCGAGCCCGCCACCGGTCACGCCTATGCTCTCGGCTTCGACCTATATGGCCGCAAGGATGCCGAGGTCTACAAGAAGATGACCCTCCGGCAGCTCGGCCATGAGGACTTGCAGGCCCACCTGCGGACCCTGGAGCTCCACCACATGCTGGAACGCCGCAGCTTTGCCCTCAGCCACCAACTCCAAAAGGCTGAGCAGGCTCGCGACATCGCCAAGGATAAGGTCACTGACTAGGCGAGGCAGCTCGGCATAGCGGAGGGTCTACTCGCCCAAGCCGCTGGCGGGCTGGTAAGTGTCAAGCACTACCCCCTCTTTTACTTAGAACATTCTGCGCTGATATCAAACCGAATTCTTCTTTACCAGGATGCCAAGGCCGCAGGGGATCTTCAGGCTCGCAATGCCGAGCAAGGGGAGGAGATCAGCCTGCTGCGCGCTCGTCTCGCCGAGCTGGAGGGCGCGAACATGAAGCTGAAGGAGGAGAATCAGCACCTCCTCCGCGAGGTCCGCCACCAGGCGGAGATCTTCTTCCCGGCTCGCAACGCCGACCCTACTCTCCCCTACAAGAGCCCGCGGATCTTCGGCAAGCGCGACCTCACCGAGAGACTAAGGATCAACTCCATCCAAGCTGTCGAGTGCACCCTCCAAATGATGAAGGATTCAGGGGTGCTGGTGGAGGGATGCGAGGAGATCTCTGCCCGGGACCTGATGCCGAGCTTGTTCCCGGCAATGCCGCCCAACGAGAAGGAAGACAGCTTGGACGCGATGTTCAGGAAGAGCTTCCCGGATCAGTCGGGTGAAGGCGAGGACTAGTCCGGCGGGGGGGGGGGGGGGGGCGAGGACGGAACTTATACATTTTCTTCTTCCTTTTTTGCTTACTCGCCGAGGCGAGCTCCCTGTAAACATTTTGTAAACACTGTTATCTAATGAAAGATTTTTTATCATACCCGTGCCTCTTTTCTTTCCTTTCTCTTTTTTGTACTTTGTTTGTTACACTCTGTATATTCGCGAGTGCTTCCCTATGCGACCTCGCATAGGCAGGTTTCGCGAGTAGGGTAGTCATGTGTGCGCACCCGTGGGTACATGCGTTTTGAATGCTTGTCGAGCTCCAGCCGATCCAGGAGCAAGCTTCTCTCCGCCCTTGTCATGCCACCTTAGCTCGCCCGCGAGCCATCCAGGTCGAACTCAGAAAGAAGAGAAAATCTTCTAAGTAAAATAGGCAGAGTGGTGAAGTGTCCCGGCCTGGCTCACCCTCCTTCAGCGAGACCCGAGCTCGCCACCTCCTTGCCGATGCCGAGCTGGGGCTGGCCAGTCTGAACTTGCTCGTGCCGAATCCTCTTGTTGATGCCGAGCTGAATTAGGCGAGTCCGAGCTCGCCTATGCAGAACCTCTTCCCCTTTGTTCCTTGGTACTTGAAACTTCTTGACATTTTCCTGGCGATTTCAAGGCTGACACCATCGAGCGACTTCCAGCCCTGCCAGCTAGGCGAGAGCCTGGCAGTGGGATCTGCTCGAGGCCAAGGATGACACCGAGTGACTTCCTGCTCTGCCAGCTAGATGAGAGCCTGACAGCGGGATCTGCTCGGGGTCCAAAAACATTCCATCGAGTGACTTCCTGCCCTACCAGCTAGGTGAGAGCCTGACAGCGGGATCTGCTCGAGGCCAAAGATGACACCGAGTGACTTCCTGCCCTGCCAGCTAGGTGAGAGCCTGGCAGCGGGATCTGCTCGGGGTCCAAAATCATTCCATCGAGTGACTTCCTGCCCTGCCAGCTAGGTGAGAGCCTGACAGCGGGATCTGCTCGAGGCCAAGGATGACACCGAGTGACTTCTTGCCCTGCCAGCTAGGTGAGAGCCTGGCAACGGGATCTGCTCGGGGTCCAAAATCATTCCATCGAGTGACTTCCTGCCCTACCAGATATGTGAGAGCCTGACAGCGGGATCTGCTCGGGGTCCAAACACATTCCATCGAGTGACTTCCTGCCCTGCCAGCTAGGTGAGAGCCTGACAGCGGGATCTACTCGAGGCCAAGGATGACACCGAGTGACTTCCTGCCCTGCTAGCTAGGTGAGAGCCTGGCAGTGGGATCTGCTCGGGGTCCAAAATCATTCCATCGAGTGTCTTCCTACCCTACCAGCTAGGTGAGAGCCTGACAGCGGGATCTGCTCGAGGCCAAGGATGACACCGAGTGACTTCCTGCCATGCCAGCTAGGTGAGAGCCTGGCAGCGGGATCTGCTCGGGGTCCAAACATATTCCATTTCTCCACACAGGCTAGCTATGACAGTACTGAAGTGTTGAAGAAATTTATTACAGTCAAAGTATCGCTTACATGTATCAGGGAAAAAACGTTGTAAGTCATCAACACTCCAGGTGAGACTCAGGGTCTCGCCCTCTACATTTTGGAGTCGATAGCCTCCCGATTTTAGAGCCTCCTTTACAATAAACGGTCCTTCCTAGCTGTGGTTGAGCTTTCCTACTGAGGCCGACCTCCCCGCTGCATCCACCTTCTTCAGCACCAAGTCCCCTTCCATGAACTGCTTGACCTTGACATGCTTGTCAAAGTACTTGGCCATTCTCTTTTTTATCTCCTTCTGTTGGATAGCGGAAAGGTCCCTCAGCTCTTCCACCATGTCAAGGGAGAACCTCAGCTCCTCCTCGTTCTCTGCTTGCCATTCTTCTCGGCTTTCCTTGGCCGCAACGACTCGAGGCATTTGGACTTCAAATTCCACGGGGAGTACTGCCTCGCACCCATGAGAGAGCTTGAAGGGGGTCTCTCCAGTAGCCATGTTGGGGGTGGTTCTTAGGGCCCAGAGAACTGCGGGAAGCTGATCCACCCAGCTCCCCTTCAAATTTTCCACCTTCTTCTTGAGGAGGTTGGCGATGATCTTGTTCGTGGCCTCTACCTGCTCGTTGCTCCTGGGGTGATGGACCGAGGCGAACCTGAGGTTGATTCCAAGCTACTCGCAGAAACTAGTGAACTCGGCACTGGAGAACTGGGGCCCGTTGTCCGTGACGATGGCCTGGGGCAGCCCATGGCGGCAGATGATCTCCCCCCAAACAAAGTTCCTGATAACCTGGGAAGTCACCTTGGCCAGCGCCTTCACCTCCAACCACTTGGAGAAGTAGTCGATCATTACTAGGAGGAACCTCCTTTGACCACTGGCCTGGGGGAATGACCCAACCAAATCCATTCCCCAAATTACAAAGGGCTAGGGGGCCGTGATGCTTTTGAGTCGCTGGGCCGGCTGTAGCTGGAGGGGGGCAAACAGCTGGCACTTATGTCATCTTCTTGCAAATTATGTGGCATCTTGGCTTAGGGTGGGCCAAAAGTGTTGGGTACATTGAAAATGTGTACCAGATTTGAAGAAGCCTCACCCTACTCAATGATATGCATCAAGGTTTATTTGATGTGTTTTGAGTTTATATGTGCAGGTTAAGTAACTGCAGGATTGCAGGAAAAATTCTAAGTCCATATGTCGACACCTTGAGAAGCAGTGTCGACACTTATGAAGGATTGTGTCGACACTGGAGAAAAGCTGTGTCGACACTTGGAGTAGATTGTGTCGACACTTGGAAAGGCTTTGTCGACACCAGAAGAAATAGTGTCGACACCAGGAGGCTGTGTCGACACACTGAGAAGCAAAGTCGACATCAACTATGTCGACTCCAGAAGGCAGTGTCGACACACAGGGATACTTAGTCGACATCAAATGTGTTGACACTTAAAGGCAGTGTCGACACACAGAAGTATTTATCAACATCAACTGTGTCGACACACATGACTTGTGTCGACACTCAGTAAGCTTCAACAAAGTTTTAGTGGTAAAGTACTTGTGTCGACACACAGGACTTGTGTCAACACACTGCAAGTTTCAACTATGTTAAAGAAGTACTTGTGTCGACACATTCAATCAGTGTCGACACATTCAACATAAGACTGAGTCGAGAAGCTGTTACAACAACAAAAGGAGTTGTGTCGACACCACCAAGGCTAGTGTCGACACTTAGTCCACTTGTATCGACACTTAGTCTATTTGTGTCGACACATAATGAAGATCAGTCTCGACACTTTCAGACAGAGAAAGTGATTTCAAGAAGTGACTGGATGACTTGACAACTGCCATTGCCAACCGGGCAACTACTACTGTCAGAGCTGTCAAAAGGTTGTTAAAAACCGGATCAGCCGGTTACCATGGAGGAAGACTATATAAAGGTTTTCTCCTTCAACAGAAAGTGATGATCAGTTACAACCAATAGAAGAACTAACAATAACTGAGAGAGAAGTAATTATACAGAAGATTTTCGACAGAAGATCTAGAAGAAGTTGGAGAGAGAGAGCTCCATCTAAGAAGAGCAGGTGTTGAACCAAGCTGCTAAGTAAGATTCAGATTGAGATCTGAATCTCAAGTCAGAAGCTGATTGAAGATCAACTTCTCAAGAGTTCAACCCTACTAAGTTCAGATTCAAGAAGCTTTGAAGAAAGCTAAGAATGGTTGATCTCTGCCAAGTTCTTACAAGAACTCATAAAGAAGCCAGCCATCCCTTCTCTCTCTATCTGGGTGGTGGTGTATTACTTTGTAAACATAATTTTCTGTAGGATCTTTATAGATCTGAGCTGTAAGCCTATCTTATAAAGGCTGAGTGTAAGAGATTTAGATCTCTGAGTGTAGGTCTTATTGAAGACTGAGTGGTAGGGCCTTGAGCCTGAGTTGTAGGAGACTGTGTTCTCTGAGTGTAAGCCTTGGTGAAGGCTGAGGGAGGGATGTTTGCCTGAGTTGTAGGAGTGGGGATACTCTGAGTTGTAGGAACCTAGTTTTTGTTCTGAGCTGCTGTAAGATCTGAGGATCTGAGAAGAAGTGTAGAAGTTAGGACGAATCTAGTACACTACTAGATAGGCGAAGGGGGAAAGTGGATGTACCCAGACCTTGGGGAACCACTATAAAAATCTATGTGCACTCTGGGTTGTGTTATTTCTGTGAATATTTCTGTGATAGCTGTAGAATTTGTAAATGCTGCATAATTAACAGAACAGATTGTCTGCCTTAAAAGCAAAAGAAAAAATACATCTATTCACCCCCCTCTAGGTGGTTAGGCACTATTTCTTTCAAGTGGTATCAGAGCCAGGTTGCTCAAAGAAGTACTTAATAGTTAGAGTGAGATCCTTAAGGCAGAATTCTAGATCAAGAAATCAAGAAAATGGGTTCTGGTGAGAATCATAAGGAGCTAGGGTCTATGAAATTACCCATATACAGAAAGGAGATCTTTGGCATCTGGAAAGAAAGGGTCAGGCTGTTTATGGAGGCTTCTGATCCAAGGATCTACATCATAGTGAAGGAAGGTCCTTATGTTTCAGTGAAGATTTCAGTTATAGATGCTAACTAAAGCATTCCCAAGGACTATTCAAAAATGACCAAGGATGAGATTATCTTGGCCACTATGGATAAGAGGGCCCAAAATATCATAGTGAGTGTCATTGATGATTCTACCTTTCAGAATTTGATTCACTGCAAGACTTCAAAGGAAATGTGGGATACTTTGATAGTCTATATGGAAGGGTCTGAAGAAGTAAGACAAGACAGAAAATCTATGCTAAACCAGGAATATGAAAGTTTCAGACAAGGGAAATCTGACAGCATAACTGAGTGTTACAAAAAGTTCTATAGGATAGTGAATGAGTTGATGTCCTATGGAAGAATCTTCAGCACATATGAGCTGAATGATAAATTTCTGAGATCCCTGACCAAAGATTGGGATACTAAGATTTGTGCCATTAGAGAAGTGGCCAAACTTGCAGAAATTTCTCCTCCAACCTTGTTTGGAAAGTTGTTATCTTATGAGATGCAACTAATGGCTAGGAAAGAGGAAGATAAGAGTACAAAAGGTGAGCATAGAGAAAAATCTGTGGCCTTCAAGGTTGAAGCCACTAAGAAAAGCAGGAGGATGTCTCCATCACCTCCTAAGATTGTTGCTGAAACTGCTTCAGAAAATTCAGACAACCAGAATTCAGACAGCAGTGACTCTGATGAAGATTTTGCAACATTTACTAGACAGTTTCAGAGATTTCTGAAGAAGAGGCAGTGGAAGTCTAAGCCTTCCACATCTAAGCCTAAGGATGATTACTATCAAAAGAGGAAATCATCCAGGAAAGACAGAAGCAAGTCTAAGCTAAACAAGTCTACAACATCAAAGATTGTTTGCTACTGTTGTAATAGGCCTGAACATGTAGTGGCTTAATGTCCAGATAAAAGAAAAGAGACTGTAGATAAAAAGAAGTGTCAACAGCAGAGCAAGAAGGAGAAGTCCTTTGTTGCTAAGAAGGAGAAGACCTTGTCAGATCAATCTACTTCAGAGTCAGAATCTGAAGCTGAGGCTTACATTGGTCTGTTTACTGCATATGAATAAGAAGAGTT
Organism: Platanthera guangdongensis; assembly: GCA_039583875.1. NCBI lineage: Eukaryota > Viridiplantae > Streptophyta > Magnoliopsida > Asparagales > Orchidaceae > Platanthera > Platanthera guangdongensis. The sequence goes on from CM077147.1 coordinate 170,200,081, forward strand.
CTTACAAGTGCTGAACTCTATATATGAACAAGAAGACCATCAGTGCAAGGGACTGATGGTTGTATCAGAAGAAGACAAGTGTCAAGATCAGCCTGGTCCAAGTAAGGTACAATGTCTTTTAGATTGCAGTACTGAGTCAGAGTCAGCAACATCTGCATCAAGTGATGTGGATGGATCTGAGTCTGAAGGTGATATTCATCAACTGATTGATGAATATAGAGATCTATTGCAGGCACTTAAGAAGAGAAAAAATCTGGTCAAAACACTGATAAAGGAAATTGCTGATCTTAAGATGGCTGCATCTGATTCAGATAAGTTGCTGGATCAGAAATTGAATGAGATAGCCAGACTGAAAAATATTACTGTTATTCAGATGGGTACTATGACATTTAAGAATGATCAGATTGGAAATCTGGAGGTTAGTCTTTAGAAAGAGAAAGAAATTATAGTCAGTTTTTCTAAACCAAAATCTATGTTACCCTTGATTGATGAGTTTGTACCTCAAAAGGGTAAGGTTGGATTAGGATTTAAGAAAACTGCATGGACTACTAGGTCCAAATCTAAAGGCAAAGCCCCAGCACAAAACAAGAAGCCTATTGTAGATAATTCAGCTAGGGTTGTACCTAAACAAAGGTATAACAAATTTGAGTGCTGGTGTTGTGGCAAGTTAGGCCACTTTGCCTTAGATTGTTGGCACAATTCTAGTGTCAAGGAGAGTAGCAAACTGCCTGCTAGAAGAGCTACAGGTAGTTTTGTTAAAGTTCAGACTAACTTGCAACAAGGACCCAAAAGTTATTTGGGTTCTAAGGTTAAGTAATCTGTGTTGCAGGTAAGTCCAAGTTGTCATGCCCCAATATGGTACTTGGACAATGGATGTTCCAGACATATGACTGGAACAAGGGGGTTACTGAAGGACTACACACTTATAAAGGATGGCCCTAAAGTTACCTTTGGTGGTTCAGAAAAAGGAATCATCAAAGGCTTTGGTAACATTTCTAGTAATCAGATTACTATCACTCAAGTGGCCTATGTAAAGGGTTTGAAACACAACCTCATTAGCATAAGTCAGCTGAGTGATTTAGGATATGACATCTCATTTGTCAAGAATGGTTGTCATATCAAAAGGTCAAGTGATCAAAAGATCATTTTGACAGGTTATAGAAAAAGGAATGTTTACCGTCTTGACTTTGTGTGTGAGAACAATGTTTCTCCTATTTGTCTTGTAGCTGATGAGAGAGTTTCTCATTGTGTCAAATGTCATAAGAGGCTAGTCCATCTTAATTACAAGACTTTTGGCCAACTCTTTAGCAAAGAGTTAGTGAGGAATGGTCCTCAAGTTAAGTGTATAAATGATGGGATATGCTCAGCTTGTCAACAAGGCAAGTAGACCAAATCGACCTTTCATAGCCTTGAAATCAAGGATCCTGTGAGGTGTCCGTACCTCTTGCATATGGATCTATTTGGTCCTATGCCAGTTCATAGTCTAGGTAGGAAGGTCTACACATTTGTGGTGGTAGATGACTATTCTAGATATTCCTGGGTGTTCTTTCTAAGACAAAAGTCTGAAATCCCAACTGTCTTATATAGTTTTGTTAAACAAATTCAGAATGAGTTGAACAGTACAGTAGTCAAAATCAGAAGTGACCATGACACTGAATTTCAGTCTGAAAGTATGATAAGATTATGTGAAGATTTTGGGATTTTTCAGGAATTTTCCTCACCTAGAACACCTCAGCAAAATGGTATTGCTAAAAGGAAGAATAGAACATTGATAGAGGCTGGTAGAACTCTATTGAGTGACACATCTCTCCCAGAGTATTTCTGGGCTAAGGCAGTAAATACTGCATGTCATGTGATCAATAGGGCTATTATCACCAAGGGCCACAAAAAGACTCCCTATGAGATTGTGAAGCGCTGAAAACCAAATTTATCCTATTTCAGGATCTTTGGTTGCAAGTGTTATATACTTAACAATGACAAGTCTTATATAACCAAGTTTGCTGTCAAATCCCAAGAGGGGATATTTGTTGGGTACAGCAACAATAGTAAGGCTTATAGAGTCTACAACTTGATTACTCAAGTTGTAGAAGAGTATGTACATGTAGTCTTTGATGAAACAAGACTAATTAACTATGAGTTGCCAAGTAGAGTTTGCAGTTCTACAGGTGTAACTGAGAAGATGGACAAGCTTACCATTATAGTAGACTCTACTGCAAATCAAGAAGTGGAAAATGGTGACTGTTGTCCAGGGGGAGAACAAGTCTCTCCTGATGCTGAAGAAAATTAAGAGGTGCAGTATAATGAAGAGGCTGAAGGTGTACAAGCTGAAGATAGACTACCTCCAGCTAATAGAAATTTGAAGGATCATCTAGCAAATCAGATTATTGGTGATCCAAGACAAGGAGTGCAAACAAGGAGCAAGAACCTGAACACAATTCTTTGTTCTAGCTTCCTGTCACAAGTGGAGCCAAAGAAATTTGAAGAAGCAGTTCTAGACCCACATTGGATTGATGTAATGCAAGAGGAGCTGAATCAATTCAGAAGATGCAAGGTCTGGAAGCTTGTTCCTAAACCAAAAGATCACAACATCATTGGAACAAAGTGGATCTTTAGGAACAAATTGGATGAGAATGGAATCATTGTGAAGAATAAAGCTAGACTTGTTGCAAAAGGATACAAGCAGAAAGAGGGTATTGATTTTGATCAAACTTTTGCCCCAGTAGCAAGACTGGAGGCAATCATGATGTTTCTTGCTTATGCAACATATCAAGGTTTCAAGGTATTCCAAATGGATGTGAAATCAACATTCCTGAATGGAAATTTAAAGGAAGAAGTCTATGTAGAGCAGCCCTCAGGTTTTGTTGATCCTCTCAAACCTGATTATGTTTATAGACTTAGGAAGGCATTGTATGGGTTGAAATAAGCCCCAAGGGCTTGATATGAAACCCTGTCTAGTTTCCTCATTGAGAACAAATTCTCAAGGGGAAAAATAGACAAGACTCTATTCCTTAGAGAATCTAAAGGAAAGATAATCCTAGTCCAAATGTATGTTGATGACATAATATTTGGGTCTACTAAAAGTTATCTTTGCAAAAAGTTTGCAAAACTTATGCAAGGAAAATTTGAAATGAGCAGTATGGGGGAACTTAAGTTCTTCTTGGGTCTCCAAGTAAGACAGACTGATGATGGCTTGTCCATATGCCAATCTAAGTTCACCCTGGAGTTAATTAAGAAATATTGTATGGAATCATCCACTACCATGAGAACTTCTATGGGGGCAGGTGTTTCTCTTAGCAAAGATGATGCAGGAAAACCTGTAGATGAAACTTTGTATAGAGGTATAGTTGGCTCCCTCTTGTATTTGACTGCTAGTAGACCAGATATCATGTATGCTACATGTGTCTGTGCTAGGTACCAAGCATGCCCTAAAGAATCTCATCTGACTGCTGTCAAAAGAATTTTGAGATATCTTAAGGGCACACCTTATCTAGGCCTTTAGTACCCTAGGAATGGAGATTTTCTACTGATATGCTATTCAGATGTAGATTTTGCAGGCTGTAAAGAAGATAGAAAGAGTACTACAGGTACCTGTTAGTTTCTAGGAGGAAGATTGATATCTTGGAGCAGTAAGAAGCAGACCAGTGTGACAATCTCCACAGCTGAGTCAGAATATATGGCTGCAGGAAGCTGCTGTGCACAATTATTGTGGATTCAACACCAGCTAGAAGACTATGGTATTCAAGTAAGTAGAACACCTTTGCTTTGTGATTTTACTAGTGCAATTTCTATAGCTAATAATCCTGTCTCACATAGTAGGACTAAGCACATAGAAATTAGATACCATTTTCTTAGAGAACATGTAGAGAAGGAGGACATTTCATTAGAATATGTCAAAACAGATTTTCAAATTGCTGATATGTTTACTAAGCCTCTAGATGAAACCAAGTTCAATAAGTTTAAAATTGAATTAGGAATGTTAAACTTAGAATAGTTTCATAAAATTGGCTAAGTAAAATGGTGTCGACACAAGGAGTTTTCTGTGTCGACACATAGAAGTGGTGTCCACATTTCAGAGAAATGATGTCGACACATCTAGAAAGTCTGTGTCGACACTTCAGAGAAATAGTGTCGACACATCTAGAGTAGGTGTAGACACATCCAAAAGTGGTGTCGACACTTAGGTTCAACACAAAATTCATCAAATTAAGTATCGACTAATCGTCGAACGCAGATTTATTTGTGTCGACACATCATAATTGGTGTCGACACATACAGGTCAACACCGTTGTCGAAGACTTAAGTAGTAAGTGTCGACACTTTTCAACAGTGTCGACACATTTAGAGTATTTTGACGCGCCTTTTCACCTTCGATTTTAGAAAGGTATAAATAGGTCTTCAACAGTGTTTGTCGACACGCTTTCAAAAGTTTCGAAACCAAAACTTTGTGTCGACATCTCTCTCATCTCAATTCAAGATTTCTCCAAACCCTAATGGTGCCCAAGCTTGAAGAGAATGTCAATGAAGGATACGAGCTAGTACGACATGCCTTTGACGATGCGGAATCAGAAATTAAGGAAGTAGTAACCCTAATTACAGAGAATGGGTTGGAGTATCTAGTTTCTGAGCAAACCAAGATTTGGAAGAAGGAAGTACTCGAATTATTTGGTGCAGCTATTCTTGATGAAACTGGACTCAAGATTAAATCCATAGTCCATGGAGAAAAAGTAAAACTCACCCAGAAGAGTCTAAGAAAAGTTTTACATCTACCAAGAACTAAAGAGGAAGAAGATGTACCTACATCTAAAATAAGGGAGACACTGCAATGGTGTGGACTAGATTCCACCATGAAGATTGGTTCAGTTTTTAACAAGAAAGGCATGAACATGCAAGGCAAGTTCTTGTTTGAAGTAGTAGGAAAGATGATTCTATGCAAGCCAGGTGGGCATGATAGGATATCAGCTCACATGTTCAGCTTAATGACAAGGATCATTTTTAAACTAAAAACTGATTGTTTAGCAGTGATATTTGAGAAGATTAAGGAAAGTCTGAAGAAGCCCAATCTGGGTAGAATTATGAGTTTATACTTAGCTAGAAGTATTCAAGAAGTCATGAACCAAGCTGCTGGTTCTAAAATTAATCATATGAGGAGGATGGATATCAGGATAATCTCAAGGTGGGATAGGGTGTTAACAAAGGACATGCCTACTCCAGAGAAGGAAGTTCCTCAACAGAAGAAGAAGAAGAAAGCCATAGTGGCTCCTGGATCCTCCAGTAGTTCAGAGGAATAAGTTGTTTTCAGTTCAAATGAGGAAGAAGCAGATAATACTAGAAGGTTACCAGTAAGGACTGAAGATGCACAGAGGCAGGGGGAGCAACCATCTGCTAGCCCCATTCACCTGGATCCACTCTAGGGGGAGCCTCAACATGTGGATGAGCCAACTCACTTAGACAGTGAAATGGCAACTCAGACAATCCTTGAGGTAATACATGAAGTTAATCAATCAATTTTTCATATTGAGGGTGTAGTATTAACTGAGTCTTTAATTGATATTGATCAAAAACTCAGTTAAGTAGTCAACTACAAGATGTTGTCATGGAAGACACATCAGTTGCTGATAATGCTCCTGAGATAAGAAAATCTCCAGTCCCTACTCAACAGGAGTTCACCCTAGAAGAGATGTTCCCTGATTTGGTACAGACTAATTATGAGGGAGAGAAGGCAGTTTTTGAGGGGGAGAAGGTAGATATTGAGGGGGAGCATGTAAGATCTCAGGAGGAGACTGCAAGGAATGATGAGGAGCTACTAAGGACTGAGAAGGATTTGCCTCCTAGTCCTAAAGATAGGGTAGACATTGCTAGTACTTCTGCTTCTGAGGATGAAGAAGCTGCTAGAGCAAAGAAAAGAAAGCTTATGGTATTCAAAAGAAGGAGTCAAAGCTACAAGAAAGCACTGCAAACAGTTGCTCCTCAGCCTGCTCCAACAACAGATTATAGTTCTTTATTGGTATCTATGCAAGTAAAGTTGGATGAGCAAAGGATTGCAATGGAGAAGTATATGGATGAGATACACAAAGATCTCCAATTCTCCTTGGCTTCAGATATAAAATCTATAAGATTTGAGGTGAATCAAAACAAGAAGGAAATGACTGACTATTTCCACAAAGGGGGCAATGCAGTGGTTTTCCTTGCTACTCATCAAGAGAAGATAAAGACACAAGTTGATGACATGGCAGTAAAAGAAGGATATATGTTGGAAAATCAGCTTAGGATGAATGACAATCTGACTGCCTCACATAATGCTATAGTAACTAAAATGAAGAATATAGCTAATGCCCAAACTGAGGCTAGGACTACAGCGAAAGAAGAGTTTGATAAGCAGTTATAAGAAAGCCTAACTGCTGTTAAAACTGCAATTGAAGATTCTCAAAAGGCTATTACTGCAAAACTCCAGAAGTTAAAACCTTTTTATAAAGATGGTGTTAACTATCTGAATACTCAGATCAGATTTCAGAAGGATGATCTTAGGGATCATATAGAAAGAGAAGTCATAAAGGGGGAGAGGGTATTAGTCAAAGCTGGATCTGACCATGCTAAATGGATTTCCAATAGCATCAGAGCCACACTTGGTTATCCTCCCCTGTGTGATGATGACAATGTTGCTGAATCTGGGATCAACCCTGCTGTTTTTGGAGGTGAGCAAGCTGAAGTTGCACAAGTGATCTATGCTCCAGCAGATTATGAGATGATACATCAAGAGGTACAATCTATGTACAGCCCTCCTGAGGGTAATCAGAATATTATTTTTGAAAAAGTAGATAAGCCTATGCCTGAGGAAGTTTTGACCAAAGAGAAAGAATCTCAATTATCTAAGAAGAGATTCAGAGAACAGGCAGAGTTAAGGCCTGATTTTGAACAGTGAAGCCCAACTTCTAGAAATATTATACTGACTGCTTGGAAGGCTGCAAAGGATAATATCCTAGAGAGGGGCAAATGGTATTCTGAGCAAGAGTGGAGAAAACATGAAGCCAGGCAAGAAGACATAGTGTAGTATAGAAGAAAGGCTAAACTTGGGAAGCTACCTCCTAATGCACAGGAGCCTAGCAAGTATTTCCCTAAGCCTTATCATTATTTTGAAAGACAAAAGATAAGGGCTGAAGAACAGAAGAAGAAAAATCTTAAAGGCAAGAAGCCTGTTGATGACACTTATGCTCCAGTTCAAGCCAAGATCCAGTCAGGCAAGGGCATTGTCATCAAGGAGCCAGAGCAGCCATAGAATAGAATTTTCTTAAGTTTACAACTTTGTAATCATTTATGTTAAAATCCATGTAAACTTTTGATTGAAGAAACTTTTGATAGTTGAAACAAATCTTTTATGAATGCTCATTGTGTTAGCATTATAATTTTGTGATGAAATATTTTATATGCTTTGTTTCAGTATTTACCCTGTCATATATTGTTGTTATACATCATAATGTATTTTTGTTATGAATGGTGTATATCATTGACTAAGGGTTATGACTTCTCCAAATAGGGGGAGATTGTTGGGTACATTGAAAATGTGTACCAGATTTGAAGAAGCCTCACCCTACTCAATGATATGCATCAAGGTGTATTTGATGTGTTTTGAGTTTATATGTGCAGGTTAAGTAACTGCAGGATTGCAGGAAAAATTCTAAGTCCATGTGTCAACACCTAGATAAGCAGTGTCGACACTTATGAAGGCTTGTGTCGACACTGGATAAAAGCTGTGTCGACACTTGGAGTAGATTGTGTCGATACTTGGAAAGGCTTTATCGACACCAGAAGAAATAGTGTCGACACCAGGAGGCTGTGTCGACACACTGAGAAGCAAAGTCGACATCAACTGTGTCGACACCAGAAGGCAGTGTCGACACACAAGGATACTTAGTCGACATCAAATGTGTCGACATTTAAAGGCAGTGTCGACACACAGAAGTATTTGTCAACATCAATTGTGTCTACACACAGGACATGTGTCGACACTCAGCAAGCTTCAACAAAGTTTTAGTGGTGAAGTACTTGTGTCGACACACAGGACTTGTGTCGACACACTACAAGTTTCAACTATGTTAAAGAAGTACTTGTGTCGACACATTCAATCAGTGTCGACACATTCAACAGAAGGATGTGTCGAGAAGCTGTTACAACAACAAAAGAAGTTGTGTCGACACCACCAAGGCTAGTGTCGACACTTAGTCCACTTGTGTCGATACTTAGTCTATTTGTGTTGACACATAATGAAGATCAGTCTCGACACTTTCAGACAGAGACAGTGATTTCAAGAAGTGACTGGATGACTTGACAACTGCCATTGCCAACCGGTCAACTACTACTGTCAGAACTGTCAGAAGGTTGTTAGAAACCGGATCAGCCGGTTACCATGGAGGAAGACTATATAAAGGCTTTCTCCTTCAACAGAAAGTGATGATCAGTTACAACCAATAGAAGAACTAACAATAACTGAGAGAGAGAGAAATTATACAAAAGATTTTCGACAGAAGATCTAGAAGAAGTTGGAGAGAGAGAGAGCTTCATCTAAGAAGAGCAGGTGCTAAACCAAGCTGCTAAGTAAGATTCAGATTGAGATATGAATCTCAAGTCAGAAGCTGATTGAAGATCAACTTATCAAGAGTTCAACCCTACTAAGTTCAGATTCAAGAAGCTTTGAAGAAAGCTAAGAGTGGTTGATCTCTGTCAAGTTCTTGCAAGAACTCATAAAGAAGCCAGCCATCCCTTCTCTCTCTATCTGGGTGGTGGTGTATTACTTTGTAAACATAATTTTCTGTAGGATCTTTATAGATCTGAGTTGTAAGTCTATCTTATAAAGGCTGAGTGTAAGAGATTTAGATCTCTGAGTGTAGGTCTTGTTGAAGACTGAGTGGTAGGGCCTTGAGCCTGAGTTGTAGGAGACTGTGTTCTCTGAGTGTAAGCCTTGGTGAAGGCTGAGGGAGGGCTATTTGACTGAGTTGTAGGAGTGGGGACACTCTGAGTTGTAGGAACCTGGTTTGGGTTCTGAGCTGCTGTAAGATCTAAGTATCTGAGAAGAAGTGCAGAAGTTAGGCCGAATCTAGTACACTACTAGATAGACGAAGGGGGAAAGTGGATGTACCCAGACCTTGGGGAACCACTATAAAAATCTATGTGCACTCTGGGTTGTGTTATTTCTGTGAATATTTCTGTGATAGCTGTAGAATTTGCAAATGCTGCATAATTAACAGAACAGATTGTCTGCCTTAAAAGCAAAAGAAAAAATACACCTATTCACCCCCCCCCCTCTAGGTGGTTAGGCACTATTTCTTTCAAAAAGTACCCCTGCCTGACTATTCTTCCTTCCAGGGTCCGACTCCCGGAGTGGCTACCACACTCTCCGGAGTGGACCTCCTCCAAGATCCTCTGTACTTCGCCCTCGACCACGCAGCGAGCCAACATCCCCGAGAGTGTCTTCCTGTACAGCTGCCCGTCCTGGAGGAGGTAGTACGCCGACTTGTGCCTTAGCTTCTTCTTATCTGTCCCCTCCGGATACCCTCCCGTGGAAAGGAAAGTCATAACTGGGCCCACCCACGAAGGCCGCTGATCTATCTCCATGAGCTCTCCTTCTTCGATGGAGGGGCAAAACAGGTCGGTGATGGTACCCCCCATCGGGGGACCATGCTTTGCTAGTTGGTCGACATGTTCGCTTTCTTCCCTAGGCACGTGTCGGATGGAGAAGGTTTGGAAAGCGCCTATGACCCCCTTTACTTTGGCTAAGTACAAACGCAGGGTGGGCTCCCTTGCCTCAAACTCCCCGTTGATCTGAGAGGCTACCACCATGGAGTCGGTAAGGACCTCCACATCCAACACCCCTAGTTCCCTGGCTAGCCGCAACCCCGCTATCACGACCTCATACTCGGCCTGATTATTTGTAATGGGAAAGTGCACCACCACCGTCTGCTCAATTCGAGTTCCTTGAGTGCTCTCCAAGATCACCCCCACTCCTAGGGAATGCCTCCCCAAGGCGCCATCTACCTTCACCTTCCAAGGAGTCGGGCGGGTGAGTTCTTCCTCTGCTACCTCGATCACATAGTCAGCCAAGAAATCGGCCATCGCTTGAGCTTTGATCGAGAGTCGCGGAACGAAGGAAACGTCAAACTCACTCAGCTCCACCGACCACTTGGCCAGCCTACCCAAATGCTCCACCCCCTCAAAGATGTTGCGGAGGGGATGGTCAGTGACAACTTGGATTGAGTGTGCCTGGAAATAGGGCCGCAGCCTTTGGGCTTAGATAACCAGGGCAAAGGCCAACTTTTCCAAAATCGGGTACCGGAGCTCAGCCTTCCTCAGGACCTGGCTCACATAATAAATTGGGAGCTGTTTCCTCCCTTGTTCACGAACTAGGACGGAGCTCAAGGCCTCTGCCCCGACCCCGAGATACAAAAACAGGTCCTCCCCCTCCTTCGGCCCTTGGAGTAGCGGAGCCTGAGTCAATTGCACTTTTAGGGCCTGGAATGCCTCCTCGCACTCCTTGGTCCATTCGAACTTTCGACCTCCCCTTAGTGTCTTGAAGAAGGGGGAGCACTTCTCCCCGGCCCTGGAGAGGAACCTGCTCAACCCTGCCAGCTTCCCTGTCAGCCGCTGGACCTCCTTAGCATTCCGCGGCGATCCCAGCTCTAAGATAGCCTTGACCTTATCAGGGTTCGGCTCGACCCCCGCGGGGGTGAGGAGGTGTCCCAAGAATGTTCCCCTGCTAGCCCCGAAGACACACTTCAGGGGATTCAACAGCATTTTGTATTTGTGCAGGGTGGCAAAGGTCTCCTCCAGGTCCCGGAGGTGGGAGTCCACATCCCGACTTTTGATCATGAGGTCATCCACGTACACCTCCAAATTCCTCCCCTTCTGCTCCTTGAAGACCCTGTCCATCATCTTCTGGTAGGTCGCCCCTGCATTTTTCAGCCCGAAGGGCATCATCCTGTAACAGTAACACCCATCTCCCGTGATGAACGAGACATCCTTGATGTCTAGGGGGTGCATCCTGATTTGATGATAACCTGAAAAAGCATCTAGAAAACTCATTACAGAAAAACCAACGGTTGAGTCAACCAGCGCGTCGATTCGAGGCAAAGGATAACAGTCCTTGGGACAAGATTTATTAAGTAAAGAAAAATCGATACACATTCTCCACCGTCTGTCTCCCTTTTTGACCATGACCACGTTGGAGACCCAGCCAGGGTATTGGATCTCGGACACAAAGCCGGCCTTGAGGAGCTTTGCCACCTCCTCCCTGATGGGCTCTGCCAGCTTGTCCGCAGTGGACCTCTTCTTTTGTTGAACGGGGCGTGTTCCCGGGTCCAGGTTGAGGCGGTGGCAAGCCACATCCGCATCAACCCCCGGCATCTCCGCGGTGTTCCAAGCGAAGATGTCCACATTCTTCTGGATGCACTCCAGCATCCTGCCTTGGTCCTCCGGGGTCAGCCCCCCCGCTGACGCGGATCTTCTCCATCCTTCCCCCACGGGTGAGCACCTCCAGCTCCACCACTTCTTCCGCAGCCTTTAGTCTAGACTGGTTCCCCCATTCCTCAATATCCCTCCCTTCTGGGACGGGGAACTCCACTTCGATCTCCTCCACGGCCATCACTTCGGCCAGCTCCTCCCTGTCTCCTCCTGCCGCCTTCCCCTCTGCGCAGTTTCCCATCTCCGGCTCCTCCCTTCTTCCTTCTTGCTCATCTTCCTCCATCCTCCGCCCCATCTCCTCGGCTCCCTCCAGCCAAGAGATGGTGTTCACCGTAGTGACGTAGCACTCCCGCTCCACCTTTGGTTCCCCCCTGACCCTGACCTGGATCCCCTCAGCGTTAAACTTCAAGCACTGATGGAAAGATGAGGGGACGCAGCGGAAGGCGCTGATGAGGGGCCTCCCGAAGATGGCGTTGTAGCTGTTGGGGGCGTCCACAATGATGAACCTACAGTTTCTGGACTACCCTCCCAAGGTAACATGGAGGCCTACTCCTCCATCCACTTCCTTCCTCTCTCCAGAAAACCCGAACAAGGGGCCATCTGAGGCGAGTACCGTCTTTGCCTCCACCTTCATCGCGTCAAATGCCTTTTTGAAGACGACGTTGACGGAACTCCCGTTGTCCACGAGGATCCGAGAGACAGTAAAATTCTCGATGGCTGCCTTGATGACCAGCGTATCACAGAATGGATCCTCGTGATCTGGCATATCGCTTCTGAAGAAGGTGATCCTCTCCTCCGGGGGTGGGGTTTGGGATGTGGAGGCGGCGCTTCGTCGGTACATGGTGTGGAGGCTCGCCTTGCGGGAAGCCTCGACCCCTACCCCCCCCCCCCCCCCCCCCCCCCCGTGGATCACTCTGATCCCTCCTCGGGTTCCAACATCCACCCGGTCTTCGCAACAATCCTCCTCTGCCCGAGACAGGACCTCCTCAATCCTCACTTCTTGCCGACCCTGCTGCTGCTGCTGCTGCTCCCTATTCCCTCTCATCTCAGGGAACTCCAGGCATGTGGCTGTGACATGCCCCTCTTCCTGATGGAAGTCGCAATATGACAACTCCACCCTAACCTCCCTCCTTCTTCTCCTCACTATCCTCCTCCTTGGCCCCAAGGCTATGGCCATAGCCTCCTCGTGGTCAGGGAGTCAGGGCCTCTGGGCCTGCCTCTAGCCTGGGGGGTGGAATTGATCTTGCCCCCCTTGATAGCGATCCCTTCCGTAGTATCCTCTTTGTGGCCCTTGCCCTTGCCACTCAGGTCTCCAACCCAGCCAACGGTCAGGCTCCTAGCGCCCCCACCTCAGCTACTGCTGCCCCTTGAGCTGCCTCTGCTCCCTCTGCCAGGGCTCTCCTCTCCTCTCCTCCTGTCCTCTTCCTCCTCTTGACTCCTTCTCCTCCTCCATGGACCACCTGGCCAGCTTCCTTGCAAATTCCGGGTTTGACGCTTCCCCGTCAACTTCTCTCGCCGCCCTCTCCATCAGCTCCTCATAGGAGAGGGGGGAACTCTCTTCAGCTCCATCCTGAAGAACCCCTGCTGCAGGCCCAGGGTGAAGGCCATCATTAGACTATGGCCCGGCATCTCCTAGACCTGAGTGACCTCCTCCTGGAACCGATCCACATAGCTCCTCAATGTCTTATTCACCCCCTGCTTGATGTGGAACAGGGATTCTGACTCCTTCTTCCTCTTCTTCGAGGAAGTGAACCTCAGCATGAACCCCCGGTGCAGGTCCTCAAAGCAATAGATGGAGCTGACCGGTAGCTGATGGAACCACTCCCTTGCCTTCTCCCGGAGGGTGATAGCGAAAAGTCGGCACTTGAATCCGTCCGACATCTGTCAGATGGAGACTACATCCTCGAACCATTGAACATGCTGGACCGGGTCTCCCTTCCCGGTGTAGTAGGACATTTCGGGTTCCCTGAACCCATCTGGTACTGGGGCTGAGGAGACCAACTCGCTGAAGGGGCTTCCTCCCCCCAAAGGGCGAGCTGGCGAGTCTCGCGAGCCCAGCTCGCCGAACCTGCCTCAGCCTGCCGAGCCGGGGAAGAGCTCGCGCCCTGGGAGCTCTCACCCCCGGCCTTCCTTGGCCACTTCCTTCCCAGCTCGCCTGCCGGGAGCGTCCTTGCCCAAAGAGGGGGCGGCCGCGATCTGGGCTGCTGGAGTCGAGCACTCGACCCGCATGTCGAGTGCAAACTTGACGAGGCTCAGCACCTCATTCCTGAAATCTTCCCACATCCCCACCGTGGCGAGAGGCGGGGGGGGGGGGGGGGAGTTCGGCCTGTCAGATCCTTGTCCTCCCGTCATCGAGCTCGCCGAAGCTTTTCTGGACTGACCACTCTCCACGCTCACCGCACCATAATGTTGAAACCGGAAATTAGTCTCCTGTGGAGTTCGACCCGTGGGGAAGGGGGTGGTCTCGTGCCTACTTCACTCCTGCAAGCAAAACAACAAAGAAGATAAGGTAAGACCGACCCAAGGGCTCGGCGGGCAGGTCCCACCACACACCTAGAAGATCTCAGAGCGCTTCCCCTCCTTAGCCAGAAGCCGAGCTAAGGTACCCTTAGAAAGCACTTGAAAACTGGAGCAGGAAGACACAAACAGCATGCCTTCTGGGGTACCCCTTGGGTCGTATTTATAGTTTTTAGAATCTGGACTGCCACTAACCAAAAGAACTGACCTGAAATTGCCAGAAAACCCTTGGTTGGGTCTGCCAACAGCCAAACTCCGCTATTTTGAAGGGCTATAGGCAGACCAGCGGGGGCAAAACAGTAAAAAAGTACCTTATTCATCCGGGCGAGCTAGGGAGCTTGATCACCTCGGCAGGTCCTACTCGCATGCTGTTGCCGACTTCTGTTATGAGGGCGCGAGCTAGGACTAGCTCGGCGAATGCCGAGCTCGAGGTCGGCGAACACTGATCTCTAGTCGACGAATGCCGATCTCTGGTCGATGATTGTCGATCTCTGGTCGACGAACGTCGGGCTCTGGTCGACTAATGCTGAGCTCGGGCTCGGCCTCTCCACTGCTGAGCTCGCCTACTGCCTTTAGCCCGACCTGTCTGGTTCCTGGCGACCTTGCTCGCCGGGCACGGGGTTGTACAAACTTGTTTTTTGACTGAAATATTTTTAATTTGAAATATCTCACTGTAAACCTTATTCACCCCCCCATCTAAGGTTGGCCACTAGATCCAACTAGTGGTATCAAAGCGAGGTTGTTCCAAAAAATGGTTCTACCAGTAGGAATAATGCTCAACCATGATCTTGAATCTACTAATAGGAATGGAAGTTTGTACAATGAAAAGTCATTAACACTACCATTGTTTATAGGTGTGAAGTATAATAGATGGAAAATACAAATAAGAAAATTCTTTATATTGTTAGATATAGAAGTTTGGAACATGACTAGTATCAAGCTCCCAAATAATTTAAATAAGCATGAATTTTATTTAAATGACATGACTATGAATAGTTTGTTTTGTGGGCTTGGTCAAGACATTTTCAAACTCATATACAATCTACTGATTTCTTATGATATATGGAAGTTTCTTGAGATTACTTATAGTGTTTCCTCTATAGATAACAAATCTAGGTAATTTCTTATAGTTCTGAGTGAAGAATCAAATGAAGACTTACTCTTGGAGGAAGACTTGTCAACCACATCAAGGGAAAGGGAAAATGAGATCTCAACTATGGATGAGGAATCCCAAAAAGAAGGAACTATGTGATCCAATCTTGCCTCATCCAAGAGAACTATAAAGAACTTAAATTTCCTTTTTACTTCTAATTCTTTATCTATATTGTGTGTGCTAGAAATTGCTAGACGCGTAATTAATAAGTTGGAAAAATATTAATTCTAATCTATGACTAGAAAATAAAAATTTAAAAGCACGACTTAATGTAAAATCTAATTTAGATGTGTCTGGTTCTCATGTTGGCTCTTTAGTTGAAAACTCTACACCTTATACTAATTATAAAGAGCTAAATGAAAATTGCATGGGTCTTGAAAAAGAGTTTCTTCTTATAAGAAAATAAAATGAGAAATTATGTTTAGAAATTTCATCTTTGAAAAGTGATTGTATTATGTGCAAGAATTACAAAAATAAAATTAAAGAGATGAATGAAACATTTTGAAATACAACTTAGGCAATTGATAATCTACTGATGCCAATTGAAAGTTAGGGGATAGATCTGATTACTCTAGAGGGGGGGGGGTGAATAGAGTAACTTAAAACTTTTTGTCTATAAATAAAATTTATCAGAGAAATAAGTAATAATACTAGTATAAAAAGAAATGGAAACTAAGATAAACTACACTATCACAACACAGCAAAACAAAGAGAAAATGAACAACCAAACAATACAAGAATTTTATAGTGGTTCCCCAAACTGGGTACATCCACTCTTCTACCACCCTGGTAGGAATCCACTATCAGGTTTTTGATCAGGTGACTGCCACCACAAGATCTATTTACAGGGAGATCTCATAACCCTTTAGGCTTTTGATCAGGTGCCCAAAAATCAACAATAAACTTTTCAAGGGAGTTAATAAACCCTTTGTACAGGAGGTTGAGATAGTTGATGGTGTCTTCTCTTTTCTCTATTCAACAAAGAAGACTCAGTGGATTGCTATTGTCAAAGCTCCTTCTAAAATATTGAGATGTTCAGAAAGCCTGGAGCCTTGCTCAGGGTGTAGGGCTTCAGCCATGTCATGTTGAAATCCAGGAACATGTAGATAGATCAAGAGTTGTTATCCTTGAGGATTCCTAGAGTAGAAGTTGAAGAAGACTCTTGATATAAGATTGATGTTCTTCTTCAGTCTTCTGAAAGATCAAGGGGAAAACAGAAAGTTTTCAGCGCGAGAGAAGAAGCAGATATTCTTCAGTATATTTTTATGTCTCTTCTCGGTATCACTTCTTGTGTTCTGTATTATGTGTATCTGCTCTGTTGTCTATAAGAAAATTCTCTCATATATTCTGCTATCAAATTCTAATTTTGAATTCCAAGCATTAAATGCTGACTAATTCTGGAGAATGAAACGGCTGGAATATAATCTTTAATGAGTCTCCCCAACTATCCCATTAAAATAAGCAAGCAATTAACTCTGATGAAATCCATAATTAATGCTGCCAAGAATGGCTATATTCTTGAGAATATAAGTATTAATTACTCAGAGAATTACTGTTAAATAATATAAGAAAATGTGGACAGAAATAAGGAAAACTTATCAATCTGACTCGGGACAGAAATCATCGACCTCTGGGTAGAATTCGTCGACATGAGTTCCAAGTTTTTCGAGCTGAGAAATACTGTTCATCGACCTGAGCTCAGCGAACCTCAATCTGGAAATATCTTGCCAATTATGCGGTCCAAGTTCGTCGAACAAAGAATCTATCTTCGTCGACCTGAGTTCAAAGAAGATGAACTGGAAAGAATCTGTCAAAGCTGAACTCCAAATTTTGTCGAGCAGGGAATCTATCTTGAGGAAGAAATCGTCAACCTGAGCTCGAATATCATCGAGCTCAACCCAGAGAAAGATTTCTGAGTTCGTCGATCTGCGATCGAAGATTGTCGAGCTGAGTTCGAAGAACTTTGAACTAATAATCTGAACTTCTGAATTCTTCTAAGTCTTGAGTCTACTGAAGTCCTCTACAGGCTAGTCCATAAAGATTGATACTAATGACTAGCCTAAACTCTAGGACTAACATCCTAATTGGTGAACCTAGCTCAAATTCAAACTAGGAATCCAACAATCTCCCCCTATTTGGGTGAGGTCACTAATATAAACAAAATAAAACACTCACAAAGCAAAATAAAATATATATGGCAGAAAAAAAAGATCTAGCAGATATATGTACAACAGGTGCTTTATGATTAAACACAAAATAGTTCAGAAAACAAACCAAACAAACAGTTATTTGTTTTTACTGAACTTCTCTTTCTCAGCTTTGTTAGATGGTTATTTGAAAATGATTTCTCTGTTAGGGTTTGCAGCTTCTCTCTTAGACATGGTCATGTCAGATGATCCAATGATATTAACAGAGGTTGCTCTTGGAACAACTGCCTCTGGATGTAAACTCATATAGGTATCAACATTGAAGAACTGATTAGCTTTATCATACCTTTGAGCTCTTCTTTTCTGTATGAGGACATATTGTAGTACTGAGATGGGTCTTTGCCTTCTGCTTTTGATTTATTGATCAGAGAAAGTCCAACTAATTCTTGAAATCTTGCCATTTTAGCAGTGGGTTCTTGTTCAGGATCTACAAAAGGAAATGGAGAGGATACTAGCCTTTTGGGACTAGTGTCCTTCTTTGAATCATCAAAAGATACTGGAGTACTTTTCTTTTCTGAATCTAGAGGAGGGTTGCTCTTTGAAGATTGTTGTTGTTGTCCACTACTGCCTTGAAAACTAGGCTTGGAATGTCTTTGATAAGTCTTAGTGACTGGAGCTGATCTATGAGTGACACTACCAGAGGCCCCAGCTGATGGAGGAGGAGGAGGGTCTTTCTTGAAGTGCTTGGTAGGAGACATGTACCTTCTTCTCTTCTTTCTTTCTTTCTACTCATTCTTAGACAACCACATCCATTATGGCATCCCAGGGTAAGGTGTAATCTTTTGCAAGATGTAGTAAGGTGTGTCATGAGTTGGATTGGGCTTGGGAACAGCCTTGGGAATAGCTTTCCTTTTCTTAACTATCTTCTTCTTAGCTTTAGGATCATCAGAATCTTCAGAGTCATCATCGTCATTGTCTTCAGATGATTCAGTAGGATTATCATACATAACATCAATCTCTTTCAGAATTTCCTTAGAGATTTGTTTTTCAGCTTGAGGTTGAACTGGAAGTTCTGTCTCTACAATACTTTTAGTAACTGTTTGATTCTCTTCCTCTATATCTGCAAGTATGATATAATCAAGGTTTTGTATAGGACTTTCATCCATTTTGTAAGTTGGAGGGGATATAGCCTTAGGAGCTGATTCTGGGAGTGTCCCAATGACTGCAAAACTTGCCTTTAGTTGCTTAACAACCTCAGGGCTTATAGGGGAAGTATAATAAACTATAGTCATAGAATTCTCTAGACAAACTTTTGGTAAGCAATTTATATAAGTAGAATCAAATGAATTCAATAAACTGAATAAATCTACTGCGGGATTGACAAAGCAATCACCAACAGTCAAAATTTCTAGAAGATCTGCTTGCTCATCTGTACAACTTATATCAATCTCAACTTCCTCAACTTCTATATTCATATATACATCTGCATTTGCTGCTATACTCAACAGTATATCTGCTGCTGCTGCTGAAGGAGAGACCACTAGAACTTCTTCATTGGATATTTTCCCCTATCTGGTTTCAGAGGGCCCTAAAGCCAGGCGCCCAGAAGAAGAAGGGATAGTGGAGGCAACAACAATGAGAGCAGAGAGAGAGGAAATGGAATTAGCAAGAGGTTGAATAGCCTTTGCAATGAGATTTCTGAGGAGAGGAGTGATGAGCTCCAAGAGAGTTGAGATGGAAGGGGAATCCAATTGTACAAAATCAGAGGGTGTCTGAGTGGATATAGATGGATGGATGGAAGAGGATAAAGGGAAAGGTGTGGTGTCAGTCATAAGTTCATATGTGGATTATGGTGTGTAGATGGGAGATGATGATAAAATATCAAAATATGGAATGGATAGAAGGTTGGTGAGTGGTATGTCAACAAGGTGTTATTGTAATGGGGATGGAGGGGGTGAGTTGTGCTCTAGAGATTAAATTGGTGTTGGGTGATGCACTGGAGAGATAGGTGGTGTTGGAGCATGAATTTGGGATGTGGATGGTTGTGGTGGGGAGTAGATGAAGGAATTTGAACTTGTAGAGGAGTAGGTTGTTGTTGGGATGGAAGAGAGGGAATCTGGATGGAGGGAATGATATCTTCTGGAGGTGGGGGATTAGTTGTAGCAGCTCTTGTATCCTCAGAGGTTCTGGAAGAGGTTGAAGCCTTAGATGTCTTAGATATGTTCCTCTCCCATCTTCCAAAACGGGCACAAGTTAGCCTTTTGGAAGCATTTATGAATATGGTTTGGGAGACCATGGATTCAGATGCTTTTTCCTGAAGGAAAATTCCAAGAATTCTTCCAAAACAAACTTCCTTCTTACTATTCTTCTTTCTTATCAAATCAAACAAGATACTTGCCTAATTCACTACTTTCTTATTCACTACAACACACATTAATAAAAATTGGTGTCTGGTAATACAGTCATGGGCAGTATGCTTGCCTAATAAGACTTTTCCCACAACATCGGCTAAAAACGTATATTCAGCAGATAAGTTTTTCTTTAACAATTTATTAGGCTTCTCTCCAGTATGACCCATTTTATTTAACATATCATCAAAGTCAGCACTGTCAATCTCAATATCTTCATCACCATTAACTAAACTAAAAACTTCAGTTAGAACTACAGGAGTAAGAGAAACCTGATTGTCAGAGATTGTGCCTGTCATTGAGTCGGCGTCTGGAGTAGTAGAAGTAAACACTCATTCTCTAATATCAGCTGCGGCTATCTTTATCCTGGTAGTCATGAATTTCTTATACTGTTGTTCCTCAAACAATTACAGTATATCGATGAATATTTGATCAGAATGTTGAAAGGATTCAAAGTAGATATCAAATTCTGTGTCAAATTTCATTCCGGAAAGAGAACTCGCTGGAATCCTCATTGTTTCCTGCAAAAATGAAAACAGAGATCAAGTATAAAGGGAACAGAAAGCACGGGACGGAGCTCGAAGAAAACCTAGTTATATGGTTTTCAGAATATGAAGTGGCAGACTCTGTCCTACAAAATAAATAAAATTCTTCGATATGAGTTCGACGAAATATTTTATTGACAAAAGAGTTCGTCGATCTCAGTCTGAAGAAGGGAAAAGTTTTCGTTGTTCTCAGGTCGACAAATTTTTCTGAAGCAGTATCGTCGATCTCCGTTCGACGAATAAGACTTCACACAGAGATTTCGTCGATCTCTGGTCGACGAATTTTCTCAAGAACTTTTCTCAGTTCGTCGATCTCCGTTTGACGAACTGTGGCAAATTCTTCGACCTCAGATAGAAAGTTAAATTAATGCTTCTCCATTTATCATACCTAACTGATTTAGAAAGAACATATGTTTCTTTTTATCCAAAAGGTTTGTTGAAGATGTCTGTCTTTTGTAAATCAGTAGAGACAAAGGTAAGATTAATTTTCTTTTTATCTTACACACTCTCTAATGAAATGATGTCTTACATTTATATGCTTGGTTCTACTATGATGCACTGGATTCTGTGCAATGAAAATTGCACTAGTATTATCATAAAGTAGAGTTGAATTATTTAAGTTGACACCATAATCTAGGAGTTGGTTCTGAATCCACAGCATCTGTGAGCAATAACTTCCAACTGCTATGTACTCAAGCTTCTGCTGTTGAAGTTGACACTGATGTTTGCTTCTTGCAAAACCAGGACACTAGCATATCACCAAGGAACTAAAATGTCCCTGATGTGCTCTTTCTGTCCACTATACATCCAGCAAAGTCAGCATCTGAGTATCCAGTCAACTCAAATCCTGACTCAGTTGGATACCATAGTCCTAAATATGGGCAACTCTTTATATATCTCAAAATTCTTTTTAGGAAAATAAGGTGAGATTCTTTAGGGTTCACCTAGAACCTAGCACAAATACATGTAGCAAACATGATGTCTGGTCTACTTGCTGTGAGATACAACAGGGACCCAACAATAGCCCTATATAGTTTCTGATCAACTGGTTTCCCATGTTCATCAGAGTCAATCACAACATTAGCAGCCATAAGTGTTCTCGTAGCTGAGGCATCAGCCAATCCCAAACCTTTTTATTGGCTCCTTAGCATATTTGGATTGGGATAAGAAGATGCCATCAGGTGATTGCTTCACTTGGAGACCAAGGAAGTATGAGAGTTAACCCATGTTACTTATTTCAAACTTGGAATGCATAAGGTCAGATAACCTTTTGTATAGTTTGGAATCAGTAGAACCAAAGATAATGTCATCTACATATATTTATACTAACAAGATTTTATCATGATGATGCTTTATGAACAAAGTTCTATCTACAATACCTCTAGAAAAGTTATGCTCTAAGAAAAAGCTAGCTAAGGTTTCATACCAAGCTCTTGGAGCATGCTTTAGACCATAGATAACCTTATGCAATTTAAAAACATAAGAGGGATGAGTAGGAGAAATAAAACCAGGTGGTTGTTCCACATAAACCTCTTCTTTAAGTTCACCATTAAGGAATGCACTCTCGACATCCATTTGGTATACTGTGAACTTCTTGTAGGCTGCATAAGCTAGGAATATCCTGAAAGCTTCAATCCTTGTAATATTGCAAATGTCCGATCATAATCAATGTCTTCCTCTTGTCTATAGCCTTGTGCTACTAGCCTTGCCTTATTCCTGATGATAAGATCTTGAGCATCTAGTTTGTTTCTAAATACCCATTTAGTTCCAATGACTGGGTAGTCTTTGGGTCTTGGAACTAAATCCCAAACTCTTTATCTCTCAAACTAGTTGAGCTCCTCTTGCATTATAATAATCCAGTGTAGATCTTGCTCAGCATCTTTTATGGATTGGTGCTCAGTTTGAGATATGAAGCAGGCATGCATCATGTCCTGGTGGAGTTGATGCCTTATCTGCACACCCACTGATATGTCTGCAATCACTTGAGATACAGGGTGATCTCTAAGTGTGACTAACTCAGTAGGAGGAGTTGGTTCAACAATAGCTTAGGGAATTAAATCCTCTTATAGAATTATGAGAGCTGTTGTTGGTACAACATCCTCTTCAGTGGATTCATCTTTACTATCTTCATTTATGTGTGGAGATGGATGTGCAACAGCCTCATTGGTAAAGGTTAACTCATCCAACTTCTCACACAGATGTGGTTCCTGCAAAATCTCACTGGTAGAAAGAATCTTCTCCTTGTAAAACATGTTAGTTTCATCAAAAAAATGTGAATAGATTCTTCTATTTTCATAGTTAATTTATTATAAACCCTATAAGCATTGCTGATTTGGGAATATCCAAGAAAAATTTTTATTTCAGCTTTAGCTTCAAACTTTCTAATGTATCTCTTATCATTATTATGAATGTAGCAAATACAACCAAAAATTCTAAAATAATCTACTTTAGGTTTCTTCCCTCTGAGTAGTTCATAGGGGGTATTGTCTTTAAGCTTGTGAATCAAACTTCTATTCAGTACATAGTTTGCTGTGCTTACAGCCTCTGCCCAAAAGGATAGGGGCAAGTAAGCATCTACAAGTAATATGCCTGCAACTTCAATTAGGGTCCTGTTTTTCCTTTCAGCTACCCTATTTTGTTGAGGAGGTCTAAGAGCAGAGAATCAATGTCTGATACCTTCCTTCTCACAGAATTCTTGCATGAGAAGAGACTCAAACTCAGTACCATGATCACTTCTGATCAATGCAACTGGATTAGAATACTTAATCCTTATGCTCTTAAGAAAGTCTGCAAGAAACTTGAAGTTATCAGACTCGTTTCTCAAGAAGAACATCCAAGTGAACCAAAAGAAGTCATCAACTATCACTAAGGTATAAGTCTTCCCTCCTAGGCTCTGTACAGCAATGGGTCCAAAGAGTTCCATATGGAGCAAATATAGAATCCTAGGTGAATCACTCTTATTAAGTGACTTAAAATTATTTTTGGCTTGCTTGCCTAATTGACAAGAACTGCAAAAGTTTTCCTTCTTATAAGGGGCAAAAAGGCAATCCTCTAACAAGGTTGTCCGTAAAGAGTTTAGCAATATTTTTCAGATTAACATGTCCTAATCTCTTATACCAAAGTTCATTGTTGTTGCTAATTTGATTAAACAGACATATTTCTAACTTAGCAGACTTAAAGTTCACTACATAAATGTTTCCTACTCTAGTTCCAGTTAACACAACTTGGTTATCTACTGAAGTGATAATACAGGAGGATTTATTAAATGATACCTGAAACCTTCCATCACATAATTGACTTATGGATATAAGGTTGTGCTTTAGTCCACTTACATATACTACCTTCCTGAAAGTAACAGATCCAATTTTGATCTTTCTGTAGCCTTCAATTTGGCCACAGTTGGAGTCACCAAATATTACTTTTGGTCCTAGCTTAGACTTATAGTTGATTAGATTGTCCTTGCTGTCAGTCATATGCTTTAAATAGCCACTATCCAGATACCACTGTTGCTCTATGGTGGGATAGTCTTTCACCTGCAATGAAACAGATTAGCTATTGTTGACCCAGGTTACCTTGGGTCCTTTTTTGTTTACATAATTAAAACTGGAGATATATGAATATTCAGGTTGATTTTTATAACCTAGGGGATGATATCTTCTTGGTGGAATTATCCACTAGGTGAATAGATTAACATATTCTCTTTGTTGATTAAATGATCTGTAGGAATTAAGATTTCTGTTATTTTGAACTGGGGTCGACGAATTCTGGTAAGTTCGTCGAGCTGAGGTCGATGAATTGGGATGAGTTCGTCGAACTCCGCTCAGAGAATAGAATTAATCATTCTATGTGCCCCAATATCGTCGATCTCCATTCGGCGAACCATAATGGTTTCGTCGATCGTAGTTCAATGAATAATTATAATAAAAGTTTGTGTTCGGAGTTTGTCAACTTGAGTTTGACGAACTGTATACATTTCATCGATCTGAGTTCGACGAAATCTGCTGAACATTGTTATAGTTATAATTCTTCTTATTCTTTCTTTTTTTCTTATTTTTTTGTTTCAATTCTATTGACTTAATATCATCTACTTTCTCTTTATCTTTTTCAGAAACAAATTTAATTGGAGTTGTTAGTATGTTTTTCTGAATTAATGGGGGTTGGCTTGATGAAGCATCTAAGCCCAGCTTATCATTAAGTCTGGCATTCACTGTGCTTGTGATTTCCATCAACTTGATGCTTCTCCCATTTAGGGATTCTTCAAGTTATCTTGCCTCAGCCAATTCAGTTCTTAATGAGATGATTTGTTTATTTGCTAAAGTTAATTCATCATTCAGTTTAATTTTTCAGAAATAAAATTACCTTGCTCAGTCAGTTTTTCTCTGAGTGTTTTAATTTCTTTCTCAGATTTTATTAGATCAATACATAATGATTTAAATTCAGTTCTAAAACTATCTGAATTGAAATCAAAAGAGGACAATACCTGATCTGCCTCAGATTCAGACGATTCTTCATTGTCTGACTGCTCAGCTTCTGATAGGTTGCCTGATGCATCAATAGCCATCAAGCAAATCTCCTTTGCTTTAGCCTCTTCTTCATCTTCACTAGAGCAGGAAGATGAGGATTCATCTTCAGTTTCACTTCATGTTTCAGCCACAAGGCCTTTCTCCTTCCTTTTATGCTTGTTGGAGGAGTGCTTGCTGTAGTGCTACTTCTTGGGCTCCTTTTTTCTTCTTCTCTCATTCTTTTGGTTCTCTGGACACTCTGATATGAAGTGTCCTGGCTTCCTGCAACCAAAACAGACAATTTCTTTAGTTGGATTTTTGTCATACCTTGGCTTGTCATCTTGTCTAGATGATTTCCTTCTGAAATCCTTCTTGGCCATCTTATAGAATATCTTGGCTAAGAGTCTCAGAAGTTCTTCAGTAGCTGATGGAGCTTCTATTTCTTCTGAAGCTTTGAATGCTATGTTTTTCTCCTTTCTAGCTGATGAGGAAGTCTTCTGCTCAGCAGCTTCTCTAGTCTTCATTAACTATTCATAGGACTTGAGCTTCCCTAGTAGAGATTCAGTAGAGATCTCATTCAGACTTCTGGCCTCCTTGATAGGCCAGATTTTGGAATCTCATAAGCTGGGGAAGCACATGATGATTTTATCATTGACCTCAATGAGTGTTATGTCCTTATCCAGGGTTTTCAGCTCATTGATGATTGAGCTGAGTCTATCGTGCATGTCACTCACTGACTCTGACTTTTCTTTCTTGAAGTTCTCATATTGAGAGATAAGATTTGATCTTCTGTCTTTCCTCTTATCTGTAGATCCAGCAACCATCTGGTTTAGAGAATCCCAGATAGCCTTAGCTGAGGCACACTCTGCCACTTTCTGGAAAATGTCATCTGACATTATATGCGCTAGAATGTTCATGGCCTTGGCATCAAGTATCTTGGCCTTCTTTTGTGCATCTGTCCACTCAGGTGGTGGAATAGTATGAGTGCTGGAAGTTGCAGTAGATGTAGCCTCTGGAATTGGTGGTACTGTCAAAATAGAATTAAAAATATCTTCATCAATAGAGTTCGTATATAATTTAATTCTAGTCTTCCAGATAGCAAACTTGTTCAGATTGCAAACTAGAGGTCCGGTGCTTGCATAATCCTTGTTCTGTGCCATGATATAAAATAACCAAAATAACTAAGGATAAAAGAAATCAAATCTATCAAGGATCTGTTAGTTCAAGTGTTAGCTCTTACAACCATGGTAACACCCCACTGATACCAATTGAAAGACAACTTAGGCAATTGATAATCTACTGATATCAATTGAAAGTTAGGGGATAGACCTGATTACTCTAGAGGGGGTGAATAGAGTAACTTAAAACTTTTTGACTACAAATAAAATTTATTAGAGAAATAAGTAATAATAGTAGTAGTATAAAAAGAAATGGAAACTAAGCTAAACTACACTATCACGGTACAACAAAACAAAGAGAAAATAAACAACCAGACAACACAAGAATTTTATAGTGGTTCCCCAAACTGGGTACATCCACTCTTCTACCACCCTGGTAGGAATCCACTATCAAGTTTTTGATCAGGAGACTGCCACCACAAGATCTATTTACAGGGAGATCTCATAACCCTTTAGGATTTTGATCAGGTGCCCAAAAGACAACAATAAACTTTTGAAGGGAGTTAATAAACTCTTTGTACATGAGGTTAAGAGAGTTGATGGTGTCTTTTCTTTTCTCTATTCAACAAATAAGACTCAGTGGATTGCTATTGTCAAAGCTCCTTCTGAAATTTTGAGATGTTCAGAAAGCCTGGAGCCTTGCTCAGGGTGTAGGTCTTCAGCCTTGTCTTGTTGAAATCCAGGAACTTGTAGACAGATCAAGAGTTGTCGTCCTTGAGGATTCCTGGAGTAAAAGTTGAAGAAGACTCTTAATATAAGATTGATGTTCTTCTTCATTCTTCTGAAAGATCAAGGGGAAAATAGAAAGTTTTCAGTACAGAGAAGAAGCAGATATTCTTCAGTATATTTCTATGTCTCTTCTCTGTATCACTTCTTATTTTCTGTATTATGTGTATCTGCTCTGTTGTCTGAAAGAAAATTCTCACGTATATTCTGCTATCAAATTCTGATTTTGAATTCTGAATTCCAAGCATTAATTGCTGACTAATTCTGGAGAATGAAACGGCTGGAATATAATCTTCAATGAGTTTCCCCAACTATCCCATTAAAATAAGCAAGCAATTAACTCTAATGAAATTCATAATTAATGCTGCCAAGAATGGCTATATTCTTGAGAATATAAGCATTAATTACTCAGAGAATTACTGCTAAATAATATAAGAAATTGGGGACAGAAATAAGGAAAACTTATCAATCTGACTCGGGATAGAAATCGTCGACCTCTGGGTAGAATTCATCGACTTGAGTTCCAAGTTCGTCGAGCTGAGAAATCTTGTTCGTCAACCTGAGCTCAGTGAACCTCAATCTGGAAATATCTTGCCAATTCTGCGCCCCAAGTTTATCGAACAAAGAATCTGTCTTTGTCGACCTGAGTTCATAGAAGATAAATTGGAAAGAATCTGTCAAAGCTGAACTCCAGATTTCGTCGAGCAGAGAATCTGTCTTGAGGAATAAATCATCGACCTGAGCTCGAATATCGTCGAGCTCAACCCAGAGAAAAATTTCTGAGTTCGTTGATCTGCGATCGACCTTCGTCGAGCTGAGTTCGAAGAACTTCGAACTAATAATCTGAACTTCTGAATTCTTCTAAGTCTTGAGTTTACTGAAGTCCTCTGCAGGCTGGTCCATGAAGATTGTTACTAATGACTAGCCTAAACTCTAGGACTAATAGACTTGACCCTAGCTATACAAAGGTGGGTCAAACATCCTAATTAGTGAATCTAGCCCAAATTCAAACTAGGGATCCAACACATTTGAAAATTTTAGAAATGATTATAAATCTCATATAAATTATATAATCATCACCCTTAAGAATAGCACAATCGCTTAAAACAAAGCTAGATATATTATCAAAAGTAAAGATAAAGATTTGGAAATGAAAACCAACTTGCTTAAGGAAATAATAAAGAAAAATTCACAAAACATAAATTACAATATCAAGCATAATCCAAAGGTATGTTGAACGTAAATTAATATACATTAGCTAAGCCAATCAAAGGGAGTAGAAAACTGTAAATGTTTGTTTTAGGATTGAGAGTGAACTAGAGGGGGGTAAATAGGTCCAATTTAAATCTTGGCTACTTTTTGAATTCTAAGATTTACTTTTCTATGTTTATTACCCTAGTTAGATAAAATAAGAAAAACTATTCAGCAATTTAAAGCAATCACAGCACAGCAATCACAGCACAGTACACACAGATTTATAGTGGTTCTCCAATTTATGGGTACATCCACTTTCCCCCTTCGCTTATCTAGTAATGAACTAGATTCGGTCAAAGTCCAACTTCTTTCTTTACTTAGATCCTCAAGTCTTACAGCTCAAAGCTCAGCTGGTTCCTATAACTCAGACTATACAAGTCTTACCACTAGGATCACAAGATCCTACACCTTAAGTTCTTTCCAAGAACTCTACCTCAGAGTGTATCCACACTCCACTCCTCAGGCAACTCCTGCCCTACAACTCAGAATAATCAGTTCCTACAACTCAGAGAAATACCCATTTCTCCTACCTCATGAACTCAGTCTTACCTCAGCCTTTATAACATATGCTTACAACTCAGAGAAATTGACTCTCCTACACTCAGATCTACAATTAGATCTTACAAGATTTATAATGGTGAAAAGAAATAAATTCTGAATTAGTCACCCAGTAAGAGAGAAACGGGTGACTGCTTCTAGAACTGATCTTGATAAGTCAGCTTCTCTTGATCCTTGTTATACAGGATTTGATCCAACGCTTCTTAGCTTTTTAAAGCTTCTTGAAGATGAAATTAGGGTAGATCTAGGGTGGATAATGTTAAAGTCGATTCTTGATCTGGCTTCTCTCCACCTCTTGAATTCGAGTGGATTACTTTTTAGATCTGGGAAGAGATTTAAAGTTAGGGTTAGATCTGATATACTATAGATGGGGGTGACTAGAGTATCTTGAAACTTTAAGTCCTTTTGCTATAAATAAAAAATAGTCCTAAGATAAAATACTCTACCAAAGGCACACCAAATATAAACTAACTATCACAGACACAACAATCTAACTAGCACAGTGTTGAGACTATATTAGCCAATAGGACACGTGTGTGTGGGACCGCATGTTTGGGCTTTCCCCATCGCGTTCCAGGTCTGGGTGTTGACCCCGGTGGGCCCCCTTGTGTGGCGGAATATCCCCGCGGTCCTGTGGTTGGGGTTAGTCCCACATCGCCTGCAGCGGGCGATCCTTTGTGTTCAAGTACCCCCGTCCCCCCTTACCATTACCTCGGGGTTTTGGGAAAATGTGTGGTGACGGGTGGTTTCCACATGGTATCAGAGCCAGGTTGTCCTGCTGCGAGGGTGTGTTGAGATTATATTAGCCAGCAGGACACGTGTGTGTGGGACTGCATGTTTGGGCTTTCCCCATCGCGTTCCAGGTCTGGGTGTTGACCCCGGTGGGCCCCCTTGTATGGCGGAATATCCCTGCGGTCCTGTGGTTGGGGTTAGTCCCACATTGCCTGCAGCGGGCGATCCTTTGTGTTCATGTACCCCCGTCCCCCCTTACCATTACCTCGGGGTTTTGGGAAGATGTGTGGTGACGGGTGGTTTCCACATGGGACCTCCAGACCGCCTGTTCCTACCAGGAGGCCCTTACTATTCCTCATTGGAAAGTTGCCATGGATGAGGAGATTGCTACTCTCACAGAACGGGGTACCTGGACCCTTGTTCCTCCTCCTTTCGGCACAGATGTTGTTGGTTGTCGCTGGGTATTCGTGGTGAAGTTTCTCCCGGATGGCAGTGTGGATCGTTATAAGGCTCGCCTGGTTGCCAAGGGTTTTACCCAAACTTATGGCATTGATTACTTTGACATTTTCTCTCCAGTGGCTCGTCTCAGCACTATTAGGGTTCTTCTCTCTGTGGCTGTCAACAGGGATTGGCCCATCTCACAGCTAGATGTTAAGAATGCCTTCCTCTATGGTGATCTGCAGGAAGATGTTTACATGGAGCAACCACCTGGGTATGTTGCTCAGGGGGAAACACGGGTATGCCAGCTAAAGAAGGCTATTTATGGCCTCAAGCAGAGTCCTCGTGCCTGGTTTGACAAGTTCAGTGGCAATGTTGCGGCCATTGGTTTTACAAGAAGCTCAGCAGATCACTCCTTGTTTGTTCGAAAAATCGCCTCTGGTCTTGTTGTTCTTGCGGTTTATGTTGATGACATTCTTCTTACTGGCGATGACCAGGATGTGGTATTGATGACCAAGAAATACCTTCGTCAACATCTGGTCACAAAGGATATGGGCTCCCCGAAATACTTTCTGGGGATTGAAATCTCTAGAAAGCCCAACTCCATGGTCCTTTCCCAACGGAAGTATACTCTTGATCTTTTAAAGGAGGCAGGACTGACTGGTGCTAAACCTGCACATTGTTCTATGGCTGCTGGAGAAGACAAAACTTGGACAAATGACTCGCCTCTTCTCTCCGATCTTACGAGATACCGGCGTCTGGTGGGCAAGCTCATATATCTCAACACACAGCCATAGAAAGAAAAAAAGAAAAATATGACAACCAGACAACACAAGAATTTTATAATGGTTCTCCAACCTGGGTACATCCACTCTTCTACCATCCTGGTAGGAATCCACTCAGGTTTTTGATCAGGTGACTGCCACCAATGGGCTTTTGATCAGGTGCTCAAAAACTAATCTCAAGTCTTTTGATCAGGAGACTTGCAACCAAGGGGGTTAACTTTTGAAGGGAGTTATAACCCTGTACACAGGAAAGGGAACATAAGTGATGTTGTCTTCTATGTCTCAAATCACTAAGAGAAGACTAGTGGATGTTGATGATGTCAAAGCTCCCCCTGAGATGTTGAATGGTTCAGGAAAAATGGAAGTTTTGCTTCAGGGTGTAGGACTTCAGATTGATGATGTCTCCAGCAAGCTTCTTAGACTTATATGAATGTGTGTCTCTTAAAAAACCTGGAGCAGATGGAGAACTCTGTGAATATGTTGATTGATGCAGAGTTCCTCCTTTGTAAAAGAAAAAACCTTCACTGTGTCTTTATACACTATTGTGCTCTGTATGTTGTTGTTTCTATTTTTCTGTAAATCTCTTATATCCAATTCAAACATTTGGATTCATTCATCTTGATAACGGTTGAAGCATTCCCGAGAGTTGAAGACGACTTGAGAATTAATCCACAATTAACTTCTGAAATTGCCCACATTGAACGACTATTTCCATCAGAAATATTTAGCATTAAATGTTCTGACTGTAATTAATCCTTAATTTAATCTGCCAACTGTAATAAATAGGCCTGAAATATCTGCACTGAATTCATCGACCGGAGCTCACAGATCATCGAGCTCAGCTTCTATTTCGTCGAGCAGAGCTTCTTGAGATCAGAGTTCATCGACCTGAGTTTAGGGAAGGAACTCAGAGTTCGTCGACCTTAGATAGTCGTTCGTCAAACTGAGTTCGACTATCGTCGAACTAATTTTCTAACTTTATCTTAACTGCATTTCTCAGAATTCTTTCAGCAATTCTAGAGAGTCCTTCTGAGGCAAGTCCTGGAAATAAACATATGACCCATGACTATACATTGTGGGTTAATCATCCTAGTTTAGTGAACCTAGCCCAAATCTAATTAGGGATCCAATAGAGATATTGAATTGAAAGCTCCTTGATCTTATTTTTATTCTACTTCTTCTTTTCTCTGTGATCTTGCTCACATTTCCACTTTTTCCACTCTCTGTTTCTGTAGAGTTGATCTCTTTATATAGGCTCTGTCAAAGGTAACCGGCTGATCCAGTTAATTACTGACATCTGATAGTTCTGACAGCTGTCAGGTCCTCTGACTTGATTTTTCTGAATGTGTCGACACATCCTTCATCTTGTCTCGACACAACTGATGTAGAATGTTTCTTTGTCTCGACACAACTTATGTAGTGTGTCGATACTTGTCCTTAGTGTCAACACATTTACTTTATGTCTTGACACAACTTAAGTAGTGTGTGTCGACACTAGTCCTGAGTGTCGACACAGTTGCTTTCTTGTATCATAGTGTCGACCCAAGTCCTGGGTGTCGACACAACTTTCTCCTTGACTCATCACTTCTTATTTAAGTGTGTCAACACTAGTACTGATTGTCTATACAACAACTTCTTGTCTCAGCACAACTTTGGCAAAGGTGTCGACACTTGCCTAGTATCTCAACACTTTTGTACTTAGCTTTATTTGCCTGCACACAAGAACTTAACATTCATCAAATACAACTATGTATATCATTAAGCTGAAAGGATTTCTTGAAATCAAGTATATTGTGACCAATGTACCTAACAATCTCCCCCTATTTGGAGAAGTCATAACCTCAATTCAATGATATACAACATGATACCAAAAAAACGATAACAGAGTTATAAATTCAATAGTGCTAAATAACATATGAAATGTCACAATTGATAAACACATATATAGAACATAGTGCAACCAAAATTTTCATTATGAATTTGTTCTGGATTACATTTGTTTGATTAGTTATACTGATCTAAAAGTAAAAGTACAAAAATGCCTGGAAAATATATTCTAATGATCTTCTGGTTCCTTGATGACTATACCATTTTCATATTGTATCTTTGTCTTGTCATCAGCTACCTTTTACATTTGTCAACATTAGATTTTGAGATCTGTTTTGCCTTGAGCCTTTGTCTTTCAAAATAGTGGTAAGGCTTTGGGAAATATTTTCTAGGCTCAACTGAATTAGCAGGTATCTTCACAGTCTTCAGATCATGCCTGAATTTTTGGATAACCTCTTGCTGCTTCAAATGTTTTGCTCATTCTTGCTCTTGATACCATTTTCCCCTATCTGTAGCATTGGCATAACTGCTTTCCATGCAGTGAGAATTATTGATCTGGAGGTTGAGCTCTATTGCTCAAAGTATGATCTAGTTTCAGCTTATTCCCTAAACCTTTTCTTTGATAGCTGAGCTTCTTTTTCTTTAATCATAGCAGATTCAGACAACTCCACCTCTTCACATATAACATTTTGAACTGGTGGTGGAGGACTATACATGTGTTGGACAGCAGCTTGGATAGCCTCAAATGGAACTTGTTCTACAGGATTGTACATGGACTGTCCAGGAGCTTGAGTTCCAGTAACATGAGGTGCTTCAAGTTGAGCTGGTTGATAACCAAACTCAGCAGTTGGATCTCCATCATACCATAGGGGAGGATGGCCTAAAGTGTCTTTGATATTGTTTGATATCCAGGTTGTATGTTCAGAACTGTCCCTTATCATTACGCTCTCCCCCTTTATGACTTCTCTTTACACATGATCTCTCAGATCATTTTTGTGAAACCTAACTTGTCAATCTAGATAATTTATTTCAGATGTTAAGCAATTCTTGAGTTTAAGTAAGTGGTCATCTAATTGATTGTCAGATGCTTGGATATCTTTAAGTAGTGAGGTTGAATATGTGGTCATTTGAGTATCCATCACTATTGTGGCCGTAGTTATCTTATTTTCTAGAGCAGAAGTCTGCTTAGTTAACTTGAACAATATTTTTGTATGTATGACAATCATATTTTCATCCAATATTCTTTGATTTTCAAGAACATATCCTTGTTTGACAATCATTTCATCTTCAGTCTTCTTAGATTCTTGCTGCTATTTTGCAATATATACTACAACATTTGCTCCCTTTTGGAAGAAGTCAGTCATGTCTGTCTTCAATAAATTCACTTCAAATATGATTGACTTGATATCATGTGCCAGTTAAAATAGTAATTTTTTGTGGCTTTCATCTATATATTTCTCTAGATCCTTTCTTTGCTTATCCAGCATTATTTGAATTTGAACTAGCAGAGAGCTAGTATCTCCTGTAGGAGCAGTTGGTGTTCTAGATTTTAATTACTCTTTGTAGCTTTTTCTCCTCTTCTTAATTTCAGATAACTTCTTCTTCTTGAGCCTAGAAGCGTTCTCTTCCATTGAGTCTGATAAGCTTACCATCTCAACAGACTTTTCTAGCTCATCACACCCAGCACCTAGTGCAAGTCCTGGTAAATCCCCCTCAATAGATGCAAACTCCTCACCAATAATGGCGATATCTTGGTTGATTTCCTCTTGTAGATCTTTAGTAAGAGGAACATCAACCTCTGGAGCTTTACTTAATTATTGTTCTGGAATATCAGCAGGTTCCAGAATTGTATTTAGTTCTTGTACTACTTCCATTATTATAGTAGTAGCTGTATTCATTAGAAATTCAGTGAGGTTCTCCCCCTCAACTTGATCCTTCCTTTGCTTATCCATTATAGTAGTAGTAGCTCGACGAACTTGGAACTCCAGTCGACGAATTCTTTCCAGAGCTCGACGAATTCTGTCTAGAGCCAGACTTAGAAGTTTTTCTTATTTCTGTCCTTATTTATTATATTATTTAGAAGTAATTTCCTGAGTAATTAGTTCTCATATTCTCCTGAATATAGTCGTTATTGGCAGCATTAATTATGGTCTTCATCAGGGTTAATTACTTGTTTATTTTAATGGGATAGTTAGGGAAACTCATTAAAGATTATTTTCCAGCTGTTTCATTCTCCAGAATCAGTCAGCAATTAATGCTTGGAATTCAAAATTCAAGAGGAGAATTTGACAGAAGAATATATAGGAGAATTTTCTTTCAGACGATAATATATACAATACAGACATACAAAGATATACTGAAGAACATCTGCTTCTTCTCTGTGTTGAAAAACATTCTATTTTCCCCTTTTTCTTACTGAAGACTGAAGAAGAACAACCATCAAATATCAAAATCTTATTCTACTTCTACTCCAGGAATATTCAAGGACAACAACTTTGAATTAGTCAGAAAGTTTCTGGATCTCTTCAAGACAAGGCTGAAGACCTACACCCTGAGCAAGGCTCCAAGCTTTCTGAACCATTCATTACTTCAGAAGGAGCTTTGACAATAGAAATCCACAAGTCTTATTTGTTGTATAGAGAAAAGAGAAGACACCATCAACTCTCTCAACCTCCTGTAAAAGGGTTTATTAACTCCCTTCAAAAGTTTATTCTTGGTTTTTGGGCACCTGATCAAAAGCCTAAAGAGTTGTGAGATCTCCTTGTAAATAGATCTTGTGGTGGTAGTCACCTGATCAAAAACCTGATAGTGGATTCCTACCAGGATGGTAGAAGAGTGGATGTACCTAGTTTGGGGAACCACTATAAAATTCTTGTGTTGTCTATGTGTGATCATTTTCTTTTGTTCTTGCTGTGCTGTGATAGATTAACTTAGACTGTTTTCATTTTCTGTTAATACTATTGATATCACCTATTTTACTCTGATAAATTTTAAAACAGTCAAAAGTTTTAAGTTACTCTATTCACCTCCCCCCACTCTAAAGTAAATCAGGTCTATCCCCTAACTTACAATTGGTATCAGTGGTATACCATTTGTTTCAATTGGTATCAAAGGGGTCTTCATTTGGTTGTATAAGCTAACACTTAAACCAAAAGATCCTTATTAGATCTGATTTTCCATTTTCCTAGTTTTTCTATTTATTTTATATCATGGCACAAAACAAATATTATGCAAGCACCAGACCTCTAGTTTGCAATCTGAATAAGTTTGCTATCTGGAAGGCAAGAATTAAAATATATATAAATTCTATTAATGAAGATATTTTTAATGCTATTTTGACAAGACCACCAGTTTCAGAGACTACATCTACTTCTACTTCTAGTACACATGCTATTCCACCACCTGTGTGGACAGATGCTCAAAAGAAGGCCAAGATAGTTGATGTTAAGGCCATGAATATTTTGGCTCAAATAATGTCTGATGACATCTTCCAGAAAGTGGCAGAGTGCACATCAGCCAAAGCTATCTGGGATTCTCTTAACCAGATTGTTGCTTGTTCTGCAGATGAGAGAAAGGACAGGAGATCAAATCTCATCTCACAATATGAGAACTTTAAGAAAGATGAGTCGGAGTCTGTAAGTGACATGTATAACAAACTAAGATCAATCATCAATGAGCTGATGACTTTGGACAAGGACATCACCCTCACAGAGGTCAATGATAAAATCTTCATGTGCTTCCCTAGCTCATGGGATTCTAGAATATGGCCAATCAAGGAGGCTAGAAGTTTAAATGAGATTTCCACTGAATCTCTTCTTGGAAAGCTCAAGTCCCATGAATAACTAATAAAGACAAGAGAAGCTGCAGAGAAGAAGACTCCTTCCGCAGCAAGAAAGGAGCAAAGTATAACATTCAAGGCATCTGAAGAATCAGAAGCTCCAACAGTTAATGAAGAACTTCTAAGTCTCTTAGCCGAGAGTTTTTACAAGATGGTAAAGAAAGATTTAAATAATTGGTTTCAAGATGTCCTAAACACCTAGAGGGGGGGGGGGTGAATAGGTTCAATTATTTTGTAACTTAGGCAGATAAATCTATCTAGTTTAGCAATTTATTCAGCGGATATCACAGCATAGAATTCACATACACACAGCATTCCACAGATTGCACACCAGATTTATAGTGGTTCCCCAAATGATGGGTACATCCACTTTCCCCCTTCGCCTATCTAGCAGTGTACTAGATTCGGCCTAACTTCCTTCTTTCTTCTCAGATCCGCAGATCTTACAGCTCAGAACCAAGAATGGTTCCTACAACACAGATTGAATCCACACTCCTATAACTCGGGCACAAGCCCTACCTCAGCCTCTTTCATAGGCCTACAACTCAGAGTGAAACTCCACTCCTACAACTCAGGCAAAAGCCCTACCTTAGCCTCTTTCATAGGCCTACAACTCAGGGAAAAGATTCCCCTACCTCAGGCACTTAGCCCTACCTCAGCCTTTATAATTTAGGCTTACAACTCAGAGAAATAAATCTCCTACACTCAGATCTATTACAGATCCTACAAAAGTTATTGATGAAAAGATAATAATATCTTCAAGCAGATGGAGAGAGAATTGGTTGAAGGCTTCTTGATCAGTTCTTGATAGAACTGATTACTTAAGGATTAACCTGTCTTAGCTTCTTCAAAGCTTCTTGAATCTGAACAAAGTAAGGTTGATCTTCTTGGTGTTGGAGTTGATCTTCAATCAGCTTCCTTCTTATTCAGAAATTAATCTGAATTCTTCTTCAGAATTGATCTGAATTCTTCTAGCAGACTGTTCAGGATCTGACTTCACTGGATGAGGACTTCTCTCCATCTTATTTTTCTCTCTCTACAATCTGTTGACTGTTTCTTCTTTCTCTTCTTCTGGATCCTAAATCCTTCAGAGATTATTCTTTATTCACTAATCGTGTTCACGATCACTTCTTCACAATTGATTATTGATTTCCCAATTGTTGAGAGAGCATATCTATATATAGGCTTCATCCATGGTTACCGGTTGTTCCGGTTCCAAACGGTCTTCTGACACCTCTGACAGATGTGACAGCAATGTCAATAATGACAGCTGTCAAGTCTCTAGTTGTATTACTTCAACCTTCATTGGACTTTGACTCAGTAGCAGAGAATGTCGAGTGAATACTTCATATGTGTCGACACACATAGTCCATGTGTCGACACAAGTCTTGATGATGTCGACACAGTTTCACTTTTACTTCTCGACACAGCTTCTGTGGAATGTGTCGACATAAGTCTTGTGTGTCGACACAATCACTCCTTGTCTTGATAAAGTTGGTGTCGACAGAGTTCTGGTGTGTGTCGACACAAGTTCTGTGTGTCGACACATTCGTTGTCGACAGAATTCTGGAATGTGTCGACAGCTTCTCTGTATGTCGACACAAATTCAGGGTGTCGACACAATCTGGGCCTTGGTGTCGACACTCCGTTGTCGACAAATTTTCTGTGTGTCGACACAAATTCTGGGTGTCGACACAAACTGGCCCTTGGTATCAACACAGTATTGTCGACAGATTTTCTGTGTGTCGTCACAAATTCTAGGTGTCGACACAATCTGGCCCTTGGTGTCGACATAGTCATTCCCAAGTGTCGACACTTGTACTTAGAAAATTTTTCTTCCATTTACTTAACTTGCACATGATAACTCAACACAACATCAAATACACCTTGATGCATATCATTGAGTTAGGTGAGGCTTCTCCAAATCTGGTACACATTTTCTAATGTACCCAACAATCTCCCCCTATTTGGAGAAGTCATAATCCTTAGTCAATGATATACATCACTTATAATAAAATAAACAATATGATGTATAAAAGCATTCAATGACAGGGTAACATATAAACAAAACAAGTATATTATATCATCACAGAATATGATACAAACATAATAAGCATGAATCATTGTTTTGTTTAAACTTCAAAAAAAGTTTGTTAACAACAGATTACATAGATTTAAAAACTGAAGATTACAATGTTCTAAAATCTTGTCAATCTATCCTAAGGCTGATCAGGCTCCTTGATCACTATTCCTTTGCCAGACTGGACCCTTACTTGTACTGGAGCTTCAGTATCTTCAGCTGGCTTCTTGCCTTTGAGATCCTTCTTCTTAAGTTCTTCAGCCTTAACTTTATGTCTTTCAAAATAGTGATAAGGCATGGGAAAGTATTTACTGGGCTCCATAGGTGCAGCAGGTATTTTCCCAGCCTTGTGATCTCTTCTGAACTGATGTATAGCATCTTGTCTCTGCAGATATTTTCTCCACTCAAGTTCAGAATATCACTTGCCTCTATCATTCATTTTGTCTTTGACAGCTTGCCAGGCAGTGAGTAGTATATTTTTGGAGGTGAGACTCCATCTTTCAAAATCAGGCTTCAGTTTAGCCTGCTCTCTAAACCTTTTCTTTGAGAGTTGAGCTTCTTGCTCTTTATTCAATGCTGCCTCTGACATTTCAACTTCCTTAATATTCACATTCTGAACCTCCTTTGGAGGACTATACATGTGTTGAACAACATTTTGAATACCATCAAAATCAGCAGGGGGTAAATAGTTTGAGCTACTACCTATTGAGCCCCTTTATTATGAGCAATTTGAATGCCTGACACAACAGTATTATCATCATCACATAGGGGTGGATATCCCAGAGTTGCTCTAACAACATTTGTTATCCATTTAGCATGCTCTGAGCTAGCATTGACTAACACCCTCTCCCCCTTTATGACTTCTCTTTCAACATGATTTCTGAGATCATCTTTCTGAAATCTGATTTGATCAACTAAGTAGTTGGTGCCTTCTGTATAATAAGCTTTAAACTCTGGAAAGTGGCTAAATCTTCTTGAAGTTTCTTATCAAACTCTGACTTCTCTTTAGCCCTTTTCTCAGTTAATGCAGTTGCAGTATTCTTTAACTCAGTAACAATCATATTATGTGATTCAGTAAGATTATAATTCATCCTAATTTGATTTTCTAGGACATATCCTTTCTTTACCACCATATCATCAATCTGTGTCCTTGCCTCTTGTTGCTGCTTGGTCAGATAAACTACAACATCACCTCCCTTATGGAAGCAATCCGTCATCTCCTTCTTATTCTGATTGACTTCAAATCCTATTGATTTAATGTCTTGAGCCAAGGAGAACGGGAGGTCTTTGTGACTTTCATCCATATATTTCTCCATGGCTGCTCTTTGTTCATCCAGTTTAACTTGCAGATCCACCAACAGTGAACTGTAGTCAACTGTTGGGGCTGGTTGTTGAGGTACTGTTTGCAAAGCCCTCTTGTAGCTTAATCTCTTATTCTTGTAGACCATCAGTTTCCTTTTCTTTATATTTGAGGCTTCCTCGTCATCTTCAGAAGCTGAGTATCTGTCTATATCAACTGTCTCTTTAGGACTAGAGTGCAGCTCCTCCTCAGTCCTAGTCAACTCCCCCTCAATCCTTGCCTCCTGAATATCAGGAAATAACTCTTCAAGAGTGAATTCTTGTTGAGTTTGTATAGGTGGAACATCTGTATCTAATATAGTTAATGGGGCATCATCTAATGCAGATGTATCATGCATTGTTATATCCTGCGCAGGGATGTTGTCATGGTGTGTCTGTTCAACATCAGTTAGAAGCACAGTTAGTGTATCTGGCTCAGTATCTAGTGTAGTTTGATTAATATCATGTATTACCTCGAGGATAGTTTGAGTGGTTGTTTCACTCTCAAATGCAACTTGCTCTTTCTCATGAGCAACTTCTGGAGGCAATGCCTCTTGTTGAGCTGGAGAAAGCTCATTGGCTTCCCCTAGATGAAGCACTTCCTGAACTTGATCCAGTTGGATGGTGCTTTCTGGAATATAATCCCCCTGCATCTGACTATCATCTACATTCTTAGGGGCAGATGATTTCCTTGCTGATTCTTGTTGTTATTCATCTGAACTGAAGATCACTTGTTCTTCTGAATCACTAGAAGATTCAGGTTTCCTGGGAGTTGTCTTTTTATTTTTCAGTTATGGTTGTTTCTGTGGTGTAGAACCATCATTTGTCAGAACTCTTTCCCACCTGGATAGTATTTTCATATCCATCCTTCTCATGGGGTTTATCCTAGATCCTGCTGTGTGGTTCATTACTTCAAGAATATTCATTGCCAGATACAAACTCAGTATTCTTCCTAGATTAGGTTTCTTCAAACTTTCCTTGATCTTTTCAAAGATCACAGCAGACTAGTTAGTTTTTATTCTAAAAATAACTCTGGTCGTTAAGCTGAACATATAGGCTAAGATCCTATCATGTTCTCCTGGTTTGCAGAGAATTACTTTTCCCATAAACTCTTAAAGAAACTTTCCTTGGGAGTTCATCCCCTTCCTCTGCATTGATGATTCAATCTTAGTGGTGGGATCCGGTACACACCATTGAAGAGCTTCTTTTGTCATTGAAGATGTGACTTCATCATCTTCCTGAGTCCTGGGCAACTGTAGTGTCTTTCTCAGACGCTTCTGTGTAAGTTTCACCTTGCTTCCTTGAATTGATGAATTAATCATCAATCTAGTTGAATCCAGGGTTGATGCTGTATAGATTTCAAGAACCTCCCTCTTCCAGATCTTGGTAGGTTCTGAAACTAGATATTTCAAACCACTTTCTTTGATTAGGGTTATCACATCTCTGACCTCAGTCGCAGCACTCTCAAAAGCATTGGGAACTAATTCATAGCCTTCGTTGATGTTGTTCTCCAATTTTGGCGCCATTGGTGATGAGAAATTTGAGGAGAAGAGAGATGAAGGTTTGTCGACTCAAAGATTTGATCTCGAAAATGTTGAGAGCGTAGTCGACAAAGTTGTTCTGTGACCTATTTATGTGTTTGTCAACCCAGAAGGTCAAAAGGCGGGGTAATAAATACTTAATGTTTCGACACTATAGAGATTGTGTCGACACAGACTTCTAATGTCTCGACAGTCAGACAACACTATGCATCGACACAGTTTGTGATGTGTCGACACAGACTTCTTAACAGTCGACTCTAATATCTGCGTGTCGACACAGACGACTGTATGTGTCGACATTACTATCTAAATGATAGAACTTCTATGTGTTGACACCAAACTCTGAGTGTCGACACCACTATCTCACCACTATTTTATTGTGTCGACATAACTTTCCTTATGTGTCGACACAACTACTATATGTCAACACAGATTTCCTTTTGTGTCGACATCAACTACTATATGTCGACACAGATTTCCTTTTGTGTCGACATTGAATTACTTAGTCAGATTTACCAAGTTACTCTAGGTTTAACATGCCTAATTCAATTTTAAAATAATTTAATTTAGTTTCATCTATTGGTTTAGTAAACATGTGAGAAATTTGATTATTTGTGGTGATAAATTCCAAACAGATATCTTCTTTTCAACATGCTCTCTAATGAAGTGAAATTTAATTTCTATATGCTTTTTTCTGCTATGTGATACATGATTTTTAGCAATAGAAATAGCACTTGTAGAATCACAAAATAGTGGAGTTCTACTTATCTTGAGACCATAGTCTTCAAGTTGATGTTGAATCCATAAAAGCTGAGCACAACAGCTGCCTGCAACAACATATTCAGACTCAGCAGTGGAAATTGCCACACTTGTCTGCTTCTTACTGCTGCATGACACCAATCTACCACCTAGAAACTGACATGTGCCAGTGGTGCTCTTTCTATCTTCTTTGCAACCTGTAAAGTCTGCATCTGAAAAACCAGTCAGTAGAAAGTCTCTATTCTTAGGGTACCAAAGACCAAGATTAGGTGTGCCCTTAAGATATCTCAAAATTCTTTTAACTGTAGTATAATGAGATTCTTTAGGGCTTGCTTGGTACCTAGCACAGACACATGTAGCATACGTAATTTTTGGTCTACTGGCAGTTAAGTATAGAAGGGAGCCAATTATCCCTCTATACAAAGACTCATCTACAAGTTTTCCTACATCATCTTTGCCTAAAGGCATACTTGTCCCCATTGGAGTTCTCATGGTGTGGATGACTCCATACCATATTTCTTAATTAACTCCTTGGTGAACTTAGACTGTGATATGGACAAGCCATCATCAGTCTGTCTTACTTGGAGTCCCAAGAAGAATTTCAGCTCACTCATACTGCTCATCTCAAACTTCCTTTGCATAAGTTTTGCAAACTTCCTACAAAGGTTGTTTTCTGTTGATCCAAAGATTATGTCATCAACATAAATCTAGACTAGGATTATATTGCCCTTTGACTCCCTAAGGAATAGAGTCTTATCTATTTTCCCCCTTGAAAATTTATTCTCAATGAGGAATGTAGACAATATTTCATACCAAGCCCTAGGGGCTTGTTTCAAACCATATAAGGCTTTCTTAAGCCTATAAACATAATCAGGATAAAGTGGATCAACAAAACCTGAGGGTTGTTCAACATAGACTTCTTCTTTCAAATTACCATTTAGGAATGCTGACTTGACATCCATTTGGTATACTTTGAAACCTTGGAAAGCAGCAAAGGCAAGGAATAGCCTTATTGCTTCTAACCTTGCCACTGGGGCAAATGTCTGATCAAAGTCTATGCCCTCTTCCTGTCTATAACCTTTGGCAACCAGTCTTGCTTTGTTCTTCACTATGATGTCATTTTCATCTAGTTTGTTCCTGTAGATCCACTTAGTCTCAATAATATTATGATCCTTTGGTTTTGGAACTAGCTCCCATACTGTTGGAACCCTAGTTCTGATTTGGGTAAGGAACACTATTAGGATTATTAGATTGACCCAACATGTATAGTCATGGGTCATAAGACTATTTCCCAGATTGGTCATTCAGAAGGACTCTCCAGCATTGCAAAAAAGAAGTCCAAGAAATGCAGTTAAGACAAAGTCATAGAATCAGATCGACGATCGTCGAACGCAGTTCGACGAACGGCGATCTCCGGTCGACGAATTTTGAGTTGCTTCTCTGAACTCAGGTCGACGATCTCAAGACTCAAGCAAGGCTATGTCGACACCATCACAGTAACTGTGTCGACACTCATCAGTTTTCTTAGCTCGACGAACATAGAAACTGAGCTCGACGAACTACAAGCTCCGGTCGACGAACGCAGACAAGATATTCAGCTCGACGAATCTGGCTGAGTTCGACGAATGTCGAACTAAGGTCGACGATTGATGAACTCGATGAAAGTTCAGGTCGACTATTTCTGAGCAATCAGTAACAGTTGGCAGAATTAATTGAAGATTAATTACAATCAATATTCTTAGTGAAAATAGCCGTTCAAACGGACATTTACAGTTGGATTAATTATAGATAAATTTCCAAAGCATCTACTACTCTCGAGAATGTTTCTTCCGCCATCATGATTAAGGAATTCAAATATAGAGTTTTGAATACAGAGAAGACAGACAGAGATAGAAAATAGAGAATACAGAAGATAGCAAAAAAAGAAGAGACAGAAAGGGCAATATCACTACAGTAACTAGAAGCCCTACACTAGAGCAATAACAGCTATCTTAAGAAGAAGAAGAACATCCAATCACTATCAAGAGTCTTCTTCTTCTCTGTCACTGCAGGATAACTTCAAGGACAACAAACAATTTATCAGTCAGAAGTTCCTGAAGCAGACTCTGGTCCAGGCCTGAAGATTGAAGGCCTATCACCCTGTAGTAGAGCTCCAGTTTTCCCTGAACCATTCTATATCTCAGGGGGAGCTATTTGCTAACATCAATATCCACATAGTCTTCTCAGTTGTTATTGAGAAAGAGAAGACTTCCATCACTCTCTTCGCCCTCCTGTATAAAGGGTTGTCATCTCCCTTCAAAAGTGATTCCTGGTTGCAAGTCTCCTTACTAAAAGACTTGAGTTGGTTTTTGGGGACCTGATCAAAACCCATTGGTGTCAGGCACCTGATCAAAAACCTGAGTGGATTCCTACCAGGGTGGTAGAAGAGTGGACTACCCAGATTTGTGGAACCACTATAAAATCCTTGTGTCTTTTCTATGTGGCTTGATCTGCTCTGCTCTTTTAT
This sequence comes from Platanthera guangdongensis, assembly GCA_039583875.1. NCBI lineage: Eukaryota > Viridiplantae > Streptophyta > Magnoliopsida > Asparagales > Orchidaceae > Platanthera > Platanthera guangdongensis. Next base: position 170,244,361 of record CM077147.1, read on the forward strand.
CTTTTATTTTGTTTTTGTGCTGTGATAAACTCTAGCCCTTGTGCTTAAGATCTACCACTTTCAATTGGTATCAAAGCGAGGTTGGTTAAATTACCTTGGTTAACTCACCTTAGGTTGGTTAAACTACCACACCTTAAGAGGTTAATTGGTTGTACATGCTAACACCTGAACCAAAAGATCCTTTGATAGATCTTAAGAATCTTTTGAGTTTTATCATGGCACAAATTGCAGATTTTTCAAGCACCAGACTGCCCATGTGCAATCTAGATAGGCTTTCACTATGGAAGACAAGGATTAGATTTTATATGGACTCTATTGATGAAAATATTTTTCATTCCATCTTATCAGGTCCTTATCAAAGTCCAAGTGTTGTTTCATCATCTCAATGGACAAATGCCCAGAAGAAGATGAAGATTGTTGATGCACAAGCAATGAACATTCTGGCACAATCAATGTCTGATGACATTTTTGAGGAACTTGCTGAATGTTCATCTGCAAAAGAGATGTGGGACTCCATCACAGTAATGGCTGCTGGGACAGCAACAGAAAGACCATTTAATGCTGAATTCTGGAGTGAATCGGATGCTTCATCTTGCACAACTGAAGATGAAGAAGAAGCAAGAGCTAGAGAATTTTGCCTAATGGCAATAGATGCTTCTCGCAGCAGTTATGCTGAAGAATCTGGAGAATCAGAGTGTGAATCAGATGAAGATGATCAGGTTATTTCTTCCCTTGATTCTTCTTCAGCAAAATTTTACACTGATTTCAAATTATCACATAAAAATCATCAAAAAATCTTAGTTCAAAATATTTCGTCGAACGGAGATCGACGACATCAATACTATTCGTCGAACTCAGATCGACGAACTACGAACAAAGATTTTGCTTTGAACTATTCAGGACTCTATGCTCGACGAAACAATTTAAGTCGTCGAACAGAGATCGACGAAAATGGTATACATATGGTCATTCTGTGAACAGAGATCGACGATCTCAATATCATTCGTCGAACTCAGCTCGACGAAAGTACTCTTTTTCGTCGAACTCAGAGTTTTAAAACAGAATTTTTTATTCTTTTATTTCTGATTATTATAAAAAAAGAATCAGGACCCAAGTTTATCTGGGTCCAGAACTCCTAACATTTCCTTGCAGGAAAAAAATTCTGTTCAGCCCACACAGAGGATATCAGTGGCTGAACATTTTGAGCAAGGTCATGTGTATATGGGGAGTTTGGCTAGTTGCAGTAATTTAGTTCTTGTATTATTTGTTCTATATTTCAAAGCACCCATTGTACATCTGTTGATACCTTATAAATCAAGCAGATCTTTTTGCTTTGCATTTTATTTACTTTTGATGTAAATAGTGTCCTTACCCAAATAGGGGGAGATGGTTGGAACCCTAGTTCTGATTTGGGTAAGGAACACTATTAGGATTATTAGATTGACCCAACAGGTATAGTCATGGGTCATAGGACTATTTCCCAGATTGGTCATTCAGAAAGACTCTCCAGCATTGCAGAAAAGAAGTCCAAGAAATGCAGTTAAGACAAAGTCATAGAATCAGATCGACGATCGTCGAACGCAGTTCGACGAACGACGATCTCCGGTCGACGAATTCTGAGTTGCTTCTCTGATCTCAGGTCGACGATCTCAAGACTCAAGCAAGGCTGTGTCGACACCATCACAGCAACTGTGTCGACACTCATCAGTTTTCTCAGCTCGATGAACATAGAAACTGAGCTCGACGAACTGCAAGCTCCGGTCGACGAACGCAGGCAAGATATTCAGCTCGACGAATCTAGCTGAGTTCGACGAATGTCGAACTCAGGTCGACGATTGATGAACTCGACGAAAGTTCAGGTCGACGATTTCTGAGCAATCAGTAACAGTTGGCAGAATTAATTGAAGATTAATTACAGTCAATATTCTCAGTGAAAATAGCCGTTCAAACAGACAGTTATAGTTGGATTAATTATAGATCAATTTCCAAAGCATCTACTACTCTCGAGAACGTTTCTTCTGCCATCAAGATTAAGGAATTCAAATACAGAGTTTTGAATACAGAGAAGACAGATAGAGATAGAAAATAGAGAATACATAAGATAGCAAAAAAAGAAGAGACAGAAAGGGCAATATCACTACAGTAACTAGAAGCCCTAGACTAGAGCAATAACAGCTATCTAAAGAAGAAGAAGAACATCCAATCACTATCAAGAGTCTTCTTCTCTGTCACTGCAGGATAACTTCAAGGACAACAAACAATTTATCAGTCAGAAGTTCCTGAAGCAGACTCTGGTCCAGGCCTGAAGATTGAAGGTCTATCACCCTATAGCAGAGCTCCAGTTTTCCCTGAACCATTCTATATCTTAGGGGGAGCTATTTGCTAACATCAATATCCACATAGTCTTCTCAGTTGCTATTGAGAAAGAGAAGACTTCCATCACTCTCTTCCCCCTCCTGTATAAAGGGTTGTCATCTCCCTTCAAAAGTGATTCCTGGTTGCAAGTCTCCTTATCAAAAGACTTTAGTTGGTTTTTGGGGACCTGATCAAAACCCATTGGTGTCAGGCACCTGATCAAAAACCTGAGTGGATTCCTACCAGGGTGGTAGAAGAGTAGACTACCCAGATTTGGGGAACCACTATAAAATCCTTGTGTCTTTTCTGTGTGGCTTGATCTGCTCTGCTCTTTTAGCTTTTATTTTGTTTTTGTGCTGTGACAAACTCTAGCCCTTGTTCTTAAGATCTATCACTTTCACATACTTTACAACTTCTGAATTGATTCAGCTCCTCCTGCATTGCATCAATCCAGTTGGAGTCTTGTATGGCTTCTTCAAATCTCTTTGGTTCCACCTGTGACAGGAAACTTGAGCAAAGCACTGTGTTTATGTGTTTGCTTCTAGTTTGCACACCATGTCTTGGATCACCAATAATTTGGTATACTGGATGATCCTTTAGATTCCTTATTGTTGGAGGCATTCTATCAGCAATTTGAACTTCTTCAATTTCTCCACCATGTTGTACTTCATTGTCTTTAATGTCAGCTTGTGGACCTTGTACTCCCCCTGGACAGCAACCATCATTTTCCTCATCCTGCCTTGTAGTTTGGTCTTCATTAATGGTCAGCATGTCCAACTTTTCTTTTAAACCTGTTGAGCTACAAGAATTGCTAGACAACTCACAATTAATAAGCTCAGATTCATCAAACACTACATGAACAGATTCTTCTGTAACTTGTGTAGTCAAGTTGTAGACCATATATGCCTTATTGTTATTATTGTACCCAACAAATATCCCATCTTGGGATTTGGCAGCAAACTTAGTTAGGTGATACTTTCCAGTGTTAAGCACATAACACCTGCTACCAAAGATCCTAAAGTAGGATATGTTTGGTCTTCTTCCCTTCATAATCTCATAGGGTGTCTTTTTGTGGCTCTTAGTTATTGATGCTCTATTGAGAACATGACAAGCAGTATTTACTGCCTCAGCCCAGAAATATTCTGGGAGAGAAGTGTCACTTAGTAGAGTTCTACCAGACTCAATAAGAGTCATATTCTTTCTTTCAGCAATTCTATTTTGCTGAGGTGTTCTAGGTGAGGAGAATTCCTGATGAATCCCTAGTTCTTCACAAAACATTGTCATACATTCAGATTGAAAGTCAGTTCCATGGTCACTTCTGATTTTGACCATTGAATTGTTAAGTTGATTATGAATTTGTTTAACAAAGTTATGAAAGACAGTAGGGGTTTCAGATTTCTACCTCAAAAAGAAAACTCATGTAAATCTAAAATAGTCATCTACTACCACAAAAGTATAGACTTTCCTACCTAGACTATGAACTGGCATAGGACCAAAAAGATCCATATGAAAGGGGTACAAACACCTCGCAGAGTCTTTGGTATCAAGACTATGAAAAGAGGATTTGGTTTGCTTGCCTTTTTGATAAGCTGAACATATACCCTCTTTTATACACTTAAACTGAGGACCATTTCTCACTAACTCTAAACTATAGAGTTGGACTATAGTCTTATAGTTCAGATGAGCTAGCCTCTTGTGTCATTGGACACACTGAGATGTTTTATCATCTGCAACTAAACATACAGGAGAGTTCATGTTTTCATAATCAAAATTTAAACAATAAACATTCCCTTTTCCATAACCAGACAAGATCACCTTCTAATCACTTGTCCTTTTAATCTGACACCCATTCTTAATAAATGAAGTGTCATACCCAAGATCACTCAGCTGACTTATGCTTATCAAGTTATGTTTCAAACCTTTTACATAAGCCACTTGAGTGATTGTTATAGAACTAGTGGAAATGTTACCAAACCCTTTAATGGCCCCTTTTTCTGATCCACCAAAGATCACTTTGGGTCCACTCTCTATGAAAGTATAGTCCTTTAACATTCTTCTTATTCCAGTCATGTGCCTGGAACATTCACTGTCCAAGTACCATATAGGGGTATGGCAACTTGGACACACCTGCAGCAAATAAAATTATTTTACCTTAGAACCCCAATAATTATTGGGTCCTAGGTTCTGGTTAGACTGAAACCTGTCAAACTTACCAGCAGTCTTTTTGACAGGTAAGTTGACATTCTTCCTGACAGTTGTGTTATACCAACAGTCAATGGCATAATGGCCCACCTTGCCACAACACCAGCACCCATATCTATTATATCTCCTTTTCAATACAGTTTTAACAGCATTACTATCAACAGTTTTTAAAATTGTAGGTTGAGTGGCTCTATTCCTGAGAGCTGGGGCTGGAGCATCAACTATTGATGATCCATGATGACCATGTGTGATATCATGATCATATCTATTAGTTGGCTGCCACACTTTTCTGAAGGAAATAGGGGGTTTGAAGGCTAATGGTTGTACTGGGGCTTTGCCTTTTCTTTTGGAATTGGAAGCCCTTGCATTTCCCTTAAAGCCCAATCCTGTCTTACCCTTTTTGGGAATAAAGTCATCAATTAAGGGTAAGACTGATTTTGGCTTAAAGAATTTAGCCACCACATCCTTCTCCCTCTGAAGTTTGACTTCCAGACTTTTGATTTGATCATTCTTGAATGTAATTGAACCCATTTGAATAACAGTTATGTTTTTCAGTTTGGCTACTTCATTCATCTTTAGATCCAGCATTTTTTCTGAATCTAATACAGCCAACTTAAGAGATGCAATTTCCTTATTCTGACTTTTAACAAGGTTCCTGCTTCTCTTAAGTGCTTTCAACAAATCACCATATTCATCAATGAATTGATGAACATCCCCTTCAGATTCAGATCCATCCACATATCTTGATGCAGATGCTTTTGATTCTGATCCAGTATAGTAATCAGAAACTATTAAAGAATTGTTTACCTTACTAGGACCAGGCTGACCCTGGCACTAATCTTCTTCTATCAAGGCCATCATCCCTTTACAATAATGTTCTTCAATTCCAATTACTGAGTCCAGCAATTTCAAGAACTCAGCCTCTTCTACATCCTCTTCAGTTGCAAACAGTCCTATGTATGCTTCAGCTTCAGCTTCAACCTCAGAATCTGATGATGAAGAATCTGACTAGCTTTTTTGATTCTTTGCAACAAAGGATTTCTCCTTCTTGCCCTTGTTTTTTAGTTTCTTCTTGTCATTTGATTCTTTCTTTTTGTCAAGACAATCAGCTACCACATGTCCAGGCCTGTTGCAGCAATAGCAAACAATCTTAGTTGAAGATAATTTACTAGGTTTAAAGCCATATCTGTCCTTACTAGAGGATTTCTTTTTTCTGATAGTAATAATCCTTGGATTGTGAGGAGGATGGCTTGGATCTCTGAAAGAATTAGTGCCTAACCACCTAGAGGGGGGGGAATAAGTGTACTTTTCCTTTTTCTTTTAAGGCAGAAAATATGTTCTATTATATAACTAGAAATTTCAATTTCTACAACTACACAGCACAGCAATCACAGAAACATTCAATCTCAGAGTGCACACAGATATTTATAGTGGTTCCCCAAGGTCTGGGTACATCCACTTTCCCCCTTCACCTATCTAGCAGTGTACTAGATTCGGCCTAACTTCTGCACTTCACCTCAGATCCTCAGATCTTACAGCTCAGAACCCACACATGTTCCTACAACTCAGAGTGTATCCACACTCCTACACCTCAGGCCAACTGCCCTACCTCAGCCTTCAACAAGGCCTACACTCAGAGAACACAGTCTCCTACAACTTAGTCATAAAGCCCTACCTCAGTCTTCAACAAGAACTACACTCAGAGATCTAAATCTCTTACACTCAGCCTTTATAAAATAGGCTTACAGCTCAGATCTATAACAGATCTTATAGAAATTTGATTAAATAAAGTTTATTACCACCACCCTGAAAGAGAGAGAATGGATGGATGGCTTCTTGAATAGTTCTTGGAAGAACTTAATGGCAGAGATCAACCTCTCTTAGCTTTCTTCAAAGCTTCTTGAATCTGAACTCAGTAGGGTTGAATCTCCTGTGAAGTTGATCTTCTATCAGCTTCTGACTTGAGATCCAGATCTCAATCTGAATCTTCCTTAGTAGCCTGGTTCAGCAACTGCACTTCTTAGATGGAGCTCTCTCTTTCCAACTTCTTAGATCTTCTGTCGAAGGTCTTCTTCTTTTTGTGTTGTTAGACAACTGTGTAGATCTTCAATATTAATTGTAATAATTACTTTTTGTTGAAAGAGAAAGCCTTTATATAGTCTTCCTCCATGGTAACCAGCTGATCTGGTTTCTAATAACCTTCTGACAGCTCTGACAGTAGTAGTTGACCGGTTGGAAATGGCAGCTGTCAAGTCATCCAGTCACTTCTTGAAAATACTGTCTCTGTCTGAAAGTATCGAGACTGAACTACATTATGTGTTGACACAAGTAGACTAAGTGTCGACACAAGTGGACTAAGTGTCGACATAAGCCTTGGTGGTGTCGACATAACTCCTTTGTTGTTGTTTACTTTTTCTCGACACAGCTTCTTTAGAATGTGTCGACACTGATTTTGTGTGTCGACACAAGCCTTCTTTACTTTAACTTTATTAAAACTTGTTGTGTGTCGACACATCTCCTTTGTGTCGACACAAGTACTTCTTTACTTTTACTTAACTTTATTGAAGCTTTGTCGTGGGTCAACACATCTCTTTTGTGTCGACACAGTTGATGTCGACAAAGTCTTCAGTGTGTCGACACTGTCTCTTGGTGTCGACACATTTGATGTCGACTAAGTATTTCTGTGTGTCGACACAGTTTATGTTGACTAATCTTCACTATGTGTCGACACTGCTTCTATATGTGTCGACACATTTCTTCTGGTGTCGACTCAGCCTTTCCAAGTGTCGACACAATTAACTCCAAGTGTCGACACAGCTTTTCTCCAGTGTCGACACTGGCCTTCATAAGTGTCGACACAACTTCTCTAGGTGTCGACACATGGACTTAGAATTTTTCTGCATTCCCTGCAATTACTTAATCTGCACATATAAACTCAAAAACACATCAAATACTCATTGATGTATATCATTGAGTAGGGAGAGGCTTCTTCAAATCTGGTACACATTTTCCAATGTACCCAACAATCTCCCCCTATTTGGAGAAGTCATAACCCTTAGTCAATGATATACACCATTCATAACAAAAACACAATATGATGTATAACAGCATTATATGACAGGGTGATTTCTTAAAACAAAACATGTATAATTTTCAACACAAAATAATTATGCTAACACAAAGAGCATTCATTATAGTTTTGTTTCAACTTCCATTAATTTCTTTAACAAAGGTTTACATGGATTTTAACACAAAAGATTACAATGTCATAAAATCTAGTAAAACTAAACTAAGGCTGCTCTGGCTCCTTGATGACAATGTCTTTGCCTGATTGAATCTTGGCTTGAACTGGAGCATCAGTGTCATCAGCTTGCTTCTTGCCCTTAAGATCTTTCTTCTTAAGCTCTTCAGCCCTTATTTTCTGCCTCTCAAAATAATGAAAAGGCTTAGGGAAATACTTGCTAGGCTCCTGAGCATTAGGAGGTAGCTTCCCAAGTTTAGTCTTTCTTCTAAACTATACTATGGCTTCTTGCCTGGCTTCATGCTTTCTCCACTCCTGCTCAGAGTACCATTTGCCCCTATCTAGAGTATTGTCCTTAACAGCTTTCCAAGCAGTCAGTATAATATTTCTCGAAGTAGGACTCCACTGTTCAAAATCAGGCCTTAACTCTGCATGCTCTCTGAATCTCTTCTTTGACAGTTGAGCTTCTTGATCTTTGCTCAAAATAGCCTCTGATATTGGCATGTCTACTTTGCCAAGGATAATATTGTTATTACCCTTAGGAGGACTATACATAGATTGGACTTCTTGATGTATCATCTCAAAATCTGCTGGAGGATAGATTACTTGAGCAACTTCAGCTTGCTCACCCCCAAAAACAACAGGATGTATACCAGATTCAGCCACATTATCATCATCACACAGGGGTGGATATCCAAGTGTGGCTCTGATGCTATTGGAAATCCATTTAGCATGGTCAAATCCAGCTTTGACTAATACTCTCTCCCCCTTTATGACTTCTCTAGCTACATGATCTCTAAGATCATCCTTTTGAAATATTATCTGTTCATCCAGGAAGTTGACAACATCTTTATAAAATGCCTTCAACTTCAGTAGCTGTGCAGATATAGCCTTTTGAGAATCTGTAATAGCAGTTTTTATAGCAGCTATTCCTTCTTGCAATTGCTTATCAAAAGTTGCTTTGGCTTGAGTCCTTTCTTCAGTTTGAGCAGTAGTTATATTTTTCATTTATGCAACAATTGCATTATGGGAGGCAGTCAGATTATCATTCATTCTAATCTGATTCTCTAGAACATATCCTTGTTTTACATCCATATCATCAACTTGTGTCTTGATCTTTTCTTGATGAGTAGCTAGGTATACCACTGCATTTCCTCCTTTGTGAAAACACTCAGTCATTTCCATCTTATTCAGATTTACTTCAAATCTTATGGATTTGATGTCTTGAGCCAAGGAGAATTGGAGATCTTTGTGTGTCTCATCCATATACTTCTCCATTGCAATCCATTGCTCATCCAACTTCACTTGCATGGATATTAACAAAGAACTATAATCAATTGTTGGGGCAGGCTGAGAAGCAACAGTTTGTAATGCCTTTTTGTAGCTTTGGCTTCTCATTTTGAAGACCATAAGCTTCCTTTTCTTGGCTTGAACCTCAGCTGCATCTTCAGAATCAGAGGTACTGTCTATATTTACTCTATCTTTAGGACTAGGAGGCAAGCCCTGTGCAGTCTTAGGTAGCTCCCCCTGAGTTCTTTGCTCCTCAGTTTCAGTTCTAATTTGCTCCTCCTCATTTCTTGTAGTCTCCCTATGAGTTTCTTCTTGCTCTCCCTCAAAAGCAGTTTTATCCCCCTCAAAACCATCATGCTCCCCCTCAATATTAGGAAATAGCTCTTCTAAGGTAAACTATTGTTGTGTAGGCACTGGAGATTCTCTTATCTCTGGAGCATCAGCAATTGCTGATGTATCCTCCATTACAACATCTTGAGCTTGACTGTTTAATTAAGTTGGCTGGTCAACATCAATCAAATATTCAGTTAGCATTTCATCTTCATTATTGAAATTTGTTTGATTTACTTCATGTATTACCTCAAGTATGGTTTGTGTTGCCATTTCATTGTCCAAGTGAGGTGGCACTTCCTCATGGCGAGGCTTCCCCTGGAGTGGATCCAGGTGGATGGGGCTAGCAGATGGTTGCTCCCCCTACACTTGTGCTTCATCTGCAGGGTCTTGTGCAGGAACTTCTTATGCTGTAGATTTCTCAGGAACCTCTTGCCTTTCCTCATCACGCATGTCCTTAGTTAGGACCCTATCCCATCATGAGATAATCCTAATGTCCATCCTCCTCATATGATTAATCTTAGAACTAGCTGCTTGTTCCATTACTTCTAGAATAGTTCTAGCTAAGTACAGGCTCATAATTCTACCCAAATTTGGCTTCTTAATGCTTTCTGTAATCTTCTTAAAAATAACTGCTGACCAATCAGTTTTTAGTTTAAAGATGATCCTTGTCATTAAGCTAAATATGTGAGCTGATATCCTATCATGCCCACCTGGCTTACATAGAATCACCTTTCCTACCACTTCAGACAAGAACTTTCCTTGCATATTCATGTCTTTCCTGATAAATACTGAGCCAATCTTCATGGTGGAATTCAGTCCACACCATTAAAGTGCTTCCCTGATCTTAGATGCAGGTACATCTTCTTCCTCTTGTGTTCTAGGCAGGTGAAGAACTTTTCTTAAACTCTTCTGGGTGAGTTTTACTTTTACTCTATGGACTGTGGATCGAATTTTGAGTCCAGCTTGATCTAGGGTAGCAGCACCAAAGAATTCTAATGTTTCTTTCTTCCAGATCTTCGTTCGTTTAGAAACTAGAAATTCCAATCCATTCTCAGTAATTAGGGTTACAACCTCCTTAATTTCTAGTTCTGCATGGTCAAATGCGTTGCGTACTAGCTCATATCCTTAATTGACATTCTCTTCAAGCTTTGGCGTCATTAGGGTTTAGAGAAATCTTGAATTTAGATAAGAGAGATGTCGACACTAAGTTTTGGTCTCGAAACTATAGAGAGCGTGTCGACAAACAATGTCACTGACCTATTTATACCTTTCTAAAAATGAAGGTGAAAAGGCACGTATGAATTCTCTAAATGTGTCGACACTTTTGAAAAGTGTCGACACAGATGTCTAATGTCGACACCAATTTTCTAGATGTGTCGACATCATTTCTCTGGAATGTCGACACCACTTCTATGTGTCGACACAGACAACTGCTTGTGTCGACACAATTTTACTTAGCCAATTTTTGTTAAACTAATCTATGTTCAACATACCTAATTCAATTTTAAACTTATTGAATTTAGTTTCATCAAGAGGCTTAGTAAATATATCTGCAATTTGATTATCAGTTTGAATAAATTCTAGTGAAATGTCTTCTTTCTTTACATGTTCTCTAAGAAAATGGTATCTAATTTCTATATGCTTAGTCCTACTATGTGAAACAGGATTATTAGCTATAGAAATTGCACTTGTAGAATCACAAAGCAAAGGTGTTCTACTTACTTGAATACCATAGTCTTCTAGATGGTGTTGAATCCACAATAGCTGTGTACAGCAACTTCCTACTGCCATATATTCTGACTCAGCTGTGGAGATTGCCACACTAGTCTGCTTCTTACTTCTCCAAGACACCAGTCTTCCTCCTAGAAATTGACAGGTTCCTGTAGTACTCTTTCTATCTTCTTTACAACCTGCAAAATCTGCATCTGAATAGCCTGTCAGTAGAAAATCTCCATTCCTAGGATACCAAAGGCCTAGATAAGGTGTGCCCTTAAGATATCTCAAAATCCTTTTTACTGCAGTAAGATGAGATTCTTTGGGGCAAGATTGGTACCTAGCACAGACACATGTAGCATACATGATATCTGGTCTACTAGCAGTCAAATACAGGAGAGAGCCAACTATACCTTTATACAAAGTTTCATCTACAGGTTTCCCTGCATCATTTTTGCTAAGAGATACACTTGACCCCATTGGAGTTCTCATGGTAGTGGAAGATTTCATACCATACTTTTTAATTAACTCCAGGGTGAACTTAGATTGAGATATAGACAAACCATCTTCAGTTTGTCTTGCTTGGAGACCCAAGAAAAACTTAAGTTCTCTCATACTGCTCATTTCAAATTTCCCTTGCATAAGTTTTGCAAACTTCCTGCAAAGGTTTACTTTCAGTAGACCCAAATATTATGTCATCAACATATATTTGGACTAGGATTATCTTTCCTTTAGATTCCCTAAGGAATAGAGTCTTGTCTATTTTCCCCCTTGTGAATTTGTTCTCAATAAGGAAACTAGACAGGGTTTCATACCAAACCCTTGGGGCTTATTTTAACCCATACAAAGCTTTCCTAAGTCTATAAACATAATCAGGTTTGAGAGGATCAACAAAACCTGAGGGCTGCTCTACATAGACTTCTTCTTTTAGATTTTCATTCAGGAAAGCTGATTTAACATCCATTTGAAATACCTTGAAGCTTTGATATGTTACATAAGCAAGGAACATCCTAATTGCTTCCAGTCTTGCTACTGGGGCAAAGGTTTGATCAAAATCAATACCCTCTTCCTGCCTGTATCCTTTTGCAACAAGTCTTGCTTTGTTCTTTATAATGATTTCATTCTCATCCAGTTTGTTCCTAAAGATCCACTTTGTTCCAATGATGTTGTGATCTTTTGGTTTAGGAACAAGCTTCCAGACCTTGCATCTTCTAAATTGATTCAGCTCCTCATGCATGGCATCAATCCAATGTGGAACCAAAAATGCTTCTTCAAATTTCTTTGGCTCCACTTGAGATAGAAAGCTAGAGCAAAGAACTGTGTTCAGATTATTGCTCCTTGTTTGTACTCCTTGCCTTGGATCACCAATTATCTAATTTGCTGGATGATCCTTTAAGTGTCTGATAGCTGGAGGTAGTCTATCTTTAGGTTGAACTCCTCTAGTCTCTTCAATATGCTGCACCTCTTGGTATTCTTCAGCATCTGGAGAGTCTTGTACTCCCCCTGGATAGCAGCCACCATTTTCCACTTCCTGATTTGCAGTTGAATCTTCTGTAATGGTAAGCTTGTCCATTCTTTCATTTATACCTGTAGAACTGCAAGCACTACTTGGCAACTCACAGTTAATCAGTCATGTTTCATTAAAGACTACATGTACAGACTCTTCTACAACTTGAGTAATCAAGTTGTAGACCCTATAAGCCTTACTATTGTTGCTGTACCCAACAAATATTCCCTCTTGGGATTTGGCAACAAACTTGGTTAGATAAGACTTGTCATTGTTAAGGACATAACACTTGCAACCAAAGATCCTAAACTAGGATAAGTTTGGTTTTTTGCCCTTCATAATCTCATAGGGAGTCTTTTTGTGGCTTTTGGTGATAGTAGCTCTATTGATCACATGACATGCAGTGTTTACTGCCTCAGCCCAGAAATATTCTGGGAGAGAAGTGTCACTCAATAAGTGTTCTATTCTTCCTTTCAGCAATACCATTTTGCTGTGGTGTTCTAGGTGAGGAAAATTCTTGAAAAATCCCAAATTCTTCACACAGTCTTGTCATACTTTTAGACTGAAATTCAGTGCCATGGTCACTTCTAATTTTGACCACAGTACTTTCCAACTCACTCTGAATTTGTTTAACAAAACTATATAAGACATTTGGGGTTTCAGATTTTTGTCTTAGAAAGAACACCCAGGAATATCTAGAATAGTCATCTACCACCACAAAAGTGTAGACCATCCTACCTAGACTATGAACTTGCATAGGACCAAATAGATCCATATGCAAGAGGTATAGATACCTCACTGAATCCTTGTTTTCAAGGCTATGAAAGGAAGTTTTGGTCTGCTTGCCTTTTTGACAAGCTGAGCAAATCCCATCCTTTATACACTTAACTTGGGGACCATTCCTCACTAAATCTTTGCTAAAGAGTTGGCCAATGGTCTTGTAATTAAGATGGGCTAGCCTCTTGTGCCATTTGACACAATGAGAGACTTTCTCATCAGCTACAAGACAAATAGGAGAAACATTGTTCTCACACTTAAAATCTAGACAATAAACATTTCTCTTTCTATATCCTGTCAACATGACCATTTGATCACTTGACCTTTTGATATGACATCCGTTCTTAATAAATGAAATGTCATATCCTAAGTTACGCAGCTGACTTATGCTTATAAGGTTGTGTTTCAAGCCCTTCACATAGGCCACTTAAGTGATAGTAATTTGATTACTAGAAATGTTACCAAATCCTTTGATGATTCCTTTTTCTGAACCACCAAAGATAACTTTAGGGCCATCCATGATAGGTGTGTAGTCCTTCAGCAACCCCCTTGTTCCAGTCATGTGCCTGGAACATCCACTATCCAAGTACCATATAGGTGCATGGCCACTTGGACTCACCTGCAATAAAGATTACCTAACCTTAGAACCCAAATAACTTTTGGGTCCTTGGTTCAAGTTAGTCTGACTTTTAACAAATCTGCCTGCAACGTTTCTAACAGGCAGATTGCTACTCTCCTTGACACTTGTATTGTGCCAACAATCTAAGGCAAAGTGGCCTATCTTGCCACAGCACCAGCACTCAAACTTGTTATACCTTTGTTTAGGAACAACCTTAGCTGACTTGTTTGCAGTAGGTTTAGCGTTCTGTGCTGAGGCCTTGTCTTTCTTATTGGACTTAGCAGTCCATGCAATCCTCTTAAAACCTAATCCTGCTTTACCCTTTTGAGACACAAACTCATCAATCAAGGGTAAAATTGATTTTGGCTTGGAGTAACTAGCCACCAAATTTTTTCTTTCTGAAGTCTAATCTCCAGATTCTTAATCTGATCATTCTTAAATGTGATAGTACCCATCTGAATAATAGTAATATTTTTCAGTCTGGCTATCTCATTCAACTTCTGATCCAGCAACCTCTCTGAATCAGATGTAGCCACCTTAAGATCAGTAATTTCCTTAGCCAGAGTTTTGACCAAGTTTTTGCTCTTCCTAAGTGCCTGCAATAATTCTCCATATTCATCTATCAGCTGATGAATATCACCTTCAAACTCAGACCCATCCACATCACTTGATGCAGATGTTGCTGACTCTTATTCAGTACTGCAATCTGAATTTCTAGAAAGACATTATACCTTACTAGGACCAGGATGATCCTGGCACTTGTCTTCTTCTGACACAGCCATCAGTCCCTTGCACTGATGGTCTTCTTGTTCATATATAGAGTTCAACATTTGTAAAAACTCTTCTTCTTCATCTGCTGTATATAGACCAATGTAGGCCTCAGCTTCAGATTCTGACTCTGAAGATGATTGGTCTGATAAGGTCTTCTCATTTTTATCAACAAAGGATTTCTCCTTCTTGCTCTGGTGTTGACTCTTCTTCTTATCAGTAGTCTTTTTTCTTTTATCTAGACATTCATCTACTACATGTCCAGGCCTATTACAGCTGTAGCAAACAATCTTTGATATTGTAGACTTGCTTGGCTTAGACCTGCTCCTGTCTTTCCTGGATGACTTCCTCTTTTGATAGTAATCATCCTTAGGCATAGATGTGGAAGGCTTAGACTTCCACTGCTTCTTCTTCAGGAATCTCTGAAACTGTCTTGTAAATGCTGCAAAATCATCATCTGAGTTACTGCTTTCTGAACTTTGGTTATCAGAATTATCTGAAGGAATTTCAGTAACTATCATAGGAGGTGATGGAGACATCCTCCTATTCTTCTTAGTGGCTTCAACCTTAAAGGCCACAGACTTTTCTCTATGCTCCCCTTTTGTACTCTTCTCTTCCTCTTTCCTAGCCATAAGTTGCATCTCATATGACAGCAACTTTCCAAACAAGGTTGGAGGAGAAATATCTTCAAGTTTGGCCACTTCTCTAATGGCACAAATCTTAGTGTCCCAATCCTTTGTCAGGGATCTTAGGAATTTATCATTCAGTTCATAGGTACTGAAGATTCTTCCATAGGACATCAGCTCATTAACTATTCTATAAAACTTTTTATAGCACTCAGTTATGCTGTCAGACTTTCCTTGTCTGAAACTCTCATATTCCTGGTTTAGCATAGATTTCTATCTTGTCTAACTTCTTCAGAACCTTCCATATAGACTATCAAAGTATCCCACATTTCCTTTGAAGTTTTGCAGTGAATCAAATTTTGAAAGGTAGAATCATCTATGACACTCACTATGTTGTTCTGGGCCCTTTTATCCATAGTTGCCAAGATGATCTCATCCTTGGTCATCTCTGAATAATCCTTGGGAATGCTTTGGTTTGCATCTAAAATTGAAATCTTCATAGGAATATAAGGACCTTCCTTGACTGTGATATAAATCCTTGGATCATAAGCCTCCATAAACAGCATGACCCTTTCTTTCTAGATGCCAAATATCTCCTTTCTGCATATGGGTAGTTTCATAGAACCTAGTTCCTTATGATTCTCACCTGAACCCATGTTCTTGATTTCTTGAATCTAAATCTGCCTTTGGGATCTAACTCTGACTGTTAAGTCCTTCTTTGAGTAACCTGGATCTGATACCACTTGAAAGAATTAGTGTCTAACCACCTAGAGGGGGGTGAATAGGTGTACTTTTCCTTTTTCTTTTAAGGCAGAAAATCTTTTGTATTATATAACCAGAAATATCAATTTCTACAACTACACAGCACAGCAATCACAGAAACATTCAATCTCAGAGTGCACACAGATTTTTATAATGGTTCCCTAAGGTCTGGGTATATCCACTTTCCCCCTTCGCCTATCTAACAGTGTACTAGATTCGGCCTAACTTCTGCACTTCACCTCAGATCCTCAGATCTTACAGCTCAGAACCCCCACGGGTTCCTACAACTCAGAGTGTATCCACACTCCTACACCTCAGGCCAACTGCCCTACCTCAGCCTTCAACAAGGCCTACACTCAGAGAACACAGTCTCCTACAACTCAGGCACAAAGCCCTACCTCAATCTTCAACAAGACCTACACTCAAAGATATAAATCTCTTACACTCAGCCTTTATAAAATAGGCTTACAACTCAGATCTATAACAGATCTTACAGAAATTTGATTAAACAAAGTTTATTACCACCACCCTGAAAGAGAGAGAATGGATGGATGGCTTCTTGAAAAGTTCTTGGAAGAACTTGATGGCAGAGATCAACCTCTCTTAGCTTTCTTCAAAGCTTCTTGAATCTGAACTCAGTAGGGTTGAATCTCCTGTGAAGTTGATCTTCTATCAGCTTCTGACTTGAGATCCAGATCTCAATCTGAATCTTCCTTAGCAGCCTGGTTCAGCAACTGCACTTCTTAGATGGAGCTCTCTCTTTCCAACTTCTTAGATCTTCTGTCGAAGGTCTTCTTCTTTTTGTGTTGTTAGATAACTGTGTAGATCTTCAATCTTAATTGTAATAATTGCTTTGTGTTGAAGGAGAAAGCCTTTATATAGTCTTCCTCCATGGTAACCGGCTGATCAGGTTTCTAACAACCTTCTGACAGCTCTGACAGTAGTAGTTGACCTGTTGGAAATAGCATTTGTCAAATCATCCAGTCACTTCTTGAAAATACTGTCTTAGTCTGAAAGTGTCGAGACTGAACTATATTATGTATTGACACAAGTAGACTAAGTGTCAACACAAGTGGACTAAGTGTCGACACAAGCCTTGGTGGTGTCGACACAACTCCTTTGTTGTTCTTTACTGCTTCTCGACACAGCTTCTTTAGAATGTGTCGACACTGATTTTATGTGTCGACACAAGCCTTCTTTACTTTAACTTTGTTGAAACTTGCTGTGTGTCGACACATCTCCTTTGTGTCGACACAAGTACTTCTTTACTTTTACTTTAACTTTGTTGAAGCTTTTATGTGTGTCGACACATCTCCTTTGTGTCGACACAATTGATGTCTACAAAGTCTTCAGTGTGTCGACACTGCCTCTTGGTGTCGACACATTTGATGTCGACTAAGTATTTCTATGTGTCGACACTCCCTCCTGGTGTCGACATAGTTTATGTCGACTAATCTTAACGGTGTGTCGACACTGCTTCTATATGTGTCGACAAATTTCTTCTGGTGTCGACTCAGCCTTTCCAAGTGTCGACACAATTAACTCCAAGTATCGACACAGCTTTTCTCCAGTGTCAACACTGGCCTTCATAAGTGTCGACACGGCTTCTCTAGGTGTCGACACATGGACTTAGAATTTTTCTGCATTCCCTGCAATTACTTAATCTGCACATATAAACTCAAAAACACATCAAATACACCTTGATGTATATCATTGAGTAGGGTGAGGCTTCTTCAAATCTGGTACACATTTTCCAATGTACCCAACAATCTCCACTGTTTCTTCTTCAAGAACCTTTGAAATTGTCTTGAGAAAGCAGCTAAGTCTTCATCAGCATTTGGACTATCTGATGTGTGACTGTCAGAACTTTATGAAAATACTTCTGCAGCTTTCTTAGGAGGAGATGGATACATCCCCCTATCCTTTCTTATGGCTTCAGTCTTGAAAGTCACTGACTTATCTCTATAATCAACTTTATTACTTTTATCCTCCTCCTTTCTGACCATCAGCTGCATCTCATATGAAAGCAGTTTGCCAAATAATGTAGGAGGTGAGATTTCTTCTAGTCTGGCCACTTCCCTAATGGCACATATCTTGGTGTCCCAGCCCTTAGTTAATGATCTCAAAAACTTATCATTTAACACATATGTGATTAATACTCTTCCATATGACATCAATTCATTAACTATTCTGAAGAACGTCTTGTAACATTCAGTTATGCTGTCTGTTTTAGATTATCTAAAACTTTCATACTCTTGATTCAGCATAGACTTTCTGTCTTCTCTCACTTCTTCTGATCTCTCCATGTAGACAATCAGGGTGTCGCACATTTCTTTGGATGTCTTGCAGTGAATCAAATTTTGGAATGTTGAGTCATCTATAGCACTAACTATTATATTTTGTTCTCTTTTATCCATAGTAGCCAAGATGATCTCATCCTTTGTCATTTCAGAATACTCCTTT
Source organism: Platanthera guangdongensis (assembly GCA_039583875.1). Taxonomy (NCBI): domain Eukaryota; kingdom Viridiplantae; phylum Streptophyta; class Magnoliopsida; order Asparagales; family Orchidaceae; genus Platanthera; species Platanthera guangdongensis. The sequence goes on from CM077147.1 coordinate 170,263,017, forward strand.
GGTGTCCTGAGATTTGCATCAAGAACTGAGACTTTCATTGGGATGAATGGCCCTTCTTTGACTGTCATATAGATTCTTGGATCTGAAGTTTCCATAAACAGTCTAACTCTTTCTTTCCATATGCCAAAAATCTATTTCCTGCATATAGGTAACTTCATGGAACCAAACTCCTTATGATTCTCAATGGAACCCATTTTGCCTAATAGATTTCTGCCTTGGAGATCTACTCAGACTGTTAAGTCTATTATTTGAGTAACCTCCCTCTGATACCACTTGAAAGAATTGGTTTCAAGATGTCCTAAACACCTAGAGGGGTGTGAATAGGTTCAATTCTTTTTGTAACTTAGGCAGACAAATCTATTTAGTTTAGCAATTTATTCAGCAGATATCACAGCACAGCATTCACATACACACAACATTCCACAGATTGCACACAAGATTTATAGTGGTTCCCCAAATGATGGGTACATCCACTTTACCCATTCGCCTATCTAGCAGTATACTAGATTCGGCCTAACTTCCTTCTTTCTTCTCAGATCCGCAGATCTTACAGCTCAGAACAAAGAATGGTTCCTACAACTCAGAGTGAATCCACACTCCTACAACTCGGGCACAAGCCCTACCTCAGTCTATTTCACAGGCCTACAACTCAGAGTGAAACCCCAATCCTACAAATCAGGCAAAAGCCCTACCTCAGCCTCTTTCACAGGCCTACAACTCAGGGAAAAGATTCCCCTACCTCAGGCACGCAGCCTTACCTCAGCCTTTATAATTTAGGCTTACAACTCAGAGAAATAAATCTCCTACACTCAGATCTATTACAGATCCTACAAAATTTATTGATGAAAAGATAATAATATCTTCAAACAGATGGAGAGAGAATTGGTTGAAGGCTTCTTGATCAGTTCTTGATAGAACTGATTACTTAAGGATCAACCTATCTTAGCTTCTTCAAAGCTTCTTGAATCTGAACAAAGTAAGGTTGATCTTCTTGGTGTTGGAGTTAATCTTCAATCAGCTTCCTTCTTATTTAGAAATTAATCTGAATTCTTCTTCAGAATTGATCTAAATTCTTCTGGCAGACTGTTCAGGATCTGCCTTCACTGGATGAGGACTTCTCTCTCTACAATCTATTGACTATTTCTTCTTTCTCTTCTTCTGGATCCTCAATCCTTCAGATATTATTCTTTATTCACTGATCGTGTTCACGATCACTTCTTCACAATTGATTATTGATTTCCCAATTATTGAGAGAGTATATCTATATATAGGCTTCATCCATGGTTACCGGCTGCTCCGGTTCCAAACGGTCTTCTGACACCTCTGACAGATGTGACAGCAATATCAGTAATGGCAGCTGTCAATACTCCAGTTGTATTACTTCAACCTTCATTGGACTTTGACTCAGCAGCAGAGAATGTCGAGTGAAAACTTCACATGTGTCGATACACATAGTCCATTTGTCGACACAAGTCTTGATGATGTCGACACAACTTCACTTTTACTTCTCGACATAGCTTCTGTGGAATGTGTCGACACAAGTCCTGTGTGTCGACACAATCACTCCTTGTCTTGACAAGGTTGGGGTCGACAGAATTCTGGTGTGTGTCGACACAAGTTCTGTGTGTCGACACAGTCGTTGTCGACAGAATTCTGGAATATGTCGACAGCTTCTCTGTGTGTCGACACAAATTCTGGGTGTCGACACAATCTGGCCCTTGGTGTCAATACAGCGTTGTCGACAGATGAAAGAAATTGTACCTAATCACCTAGAGGGGGGTGAATAGGTGACCTTAACTTTTTAAACTTTTAGGCAGATTATATCACAGGATTATAAATACTTCTTCACAGCAATTCAGCACAGCAATCACAGAATCACACACACACAGAGTACACACAGTTTTATAGTGGTTCCCCAAGGTTTGGGTACATCCACTTTCCCCCTTCGCCTATCTAGTAGTGTACTAGATTCGGCCAAACTCCTCCACTATACCTCAGATCCTCAGATCTTACACTCAGAACCCCAAACAGGTTCCTACAGCTCAGAGTGATCCCACTCCTACAACTCAGGCTCAACAGCCCTACCACTCAGTCTTCACAAAGACCTACACTCAGCCACAAGGCCTACACTCAGAGAAATGAATCTCCTACACTCAAGCACACAGGCCCTACCACTCAGCCTTTATAATTTCAGGCTTACAACTCATATCCCTAAGGATCCTACAAGAAATTAAGAATACAATGTATATAACCTCAACCAGAATAAGAGAGAAGAGTTGACAGGTTTTTTGATGAGTTCTTGGAAGAACTCTGCTGAGATCAACCTCCCTTGGCTTCCTTCAAAGCTTCTTGAATGTAGAACACAGTAGAGTTGATTCTCTATGCAGCTGATCTTTAATCACTGCAACTTAAGATTCAGATCTCAATCTGAAACCTTCTTCACAGCCTGGTTCAACAGCTATCTTCTTAGAAGGAGCTCTCTCTCTCCAACTACTTAGATCTTCACTTGAATTGATTCTTCAATGAATTTCTTGATCTTGTGTGTATCCTCTTCTTCTGTTGATAGAATAAGCCTATATATAGGCCTTCAACATGGTGACCGGCTGATCCGGTTTCTAATGACTTTCTGACAACTCTGACAGTTGCAGTAGACCGGCTGGATTGACAGCTGTCAAATCATCCAGTCACTTCTTGAAATATCTGTAACTGTCTGAAAGTGTCGAGACAGTCTGTCTTTAAGTGTCGACACTTATAGTCTAAGTGTCGACACAAGTAGACTAAGTGTCGACACTAGCCTTCATGGTGTCGACACAACTCCTTGTGTTGTAGAATTTGCTTCTCGAAACTGCCTCTTCAACATGTGTCGATACTTATAATGTGTGTCGACACAAGTCCTTCTTCTTTGATACTTAGCTAATTTCTTGTAAGTGTCGACACAACTCCTTTGTGTCGACACATCTTCTTGTGTTGAACTTGTTAAGTGTCGACACATCTTCTTGGTGTCGACACATGCCTTCTGTGTTGATACTTGCTGAGTGTCGACACATTTTCTTAGTGTCGACACTTGTACTTAGACTTCATTGAAATTTGCTGAGTGTCGACACAGCCTCCTAGTGTCGACAATTTCTTCATGTGTTGAGACTTTTGCTGTGTGTCGACACATTCTTCATTATGTCGACACTTGTACTTAAACTCTATTGAAGTTTGCTGAGTGTCGACACAGCCTCCTAGTGTCGACACTTGTACTTGAGCTTTGTTGAACTTTTGTTGAGTGTCGACACAGCCTCCTAGTATCGACACTTTCTGATGTCGACAAAGTTCCTCTGGGTGTCGACACTGCTTCTAAGTGTCGACACAGCTTCTCTGGACATTTCTTCATTGAGTGTCGACACAGCCTGTATGTGTCGACACTTTCCTTCTGGTGTCGACTCTGCATTCCTGGTGTCGACACAATTACTCCAAGTGTCGACACTGCTTCTCTGGGTGTCGACACAAGTCTTCTTAAGTGTCGACACTACTCCTTCTGGGTGTCGACACATGGACTTAGAATCTTTTAAGCTTTCCCTGCAAATACTTAACCTGCACAACTAAACTCAAAACACATCAAATACATTTTGATGTATATCATTGAGTAGGGTGAGGCTTCTTCAAATCAGGTACATTTATTCCAATGTACCCAACAATCTCCCCTTATTTGGAGAAGTCATAACCCTTAGTCAATGATATACACCATACATAACAAAATCACAGTATGATGTAAAACAGGATTATATAACAGGGTAAGTACATAAACATGTATAAACAAACATGTATACTCAAATATCATCTCAGAACAATAATGTAATAAATTTAACATATATCACATTATTCTAGGAACTTCAATATTTTCATTATTCAAAAGTTTACAGAAAGTTTTAATACAAGTGATTACAACTGTAAACTAAAGATAAATTCTATCCTATTGCTGCTCAGGCTCCTTGATCACAATTCCCTTTCCAGTTTGTATCTTTGCTTGGACAGGAGCTTCAGCATCTTCAGCAGCAGTAGGCTTCTTTCCTTTAAGATCCTTCTTTTTCAAATCTTCAGCTTTGATCTTCTGCCTTTCAAAATAATGATAAGGCTTTGGAAAGTACTTGATAGGCTCCTAGGCAGTAGGAGGTAGCTTTCCCATCTTAGCCTTTCTCCTATATTGCACAATTGCCTCTTGCTTGGACTCATGCTTCCTCCACTCCAGTTCAGAATACCACTTGTTTCTATCCTGTATATTGTCCTTGGCAGCCTTCCATGCAATCAGAATGATATTCCTGGAAGTGGGGCTCCATTGTTCAAAGTCAGGCCTCAATTCAGCTTGCTCCTTGAATCTCTTCTTAGACAATTGGGCTTCTTGTTCTTTCTGTAAAGCCTCTTGTTCTTTCAGTATAGCCTCAGATACTGGCTGAACCACTTTCTCTATGATGACCTTATGAATTCCCTCAGGAGGGCTATACATTGATTGTATGTCTTGATGTACCATATCAAAGTCTGGTGGAGGGTATATAACTTGAGCCACTTCAGCTTGCTCCCCTCCAAGATATGCAGGATTAATGTCAGACTCTGCAACATTGTCATCATCACATAATGGAGGATATCCAAAGGTGGCTCTGATGGAATTTGAAATCCACTTTGCATGATCAGAGCCTGCTTTGACTAACACCCTCTCCCCCCTTTATGACTTCTCTTTCAATGTGATCCCTCAGATCATCTTTTTGAAACCTGATTTGTGCATTCAGATAGTTTACTCCATCCTTGTAGAAAGGTTTCAACCTTTGGAGCTTGTCAGTTATAGCTTTTTGATAGGCTTCTATAGCAGTTTTAACAGCAGTGATGTTCTCTTGGAACTTCTTATCAAACTCTTCCTGGGCAGTTATCCTTGCTGTAGTTTGAGCAGCAGCCAGATTCTGCATCTTAGTGACTATCACATTGTGTGACTCAGTCAAATTGTCATTCATTCTTATCTGGTTTTCCAGGACAAAGCCTTGTTTTACTGCCAGGTCTTCAATTTGTTTCTTGATATTTTCTTGATGAGTAGCTAGATAGACTACTGCATTTCCTCCCTTATGAAAGCAGTCAGTCATTTCTTTCTTATTCAGATTCATTTCAAATCTCATGGACTTAATTTCTTGTGCAAGATCAAACTGTAATGACTTATGCCCCTCATCTATATATTTTCTATTGCTTGTCTTTGCTCATCTATCTTAATTTGTAATGCAACCATCAGAGAACTAAAATCTGTAGATGGGGCTGGATGTAGTGCAGGTTGTGGTGCTATTGTTTGTAAAGCCTTCTTATATGTCTGAATCCTTCTCTTAAAGACTTGGAATTTTCTTTTCTTGGCTCTTACAGCCTCTTCATCCTCTGATGTAGATGTGCTAGAAATATCAACCCTGTCCTTTGGGCTTGGAGGCAAATCCTTGTCAGTTCTAGGAACCTGCTCAGAATCCTTTGGCACCTCAGTCTCTGTGCCTGCAGTTTTCTCTATATTCTCCACTTGCTCCCCCTCAATAATTACTTTCTCCCCCTCAGCAGCAGCACTTTCTTTCTCAAAGTCAGTTTGTAGAAGATCTAGGAATAGCTCTTCTAGGGTAAATTCTTGTTGAGGATGGGGTGGAGATTCTCTTAACTCATCAACCACTTGATCAGATACCACTTGAGAAGCAACAGATGTGTCCTCCATGACAACATCTGGGGGTTGACTATGAATCTGAGGTTGCTGATTAACATCAGATAAGGTGTCAGTCATAACTTCATTCTCAATAAGGAAATCTAATTGGTTGATTTCAGTTATTACCTCAAGTATGGTTTGAGTAGCTCTTTCACTTTCTAAGGGAGTAGGCTCATCCACCAGTAGAGGCTCCCCCTGAATTGAATCCTGGTGAATTGGGCTTGCCGGTGGTAGCTCCCCCTACCTTGGTGCATCTTCTTGTCTAGCAGGAGATTGTCCACCATTTCCAGTGTCTTGTTCATCATCTGGAGTAAAGATAACTTGCTCTTCAAAGCTACTAGAGGATTCTTGAGCCACTGGGACTGTCTTCTTCTTCTTCTTCAGGGGTGTTTCCTTCTCAGGAGTTGGCATCTCCTTGGTCAAGACTCTATCCCACCTAGAGAAGATTCTCAAATCCATTCTCCTCATGTGGTTGATCTTTGAACCTGCAGCTTGGCTCATTACCTCTGGTATACTACCAGCCAGGTAAAGACTTAGAATCCTACCCAAATTTGGCTTCTTCATGCTTTCTTTTATCTTTTCAAACACAACTGCAGACCAATCAGTTTCTAGTGTGAAAATAATCCTTGTCATGAGGCTAAACATGTGAGCTGAGATTCTGTCATGACCTCCAGACTTGCTTAGGATGACTTTGCCAACAATTTCAGATAGAAATTTGCCTTGCATGTTCATTCCCTTTCTAGTGAACACAGATCCAATTTTTAGATTTGAGTCCAAACCACACCATGTTAGTGCTTCTCTAGTCTTAGAAGCAGTCACATCATCTTCTTCCGTAGTCCTTGGTAATTGAAGTATCTTTCTCAGAGTTTTAGGTGAGACCTTCACCTTTGCCCCATGAACTCTTGACTTAATTTTGATTCCTGAGTCATCTAATGTTGCTCCATTCAGAAACTCCAGGACCTCTTTCTTCCATATCTTAATCGACTCTGAAACAAGAAATTCTAATCCTGTCTCTGCGATTAGGGTTATCACGCCTTTGATATCAGGTTCTGCATCATCAAATACGTGTCGCACGAGTTCATAACCTTCATTCACATTCTCTTCTAGCTTGGGCGCCATTAGGGTTTGAATAAATTTGAATTAGAGAAGAGAGATGTCGACACACAAGTTTGGTCTCAAAACTTTGGTGAGCGTGTCGACAGACAATGGCAAAAACCTATTTATACCTTTCTAGAATCGAAGATGAAAGGGCGCGTCAAAATACTTAAATTGTTTCGACACTATTGATAAGTGTCGACACAAACTTATAATGTCTCGACAACTATGTGTCGACACAAGTATAGTCGATAGAATATATGTGTCACACTTGTTTATGTGTCGACACCGCTTTGCTCGACACTTAGTCGAGACTTTACTTGTCTAATTCTGTGTAAATCTTAAGTGTCGACACCACCTTGGATGTGTCAACACCTACACTGCATGTGTCGACACTAATTGTCTGAAGTGTCGACACTAACTTCGTAGATGTGTCGACACCTTTTCTCTGAAGTGTCGACACCACTTTTCTGTGTCGACACAGACAACTCTGTGTGTAGACACCATTTTACTTATCCAATTTTTTGAAAACTTAATCTAAGTTTATCATACCTAATTCAATTTTGAACCTATTGAATTTGGTTTCATCTAAGGGCTTAGTATACATGTCAGCTAGTTGATTATCTGTATTTATATATTCTAGTGAAATATCTCCTTTTTCCACATGTTCTCTGAGAAAATGGTATTTTATTTCTATATGCTTAGTCCTACAATGGGAGACAGGATTGTTTGCAATAGAAATAGCACTAGTAGAATCACAATATAGAGGTGTTCTACTTACGTGTATACCATAGTCTTCTAGCTGATATTGTATCCATAGAAGTTGAGCACAGCAACTTCCTCAGCAACATATTCTGATTCTGCTGTGGAGATAGCCACACTTGTTTGCTTCTTGCTACTCCATGATATTAGTCTTCCACCTAGGAATTGACAGGTTCCAGTTGTACTTTTCCTATCTTCCTTGCAGCCTGTAAAATATGCATCTGAATAACCTGTCAGTTCAAAGTCTCCATTCCTAGGGTACCAAAGGCCTAGATAAGGAGTGCCCTTAAGATATCTCAGAATTCTTTTGACTGCTGTCAAATGAGACTCTTTAGGGCAAGCTTGGTACCTAGCACAGACATATGTAGCATACATGATATCTGGTCTACTTGTAGTCAAATACAATAGGGAGCCAACTATCCCTCTATATAAAGTCTCATCTACAGGTTTCCTTGCATCATCTTTGCTTAGAGATATACTTGACCCCATAGGAGTTTTCATGGTACTGGATGATTCCATACCATACTTCCTGATCAATTCTAGAGTGAACTTAGACTGGCATATGGATAAACCATTCTCAGTCTATCTAACTTGGAGACCCAAGAAGAACTTAAGTTCCCCCATACTGCTCATTTCAAATTGTCCTTGCATAAGTTTTGCAAACTTTTTGCAAAGACTACTTTCAGTATACCCAAATATGATGTCATCTACATATATTTGGACTAGTATGATCTTGCCTCTGGATTCCCTAAGGAATAGAGTCTTGTCTATTTTCCCCCTTGTGAATTTATTCTCAATTAGGAAACTAGACAGGGTTTCATACCAAGCCCTAGGGGCTTATTTTAACCCATACAAAGTCTTCCTAAGTCTATAAACATAATTAGGTTTAGTTGAATCAACAAAACCTGATGGCTGTTCCACATAGACTTCTTCCTTCAGATTTCCATTCAAAAAGACTGACTTAACATCCATTTGGTATACTTTAAACCCTTGATAGGTTGCATAGGCCAAGAACATTCTTATTGCCTCCAGTCTAGCTACTGGAGCAAAGGTTTGATCAAAGTCAATACCTTCTTCCTGCCTATATCCCTTAGCAACCAGTCTTGCTTTGCTCTTTATAATCACTCCATGTTCATCCATCTTGTTCCTGAAGATACACTTAGTTCCAATTATATTGTGGTCTTTTGGTTTAGGAACAAGCTCCCAGACTTTGCATCTCTTGAACTGATTCAGTTCCTCTTGTATAGCCTCAATCCAATGAGGTTCTAGGATATCTTCTTCAAATCTCTTTGGCTCTACTTGGGATAGAAAGCTGGCGTAGAGTACTGAACTTAGATTTCTGCTCCTTGTTTGTACCCCTTGACTTAGATCACCAATAATTTGATTGGCTGGATGATCTTTTAGATGTCTATTAGCTGGAGGCAGCCTGTCTTCAGGTTGTACTCCTTCAGCTTCTTCAATTTGCTGCACCCCTTGGTCTTCTTCTGCATCAGGTGCATCTAGTACTCCCCCTGGATAGCAGCCACTATCATCTACATGCTGACTTGCAGTAGATCCTTCTTCAATAGTGAGCTTGTCCATCTTTTTAGTCACACTTGTGGAGCTGCAAATACTTCTAGACAATTCATTGTTAATGAGTCTAGCTTCATCAAATACTACATGTACTGACTCTTCTACAACTTGAGTAGTCAAGTTGTAGACCCTATAAGCCTTACTATTGTTGCTGTACCCAACAAAGATCCCTTCTTGGGATTTGGCAGCAAACTTGGTTAAGTAAGACTTACCATTGTTAAGTATATAGCATTTACAACCAAAGATCCTGAAATAGGAAAGATTTGGTTTTCTGCCTTTCACAATCTCATAGGGGGTCTTGTTGTGACTTTTGGTGATAGTAGCCCTATTAATTACATGGCATGCAGTGTTTACTGCCTCAGCCCAGAAATATTCTGGGAGAGATGTGTCACTTAATAGGGTTCTACCAGCCTCTATCAAAGTTCTATTTTTCCTTTCAGCAATGCCATTTTGCTGAGGTGTTCTTGGTGAAGAAAATTCCTGAAATATCCCAAACTCTTCACATAGCTTTGTCATACTATCAGATTGGAATTCAGTACCATGGTCACTTCTTATTTTGACCACTGTACTGTCTAACTCATTCTGAATTTGTTTGACAAAACTATAAAAGATACTAGGTGTTTCAGATTTCTGTCTAAGGAAGAACACCCAGGAAAACCTTGAGTATTCATCTACAACTACAAATGTGTAGACCTTCCTACCTAGGCTGTGAATAGGCATAGGACCAAAGAGATCCATATGCAAGAGGTATAAGCACCTCACAGCATCTTTGTTTTCAATGCTATTAAAGGTGGATCTAGTCTGCTTGCCCTTTTGACAAGCTGAGCATATCCCATCTTTAATACACTTAACCTGAGGACCATTCCTCACTAACTCTTTGCGATAAAGTTGGCCAATTGTCTTGTAGTTAAGATGGGCTAGTCTCTTGTGCCATTTGACACAATGAGAGACTTTCTCATCAGCTACAAGATACACTGGAGAAACATTGTTCTCACACATAATGTCTAGATAATAGACATTTCTCTTTCTGTAACCAGTCTGAATGATCTCTTGATCATTTGATCTCCTGATATGACAACCATCTTTGACAAATGAGATGTCATATCCTACATCACTCAGCTGACTTATACTAATAAGGTTATGTTTCAAATCTTTAACATAAGCCACTTGAGTAATTGTTATAAGGTTGCTAGAAATGTTACCAAAACCTTTGATGATTCCTTTTTCAGAACCACCAAAGGTGACTTTAGGACCATCCTTGATTGGTGTGTAGTCCTTTAGCAATCCCCTAGTTCCAGTCATGTGCCTGGAACATCCATTGTCCAAGTACCATATTGGGGCATGGTCACTTGGACTCACCTGCAAAACAGATTAGTTAACCTTAGAACCCAAAGAATTCTTGGGTCCTTGGTGCTGGTTAGTTTACCTCTTAACAAAACTACCTGTAGCTTTTCTAGCAGGTAGATTGTTACTCACTTTGGCACTTGAATTGTGCCAACAGTCCATGGCAAAGTGGCCTACCTTGCCACAACACCAGCACTCAAATCTGTTGTACCTTTGCTTAGGTACAACCCTGGCTGTTCTATCTACAACAGGCTTATTGAGTACTGGGGATTTGCCCTTAGACTTGGACTTTACAGTCCTAGTAAGTTGTGTAAACCCTAATCCAATTTTACCCTTTTGATGTACAAATTCATCTATCAAAGGTAAAATAGATTTTGGTTTAGAAAACCTTGCAACTATATCTCTCTCCTTCTGAAGACTAATCTCTAGATTTCTGATTTGATCATTTTTAAATGTTATAGTCCCCATCTGAATAACAGTTATGTTCTTCAGCCTGGCTATTTCATTTAGTTTTTGATCAATCAACTTATCAAAATCTGTTGCATCCACTTTGAGACTTGCAATCTCCTTAGCCTGACTCTTGGCCAAGGATTTACTATTCTTTAAAGCTTGCAACACTACTCTATATTCATCAATCAATTGATGAATATCTCCTTCAGATTCAGATTCACTCTCATCACTTGATGCTGTTAAATCTGATTCTGAACTAGCACTAGAAATTGAACTTAAAGAACAATTTTGTACCTGTCCAGGCTGATCCTGGATTTTATCTCCTTCTGAAAAGGCCATTAGTCCCTGGCACTTATTGTCCTCTTGCTCATATATAGAGTTCATTAACTGGATGAACTCCTCTTCCTCTTCTTCAGCAAACAGTCCAATGTAAGCTTCAGCTTCTGACTCAGTTTCTGAAGAAGACATATCTGACAGACTTTTGTCCTTTTTAGCAACAAAGGACCTTTCCTTCTTGCCCTTGATTTGAGTCTTCTTCTTATCAGTAGACTCTTTCCTCTTTTCTGGACAGTCAGCAACAACATGTCCTTGTTTGTTACAACAATAACAAACTATCTTTGAAGATGTAGTTCTACTTGACTTGGGCTTTCTCCTGTCATTCTTTGTTGACTTCTGTGAAGTGGATGGCTTAGACCTCCACTGTTTCTTCTTTAGGAACTTCTGAAAATGTCTTGTGAAAGCTGCAAAGTCCTCATCACTCTCACTATTTTCAGAATTCTTGCTTTCTGACTCATCTGACTCAGTCTCAGCAACTTTTGGAGGTGGTGATGGAGACTTACTTTTATATTTCTTGGTGGCTTCTGTCTTGAATGCCACCGCTCTTTCTTTATGTTCAACTCTGCTAGTCTTCTCCTCTTCTTTCCTTACCATTAGCTGCATTTCATAGGATAACAGCTTTCCAAACAATGTTGGAGGAGGAATATCTGCTAACTTGGCCATTTCCCTTATGGCACAAATCTTGGTGTCCCAGTCCTTAGTTAGGGATCTCAAGAACTTATCATTCAGCTCATAATTGCTGAATTCTCTTCCATAGGACATCAACTCATTGACAATCCTGTAGAATTTCTTGTAGCATTCTGTTATACTATCAGACCTGCCTTGCCTGAAACTTTCATATTCTTGGTTTAATAAAGACTTTCTGTCCTGTCTAACGTCTTCAGAACCCTCCATGTACACTATCAGAGTATCCCACATCTCCTTTGATGTTTTACAGTGTATCAAGTTCTAAAATGTAGCATCATCTATTGCACTTACTATAATATTCTGGGCCCTTTTGTCCATGGTGGCCAGAATACTTTTAGGCAGATTATATCACAGGATTATAAATACTTCTTCACAGCAATTTAGCACAGCAATCACAGAATCACACACACACACAGAGTACACACATTTTTATAGTGGTTCTCCAAGGTTTGGGTACATCCACTTTCCCCCTTCGCCTATCTAGTAGTGTACTATATTCGGCCAAACTCCTCCGCTATACCTCAGATCCTCAGATCTTACACTCAGAACCCCAAACAGGTTCCTACAGCTCAGAGTGATCCCACTCCTACAACTCAGGCTCAACAGCCCTACCACTCAGTCTTCACAAAGACCTACACTCAGCCACAAGGCCTACACTCAGAGAAATGAATCTCCTACACTCAGGCACACAGGCCCTACCACTCAGCCTTTATAATTTCAGGCTTACAACTCAGATCCCTAAGGATCCTACAAGAAATTAAGAATACAATGTATATAACCTCAACTTAGAATAAGAGAGAAGAGTTGACAGGTTTCTTGATGAGTTCTTGGAAGAACTCTGCTGAGATCAACCTCCCTTGGCTTCCTTCAAAGCTTCTTGAATGTAGAACACAGTAGGGTTGATTCTCTATGCAACTGATCTTCAATCACTGCAACTTAAGATTCAGATCTCAATCTGAAACATTCTTCATAGCCTGGTTCAATAGTTGTCTTCTTGGAAGGAGCTCTCTCTCTCCAACTACTTAGATCTTCACTTGAATTGATTCTTCAATGAATTGCTTGATCTTGTGTGTATCCTCTTCTTCTGTTGATAGAATAAGCCTATATATAGGCCTTCTATATGGTGACCGGCTGATCCGGTTTCTAACGACTTTCTGACAACTCTGACAGTTGCAGTAGACCGGCTGGATTGGCAGCTGTCAGATCATCCAGTCACTTCTTGAAATATCTGTAACTGTCTGAAAGTGTCGAGACAGTCTGTCTTTAAGTGTCGACACTTATAGTCTAAGTGTTGACACAAGTAGACTAAGTGTCGACACTAGCCTTCATGGTGTCGACACAACTCCTTGTGTTGTAGAATTTGCTTCTCGACACTGTCTCTTCAACATGTGTCGATACTGATATTGTGTGTCGACACAAGTCCTTCTTCTTTGATACTTAGCTGATTTCTTGTAAGTGTCGACACAACTCCTTTGTGTCGACACATCTTCTTGTGTTGAACTTATTAAGTGTCGACACATCTTCTTGGTGTCGACACATGCCTTCTGTGTTGATACTTGCTGAGTGTCGACACATTTTCTTAGTGTCGACACTTGTACTTAGACTTCATTGAAATTTGCTGAGTGTCGACACAGCCTCCTAGTGTCGACACTTTCTTCATGTGTTGAGACTTTTGATGTGTGTCGACACATTCTTCATTATGTCGACACTTGTACTTAAACTCTGTTGAAGTTTGCTGAGTGTCGACACAGCCTCCTACTGTTGACACTTGTACTTGAGCTTTGTTGAACTTTTGCTGAGTGTCGACACAGCCTCCTAGTGTAGACACTTTCTGATGTCGACAAAGTTCCTCTGGGTGTCGACACTGCTTCTAAGTGTCGACACAGCTTCTCTGGACATTTCTTCATTGAGTGTCGACACAGCCTGTATGTGTCGACACTTTCCTTCTGATGTCGACTCTGCATTCCTGGTGTCGACACAATTACTCCAAGTGTCGACACTGCTTCTCTGGGTGTCGACACAAGTCTTCTTAAGTGTCGACACTACTCCTTCTGGGTGTCGACACATGGACTTAGAATCTTTTAAGTTTTCCCTGCAAATACTTAACCTGCACAACTAAACTCAAAACACATCAAATACATTTTGATGTATATCATTGAGTAGGGTGAGGCTTCTTCAAATCAGGTACATTTATTCCAATGTACCCAACAACAGATTTTCTGTGTGTCGACACAAATTCTGGGTGTCGACACAATCTAGCCCTTGGTGTCGACACAGCGTTGTCGACAGATTTTCTGTGTGTCGACATAAATTCTGGGTGCCGACATAATCTGGCCCTTGGTGTCGACACAGCCATTCCCAAGTGTCGACACTTATACTTAGAAAATTTTTCTTCCATTTACTTAACCTGCACATGATAACTCAACACAACATCAAACACACCTTGATGCATATCATTGAGTTAGGTGAGGCTTCTCCAAATCTGGTACACATTTTCCAATGTACCCAACAAGAATTTTAGAAGAAAGACATTTAGGTAAGATGACAAGGTAAGGTATGACAAGACCCCAACTAAAGAAGTTGTTTACTTTGGTTGCAGGAAGTCAGGACACTTTATATCAGAGTGTCTAGAGAACCAAAAGAAGGAAAGAAGAAGAGAGAAGGAACCTAGGAAGCAGCACTACAGCAAGCCCTCCTCCAGCAAGCATAAAAGGAAGGAGAAAGGTTTTGTGGCTGAAACATGGAGTGAAACTGAAGATGAATCTTCATCTTCTAGCTCCAGTGAAGATGAAGAAGAGGCTAAGGCAAAGGATATTTGCTTGATGGCCATTGATGCATCAAGCAGCCTATCTGAAGCTGAGCAATCTGACAGTGAAGAACCTCTATCTGAAGAGGATCAGGTACTGTATTCCTTTGATTTCAATTCAGGAAATTTTAGAACTGAATTTAAATCTTTATGCATTGATTTAATTAAATCTAAAAAAGAGGTTAAACAACTTAGAGAAAGATTGACTGAACAAGAAAACTTGCTTTATAAAAATATAAATTTAAAAGATTAATTAACACTAGCTAATGAACAGATCATCACATTAAAAACTAAATTAGCTGAGGCTAGGCAACTTGAAGAATCCCTAAATGGGAGAAGTATCAAGTTGATGGACATCATAAGCACAGTGAATGTCATGCTTAATGGCAAGCTGGGCTTAGGTGCTTCATCAGGCCAACCCCCACTAATTCAGAAGAATATTTTAACAACTCTAATAAAATTTGTTTCAGAAAAGGGCAAGGAAAAGATAGATGATAATAATGTTAAACAAACAGAAATAAAACAAAAGAATAAGAAAAAGAGAAAGAATAAGAAAGATCTCAACAATAACAACGTTCAGCAGACTTCGTCGAACTCAGATCGACGAAATCTGTACAGTTCGTCGAACTTAAGTCGAAGAACTCAGAACGCAAACTTTCATTACAATTATTCTCTGAACTACGATCGATGAAACCAGTATGGTTCGTTGAACCGAGATCGATGATATTGGGGCCCAGAGAATGAATACTTTCATTATCTGAGTGGAGTTCGACGAACTCATCCTCATTTATCGACCTCGGATCAACGAACTTACCAGACTTTGTCGAACCCAGTTCATTATAATATAAACTATAATTCCTATAGAACATTTAATCAACCAGGACAATATATTAATCCATTCACCCAGTGGATAATTCCACCTAGAAGATTTCACCCCTTAGGTTATAAAAATTGACCAGAATACTCATACATTTCCAGCTTTAATTATGTAAATAAACAAGGACCCAAGGTAACCTGGGTCAAGAATAGCTAATCTGTTTTATTACAGGTGAAAGACTATCCCACCACAGAGCAGCAGTGGTATCTGGATAGTGGTTGTTCAAAGCATATGTCTGGAAATAAGGACAACTTAATCAACTATAAATCAAAGCTAGGACCCAAAGTAATATTTGGTGATTCCAATTGTGGCCAGACTAAAGGATATGGAAAGGTCAAAATTGGAGTAGTCACCTTCAGGAAGGTAGCTTATGTAAGTGGACTGAAGCACAACCTTATATCCATAAGTCAGCTATGTGATGAAAGGTTTCAAGTATCATTTAACAAAACTTCATATATTATTACTTCAGTAGATAACCAAGTAGTATTAACTGGTGCTAGAGTAGGAAATATTTATGTAGTTAATTTTAAGTCAGCTAAAACTGAAATATGCCTATTTAACCAAACTAGTAACAATAATGATCTTTGGCATAGGAGATTAGGACTTGTAAACCTGAAAAACATTACTAAACTCTCTAGGGACAACTTTGTTAGAGGATTGCCTTCTTGCCCCTATAAGAAGGAAAGTCTTTGCAGGGCTTGTCAGTTAGGCAAGCAAACTAAAAATAGCTTTAAGTCACTTAATAAGAGTGATTCACCTAGGATTCTGTATTTGCTTCACATGGATCTCTTTGGACCCATTGTTGTACATAGCCTAGGAGGGAAGTCTTATACCTTAATGATTGTTGATGACTTCTTAAGGTTCACTTGGGTGTTCTTCTTGAGAAGCAAGTCAGATAACTTCAAGGTTCTTATAGATTTTCTTAAGATCATAAGGATTGAGTAATCTACCTAGTTGCATTGATCAGAAATGATCATGGTACTGAGTTTGAGTCTCTTTCCATGCAAGAATTCTGTGATAAGGAAGGTATCATGTATTGTTTCTCTGCTCCTAGAACTCCTCAACAAAATGGGGTAGCTGAAAGGAAAAATAAAACACTGATTAAAGCTGTAGGCACATTACTTACAGATGCTCACTTGCCCCTATCCTTTTGGGTAGAGGCTGTGAGCACAACAAACTATATACTGAATAGAAGTTTGATACACAAACTCAAGGGAAAGACCCCCAATGAACTACTCAAAGGGAAGAAATCTAAAGTAGATTATTTAAAAATCTTTGGTTGCATTTGTTACATTCATAACAACAATAAGAAACACATTAGAAAGTTTGAAGCCAAGGCTGAAATAGGAATTTTTCTTGGATATTCCCAAGTAAGCAAGGCTTATAGGGTATTCAATAAATCAACTATGAAAATGGAAGAGTCTATTCATATTTCTTTTGATGAGACTAACATGTTTTACAAGGAGAAGATTCCTTCTACAAGTGAGACTTTGCAGGAACCACATCTGTGTGAGAAGATGGATGAATTGACTCTCACCAATAAGGCTATTAAGATAACGAAGATGATGACACTGAACTCAGTGAAGAGACAACAACATCTATAATCCCACTAGAGAAATTAATTTCCCAAGCTGTTGCACAACCAACTCCTACTTAATTAGTCATACTTAGATATCACCCTATATCTCAAGTGATTGGAAACATATCAGTGGTTGTGCAGATAAGGCATCAACTCCACCAGGACATGATGCATGCCTGCTTCATATCTCAAACTGAGCCCCAATCCATTAAAGATGCTGAGCAAGATCCACACTGGATTATTGCAATGCAAGAGGAGCTCAACCAATTTGAGAGATATAGAGTTTGGGATTTAGTTCTAAGACCCAAAGACTACCGAGTCATTGGAACTAAATGGGTATTTAGAAACAAACTAGATGCACAAGGTCTTATTATATGGAACAAGGCAAGATTAGTTGCTCAAGGATATAAACAAGAGGAAGGCATAGATTATCACCAAACATTTGCCCATGTTGCAAGGATAGAAGCAATAAGGATATTTCTAGCTTATATAGCCTACAAGAAGTTCATAGTATACCAAATGGATGTCAAAAGTGCATTCATAAATGGTGAACTAAAAGAAGAGTTCTATGTGGAACAACCACCAGGTTTTATCTCTTCATTCCATCCATCTTATGTTTTCAAATTGCATAAGGCTCTCTATGGTCTAAAGCAAGCTCCAAGATCTTGGTATGAAACCTTCTTTCTCTTAGAGCATAACTTTTCTAGAGGCATAGTAGATAGGACTTTATTTATCAAGCATCATCATGATAAAATCTTATTAGTACAAATATATGTAGATGACATTATATTTGGTTCTACAGATTCCAAACTATGCAAACGGTTATCCAACTTTATGCATTCCAAGTTTGAAATGAGTAGCATGGGTGAGCTCTCATACTTCCTTGGTCTCCAAGTGAAGCATTCCCCTGATGGCATCTTCATATCCCAATTCAAGTTTGCTAAGGAGCTAATAAAAAGGTTTGGGATGGCTGATGCTTCAGCTAAGAAAACACCTATGGCTACAAATGTTGTGATTGATTCTGATGAATATGAGAAACCTGTAGATCAGAAATTATATAGGGCCATTGTTGGGTCCCTGTTATATCTTATAGCAAGTAGACCAGATATTATGTTTGCTATATATCTTTGTGCTAGGTTCTAGGTGAACCCTAAATAATCTCATCTTATTTTTTTAAAAAAGGATTTTGAGATATATAAAGAGTTGCCCTAATTTAGGACCCTGGTATCCAACCTAGTCAGGATTTGAGTTGACTGGATACTCTGATGCTGACTTTGCTGGATGTAGAGTGGATAGAAAGATCACATTAGGGACATGTCAGTTCCTTGGTGATAGGCTAGTGTATTAGTTTTGCAAGAAATAAACATCTGTGTCTACCTCAACAGCAGAAGCTGAGTATATAGCAGCTGACAGTTGTTGTTCACAGATGCTGTGGATTCAGAACCAACTCCTAGATTATGGTGTCAACTTAGATAATTCAACTCTACTTTGTGATAATACCAGTGTAATTTGTATTGCACAGAATCCAGTTCATCATAGTATAACTAAGCATATAGATGTAAGACATCATTTCATTAGAGAGTGTGTTGACAAAAAGAAAATTAATCTCACCTTTGTCTCTACTGATTTACAAAAGGCAGATATCTTCACCAAACTCTTGGATGAGAGGAAACATTTGTTCTTTATGAATCAGCTAGGTATAATAAATGGAGATGCATTAATTTAACTTTCTCTATGTTGTCGAAGAATTTGCTACAGTTCGTCGAACAGAGATCGACGAACTGAGAAAAGTTCTTGAGAAAATTCATCGATGTGAGATTGACGAACTCTCTGTGTGTGAAGTTCTATTCGTCGAACGGAGATCGACGATATTACTTCAGAAAATTTTCGTTGACCTGAGAACGACGAAAACTTTTCCCTTCTTCAGGCTAAGATCGACGAACTCTTTTGTCAATAAAATATTTCGTCGAACTCAAATCGAAGAATTTTATTTATTTTGCAGGATGGAGTCTGCCGCTACATATTCTGAAAACCATATAACCAGGTTTTCTTCGAGCTCCATCCCGCACTTTTTGTTCCCCTTGCACTTGATCTTTCTGTTTCCTTTTGCAGGTGATCAATAGAGATTCTGGAGAGCTCTCTTGCGGCAATGAAATTCGACTTGGGATTCGATATAGACTTCGAATCATTTCAACATTTTGATCAAATTTTCCTAGTCATAATGAAATTATTTGAGGAACAACAGTTGAATAACTTCATGACAACCAGTATAAATATAGCTTCTACTGAAATCAGAGAATGGGTGTTCACCTCCTCTACTCCAGACGCCGACACAATGACAGGCACAATATCTGGTAACCTAGTTTCTTTAACCCCCGCGGTCTTAATTGAAATTTTTAGGTTAATAAATAGTGAAGAAGATTTAGAGATTGATAGTTCTGTGTTTGATGACATGTTGAATAAAATGGGTCATATTGGAGAGAACCCTAATAACTTATTAAAGAAAAATTTATCTTCTGAATATAAATTTTTAGCTGATGTGGTTGGCAAAGTATTACTAGGAAAACATACTGCCCATGATTATATTACCATGCAACAATTTCTGGTAATGTGTGTTGTAATGAATAAGAAAGCAATGAATTTGGCTAAGATTCTGTTTGACTTGATAAATAAGGAGAACGGTAAGAAAGAAGTGTGTTTTGGAAGAATTCTTGGAATTTTCCTGCAGGAAAAGGCTGCTGAATCTCTGATCTCTCAGACCATCTTCATTAATGCTTCCAAAAGGCTAACATGTGCCTTGTTTGGAAGGTGGGAGAGGAAAATCTCTAAACCATCTAAGGCTTCAACCTCTTCTAGAGCATCTGAGGATATAAGAGCTATAACAGCTGATCCCCTACCCCCAGAAGTTGTCCCCTCCATCAGAATTCCATCCACCCAGATTCCAACACCTCCATCTCAACAACCTACACCACAACAAATTTCAATTCCTTCATCAACCCTCCAACAAGCATCCTCATCTCTAGTTCATACTCCAACACCAATACCAATTCAATCTCCTAAACATCAACCAACACCAGTTCAATCTCCAGAGCATACTACACCACCCCAATCCCCATTCCTCATCATCTGGCTGACATCCCATTCAATAGCCTCTCATCCATTCCATCCATTGATCTACTATAAACTCCCATCAATACTCCATTACCTCATGATGAGCCCATGATAGACACTACTCCTTTCCCTTCATCATCCATCCTCCATCCTTCTGTATCAACTCAGATACCCTCTGAGTTTATGCAAATGGATTCCCATTCCCTTCCGTCCCTTTTGGAACTCATCACTCCCCATCTCTCAAAGCTTATAGCAGAGGCCATTAAACCTCTTAATGATTCTATTTCATCCTTATCTGCCCTCATTTCTACTGCCCCCACTGTCCCTTCTTCTGGGGGCCTAGCTTCAGGACCCTCTAAAACCAGGTAGGGGGAGATATTCAGTGAAGAAGCTCCAGTCTCCTCACCTCCAGCAACAGCAGAAGCAGCAGCAGTTTTATAGTTAGATGAACTAGAAGATGCATATGTAGATGCAGATGTAAATATGATTACAAAAGTTGAGACAACAGCTGATTTTGATATGCTTTGTACAGATGAGCAAGTTGACTTTCCAGAAGTTTTGACTGTTTGTGATTGTCTTGTCAATCCCACAGTAGATATATTAAATTTGTTAAATTCTTTTGGTACGGCTTATTTGAATTACCTTCTAGAAGTTTGCCCAGAGCAATCTATGGCTATAGTTTGCTAAACTTCACCAATAAGTCCTGAAGTTGTTAAGCAACTAAAGGCCAGTTTTGCAGTCAGTGAGCCACTCACAGAATCAGCTCCTAAGGCTATCTCCCCTCCCACTTATAAAATGGATGATAGTCCTATACCTAACTTGGATGATATTATACATGTCGATATAGAAGAAGAGAATCGAATAGTTTCTGAAAGTATTGATGTACAAGAAGATTCAGAATCTCAAGTGCTACCTCAAGCTAAAAAGCAAATCTCAAAGGAAGTCTTGAAGGAAATTAATGATATATATGACAACCCTCCAGAATCCTCTGATGAAGATAATAATAATGAAGATTCTGATGAATCTGATGATCCTAAAGCCAATAAGAAGATTGGTAAGCAAAGGAAAGTTGTTCCAAAGGCTGCTCCCAAGCCAAATCCTACACATTACACTCCATACTATATTCTACAAAAGATTACTCCTTACCATGGGATGCCATAATGGATGTGGTTATCAAATAATGAGCAGAAAGAAAGGAAGAAGAGAAAAAGGTACAGGTCTCCTCCTAAGCACTTCAGGAAAGACCCTCCTCCTCCTCCTCCATTAGTTAGGGCCTCTGGATGTGTTACTCAAGGATCAGCACCTATTACCAAGAACTATCAGAGACACTCCAAGCCAAGACCACAAGGCAGCAGTCAGCAGCAATTCTCTTAGAGCAAGCCTCCTCCTGCTATAGATAAGAAAAGTACTTCAGCTTCTCCTGATAATTCAAAGAAGGACTCTAGTCCTAAAAGGTCATAATCTCCACCTATTCCTTTTGTAGATCCAGAACAAGAAACAACTCCAAAAATGGTCAGGTTTCAAGAGATGATTGGACTTTCTATG
Source organism: Platanthera guangdongensis (assembly GCA_039583875.1). Classification (NCBI taxonomy): domain Eukaryota; kingdom Viridiplantae; phylum Streptophyta; class Magnoliopsida; order Asparagales; family Orchidaceae; genus Platanthera; species Platanthera guangdongensis. The sequence continues at coordinate 170,284,882 of CM077147.1, forward strand.
ATCAACAAAGCTAAAGCTGAAGGAAAAAAAACATCACAGTACTCCACAATGTCATCTTACAAAAAAGAAGAGCTCAAGAGGTATGATAAAGCTAATAAATTTTTCAATGTAGATGACTATATGAGTCTGCATCCTAAAGCAGTAGTACCAAGGGCCACCTCATACAATATAATTGGAGCATCAAACATGACGATGTCAAAAAGAGAAGCTACAAATCCAAATAGAGAGATTATATTCAGACAACCCTCTGAAAAATCTGACAAAGCTGACAAAGAGAAACAAAAGAAGAATAGATAACTGTGTGTTTAGTTTTTGTTTTCTGAACTCTATTTGATTAATCATGAACCACCTGTGTACATATCTACTGGATATTATATTTTCTGCCAGATATATTTTATTTTGCTTTATGATTGTTTTCTTTTGTTTGTATTAGTGACCTCACTCAAATAGGAGGAGATTGTTGGATCCCTAGTTTGCATTTGGGCTAGGTTCACTAATTAGGATGAGTTTGACCCACATTGTATAGCCAGGGTCAAGTCTATGGGTCCTAGAGTTTAGGCTAGTCATTAGGTTCAACCTTCATGAACCAGCCAGCAGAAGACTTCAGTAGACTCAGATTTAGAAGAATTCAGAGTTCAAAATTATCAGTTTGAAATTCTTCGAACTCAGATCGATAATCGTCCATCGCAGATCGACGAACTCATAGTTATTTCTCTGAGTTGAGCTCAAAGATATTTGAGTTCAGGTCGACGATCTCTTCTTTCAGACAGATTATCTGCTCGACGAACTTATAGCGCAGATTTGGCAAGTTATTTCCAGAATGCAGTTCGTTGAGCTCAGGTCGATGAACAGGAATTATCAGCTCGACGAACTTGCAACTCCAGTCGATGAATTCTTTTCAGAGCTCGACAAATTCTATCCAGAGCCAGACTTAGAAGTTTTCCTTTTTTCAGTCCTTATTTATTATATTATTTAGTAGTGATTTCCTGAGTAATTAATGCTCATATTCTCCTGAATATAGCCGTTATTGGCAACATTAATTATGGTCTTCATCAAGGTTAATTACTTGCTTATTTTAATGGGACAGTTGGGGAAACTCATTAAAGATTATTTTACAGCCATTTCATTCTCCGGAATTAGTCAGCAATTAATGCTTGGAATTCAAAATTCAAGAGGAGAATTTGACAGAAGAATATATAGGAGAATTTTCTTTCAGACGATAACATATACAATACAGACATATAGAGATATACTGAAGAACATCTACTTCTTCTCTGTGTTGAAAAACATTTTGTTTTCCCCTTATTCTTACTAAAGACTGAAGAAGAACAACCATCAAATATCAAGAATCTTATTCTACTTCTACTCCAAGAATATTCAAGGACAACAACTTTGAATTAGTCAGAAAGTTTATGGATCTCTTCAAGACAAGGCTGAAGACCTACACCCTGAGCAAGGCTCCAAACTTTCTGAACCATTCATTATTTCAGAAGGAGCTTTGACAATATAAATCCACAAGTATTCTCTGTTCTATAGAGAAAAGAGAAGACATCATTAACTCTCTCAACCTCCTGTAAAAGGGTTTATTAACTCCCTTCAAAAGTTTATTCTTGGTTTTTGGGCACCGGATCAAAAACCTAAAGAGTTATGAGATCTCCCTGTAAATAGATCTTATGGTGGCAGTCACCTGATTAAAAATCTGATAGTGGATTCCTACCATGGTGGTATAAGAGTCGATGTACCCAGTTTGGGGAACAATATATAATTCTTGTGTTGTCTGTGTTTGATCATTTCTTTTTATTCTTGTTGTGTTGTGATAGAGTAGCTTAGACTGTTTTCACATTTTGTTAATACTATTGATATCACCTATTTTACTCTGATAAATTTTAAAATAGCCAAAAGTTTTTAAGTTACTCTATTCACCCCCACCCCCCTCTAGAGTAAATCAGGTATGTCCCGTAACTTATAATTGGTATCAGTGGTATATCATTTCTTTCATACAGGCTAACAATTCTGCCCATATTGGGCTTCTGAATCCCTTCTGTAATCTTATCAAACACAAACCTGTTCCAATCAGAATTTATTCTAAAAATAAATCTTGTCATCTGCTAAACATGAAGGTTGAAATCCTGTAATATGCTCCAGCCTTGCAGAGGAGCACCTTTCCTACCACTTCAGATAGAAACTTGCCCTGGGAATTCATTCCCTTCCTGTTTAGTGAACTACCAAACCTAGTGGTTGGAGCTAGTCCACACCACTTTAAGGCCTCTGCATTCTTATTGGAATCCAGTTCATATTCCTGAGCAGTTTTAGGAATCTGAAAGACTTTAGCTAGCCTTTTGATTGTGACCTTTACTCTTGCTCCATTTACACTTGACTTGATCTTGGCTATCTTTGGGTTTAGTGAAGCATTGGAATAGAACTCAAATACTTCTCTCTTCCATATCTTGGTTGGTTCACAAAGCAGATACTCAAGACCTGCCACATTGACAAGATCTATCACATTCTTGATCACTTCTTGTGAGGAGAAAAATGCGTTTCGCATCAGTTCATAATGCTCGTTGATATTGTCATCCATCTTGGATGCCATTTGAGTTGAGAGAGCTTGAGATTGAGAGGTATCGACTAAGGATTTTTAGGTCTCGACACTCAGCGAACAGTCTCTCAAGTTTTTTGGTAAGCGTAGTCGACAACTCCTTACACCTCCTATTTATAGTAACTGGCTGTAGAAGGCGAGAAGGCACGCTGCATTTAGAAATTTTCTAAATATTCCGAAAATATCCAGTGTCGACATGGAAAACCTACTCTGTCAAGATGTGTCGACTTAAGTCATCACAAGGTTCATGTCTCTTGATACAGACCTCAGGGTCTCAACACCCTTATGTCTCGACACTAAATTTTAATGTCTCGACAGACTGCTTCTAATCAGTGTCGACACACTGTTTGGTGTCTCGACACACGACTTTGACTTAGATAAAATTTGTGTTCTGAATATTGTTTCTTTACTTATATGAAGTCTTTCTTGGTTATTTAAATTTGTTGACCTAGTTAGTCATCTTTTATAAGTTGTGCAAACTTTTGTTGTTACTAATTGAAAATGTTTATTCAATATTCAACATACCTAGTTCAAATTTAAAGTAATTGAACTTGCTTTCATCTAGGGATTTTGTAAAAATGTCAGCAACTTGTCTTTCTGTTGGAGTATATTGTAAGCTAATATTTTCTTTTTCAACATTCTCTCTGAGAAAGTGATATCTAATTTCTATATGTTTAGTTCTACTGTGTTAAACAGGATTATTAGCAATAGAAATTACACTGGTAGAATCACAAAATATAACAGATTTACTTAGTTATACACTGTAGTCTAGTAGTTGATGATGAATCCACGGCAACTATGCATAGCAACTTCCAGCAGATATGTACTCAGATTCTACTATAGAAATTACAATACTTGTTGGCTTCTTGCTGCTCCAACTTATGAGTACTTTCCCTAGAAACTGGCAAGTTTCAGAAGTACTCTTTCTGTCTTCTTTACACCCTGCAAAATATGCATCTGTGTACCCTGTGAGTTCAAAATCACTATCCCTGGGATACCAAAGCCCAAAATTGGGTCTGCCCTTAAGATATCTCAGTATTCTCTTTACAGCATTATAATGAGACTCTTTGGGGCATGCTTGCTACCTAGCACAGACACATGTTGAGACCATAATATCCGACCTACTAGCATTCAAATATAGGAGTGATCCAATGATGCCTCTATACAAGGTTTCATCAACTGTTTTCCCAGATTCATCCTTGTTGAAATTTGTGAAGTGGAAGTGGGTGACGGGACAGGCCGGGCGGCCTGGGGCGGACAACTTTGGCGGACTGGGCGGACTGGGAGGACTGGGCGGACTGGGCGGACTGTGATGTGCGGCCTAGTGGGAAGTCCAGTGGAAAGCAGGTTGTTCTTCTGAGAGGTTTGCACGGGTTGAGTCCGCGGACTATGCGGCCTGGTTTCTGCGGATAGGGGGTTTGCTGAATTGGCTTTGCCAAGGAGCGGCCTGAGCGGATGGAGGCTTGCGGACTGGTGCATTGCTCAGTGGCCTCGGGTGCAAGCTTGTGCTGATAGGCGGTTTGGCTCGTGTCCGCGGGTAGCTTGCGGACTGGAGTGTCCGCGGTGTGGGCTGTTGCGGACTGGGCTTAGAGCTTGGCTGAGGCCTTGTCGAGCTCTGGTGGCACAGCAGGCGATTTGCTGTGGAGATCGATTGGCGGACTAATTTTGGAGTCCGGGGTTGGCTGCTGCTTTGGACAGAAGTGCGAGGAGCTCGCGGACTGATGGCGGTCTGTGCTAGGGTGTTTGGCGGACGGGAATTTGAGTCCGCCATGCTCGCATTAGCCCTTGATGGTTTTGGACTTGGTCACACTTTGTGCCAAGGCCATGGTGTCCGCGGTATCCGCCAAGTCCGCTGTGACCGGGCGGACTGTTGCTATCTGCCTTTTGTCGTGGACTTGTGGCGGATTGAGGTGTGAGTCCTGCGGACTGCCTCGGGTTGGTGCGGACTGCCATTGAAGGGGGTTGCTGTCCTGCAGTGGTTGGAGTTGTGCGGGCTGATGCCTTGTCCGCATAACTTGGGCGGACTGGAGAGGGTTCGTCAATGGTTGCCTTGCTCCTGGCGGTTTTCCTTGGTATCTGGCTAAGTCCTTGCGGACTCAGCGGACGGTGTTTTTGCTATCGCACGGGCTGGGGCGGTGTCGCTATCTCCTGGGCGGTGACCACACTCCTCACCTTGCCTATAAATAGGACCCCCTGGCAAACCTAAGTAACGAGAGTGAACAGTAAGTTGGGTTGAGCGGAGTGCTGCGGTCTGTGTTTGTCAGTCCGCGCAGATTGTTTCAGGCTGACGGTTTGCTGTGTGCAGGTCGCGCGGGTAGCTTCAAGGAGCCAGGAGTTTGGCTGTGACTTCGGTCAAGTACTTGGAAGTGTGCGGTCTCTGCGGACTCAGCAGGAGGTCGCTCTACGGCCTGTCAGCTCTGTTTCATCTTTGCCAGCTTCAATAACCTGTCCGCCGGCTTCAGGCGGGTAGGGGTGTTCCTCAGTTCAGGTTCAGCAGGAGGCGAATAACGGTGTGTCCGCGCGGCCTCACGGCTTCGGCGGACTCCGCGGCTATTCGGCGGATTGCAGCTTAGCTTGGGCGAGCTCAGCGGACTCGGCGACCTCGGCGACCTCGCGGTCTCGGCGGACTCCGGTGCTGTCCGCCCGGCTTGTTTTTGGTGCTTTCTATTTACAGCTGTTATACTAGCGAATTCATGTCTCGCTATGTATGCCTCGTGTTGTAAAGAAGTGAATGTATAAAAGACCTGCTTGTGCTTCCATTGTTTGTTGGGTGTTACCTCTATTCCTTGGGTTCCGCTGGTTCAACGTGAGAACTGGGTAGTTCCGAAGATATTAATTTGGCGTTTGGGCTATCTTGCTGACCACGTTGAGAAAATTTAACATGGTATCAGAGGCAGGTTTCTGAGGTTCAGTTGCGTGAGCGGAAGTTAGCCAGTGTTGTTACTCAGTGATTGAGTGGTGATCAACCTGTGTTGTTGCTCGGAGCTGCTGAAAGGTTGCCAACAGGTGTTGCAATGGAAGGGAGTTTTGCAAGAGGTCTTGGCATTGAACTCTTAACGCCGACTAACTTCAAGAAGTGGAAGTCGTGCATGAAGAGTTATATTCTTGGCGAGGAGCTATGGGAAGTCGTCGGTGGTGACGACAGGCAGGAAGTCATTGCTGCTTTCGATACTGCTGAGCAGGTTAGGCTCTGGAGAAGAACAAATGCTAAGGCGGAGTTCATTCTGAAGAGAGCCGTGTCTGCGGAACTGTTTGATCACATCGTTGGGTGTGAGTCGGCTGCTGATATTTGGACAACCATTGATAAGTTGTTCAATAGGAAGAATGTGGCGCGGCTTCAGTTCCTGGAGAATGAGTTGGCCAGGGCAACTCAGGGAGACCTTTCCATCTCCAAGTACTTCTTAAAGATGAAGAGCTTGTGTGCTGAGCTATCGGCACTGGATCCTGATGACCCTATCTCTGAGGCAAAGATGAAAAGGCACATTATCCGCGGCTTGCGGAAGGAGTATGTGGCCTTTGTTACATCTGTTCAAGGGTGGGCTACTCAGCCGTCGTTGCTGGAGCTGGAGAATCTGCTTGCCTCGCAGGAGAGCTTAGCAAGGCAGATGGCTGGAGTGAACCTGAATCAGGAAGGCAGCGAAGCTCTCTTCTCAGGCAAGAAGAAAGGATGGGAAGGGAAGAATAAGAAGAAGGTGCAGGCCGCTGGTGAGAAGGAGACTTCAACTTCATATCCGCCGGAGAGGAGCAATGCTCCTAAGGATTGGAAGAACAATCTAAAGTGCTACCAGTGTCATCAGCGAGGGCACTTCAAGCGGGACTGCAAGGTCAAACTGCAGCCTGGGCATGCTGCGGGAAAGGAGGAAGCTTGCTCGAGAAGTTAAGAAGCAGGATGGGGCGGAGCTTTTATGACGGGCACTTGTGTCCGGGCCTTGTCTGCTGAGGACTTCAACAGCGAGTGGATCGTGGACTCCGGGTGTGGTCATCACCTCACCGGAGACAAATCGAAGTTCACCTCCATGCAGGCTTACTCAGGTAATGAAGCTATTATCACTGCTGATAATATTGTTTATGCAGTAGAGAAAGAGGGGGTCGTGTCTTTGGGTAGTGATCAGGGGCCACTCACGTTAAGGAGTGTGTATCACGTACCGGGCATGAAGAAAAACCTCTTCTCGGTGACCAATGCGGTGGACGCTGGGTATCACGTTCTGTTTGGGCCAACAGACGTGAGGTTCCTTCGCAACGTATCAGCGGTGAAGGCTGATGTTGCTCATGTTGGGAGGAGGGTGAAGAACTTGTTTGTTCTTTCCACCAATGCCTATGTTGATAGAATGAGGGTCAATGATAGCGCTGCTATCTGGCATAAGAGGCTGGGGCATGTTGGCATGGACAAGCTGAAGGCAATGGCTAGTAGAAGTCTGGTGAGGGGGTTGCCGAAGTTATCTTCCTTTGGTGATGGGCATGTTTGCGCGGGCTGTCAATACGGTAAGGCACATCGCCTTCCGTTTGATAAATCACAAACAAGGAGCAAGAAACCATTGGAGTGTATTCATGGCGACCTGATGGGACCGACGGTTACTGCTAGGCTTGGTGGAAGTAGATACATGCTTGACTTGGTTGATGACTACTCAAGGTATACTTGGGTGTACTTCTTAAAGGAGAAGTCGGAAGCCTTCCGTTTGTTTGTGGAGTTTAAGGAGTTGGTAGAAGGCTGGCTTGGCTTACGGATTAAGAAGCTTAGAACTGATAACGGGGGTGAATTTATTTCCTCCGAGTTTTCTAACTTCTGCAGGAAGCACGGGATCCAACGGGAGCTTACTTGTGCTCACACTCCATAACAAAATGGGGTAGCGGAGCGGAAGATCCGTCATCTGACGGAGACTTGCAAATGCTGGCTTCATGCGAAAGATATCCCAAGGTCCTTTTGGGCGGAGGGAATGTCTTGTGCTGCTTATGTTATCAACCGGATGCCACTCAGCCCTATCAACATGAAGACTCCTATTGAGCTGTTGCTGAAGGAGAAGCCGAGTGTTGGACACCTTCAGGTGTTCGGTTCAACTTGCTACGTGCATGTCCCGGATGCTTCACGGACAAAGCTGGATGCAAAGGCAAGGAAACTTGTCTTTGTTGGCTATGATGAGCGGAAGAAGGGATGGAAATGCATGGACCCTGTGACGAAGAAGTTCGTGGTGTCAAGAGATGTTGTCTTTGACGAGCTGACGTCATATGGAGGTGGCTTGGTGGAGCTAACCGGAAGTAGCAAGGTTGATGAAGCACCGGTGGTGGCTGCTGAAGGCTTGGAAGAGGAGCTTGCTGTTTCACCAGCAGCTCCTGTTGCTTCGAACTCCGAGGCTGAGCCTTCTGGCTCAGGAAGCAGGGGGAGCACTGCTCAATGCTTGCCCCAGGTAGGAGTGGAGCCCGAAGAAGCAACGGAAGCCGTGAGCAAGGAACCGTGTCTTCGGAGATCGAATAGGGTGGTTAAGCCACCGGCTCGGTACTGTGATGGGAATGCAGTGAGCTTTGTCTCCTGCTTCTTTGCAGGACCTCTGGATGAGCGAGAGCCTGCAAACTTCAACGAGGCCACTGGAGTGAAGGAGTGGGAAGATGCCATGAAGGAAGAGATTGATGCTCTGAAGAAGAATGAAACCTGGGACCTTGTGCCCAAGGTTGATGGCATTACTCCGGTTACTTGCAAGTGGGTGTATAAGTTGAAGAAGAAGGCTGATGGGAGCATTGATCGTTTCAAGGCTCGCCTGGACGCTAGAGGATTCTCACAACAGTATGGAGAAGACTATGAGGAGACTTTTAGTCCAGTTGCGAAGATGACTTCTGTAAGAGTGGTGATCGCCTTGGCTGCTAGCATGGGATGGAGGTTGTGGCAACTCGATATGAAGAATGCCTTTCTTTATGGAGAGATTGACAAGGACATCTTCATGGATCAGCCGCTTGGTTTTGTCTCTGAAAAGTATCCGGACTATGTCTGCAAACTCAGGAAGGCTCTCTATGGGTTGAAGCAAGCTCCTAGAGCTTGGTATGGGAAGATTGCAGAGTACTTGCAATTCTGTGGATACCTTGCTTCCAACTCGGATTCAAGCTTGTTCGTCAAGAAGAAGGGAGAGCTACGAGTCTTGGTCCTGCTGTATGTGGATGACATGATCATCACAGGGAACTCGGAGGGGGAAGTAGCAAGGCTCAGGGCTGAGCTTGCTATACGCTTCGAGATGAAAGACTTAGGAGAGTTGCATCACTTTCTCGGTCTGGAAGTGGAGAGGAAGGAGTGCGGGGTTCTCATTAGCCAGAAAGGATATGCTGATCGCATTATGAAGCGGTTTGGCATGGGCGAAGGGAAGAAGTGCTATACTCCACTGGAATCTGGGCTGAAACTTCGACGAGATGAGGGAAGGGTTCTTCATGATCCCTTGGTGTTCAGGGCTCTTGTTGGGAGCTTGATTTACCTGACGATTACAAGGCCAGATATTGCTTATGCTGTTGGCCGAGTAAGTCGGTATATGGCTGAACCAAGGCAATCTCATCTAGTGGCGGCAAAGGGAATTCTGAAGTATGTCAAGGCTTCTTCTGACATGGGACTCCTCTATAGAAGGGACTCGGAGTTTGCGTTGCTCGGGTACACGGATGCTGACTATGGCGGTGATTCGGATGATCGAAGGTCTACTTCAGGTTATGTGTTCACTTGCAGTTCAGCTAGTATCTCGTGGTGTAGCAAGAAGCAGGACTCGCTGTCGGTGTCAACCACGGAGGCGGAGTATAAGGCTTCGGCCTTGGCTGCTCAGGAAGCCGTTTGGTTGAGGAGGCTTATAGAGGATGTTCATGAAGAAGTACAAGGGCCTACTTTACTCCGGGGTGACAATGAGAGTGCTCTCAAACTGGTTAACAATCCAGTGTGTCACGCCAGGACCAAGCATATAGAGATTGATCACCACTTCATCAGGGAGAAGGTGTTGGAGGGGTCTTTGCTGGTCGGGCATGTTCGGAGTGAAGATAATCTTGCTGACATCTTCACGAAGCCACTGTCGAAGGGGCCCTTTGAACGCTTGCACATCTTGCTGGGCTTGGTCACCACTTCCCACTTCAAGGGGGAGTGTTGAAATTTGTGAAGTGGAAGTGGGTGACGGGACAGGCCGGGCGGCCTGGGGAGGACAGCTTTGGCGGACTGGGCGGACTGGGCGGACTGGGCGGACTGTGATGTGCGGCCTAGTGGGAAGTCCAGTGGAAAGAAGGTTGTTCTTCTGAGCGGTTTGCACGGGTTGAGTCCGCGGACTATGCGGCCTGGTTTCTGCGGATAGGGGGTTTGCTGAATTGGCTTTGCCAAGGAGCGGCCTGAGCGGATGGAGGCTTGCGGACTGGTGCATTGCTCAGTGGCCGCGGGTGCAATCTTGTGCTGATAGGCGGTTTGGCTCGTGTCCGCGGGTAGCTTGCGGACTGGAGTGTCCGCGGTGTGGGATGTTGCGGACTGGGCTTAGAGCTTGGCTGAGGCCTTATCGAGCTCTGGTGGCACAGCAGGCGATTTGCTGTGGAGATCGATTGGCGGACTGGTTTTGGAGTCCGGGGTTGGCTGCTGCTTTGGACAGAAATGCGAGGAGCTCGCGGACTGATGGCGGTCTGTGCTAGGGTGTTTGGCGGATGGGAATTTGAGTCCGCCATGCTCGCATTGGCCCTTGATGGTTTTGGACTTGGTCACACTTTGTGCCAAGGCCATGGTGTCCGCAGTATCCGCCAAGTCCGCTGTGACCGGGCGGACTGTTGTTATCTGCCTTTGGTCGTGGACTTGTGGCGGATTGAGGTGTGAGTCCTGCGGACTGCCTCGAGTTCGTGCGGACTGCCATTGAAGGGGGTTGCTGTCCTGCAGTGGTTGGAGTTGTGCGGGCTGATGCCTTGTCCGCATAACTTGGGCGGACTGGAGAGGGTTTGTCAATGGTTGCCTTGCTCCTGGCGGTTTTCCTTGGTATCTGCCTAAGTCCTTGCGGACTCAGCGGACGGTGTTTTTGCTATCGCGCGGGCTGGGGCGGTATCGTTATCTCCTGGGCGGTGACCACACTCCTCACCTTGCCTATAAATAGGACCCCCTGGCAAACCTAAGTAACGAGAGTGAACAGTAAGTTGGGTTGAGCGGAGTGCTGCGGTCTGTGTTTGTCAGTCCGCGCGGATTGTTTCAGGCTGACGGTTTGCTGTGTGCAGGTCGCGCGGGTAGCTTCAAGGAGCCAGGAGTTTGGCTGTGACTTCGGTCAAGTACTTGGAAGTGTGCGGTCTCTGCGGACTCAGCAGGAGGTCGCTCTGCGGCCTGTCAGCTCTGTTTCATCTTTGCGAGCTTCAATAACCTGTCCGTCGGCTTCAGGCGGGTAGGGGTGTTCCTCAGTTCAGGTTCAGCAGGAGGCGAATAATGGTGTGTCCGCGCGGCCTCGCGGCTTCGGCGGACTCTGTGGCTATTCGGCGGATTGCAGCTTAGCTTGGGCGAGCTCAGCGGACTCGGCGACCTCGGCGACCTCACGGTCTCGGCGGACTCCGGTGCTGTCCGCCCGGCTTGTTTTTGGTGCTTTCTGTTTACAGCTGTTATACTAGCGAAATCATGTCTCGCTATGTATGCCTCGTGTTGTAAAGAAGCCAATGTATAAAAGACCTGCTTGTGCTTCTATTGTTTGTTGGGTATTACATCTATTCCTTGGGTTCCGTTGGTTCAACGTGAGAACTGGGTAGTTCCGAAGATATTAATTTGGCGTTTGGGCTATCTTGCTGACCACGTTGAGAAAATTTAACAATCCTTATGTAGTGACACAGAAGAACCCATTGGAGTTCTCATGGTAGAAGAATTCTCCATACCATACTTCTTAATCAACTCCTTAGTGAACTTAGACTGAGAGATGGATATACCATCCTCAGATTGTCTAACTTGGAATCCCAAGAAGAACTTTAGCTCACTCATGTTGCTCATTTCAAACTTCCCATGCATAAGCCTGGCAAATTTTCTACACAGCTTCTCATTAGTAGACCCAAAAATTATGTCATCTATATATATCTGGACTAGGATGCTTGATCCTTTGATATCTCTAAGGAATAGTATCTTGTCTATCATTCCTCTAGAGAACTTGTTCTCTATAAGAAAGGAAGATATGGTCTCATACCAAGCTCTAGGTGCTTTTTTTAACCCAAACAAAGTCTTGTGCAATCTAAAGACATTGGAGTTGTGTTTAGGGTTTACAAAACCTGGTGGTTGTTTCAGTACATAGACTTCTTCCTTCAGTGTACCATTGAAGAATGCTGACTTCACATCCATCTGGTAGACCTTGTATACTTTGTATGTTGCATGAGCTAAAAACAATCTTATGGCTTCTATCCTAACTACAGGAGCAAAGGTTTGGTCAAAGTTTATCCCTTCCTCTTGTCTATAAACTTTAGCCACTAATCTCATTTTGTTCTTAACTATAACCACATACTCATCAAGTTTATTCCTATAAATCCACTTAGTGTCTATGACATTGTGATCGCTAGGTCTAGGAACTAGTCTCCAGACTTTGCATCTCTCAAATTAATTGAGCTCTTCTTGCATAGTCATAATCCAGTTGGGGTCTGAATTGGCTTCCTCAAACTTTTTAGGTTTTATTTGAGAGAGAAAGATAGAGTATAGAATCTCATTATGATGTCTACTCCTAGTAGTCACTCTTAGCCTGACATCACTTATTATTTGATCAATAGGATGATCTCTAAGGTATCTAACTGCTACAGACAGGTTCCTATCATTACCTAGATCTACAGGAGGATTAGGATGATTCTCTTCCTCCCCCTGGGCATTTACTATATCTTTTATAGGAATTTCCACATTATCTCTAGTGTGTAACTCTAGATCAGGTGAATCACCTATATTTAACTTCTCCATCCTAAAATCTACATCACCTAGACTAGAGTTGTTAGAAATCCCATTATATAGTACAGAAGTTTCATCAAAAACTACATTAATTGATTCCTCTACAAATTGATGTTTTAAGTTGTAGATCTTGTATGCTTTGTTATGTACACTATACCCTACAAAGATTCCTTCATAGGATTTCTTTGAAAACTTAGTTAGATAATTTTTCTCATTGTCTAACACATAGAACTTACTGTAACGCCCCGAAAAATGGTATTTGAGTTGGTCGTGTAAAAAGGGGTTTTTGGTGCCGGTATAGGGGTACACGGCCTAGGACATGGGTGTGTCCAAGGCCGTGTCTGGCTTGTGTTTTTGGTCATTTTCATCCAGAGAAGGACACGTCTAGAAACATGGCTAAGTGACATGGGCGTGTCATTTGACACAGGCGTGTGCCTAACCGTGTCTCTGCCCGTGTTCTGCGTTCGACGGTCGACGATAGTTGCTCGACGATTTTCAGGTGACACGGGCGTGTGCCTACCCGTGTTCTTTTGGGTCGTGTCCGTTGCCGTGGCGGTTATATGTGACACGCCCCTTGGTCACGGGTGTATTGAGGAACCCGACACGGGCGTGTCAGGTGAGACACGGGCGTGTATCACCTGGTTTGGAGTCTCGGTGTTCGACGATTGTGCCTAGATCGAGGCATATGGCCTGGGACACGGCTGTGTGCCAAGCCATATTTGACCCAAGTTTGGAGATTTTTGAGCGAATCTGAGCCGTTCGTTTTCTTTAAATAAGATCCGACGGCCCAGGTGATTTCCTACTCTGTTAAGGCCGGGAATAGGGGAGTTAATCCTTCATTTCTCTCCAAGGCTTTCTCTTTCCAAGGTGTTAGAGAAAGGAGGAAGAAGAAGGAGGATTCCGGCCGCCGGCGGAGCATCGGAGCACCGTTTCGAAATCTGAGAGCGGATCTGTGGAGGAAAGTTCATTGCGAAGAGTTGTGTCCGTGTAGTTTTTCCATGGCGCCAAAGCGGACTAAAAGGGTAACGATTATCCACTTGAGCATGTGAAGCTCTTCCTTTCTGCATAGGGAATCCCGCTCCCGCGAGTGTGCGGCGAGTGCGTGGTGTTCCTTGGGGTTGATGTGAATAGTCCCCCTTGTGTTGCATATAGAGTCCGGAATCGTAAGTACGGACATAGGCATTGTGTGTGAAGCCTACCCGGACATGTTGGTCTGAATCGGTGATGTTGCATTTGTATGGTTGCCGAAGAAGACTCCGTGCTTTGGGTTTTCGGGTTTCTACGCTGTAGATTGCAGCAGGGGTCCTTGGAGGTTAGCTTCAAGGCGCACCCGGAAAACTGAGCGGAAACGTGTTCTGCTAACTTGGAGGTCAGGGAACCGGCCTTGAACATAACTTGGTTATGTGATTGTTTGGAAATGTTAGGATCCGAGAGAAGCTTGGCTCGTGTATACGTCTTAATATGAACTACCCGGTTGAGCAACGGGTAAGTGGAATTGGACCTGGGCTATGTGGTTCGGTGCGAGAGACCTGAAAAGGGGACTGACCGTTGGCATAGCCGGGAGCTTTAGACTAGTCAGGGTCAGGAAGGCTAAAATGCTCATGTTGTTGTCATCCTGGGGATGGTGGTGAAGACGCTGATTGGTCGGGATTCATCGTTAATGTGCCCTGAGTGCACGGTGTGTTTGGCCGTGCGAGCCTACACCAATGGCGAAGTATGTTTTTATATAACTGTTTAGCTGGGCTAATGATATGCAGGGAAGGAGCACCGCCGTCCCGAGTAAAGGGACGGGGTCGTTATAATTTGGTTGGCTTTTGCTGACCGTTGCCTGTTGCCACCTTGCGGTGGAATGTTGTTTGCAGGTGCTGCGGAGCCGAGTGCAAAGTAGCGGGCTGGAGCCCATGTTGTCGTGCTGGCCCTCGAAGGCCGTATAGTATAGCTGTTTTTATTTTGTCATGTGTGGCCGGCCTGCGAGCCGATGTATGTAAGACACTATTTATTAAATGAACTATTGTAAGGCCATAAGGCCATGTACCCTTTTTAGTGTATTTGGGGTTTCATTCCTGTTGTGTGGATGTGGACATTCTTGGTTATGGATTTAAGATTTGGGTTCTTTCAAATTTTAAAAGCTTCCGCTATAATGCTTTGTGTAGGACGTGTAGTCTTAATTGGATATTTTGAATATTCTTATGTAACCCTTCCGACTGTCTGTGGTATATGTCGTCGGGCTCCAGCTGGACCTTCTGTTATATGTCATGTGACGGATGGGGGTGTTACAATTTGGTATCAGACTTCTGGTTACGGTCAGGCTTAACTGAATTCATGGGCGAATTCTTTTAAGGGGTGGTGAGCACATGTGTGCGTCATCGTTATAACATCAAAAAGAATCCATGAATGTCCACTTAGGAATGGAAAATACACTTGTTTTGTGGAATCTGAGTGTTCCAATGATTGCTTTTAGCAATTTGGTTGTCGTCTAATCGTGTGTCTTTGCTTCTATAGGCAGCTAGGAGCGGTGTTGGTCAATCAGGGCGTCAGCAATCAGCAGAAAGTAGTGCACCGAGAGACATTCCTACTACTCCTCCTTCAGCGGAAACCATCAGGATGGTGGCTGAAGCCGTATTTGCGATGATTAATGCCCAACCTGCAGGGCAAATGCATCACGCACCTCCTGCAAATGAGCAAGAACCGATTAGGGCGGCAGAGCCGAGAGTGGTGGAGCGCGCAGCAGTTGATCTGGTAGAGCCGAGGAGAGCTACGGAGAAGCAACTTAAGCATGTAATGGGCTTTCATCCCCCAGTATTTGACGGGACTGGAACGCCAGCTCAAGCTGAGGACTATCTCTCTTTGATAAAGAGGGTTTTGACAGCCACATTAACTGAGGAGTGGCAGAAAACCACCATAGCGACCTTTCTTTTGGCGGGTGAAGCGAGGCTGTGGTGGGATGAGTTGGAGTTTCATCTTCTAGTGGGAAGGCAACTTGCTGATGTGCCGATGGAGGAATTCTCTAGATTATTCTTGGCCAGATACCTACCCTCTGCTCAGAAGTTGGAAATGGAGAATCAGTATCTTGGGCTGACTCAGGGAGCCAGAAGCGTGGATGAGTATCTCCATGAGTTCACACGGTTGGGTCGTTATGCTGGGGCTATGTTTACGGAAGAGGAGAGGAAGACCAACCGATTTTATGAGGGTCTTCGTGGTGACCTACAACTACTCCTTGTTGTGCCTAAGGCGCAGGGTTTCCTAGCCTTGGTCAACTCGGCCCGGTCTTTAGAAAAGGTTGCGAAGAGGGTGCAAGAGAAAAAGGACTCAGGATAAAAGAAGTCTGAGTTCAAGGTGCCAAATACCATGTCAGGATTCCGCAGATGGAACAAGAAGCAGAGGAATTCAAACTCAGCCCCTTCGGCTGGTGCGTCGGGGGCAACCACAAGTCGAGTCCCAGGAGCTTGCTATAACTGTGGGAAGACGGGGCATTTTGCTCGTGAGTGTTGGAGCGGACGTGCAAGGTCCGAGAGGAAGCCTGGAGCGACTTATGAGGAGAAAGGGAAGGCGGTGGAGTCAACCGCATCCCATCATGCTCCAGCCCAGCCTAGAGTCTACAACCTTAGTCTGCAAGAGGGCATAAAGCAAGCGGACGTGGTGACAGGCTTTGTGTTGATCTTTGAGGTTCCGGCGAGAGCCCTGTTTGATACGGGAGCATCACATTCCTTCTTGTCTGAAAAATTCATATCGCGCATCGGGGCTCCGTCTTCGATGGCAAAAGACAGGTTGGATGTGTTGTTGCTCAATGGGTGCTCAATGCACACGGATAGGGTCTGTGTAGCAAAGATTCGGATTGGAGACCAGGAGTTTGATTTGCGAGCGTCGGTTCTACCGTTAGTGGAGTTCGACGTAATTTTCGGTATGGATTGGCTCTCGGAGTATGGTGCATGCATTGATTGCAACCGTAACGAAGTTAAGTTGGGTCTGAACACTGATCGGGAGACTACTTTTGTGGGCATGAAGGGGTCAGGGAAAGTTTTGATGTCGGCCCTTCAGGTGATCAAGGCAGTTCGGTATGGGGCAGAGCTGTTTGTCACATTAGTGCATACTTCGACGCCTAATCCTAGTTTGGACAGCATCCCGGTTGTGTCTGAGTATCCCGATGTGTTCCCAGATGATCTCCCAGGAGCCCCTCCTCAGCGGGAGATAGACTTTACTATAGAGCTGGTACCGGGTGCCAAACCGGTGTCACGCTCCCCCTATCGAATAGCGCCAAAAGAGATGGCGGAGTTGAAGGTGCAACTGCAAGAGTTGCTGGAGCAAGGTTATGTGCATCCCAGTTCGTCTCCTTGGAGCGCACCAGTTCTCTTTATTAAGAAGAAAGATGGGAGATTGCGGCTTTGTATCGACTACCGGGAATTGAACAAGCTTATGGAAAAGAATAAGTATCTAATTCCGAGGATTGACGATCTATATGATCAGTTGGTTGGATAAACGGTATATTCGAAGTTAGATCTGAAGTCCGGTTACTATCAATTGAGGATAAGGGAGAGAGACATCCCAAAGACAGCATTCAGTACGTGGTTTGGGCATTACGAGTTCACGGTCATGCCATTTGGTTTGACTAATGTGCCATCGGTGTTTATGGATCTAATGAACAGGACGTTCAGAGAGTACCCGGATCGTTTCGTGATAGTATTTATCGATGATATCCTGGTGTACTCGCAGTGCTAAGAGTATCACTACAATAATCTACACATGGTGTTGGAGACGTTGAGGAGAAATCAGTTGTATGCTAAGTTCTCCAAGTGTGAATTTTGGTTATCCTCGATAGCGTTCCTTGGTCATGTTGTCAGTGGAGAAGGGATAGCTGTGGATCAGGCGAAGATAGTGGCGATACGAGAGTGGACTGCTTTGACTATAGTGGCAGAGGTCCGGAGTTTTCTGGGGCTTGCTGGCTACTACATGCGCTTCGTAGAGAACTTCTCGCAGATAGCGCTACCACTCACGACGTTGACTGGGAAGGATCAAAAGTCTGTGTGGTCTCCGGAGTGCGAACAAGCTTTTGAGGAGTTGAAGAGGCGGCTGACCACAGCGCCTATTTTATGTTCACCAAGTGGAAACGAAGGGTTCGAGATCTATAGTGATGCTTCGGGCAGTGGTTTGGGTTGTGTTATGCTACAGCATGGGAGAGTGATAGCCTATGGTTCACGACAATTGAAGGCTCACGAGAGAAATTATCCGGTCC
The DNA here is from genome assembly GCA_039583875.1 of Platanthera guangdongensis. NCBI lineage: Eukaryota > Viridiplantae > Streptophyta > Magnoliopsida > Asparagales > Orchidaceae > Platanthera > Platanthera guangdongensis. The sequence continues at coordinate 170,302,582 of CM077147.1, forward strand.
ACGACTTGGAGTTAGCAGCCGTGATATTTGCTCTAAAGCTGTGGAGGCACTATCTGTACGGTGTGAAGGTCGATATTTACACCGATCATAAGAGCTTGAAGTACCTGTTAGACCAAAAGGATCTGAACATGAGGCAGCGGAGGTGGATGGAGTTCTTAGGGGACTACACCTTCAAGATACATTATGTGCATGGGAAGGGAAATGCAGTGGCGGATGCGTTGAGTCGCAGGACTCCGGTGCAGGCCAATTGGTTACCGGTACATGATGAGAGATTGGTCCATGAGTTGGAGGTTTTGGAGATATCTTGCGTCGATAAGCAATCTGGTGCTGAGGCGAAACTATTTTGGATAGAGGTGCAGTGTGACCTAGCTAATAGAGTTTGGCGGGCTTTGGTTCAGGACAACAGCATGAAGCAGATTTTGGATGAGTCGTTGGATGGGTCAAATTCCCAGTTTGCTGTTGAGGATGGGTTGCTAAGGAAGGACGGTCGCCTATGCATTCCTAGTGCGGATAATCTTCGGGAGGAGTTGATGTATGAGGCTCATCATACCAAGTACTCAATCTACCCGGGGAGCACAAGGATGTATAGAGACATGAAGAAATTATTCTGGTGGACGGGTTTGAAGAAAGATGTAGCACTTTATGTGGCCAAGTGTCGTACTTGTGCATTGGTGAAGGCGAAATGCCAGAAGCCCGGAGGTTTCTTGAAGTCCCTACCTATCCCAGAATGGAAATTCGATGACATATCTATGGATTTTGTGCATGGTTTGCCGAAGTCACGGAAGGGAAACAACGCCACATGGGTGGTCGTAGATAGGTTGACAAAGGTGTCGCACTTTATTCCGAACAGGAAGGAAGATCCGGTGGAAAAGTTAGTCAAACTCTACGTGGATAATATTGTGCGATTGCATGGTGTGCCCCGCAGTATTGTTAGTGATCGAGATGGATGCTTCACGTCGAATGACTGGAGGTTGGTGCATAGTCTGTTCGGTACTAAGCTAAAGTTCAGTACAGCCTTTCATCCGCACACGGATGGCCAAACCGAGAGGGTCAACCGGACGTTGGAGGACATGCTTCGCATGTGCGTCCTAGATTTTGGAAAGTAGTGGGAAGATCACCTATACATGGTGGAGTTTGTGTACAACAACAGCTTTCAGGCGAGTATTGGAATGGCGCCTTTCGAAGCCTTGTACGGGAGGAAGTGTCGTACGTCGTTGTCTTGGTTGGAGGCAGGCAAATTGAAGTTGTATAAACGTCATGCAGTGGAAGATGCCACTTCAATGGTGCGTACAATTCGGGAAAGGTTGAATGTCGCTCAGGACAGGCAGGCAAAGTATTACAACACAAAACATAGGAATGTGGAGTTCAATGTTGGCGATATGGTGTATCTAAAAATCAAGTCGTTCAAGGGTGTATCGTGGGTTCGACGCTTGAAGAAGCTGAGTCCGAGATACCTTGGACCATTTGAAATCCTGGAGCGTGTTGGCGAGGTGGCGTATAGATTGAAGCTGTCGGCGGAATTGAGTGGGTTACATGACGTGTTCCACGTGTCGGTGTTGCGTAAGGCAGTGCAAGAGCCTTCGCAGATCATTGCAGATAATCAAGTACCGGTTGATTATGAGTTGACTACAAGGGTCAAGCCAGTACGTATAGAAGACGTTGAAGTCAAGCGACTCCGCAACAAGGATATCCGTATGGTTAAAGTCCGTTGGAATAATTGCAGACGTGAGGAGCTTTCTTGGGAGCGAGGGCAAGCTATGTTGGAGGAATACCCCGAGTTATTCCACTCAGGTATTATTTAGATCTGTGTACCTTTGCTTAATTTCGGGATGAAATTCCTTAAGTGGGGGAGAATTGTAACGCCCCGAAAAATGGTATTTGAGTTGGTCGCGTAAAAAGGAGTTTTTGGTGCCGGTATAGGGGTACACAGCCTAGGACACGGGCGTGTCCAAGGCCGTGTCTGGCTGGTGTTTTTGGCCGTTTTCATCCCGAGAAGGACACGGCTAGAAACACGGCTAAGTGATATGGGCGTATCATTTGACACGGGCGTGTGCCTAACCATGTCTCTGCCCGTGTTCTGCATTCGACGATCGACGATAGTTGCTCGACGATTTTCGGGTGACACGGGTGTGTGCCTACCCGTGTCCCTACCCGTGTTCTTTTGGGTCGTGTCTGTTGTCGTGGAGGTTATATATGACACGCCCCTTGGTCACGGGCGTGTTGAGGAACCCGACACGGGCATGTCAGGTGAGACACGGGCGTGTCTGAGCCCGTGTGAGACTCTGTGTTCGACGATTGTGCCTGGATCGAGGCACACGGCATGGGACACGGCTGTGTGCCAAGCCGTGTTCGGCCCAGGTTTGGAGATTTTTGAGCGGATCTGAGCCGTTCATTTTCTTTAAATAAGATCCGACAGCCCAGGTGATTTCCTACTCTGTTAAGGCCGGGAATAGGGGAGTTAATCCTTCATTTCTCTCCAAGGCTTTCTCTTTCCAAGGTGTTAGAGAAAGGAGGAAGAAGAAGGAGGATTCTGGCCGCCGGCGGAGCATCGGAGCACCGTTTCGAAATCTGAGAGCGGATCTGTGGAGGAAAGTTCATTGCGAAGAGTTGTGTCCGTGTAGTTTTTCCATGGCGCCAAAGCGGACTAAAAGGGTAACGATTCTCCACTTAAGCATGTGAAGCTCTTCTTTTCTTCATAGGGAATCCCGCTCCCGCGAGTGTGCGACGAGTGCGTGGTGTTCCTTGGGATTGATGTGAATAGTCCCCCTTGTGTTGCATATAGAGTCCGGAATCGTAAGTACGGACATAGGCATTGTGTGTGAAGCCTACCCGGACATGTAGGTCTGGATCGGTGATGTTGCATTTGTATGGTTGCCGGAGAAGACTCTGTGCTTTGGGTTTTCGGGTTTCTACGCGGTAGATTGCAGCATGGGTCCTTGGAGGTTAGCTTCAAGGCGCATCCAGAAAACTGAGCGGAAACGTGTTCTGCTAACTTGGCGGTCAGGGAACCGGCCTTGAACATAACTGGGTTATGTGATTGTTTGGAAATGTTAGGATCCGAGAGAAGCTTGGCTCGTGCGTACGTCTTAATATAAACTATGCGGTTGAGCAACGGGCAAGTGGAATTGGACCTGAACTATGTGGTTCGGTTCGAGAGACCCGAAAAGGGGACTGGCCATTGGCATAGCTGGGAGTCTTAGACTAGTCAGGGTCAGGAAGGCTAAAATGCTCATGTTGTTGCCATCCTGGGGATGGTGGTGAAGACGCTGATTGGTCAGGATTCACCGTTAATGTGCCCTGAGTGCACGGGGTGTTTGGCCGTGCGAGCCTATACCTGTGGCGAAGTATGTTTTTATATAACTGTTTAGCTGGGCTAATGATATGCAGGGAAGGAGCACCGTCGTCCCGAGTAAAGGGATGGGGTCGTTATAATTTGGTCGTCTTTTGCTGACCGTTTCCTGTTGCCACCGTGCAGTGGAATGTTGTTTGCAGGTGCTGTGGAGCCGAGTGCAAAATAGCTGGTTGGAGCCCATGTTGCCGTGTTGGCCCTCGAAGGCCGTATAGTATAGCTGTTTTTATTTTGTCATGTGTGGCCGGCCTGCGAGCCGATGTATGTAAGACACTATTTATTAAGTGAACTATTGTAAGGCCATAAGGCCATGTACCCTTTTCAGTGTATTTGGGGTTTCATTCCTGTTGTGTAGATGTGGACATTCTTGGTTATGGATTTAAGATTTGGGTTCTTTCAACTTTTAAAAGCTTCCGCTACAATGCTCTGTGTAGGACGTGTAGTCTTAATTGGATAGTTTGAATATTCTTATGTAACCCTTCCGACTGTCTGTGGTATATGGCGTCGGGTTCCAGCTGGACCTTCTGTTATATGTCATGTGACAGATGGGGGTGTTACACTTACTACCAAAAATTTAGAAGTAGGATAGATTTGTTTTTCTGCCTTTCACTAGTTCATAGGGAGTCTTGCTATAATTATTATTGATCAAGGCCCTATTCTGAACATAACATGTTGTGTTCACAGCCTCAGCCCATAAATATTGAGGGAGAGATGTATCACTCGGCATTGTTCTAGCTGCTTCAATGAGAGTTATATTTTTCCTCTCTGCAACTCCATTTTACTGTGGTGTTCCTGGAGAGGAGAACTCCTAAAAAATCCCTAGTTCCTTACAAAAATTTGTCATCTTTTCAGATTGAAATTATGTACCCTGGTCACTTCTAAGCTTGACCACAGAAAATCCCATCTCATTCTAAACTTGTTTGACAAAATCAGTAAGGATGTCTAGTGTTTCAGACTTTCTCCTTAGGAAGAATACCCAAGCAAACCTAGAGTGATCATCCACAATCACATAGGTATAGTACTTCCTACCCAAACTAAGAACTTACATAGGACCAAATAGATTCATATGAAGTAAGTACAGACACCTCTCAGTGTCTTTGCACTGAATGCTCTTAAAGAAGACTTTTGTTTGTTTGCATTTTTGACATGCTGGACATAAGCCTTCTTTGGAGCATTTAAGCTATGAACTGTTTCTAACTAAGTCCATAGAGAATAGCTTGCTCATAGCATTATAGTTTAAGTGAGCCAACCTCTTATGCCATTGCACACACAATAAGTCTTTCTCATTAGCTGCTATGCATACATGTGATTTCTCATTTACACTTAAGAAATTTAGAAAATGAATGTTCCCACTCCTAGTGCCTAATAAGATGATCTCTTGATCACTTAGATTCCTTATCTGACACTTATCATTGTGGAAAATAATTTCATAACCTATATCACAAAGCTGACTTATGTTTATCAGATTGTGGTTTAATCCTTCCACATAATCCACTTTTGTGATGGAAACAATGTCATTAGAAATGTTACCATATCCCATGGTGATTCCTTTCTTTGACCCTCCAAAGATGACTTTTGGTCCATTCCTAACTAGAGTGTAATCTCTTAGCAGACTCCTTATTCCAGTCATGTGCCTGGAACAGCCACTATCCAAGTACCATATTGGCCTTCCTGTGGTACATGGTTCCACCTGCAAACATAGAATTAATTCACCTTAGACACCCAAATAGTTTTGAGGCCTTGATTCCTGTTAGGTCTTGCTGTGTGAAACACAGCAGGCTTTCTAAACAAAACTGGTTGAGTCTTATATGAAGGTGTTATTGGATTATATTAATAATCTAGGGCAAAATGTCCAATCTTCTCACAGCACCAACACTCAAATCGGTTGTATCTTTTCTTTGGTTGCACATTTGAAGTTGTTCTTTTGAGAAACTTATACTTGACATCCAACTTCCAAGGTAGTGGTGCAAAATTTACACCCTTACCTTTCAGATTTTGTTGTGGTGCATTGGGACCATATCCAAGGATTCCTTGGCTTCTTGGATTGATCACCCTTTGTGGTGGTTTTTGGCTATTATTACCTTTATATATTTGTCCCTTCCAACAAGGCACTTTATTGATCTTGCTGGTAGTGCACCCAAAACTCATGTGTCCAGAAACACATGAACCCTTACATCTGTTAGAAGTCAGATGCTTGGGAGGTAGCTTAATTGGACTCATTGGGGCTTTAACCTTAGGTTCAGACTTCTTAATAACCTTTTTGGTTTTTTCATATCCTACACCACTTCTAAATGGTGAAGAAAAGATATCTATGATAGGTTGCACTGACTTGGGTTTTGAGAACTGAGTTAGGAGCTGTCTTTCCTGGGTAAGCTTTGCTTCCAGGTCTTTGACAGTCTTGACCTATTCTGCTATTACCTCTGCCTAGATATCTATCTTATTAGTTAGATCTATAATCTTAAGTTTTTGTAGGTCCAATTTTATGTTGGCCCTCTCTAACTGAAAAGATACTCCCCTTAGAGATTCTAATTCTCTGGCCTGATCCTTAGCATGATCTTTACTTGCAATCAAGGACTTTAATAACTTCCCATATCTGTTGATAAGGGTGTTGAAATCAGCTTCAGAGTTTGAATTATGTTCTCTATTATTAGAGGAGTATGAACATGATTCACTTTATAATGCAGAAAAAGAATCTGATGCAAAACTAGGAGAGATTGGTTTTACCTTAGCAGGACTTTGAAGTCCTTATCTCCTCCTGATTTTGTCTCCTCAATAGCCATCAGGCCCATGAGAGCCTCCTCCTCTTCTGATTCTAATGAATCAAACTCACTATCAGATAGTGTAGACTGTTTCTTTGCCAAAAGGCTTTTGTCAGCCTTCTTGTGCTGTCCAGTCTTCCAATTCTCTGACTTTTTTTCTTTCTTTTTGTTGGTCAATCAGCTATGACATGCACTTTCCTGTTGCAACAATAACACACAATATTAGTATTAACATATTTGTTCTGTGAAGATCCATACCTGTCCCCAGATTTCTTCTTCCTGGGTTTCTCTAAATGATTGGTCTTCTTGAGAGAAGAGTCTCCGGCTGAACCCTTCCAGTTGCCCTGCCTTCTTCTCCTCAACATCTTCTTGAACTGTCTAGGGAAGAGAGACAGTTCCTCCTCAGTTAGGTCTCCTCCTAATGAGGATGATTCTGTACATTCAGAGATTGTGTCTTGTCTCTCTGAGAGTGTTGACTTTTCTCTGACCTTCCTGGAAGTCTCGGCCCTTAGGGCCAAGGACTTTTCTCTGTTTGGTGTTCTAGCTGAATCTTCTTCAGACTTCTTGAGATTGAGCTGTAACTCATGGGACAGTAACTTGCCAAATAGAGTTTGGGGGTCTATGTTGGCTAAACTACTCATTTCTCGTATTACACGGATCTTGATGTCCCATTCCTTATTCAAGGGCCTCAAGAACTTGTCATTGAGTTCATAGTTAGTGAAGCTCCTGCCATAAGTCCTCATGTTGTTTACAATTCTGAAGAACTTTTCAAAACATTCAGCCACTGAGTCTTTCTTATCCTATCTGAAGGCTTCATATTATTGGTTTAGCAGAGATTTTATATCATCTCTGACCTCATCAGTTCCTTCCATATAGACAACCAGTGACTCCCACATTTCTTTAGATGTTTTACAATGAATTAGGTTTTGAAAAGTGGAATCATCTATTGCACTAACTATAATATTTTGAGCCCTCTTATCCATAGAGGCCGGAATGATTTCATCCTTATCAATCTCCATATAGGTCTTTGTTGTCTTGATGTTTGCATTAAGAACTGTCACTTTCATGGGAATGAAAGGTCCTTCAACCAATGTGATGTATAGTTTTGGATTTGCTGCCTCCATGAATAATCTGACTCTCTCCTTCCAAATTCCAAAATTCTCTTTAGAGTAGACTGTGAGCTTAATGGAATTGTTTTCCCTCTGATACATGATTTATCTTTCTCTGTAATCCTTTGGATTCTCACTAGGCAATTATGCCTTCTCAGTGAACCTTCCCTTTGATGCCAATTATAAATATTTGTTTTAGGATTGAGAGTGACCTAGAGGGGGGTGAAAAGGTCTAATTTAAATCTTGGCTACTTTTTGGATTCTGAGATTTACTTTTATATGTTTATTACCCCAGTCAGATAAAATAATAAAAACTATTCAGCAATTTAAAATAATTACAGCACAGTACACACAGATTTATAATGGTTCCTCAATTTATGGGTACATCCACTTTCCCCCTTCATCTATCTAGCAATGAACTAGATTCGGCCAAACTCCTCCGTCTTTCTTTACTTAGATCCTCAGATCTTACAGCTCAGAGCCCAACTGTCTCATATAACTCAGACTATTCCAATCTTACCACTCAGATCACAAGATCCTATACCTTAAGTTCTTTCCAAGAACTCTACCTCAGAGTGTATCTACACTCCTACTCCTCAGGCAACTCCTGCCCTTCAACTCAGAACAATCAGTTCCTACAACTTAGAGAAATACCCACTTCTCCTACCTCAGGCACTCGGCCTTACCTCAGCCTTTATAATACGTTCTTACAACTAAGAGAAATTGATTCTCCTACACTGAAATCTACAATTAGATCTTACAAGATTTATAATGGTGAAAAGAAATAAATTCTGAATTAGTCACCCAGCAAGAGAGAAAAGGGTGACTGCTTCTTGAACTGATCTTGATAAGTCAGCTTCCTTTGATCCTTGTTGTAATGGATTTGCTCCAACCCTTCTTAGCTTTTCAAAGCTTCTTGAAGATGAAATTAGGGTAGATCTAGGCTGGAGAATGTTGAAGTCGATTCTTGATCTGGCTTCTCTCCACCTTCTGAATTCTAACAGATTACTTTTTAGATCTGCGAAGAGATATTGAATTGAAAGCACCTTGATCTTCTTTTTATTCTGCTTCTTCTTTTTTTTGTGATCTGCTCACTTTTCTACTTTTTCCACTCTCTTTTTCTGTAGAGTTGATCCCTTTATATAGGCTCTGTCAAAGGTAACCGGCTGATCCAGTTAATTAATGACATCTGACAGTTCTAACAGCGTCAGATCCTCTAGCTTGATTTTTCTGAATGTGTCAACACAGCCTTCACCTTGTCTCGACACAGCTGATGTAGAATGTGTTTTTGTCTCAACACAACTTGTATAGTGTGTCGAAACTTGTCCTTAGTATCAACACATTTACTTTTTGTCTTGACACAACTTGAGTAGTGTGTGTCGACACTAGTCTTGAGTGTCGAGACAGTTGCTTTCTTGTATTATAGTGTCGACCCAAGTCCTGGGTGTCGACATAACTTTCTCCTTGACTCAGCACTTCTTGTTTAAGTGTGTCGACACTAGTCCTGAGTGTCGACACAGCTACTTCTTGTCTCAGCACAACTTTGACAAAGGCGTCGACACTTGCCTAGTGTCTTGACACTTTTGTACTTAGCTTTATTTGCCAGCACACAAGAACTTACATTCATCAAATACAATTATGCGTATATCATTGAGCTGAAAGAATTTCTTCAAATCAAGTACATTGTGACCAATGTACCCAACAAAAACATCAAGCACATGTAAATGAAATTCCAAAACATAAAAATCATCTTCATTTGCAAAATTCAAATCACTCCAAAATTAAAATCAAATGAATCAAAATTTCCTTTAAAGAATCACTACGTTTTGAGTCTTCATGTCAAGCAATATAATTCTAACTTGGAAAATAATTTCAACATATTTAAATCTCCAACGCAATGTTGTTCAAATAAAGATCATCACAAAATCTCTTATCTATTATTATCTACCAATTGCATAAGTGTAATCAAAATTAAATACACTATATTTTACTTCACAATACGCTTATCGTTTTTTGTTTTTTGTTTTGCATTTTTTTGAGCCAACATAATATATGGTCACACTAGATATATGATAAATATGACTTAGACAAGTTAAGCCTAATTTCTTTACAAATCAAATTGAATGTAATTGAATAAAAATTCATCATTTCAAGCGACCTACTTATCTCACTATCCTAGCATCAACTATAATGAAGTATATCACCTACGCTTGTTGAGTATCTTTCATAATAACACTAAAAATTGAGGTTTGAATTTCTTAGGTAATATTATAAAAATTAATGAAAATTAAGTAACCCCTTTGAACTCTTTTTGCTACAAGGCTATAATACACAAGTTGTTTGAAATGACTATTCAAAGTTGCTCTCAATTTGTAATAATAATGCAGAGTATATGATTTGTGTAAGATTGATTTTTTAAAAGAATTGGACTTAAATGGGTTATTATGGGACTTACGCTTCAAATATTTAATGCGAAACTTTATGATTATTTCACTGGTTTCACTATTGTACTAGATAGCCTCTAACATGCTAAGATATAATCAGGACAAATCAGACTCCAAAAATCACAAAAATCATGAGTTTTGCATGGCCTTTCAAGGTTTTGTTGATATTGCCTGGTGATAAGTTTTACCGTCGGCAATAGCTCCAGTTACTTGAATATTCCAATTTCTTTAAAAAATAATTATTCATTTTCTAAAAAAAAAATTTGATTATTTCTAAAAGATCATTTCTAAAACATATTGTATTGTGCTTTGCTCTAATTTGTTAGCATGACATTCGTATTTAAACTTTAGAATTATCAGGATTTGCTAAAGTAAAACTGAATGTGTTCTATATAATAAATTAACAAAGATGAATGTGAGCATCACATACACCGCAATGATACCCTAAGCTCAAACTCTATCTAATTCAATAACAAAATTCATAAAAGTTCTTAAGAAAAATCTTGAATTGGCTATATCTATCAATCTTAGGAATCATAAATCATGTGATATATATTAGTATCATTGGGTCGTACTCAATTAGGTGTATTGTGTATGTGAAGTGCTTCACTTATATTTGCATGTATTTCTTTCTTATAAGAACCCTAAAATCAATTGTGCATCAATCAAAATCAAATCATATAATCTTTATCACATCATTCTAAATCCATGAAATATATTTTTACTGAATGCACACAACATCTTTTTAATGTAAATCAATTCTTTTTGGTGAACATAGCATTGCATTTTGTATTCATACTCATCACTCTAGCTTCATCGTATGGTGTGTGTTAAATTGAATATCTATGTTAGGCACTTTATGGCATGCTATGTTAATTCTTTAAAAAATATAGAATATTAAAATTAGAAAATTGTGGTATCTATACAGTTGACTGTAAGAATATAAAATTGGAAATGGATTTAAAATCAACAATCTACAATAAATCCAAACTCTTATAAGCATTAGTACCAGAGTTATATATATATAGGACTAAATGCTTTAGCATGACCATGATCATTCACTCATTCTGTGTCTCACAATAATGGGGTGTATGGTTGTGTGTTGTAGATATGCTAACCTGTAACCATGTCTTGTCCTTAATCGGGGATGGTTCTAGTGGGGTCTTGAGAGGCACTGGGAGGAAAGAGTGTTAGGTTAAGCAGATTCTTTTGTATGCATATGGGATTAACATCCCAACCTACGACATTTGTGAAGCTCCTCATGCTCATCAGTAACTTAGTATGGGGCTAGGGTGTTGGTGTTACCATTGTGATCTGGAAGTGATCAAGCATGTAGTCTCACTGCAAATGCAATATGAGCCTATAGGGTCGCACATAAAAGCGTTTGGATAATTTGGAAGATTGGATTATGTTGGTCTTGCTCATGTGATGAGTGAAGGACCAAGCACTGGCATGAGATGAGTGAAGGACTGGACCCTATCATGCATTGAGTGCGTTGAGACACATCAAAGCTTTAGTCGAGTCAAGTGTTAATTCATCATGTTAGCATTGAGAGTGTTGAGACCACTCGTCGATACATCGAGTCAATTGTTGATTCGTCAAATGATGGCGTTGAGTGTATCAAGTCTACTCAGTCAGGCATTGAGTGCGTCGAGACCACTCAATGCCTTCGTCGAGTCAAATGTTGACATGTCGAATTAGGTGCTGAGAACGTCGAGGTCATTCGACGTCTTTGTTGAGTTAAATGTTGACTCGTCAAATGATTGTGTTGAGTGCGTTGAGTATTTTGAGTTCATTCAACGATTCATCGAGTCAAGTGTTGATTCGACGAGTCTGGCATTGAGGTGTTGAGTGCGTTGGTGCACCCAACAATTCGTCGAGTCAAGTGTTGCTTTGTCAAATATCGATGTGTATACTCAACAATTCATCCAGTCAAGTGTTGATTCGTCGAATATCGACATGAATACTCAATGAATTCTATTTTGTCTAGTTGAATTCCTCTAAGTCTGGTTCGGCGCGGTCTGCTGGTATCGATTGGCTCGGTATTCAGTATATAAATATTATGTACAGTAAACCAAAAAATAAGTTACTAAGTTACGAAAGACAAAATGGTTTGGCCTAATCGCGAGTCGGCTCTTCTTCCCTCCCGCCAGAACTATTCCGCCAAGGTCGATTACGCCGATCTCGCCGCCGACTATCTTTCGTCCTTGTACTTTGCCAGAAAGTGTTTCCAGGGCGTTCATACTCGTCCCTGCTACCTCTTCTGCAGCAGACCTAGCAGTCTGTGAAGACACGAAATATTATCTTCCGACCTAGATCTTGCGCGACAAGAGTAAGAGTTCTCACGTTCGTGTGGATCACATATAGAGGCGTGGACATTATTCTATGCTCGGAACTCAGGCCGTTGTCATTTTTTGGAACCAATCAGAGCATCTTGGTTGAGAATTGACTCAATCCCTCAAAGATAAAATTTTATTTACCGCACTTTACTTCTTGATTAATGTCCATCGCTAGATCTGAACTATTTTGGGTTTTCTTGTTCCATTTCTGCTGCGCACAAGTTTTGTGACGTATAGCAAAACCCAACATAGGGTGTAGACGCATAGCTTGGGTAGTTAAAATCTTGGACATACTTATATCGTATCATATGCAAGACTAGTATCTTCCTATAGGTCATGATTTTTTATTTCATGCATATTTGGCAAGTACGAACATGCGAACCTTGTGTCTTTTGTGTACTAAATATTTTTGAGTCATGATGTTGTGTAAAATACAAGTACTTTCAAAAAATAATTTTTGTGACATTGTTGGGCTATATGTAAAATCCTTAATCTTGATAAGACGTCTCAAAACTCTTTGCAGATAGGGTGTCCCTTGCATTAGAGATTATGAATTCACAAAAATCAAAGCCAAAGATAGCAAAAACTGGGTTTGTTTTTCAAAAAGCGAGTCTCTGGTTGATATCGCCCAACATTAGTACTATCGTTGACGATATTGTTTCTTTCATATTAAGCCTCGATTTTTTTCCATCTGATCTTCCTTTGATTACTTTTATTTTCTTTATATGTGTTTTTATTTTTGTTCTAGTTCATGTTGTGTGTTTTTAAAATTGAAAAACTACTAAAAATTATAAAATCCCTAAATTACAAAAACATGTTTTGATTTCATTTGTGTGCAAAAAAATGGTACAATCATTAGTTTTTCGATCAGCATGACTAGAACTAAAAGCATAAAGATTACGTCCAATGTTTGATTTAGGACTGTTAATCTCTATTTAACATTATATGTCTTTGTTATGATGTGTCTACTCCTATTTGTATTTAGCTACTAAGTGCAACTAAATAGGTGTTTAATATGCCTCTAGGTATGCATAAGGATTTAGGTAGAATAACGACATCTCACTTATCATACATATCTAGAAAAAGCACTCTTGTAGAAATTTCAAAGCATACATGTTATAACTTGTGATGTTATGTCTAATATGCAAGCAATGACTTGAAAAATCAATATCATGTTGTTCATTTTCATATATAGAGCTTAGAATATTGAGCTAAAATTACATTAGTAAGGTCTTTTGTATATAAGTTAACGTATATCTATCTATGTGGGTAGATTTTTATTGATTCGGAGACATCAGATACAAATAAATAAATATAATAAATATATTATTATAAAATTGATAATGAAAAAAATTATATATATGCTATCAAAATATATGCCAAGGATACCCCCCCCCCGAATTGTTACTCATTTCTCTTGATAAGCCTCTGTGAGCATTGTGGGGATAAGCATCTTGGTCTATTAAATTGTTTCGATCTTATGCAAAGATAGACAAATGCATTAGTGCCCTTTGTTCTAATCTTGATATTACGTAGATAGAAAACATGACATGATTTTTCACTTCATTACTCTTGTATACACATATAGATTTATTGTGATATAACATGTACTAATGATTATTTTTTACTTAATACTTTTCTTTGATGGTACACGTACACTTGTCATTGTTCTAACACTCCCATGCATAAAAATTAGACTTAAAATTCACTTCATGTTTATTTCATGATTGTACTAGTACATGATTTCTATTCATGACGCTTGCAATATTACACTGTATTAACTCTATAAATCACCTAACATTGTACGACAAATCTGGTGTATTTAGTTTTATGTGCCTTGTCCAAATTCATATGATATGCCATTTTATAAATCAAATGATTTTCTTTTGTTGTCAAGCTCTGTGGTCTATCTACTATGCTCGTACTTTAGACCCGCTCTTTTAAATTCCCTGATTTGTTTTTGGTCACTCATATATCTTTAATGCCTATTTTGATATCATGGATTCTGTTTTTTTGTTTTCTTGCTTATTAGACTGCATTTATCTATTTTCTTAATCTTTACATTCATTTGCTAGTCATTTAGGGGAGATCATAATATTCATGAGCTACTCCTTGCTAGTTATCAAGATGAGATCATATGTAGGGGGAATTATGCGACTATCATGCACATAGATGGGGGGAGCACACATGTAGGGCGAGTCATACTACGCGTGCGTGATCTCACTTAATAGCATTCTCACAATAATTCCTAGTACCACTTTGACATATAAACCTGTTCTTTTTGTAATGACAATAGTTGTTTACATTATAATAAGTTACTTCCTATTCTATGTGATTTATATTGCATGAATGAGATTTGTTATTATAAAAAGAAAGAGTTTATTGGAACATGCATTTCACAACTCTCAGGTTTTAGAATATCAAATCTCAAGCTATAATTGATCATACACTTTTTGAGTATAATGTGCAGGTTTATAGGTGTGAACTTTCAGGATCAGCGAGTTTTCGCACTATCACGGGCGATATCCACTATTGTTGGTGATATCCTGGATATAGACACGTCAGTGATCCATGGACTGGTGGAACGTGCGGGATGCCAGAAAAAGGAAGTGCTAAATTAGGATATCGCCCGACGATAGCGACTATTACCCGATGATAGCGACCATAAATTTGGAAATGACTACCTCCTTTCCTTTTCGGTGCGGGGCAGCTAACAGAGGCGGTACTAAATTTGGATATCATCAAACAATATCCACTATCGCTCGGTGATAGCGTCAAAATGCTATACAAGAGATTTTTTCCCCTTTATGGCACGACTTGAACCCTAGAATGTCTGAAGGTCCATATTGTCGTTCCTATTGTTGAGAGCCACCATTTAAAAAGGAGAACTGTTTCCCTCTTGCACAAACAAAGGAGATCTTTGGAGAAGGAATACTAGAATGAGATTCTAAAGATGATCGTGTGCCCAAGCCACAATAATCAGAAGCACCGATCTTTCACTGTCTCTAGAGATCTACTTTTGAGGGTGCATTTTTCTTTGATTTATTTCTCTTTCTTTTTTCATTATTTATTATATTTTGTGCTGAGAAATATCCCGGTGTGGACGTCGAATTCCTGGATGATTTCGTGAGAAATCAGCATGGGAGGTCGTCGGATACCTGGGAGGAATCTGCTGAAACTGTCCTGGGAGGACATCTAGATCTAGAATATTTATTCGGCTCATCGATATTTTAGGAAGAAGTGAGAGAGTCAACTAGTCCTAGATGTGGGTCAGTATAGAAACCATAAAAGTTTGAAGTCACCGCCTCCGATCTCCAACGTCATGTAGATCTAGTTCAAATTTTTGTAAACACTATTTTGTTGTTTTAATAAAATCATGTATACTTGTTTGATTATTAATTTCCATTGTTTTGTGTGTGTTCTGTAACCTAATATTTGTGCATTCACTAATCTGGTCTTTAGAGCAAAGAACAAGTTTTTGGAAGATATCGTCGACGATACCTGCTATCGCAAACGATAGCTCCAAAGAACTTACTTTTGACTGAAATAATTTAAATCTGAAATTTCTCCCTACAAACCTTATTCACCCCCCCCCCCCTCTAAGGTTGGCCACTAGATCCAACAGATGTCTGGTTGAATCCTTTAATGTTAATGTTTGGTCGAATCCCTTGATGTCTCCCAAACCTTTAACTTAAAACAAATTTCTCTCAAAAGCTTTCAGTCAAATAACTCCTTAAGAAATTTTTCTAATCGAATGATGAACATCTAGATGAATCTAATTATTCATTCCTTTAGACAATATAATCTAGTAGATTCTGGACTTAGGATAGAATTCCATTAACACTGCTTCTTCTCTTGTTTGGTCGATTAGGTCTAGTAGAATTACTAGACATGCAGTCGAATTTGAACTTAGTCAGGAACTTCCCTCTTCAAGGCTTCAAGACTTCAAGCCAACTTAAGCTTCAGGAGACATCCAGTCGAATGGTCTTCATCCTTCAACACATTTGATTTGATATTTAGTCAAATCTAGACTTAAACAAATTTATATTTTATTGAGGTATCAGCTCGAATCCTCTTGATTCTTCCACACAAATGATAAGACCTAGTCAAATTTGTACTTGAATAGATATAAGACTTAGAAGTCATCTATTGATTTATCATTATCCTTCTACATGAGTGGCTAGATCATCTAGTCGAATTTTAACTTAGACAGATTATTCTATTCAAGAGACACCTACTCGAATTATTTCGAGTTTTATGCATTATTTGTTAGATGATCTAAATGAATTAGAATTTAGGACAGATTTATACATTTTGTACATCTAATTGAATTGTCTTGATTTATCTGTATGATCATTTAGATGAACAAACTAAATGGCTAGATGTCTAGTCTAATTTTGACTTAGATAAATTATATATATATTTTTGTATTTGAATTCTTTGCACTACCCAAACTTCTAGACTTTGTTTATGGATCTTTTAAGAGTGAGTATCAAGACCAACATAGTCTAGATCTTAGGTCGACATGGTGTTTTACATAATAAGGGATTACATTGGCAAAACTATATGTCTGATGGCACTAAGTCTAGCCTTATGTTGGGTTTGTACTATCATGTGTCTGGAAACAACACAACTAAAATGTACTCATCAAATACATTATGTGTTCATCTGTGTTATGATGACTTCTTTAAATCATGAACATTGTGGGAAAATTTCCCACAGTATCTCCTTATTTAATGAATTTAGAACCTCCAATACAGCTAAACAACACATTAATCAATATAAATAAAAATGAACATAAATTGGTTATCATTCCAAAATTTCATATATAAATAGATAAGAAAGTTTTGAACAGGTTGAGCTACATCACTCCTCATTCCTTATCATTGTACCCTTAGTCCTCTTGGCTCTCTTTGTTGGATCGAGTGGCCAACTTTAGAGGGGGGAGAACAAGGTTTTCAATTAAATTCAAAATTAAAATGAATTTCAGTGGGGTAGCCTATTCTGGAAGCTACCGCGGGGAGGTAAGGCTACTACCGCGTGGCGGTAGGTCACAAAAAAATAATTTTCCCAGTAGAATATTGTTTTTTAGATTTTCCACGCAGCCTTCAATACACTAGCAGAATGCAACCATGAATTTAGGAAGAAATAATAGAACTTTGATTTTATTCAAAACTTAATAATGGTTTACAATAACAAAACTTGATCTCCATGACGTCGGAGATCGGAGGCGATGAGAACAACTCTTTTTGCTTCTATACTGACCCTCAATCGAGGATCGGTTGGCTCTCTCCCTTTCCTCCTTGAAAAGGTATTTGAGCTGGCTCCTCACCTTCCTCCCCAGAATGTTCTTAGGACCCCACTATATCTACCCGATCTAGATGTCCTCCCGGGACAATTTTCTCCTCACCTTCCTCCATGGAAATGTTCGTAGAGCCTACTAGATCTCCCCAATCTAGATGTCCTCCTAGGACGATTTCCCATGGAACCCATCCCAGATTCCGACAAGCTCCCCGGTCGATTTTCCTCACACGCAAAAAGTTAGAAAAAAGAAAAATACAGATAGAGAAATAGAAGTTAGAATTATTTCTCCCTCAAAGAGAGTTTCCTCAATAGTGTGGCGGGCGATTGATGCTTCTAAATATTGTTCTTCTTGCACACGATCAACTGTCGATGGTCGTTGTAAACTTGACTCTCCAAAGATCTTCAATCAGGAATGGGAGGGAGATAGTTATCTTTTCCTTGCTTGGAGATGGTGGTTCACTGCATTAAAGGCTGCAGCGGAACCCTAATCATACAACGTGTCTTCTTGTCTCTTCGGGAAAAGAAACATGCACTTTTATAGTCGTTTTAAAATAAGTTATCGTCGGTGCTAGGGTTACTACGCGGCGGTAGGTATTTTCACACGTTGTTGCCAGCTGTCCATCATCAAATTAGGAAAAGATACTAAAATATTCTCTTGCCACTTTTTGATAATGCGGCGCGGTAGTCTGGTCAACTCGGCGCTACCATCTCCTCTCGACGCTACCTGATCTTCTCTATGTTACTGGCTCGATGATCATCAATATGGCTAACGCGGTGCGGTACTCTTAGCGCCCAGCGGTAGGTCACAGAGAAAATCTACCATCCCCAGCTTGTAAGCCAGCATAGCTAGTGCAGGCGGTAGTCCTAGCACCCGGTGGTTGGTCACAGACATTGGAAATATTATTCTTCTTACCTATAAACCTGCACACTATACCCAATACAAGTATGATCAAATACAACTTGGGATTTGATATTGTTAAACTAAAAAGATGCAAACCATGAGTTTCAACACTCTTGGCTGCAACAACCTCAGCTTATTCTCTCTTCTTCTTTTGTCTCTCAAAATAGTTGTGGGTCTTTAGAATGTATCTTCAAGGCTCGGGAGGTGCATCTATTGGAAGTATCTCAGCTATTTTCTACCTCATATAGGATCTTTTTTTAGTTTCTTGCTTTTCATGCTTATCCCGTTCAATAGAACTGTATAAATTGTTTTTGTCTACACCACCTTTGTCGTAGATGTTCTAAGTGGATATAGTGATATTTCTAGAATTTGGGCTCCACTTGTCAAAATTTGGATTCTTCTCTATCTCCTCAATGTGTTTTTTGTTCCTTGCCAGAACATCAACCTCCTCAATGGCTATTGCTTTTCTATTGTCAGAGTATATGATGGTGGAATAGTCAACATCATATTTTTGGAGCCTCATAATGATCTTCTTGCTACTGGATTGCGAGACTGAACTGGTAGTGTTGCATAGGGGCTAACTTGTCTCTGTTTAAGTGGTATATGGAGAGGATGACAAAAGGCTATATGAATTTCATTGAGTAACTAAGAAATTTGGTTTGCCCATATATTCTCTCCCTTGTTGGCTTCTTCAAATGTGTTCCTCATGATTTCTTCTTTACAATAATCTATATGAACAGTTAGATCTTCATTGAGGGATTCTTTCTTTTCTGCACTCCTATGGATAACCTCATTCCGACTGTTTAAAATTTTCCTTTGTAAATGATTTACAAAACTTTCCAGAGTGTCTTCTATGGTTCTCAAATAGTTCATTATGTTGTGAATGTCTTATGTGGAGGATGCCATCTTCTTATCAATAGATTTGAACACTTTTATATTTTGGTTAACCACTCCTCCAGCTCTGACAAACTAGTTGTTTATCTAGGCATTGATATGACTCATTTCTTCTTGGAGGACATCCATTATGCCAGTAAGTCCTGTTAGGAAAAAACCTATTGATTTAACTAAAGAAATTAATCATATATGATTTTACATCCTAGAATTATTACATATATGTATAGAGAGGGTAATTTGTTTATAGATGTCCTAGGAAGTCAGTCAAGTTAGAGTCATGGGAAAGACAAACTGAAATAGAGAAGTAAATCATCTAAAGTAATTATGTGTCGGCTAGAAGTCTATGCAATGCCGATTAAGAGTCGACGCCACTCATGCTGGATATCAGTGTATCATCAGAAAATAAGTCGTCGCCACTCCAAAGCAGAAGACGATGTCTGCGTCAATACTATATTGATGCAACATTGATCATTTGGCTAAGTCAACAAAATGTCATTCTAAAGGAAGATCTCGTTGCACCTTCAACTAAAAGTCAATGTGGCGTCGAATAAAATCCAGAATGAAAATTATAGAAGATCAGTCCAGAATTATTTAGAGGAGATTATTATGGAACTTTTTGAATCTTTAGAGTTGTTGGATGAGGGCCTTTAGAAGAATATATGAAGGATATATGATCGTATCTCACTCAACTTTCGTTTAGTTGTGGAGAAAAAACTTTTCCTAACTTCCTGATACGTGGTGGGACCTCCCTACTGTAGTGATAATTTCTTTTGCTAACAAGTAATAACTCAATGCGATTTCATTCTACATTCTAGTATAACTATGTAGATGGGCATAAGCTAGATTGAATTAACTTTCAGGCAAGTGCACCTATCAATCATAGTATAGGAGAAATCTACATCTCGTGTCGTATTTCACAGGGTCGTTTCAAGTATTCGTACTCACCCTCCCTTTATTATCATACCTATAAATAAAAGTGATATCTAAACTACATTATCCTAACTATGACCATTTGGATGATTCATCATTAGAGAAGTAAGAATGATAAAAGACATGAAGCTTTTAAGCGATTACATGAACGAACTCATTTATTAGTTCAATTCTAAGTGATCATGAAATGAAAAGACTATTAAATTCGTTATAATGTAAAGGTTAAATGTTCATCAAATTCTCTCTCGATCAATTCAAAATCTAAACCTAAGATAGTAAATTTTCTCTCGAACAATTTACAACACTCAAGTTCGCATTAAGTAAAGTACCCTTATTACTACATAAATTCAGGAATTTTATCTCTAAATTACCATGAATCCTTTTACTCGTGTTCTAATTTTCCAAACAATATATCTCTCGATCATAAAGTTTGATTCACAAAGAGAGTTAACACCACAATATGAACATACAAATGTCATTACAAAGAACCAATTTCTCAATCTAGCAATTTGCAAATTATGTAAAGCAAAGAATCAATTCATAATGAAGATTAAACTCTTTGTTTGCAAGCCTAAACACGAATAAAATACCATAAATTTAACATAAATAAAACGATACATGATTACTAGAATGTTCAACTATAAGTTCATAGAGAATAAAAGATAATTGAAGATGAATCACCAAGAGAAAGGAGAGATTAAAAAGGGATTAATGAAAGATTAGATGCATACAAAATATCCTTCAAATCTTCCTTCTCTTGGATGCTCCACTTCGTGCTCCAGCAATTCCTCAATGCCAAAATAATCCAAAGGTCCTCCACAATTTTTTCTACAGGAAATATATAGTCCCATTGCAAACAGGTCGGACACGGGTTCCAACACGGCTGTGTGTCAGGCCGTGTGGACGGCTCCTAAGAAGTTTCCCCACGAGCAGGCGTGTCTGGTAGTGGGCCGTGTCAGATGACATGGGTATGGACACGGTCGTGTGTTAGTCCGTGTTCTTCAGACATGGGTTGGTCGTCAGTCGTGTTCAAATATGACACGGGTCGGCACACGGGCGTGTGCCCTACCCGTGTGAGTCTCTGTCTCCTGCGTCCAATTTCTTCATCTCTAGGGTGCATAGGACACGGGTAGGCACACGGTCATGTGTCCACCCATGTGCGCCAAATTTTCGTCCTGTCATCAGACATGTTGACTCCGTGAACTCCTCTGTTTGCTCCAAGACTTTTAGGTCCATTGGTTGGCATTACCTGCAATAGAAAAATGAAAGAATCAGTGAATAGTTTATTACAAGGAATGTCATAGGCTTCTAAATGCGCTCTTCTATCTATGATACGATAATTTCTTTACTATTATCGTGAAATCACCACAAAAGGGTAGAAAATAGTAGACATGATTACAATTATGATAGTAAAAAGCCTATCATAATCGTACTCATCGTGTAGCACCCCGGGTGTGTTTTTAGATACTCTTTTTTCTCTAATGATCTTGCCATCTTTTCCCCAAAAGTCAAACCGCTGGACCAATAACCTCGGGCTGCCCGTAGGTCCGAACATTTGGAATCGATTTTCTCAATTCCAACAATGTCTTATCCAATTATATTTTTGAATACAATTTTTATTTTTACGAATCAATTAACGTACAATTGTAGATATTATAGCATGAACTATTAATAAGTCTGATATACGGCATTGTCATCCACTTGGTAAATGGAGCTGGAGTCTAAGTGCATTGTATAGAAAGCAATAGTTTTTCATATTTTTTGCGATCGAATATGAGACCATATAATGCACTTGAATTTTCATGTTCACATTATAATTTTACACTTACTTATGCCCAACCTCTGACAACATTCATAGCCTGACTGGTAACACGACACCTACAGTGCCTATTTCCTAACACAACCAAAACATCCATAATGTGTTCTAACCAATAAGGTGCAAGCATTGGACGTACCGTATCAACAAACTTTATGCTCTTATGAATTTCCAACTTGACTCTATTTGGGTTTTTATTATTTCCACTACCTTATCTTCCAAAAATGCAAACTCGAAATACAAGGGTAGTCTCTTACGGTTGATAAAACATCTTTAACTTTTTTAGCACTTTCTTTTGTAGTTTGTTAGAGTCATAATTTTTGTGTGATTCCTTCAAGTTCAGTATCTATGTTGTCTTCAATATCTACCTCAAATCTTTCATTTAACTGACACTTTCTAATGTATGTTCATAAGCCATAAGGTCCGTTCGTTAGGTTGGAATTGGAATTCAATTGACAATTCCAATTTCAGCGTTCAACGACCATAAAATACCTCGGAATTGGAATTCATTTCAATTCCCATAGAAATTGGTTATAAAGGAAACATGTCTCCCTCAATTCCGAGCTCGTGAGTTCTTCATTCATAATTCTCACCTCTACCAGTACACCCCCGACTCTTTCAAAAAAAACTTGAAGTCAATTTCGTTGTTCTCGTGGGGGCGCATTTTTTGCCCCAAAGTAATTTTTTTGACGGGGAAAACATTTTTCTGCCCGGACATGAATATTTCACTCAGGCGCGCACTTTTCTGTCGGGCGCGCATTTTTCCGCACAGGCGCGCATTTTTCGCTCGCGGGAGAATTTTCGGTCGTGCGTGCATATTTCCGTCGGGCACGCTTTTTCCGCCCATGCGTGCATTTTTTTAATCAGGCGCGTATTTCTTCGCCCAGGTGAGCATTTTTCGCACGACGCGAATTTTTCAACTAGGTGCACTTTTTCGCCCGAGCGCGAATTTTTCTGCTTGGGCACAAAATTTTTGCACGACCACATTGTTTCGCCTGACACATTTTTTTCGCCCTGACACTTTTATTTCTTTTGGAGGTGAATTTTTCGTACAGGGCATTTTTTGCCCGGGAGCGAATTTTTCGTCCGAGCTCGAATTTTATCACCTGGGCGCAAATTTTTCACCTAACCACAATTTTTTCACCAACCCGCAATTTTTTCACCCAGCCGCTGTTGGGTACATTGGAATATATGTATCTGATTTGAAAAAGCCTCACCCTACTCAATGATATACATCAAGATGTATTTGATGTGCTTTGAGTTTAGTTGTGCAGGTTAAGTAATTGTAGGGAAAGCATGAAAATTTTCTAAGTCCATGTGTTGACACCTAGAAGAAAAGTGTCGACACTTAAGAAGGCTTGTGTCGACACCCAGAGAAGCTGTATCGACACTTGGAGTAATTGTGTCGACACCAGGAATGTAGAGTCGACACTAGAGGAAAAGTGTCGACACATACAGGCAGTGTCGACACTCAGTGAAGAATTGTATAAAGAATCTGTGTCGACACTTAGAAGCAGTGTCGACACTTAGAAGTAGTGTCGACACCCAGAGGAACTTTGTCGACATCAAAAGTGTCGACACTAGGAGGCTATGTCGACACTCAGCAAAACATCAACAAAGTTCAAGTACAAGTGTCGACACTAGGAGGCTGTGTCGACACTCAGCAAAACTTCAACAAAGTTCAAGTACAAGTGTCGACACTAGGAGGCTGTGTCGACACTCAGCAAATTTCGACAAAGTCTAAGTACAAGTGTCGACACAAAGGAGATGTGTCGACACTCAGCAAAAGTCTCAACACATGAAGAATGTGTCGACACAAAGGAGATGTGTCGACACTCAGCAAAAGTCTCAACACATGAAGAATGTGTTGACACCAAGGAGATGTGTCGACACTTAGCAAGTATCAACACAAGACGATGTGTCGACACAAATGAGTTGTGTCGACACTTAGTAGAAATCAACTAAGTATTGAAGAAGAAGGACTTGTGTCGACACACATAATCAGTGTCGACACATTCTGAAGAAGCAGTGTCGAGAAGTAATTTCTACAACACAAGGAGTTGTGTCGACACCATGAAGGCTAGTGTCGATACTTAGTCTACTTGTGTCGACACTTGATCTATTTGTGCCGACACATAAAGACTATCTGTCTCGACACTTTCAGACAGTGACAGAGTTTTCAAGAAGTGACTGGATGACTTGACAGGTGCAATTTCAACCGGTCAACTGCTACTGTCAGAACTGTCAGAAGTTTGTTAGAAACTGGATCAGCCGGTCACCATGAAGAAAGCCTATATAAAGGCCTATTACTTCAACAGAAAGAGATGAGCAATGAATCATTGAAGTTCAACACAACAAGAAGAAGACCTTCAAGTGAAGATCTAAGAAGTTGGAGAGAGAAATCTCCTTCTAAGAAGACAGCTATTGAACCAGGCTGATAAAGAAAGTTTCAGATTGAGATCTGATTCACAAGTCAGCAGTTGATTGAAGATCATCTGCCTAGAGATTCAACCCTACTGTGTTTTAATTCAAGAAGCTTTGAAGAAAGCCAAGGGAGGTTGATCTCAGCAAAGTTCATTCAAGAACTCATCAAGAAGCCAGTCAACTCAACTTTCTCAATCAGAGTTGTGGTTATTAATCCTTGTACTTTTTCTTTTCTGTAGGATCTTTAGGGATCTGAGTTGTAAGCCTATATTTATAAAGGCTGAGTGGTAGGGCATATGTGCCTGAGTGTAGGAGATACATTTCTCTGAGTGTAGGCCTTGTTGAAGGCTGAGTGTAGGCCTTGTTGAAGGCTGAGTGTAGGTCTTGGTGAAGACTGAGTGGTGGGGCTTTGTTCCTGAGTTGTAGGAGTGGGATCACTCTGAGGTGTAGGAACCTATTTGGGGTTCTGAGCTGTAAGATCTGTAGATCTGAGAAGTAGTGGAGAAGTTAGGCCAAATCTAGTACACTACTAGATAGGCGAAGGGGGAAAGTGGATGTACCCAGACCTTGGGGAACCACTATAAAATCTGTGTGTTCTCTGTGTGTGCTTTATTCTGTGATTGCTGTGGTGTATGTGTTGTATTGCTGTGAAGAATTGCATATAATTCTGTGTTGCTGCCTTAGGCTCCATTTGTTTGGGCGTTTCGCAACTCCGTTTTGGGCAAACGCTGTCGGAAGGAGGGTAAACAAATGAACCTCCGGCGGCGTTTGCTCCGTTTCCACCCTCCCGCCTTGAGAAACGCCCGAAAAAGCTCTGTTTGGAGCAGCCACTTCCCCCCTTCAGTTCGAACTCTCTGTTTCCACCCGCCGGATCGACCCGCCACCTCTAAAACAAATGAAGCCTTAAAGGTTTAAAAAGATTAAGTGCACCTATTCACCCCCCCCCCCCCCTAGGTGTTTAGGCACTAGTTCTTTCAAGTGGTATCAAAGCGAGGTTACTCAAAAAGGACATAACTGTCCGAGTACAAGATCTTGTAGGCAGAATCAGCATAATCAAGAATCAAGAAAATGGGTTCAACTGAGAATCACAAAGAGCTAGGATCCATGAAGTTGCCAATCTGCAGAAAGGAGATCTTTGGCATTTGGAAAGAAAGGGTTAGACTTTTTATGGAAGCCTCTGACCCCAGAATTTACATTACAGTCAAAGAAGGGTCATATGTGCCTATGAAAGTATTTGTTTTAGATGCAAATCAGAGAACTCCAAAAGACTATTCTGAAATGACCAAGGATGAAATTATTCTGTCCACTATGGACAAGAGGGCCCAGAATATTATTGTAAGTGCAATTGATGATGCCACATTTCAGAATCTGATTCATTGTAAAACATCAAAGGAAATGTGGGACACACTGATAGTCTATATGGAGGGTTCAGAAGAGGTAAGACAAGACAGGAAGTCTTTATTAAATCAAGAGTATGAAAGCTTCAGACAAGGCAGGTCTGATAGCATAACTGAATGCTACAAGAAATTCTATAGGATAGTCAATGAATTGATGTCCTATGGAAGAGAATTCAGCAATTATGAATTAAATGATAAGTTCTTGAGGTCCCTAACTAAAGACTGGGATACTAAGATTTGTGTCATAAGGGAAATGGCCAAATTAGCAGACATTCCTCCTCCAACATTGTCTGGAAAATTGTTATCCTATGAGATGCAGTTAATGGTAAGGAAGGAGGAAGAGAAGACTTCCAGAGTTGAGCACAAAGAAAGAGCTGTGGCTTTCAAGATAGAAGCCACTAGGAAATATAAAAGTAAGTCTCCATCTCCATCTCAAAAAGTTGCTGAGGCTGAGACAGATGAGTCAGAAAGCAAGAATTCTGAAAGCAGTGAGAGTGATGAAGACTTTGCAGCTTTCACTAGACATTTTCAGAAGTTTCTAAAGAAGAAACAATGGAGGTCTAAGCCATCCACTTCACAAAAGTCATCAAAGAATGAAAGAAGAAAGTCCAAGCCAAGTAAAACTACATCCTCAAAGATAGTTTGCTATTGTTGAAATAGACAAGGACATGTAGTTGCTGATTGTCCAGAAAAGAGGAAAGATTCAATAGACAAGAAGAAGACTCAGTTCAAGGGCAAAAAGGAAAGATCTTTTGTTGCTAAGAAGGACAAAAGTCTGTCTGATATGTCATCTTCAGAAACTGATTCAGAAGCTGAAGCTTATATTGGACTATTTGCTGAAGAAGAGGAAGATGAGTTCATACAATTAATGAACTCAATATATGAGCATGAGGACAATCAGTGCCAGGAACTGATGGCTTTATCAGAAGGAGACAAAATCCAGGATCAGCCTGGACCTAGTCAGGTACAAAATTGTTCTTCAAGTTCAATTTCTAGTGCTGGATCAAAATCAGATTCATCAGCATCAAGTGATGTGAGTGGATCTGAATCTGAAGGAGACATTCATCAATTAATTGATGAATATAGAGTATTGTTGCAGGCTTTGAAGAAAAGCAAACTTTTGGCCAAGACACATGCTAAGGAGATTGCTAGTCTTAAAGTGGCTGCAATAGATTTTGACAAGTTATTAGATTAGAAATTAAATGAAATAGCCAAACTGAAGAATATTACAGTTATTCAGATGGGGACTATTACTTTTAAAAATGATCAAATTAGAAATCTGGAGATTAGTCTTCAGAAGGAGAGAGACATTGTAGCAAGTTTTTCTAAACCAAAATATATTCTACCTTTGATAGATGAGTTTGTATCTCATAAGGGTAAAACTGGATTGGGGTTTACGAAACCTGCCAGGACTGTAAAGTCCATGTCTAAGGGCAAAGCCCCGGTACTCAACAAGGATCCTGCTGTAAATAAAACATCCAGGGTTGTACCTAAACAAAGGTACAACAGATTTGAGTGCTGGTGTTGTGGCAAGGTAGGCCACTTTGCCATAGACTGTTGGCATAATTCAAATGCCAAGGTGAGTAGCAAACTGCCTGCTAGAAAAGCTACAGGTAGTTTTGTTAAGAGTAAGATTAACTTGCACCAAGGACCCAAGAATTATTTGGGTTCTAAGGTAAAGTAATCTATTTTGCAGGTAAGTCCAAGTGGTCATGCCCCAATATGGTACATGGATAGTGGATGTTCCAGGCACATGACTGGAACTAGGGGATTGCTGAAGGACTATACATCAATCAAGGATGGTCCTAAAGTTACCTTTGGTGGTTCTGAAAAAGGAATCATCAAAGGCTTTGGTAACATTTCTAGCAACTGTATTACAATTACTCAAGTGGCTTATGTAAAGGGTTTGAAACATAACCTCATTAGCATAAGTCAGCTGAGTGATATAGGATATGACATCTCATTTGTCAAAGATGGTTGTCATATTAGTAGGTCAAGTGATCAAAAGATCATTTTGACAGGGTATAGGAAGAGAAATGTCTATTGTCTAGACATTATGTGTGAGAACATTGGTTCTCCTGTTTGTCTTGTAGCTGATGAGAAAGTCTCACATTATGTTAAATGGTACAAGAGGCTGGCTCATCTTAACTATAAGACAATTGGCCAACTCTTTAGCAAAGAGTTAGTGAGGAATGGTCCTCAGGTTAAGTGTATTAAGGATGGGATATGCTCAGCTTGTCAAAAGGGCAAGCAGACCAGATCCACCTTTAATAGCATTGAGAATAAAGATGTTGTGAGGTGCCTATACCTCTTGCATATGGATCTTTTTGGTCCTATGCCAGTTCACAGCCTAGGTAAGAATGTCTATATATTTGTGGTTGTAGATGATTATTCAAGGTTTTCCTGGGTATTCTTCCTAAGGCAAAAATCTGAAACTCCTAGTATCTTTTATAGTTTTGTCAAACAAATTCAGAATGAGTTGGACAGTACAGTGGTCAAAATAAGAAGTGACCATGGTATTGAATTCCAGTCTGATAGTATGACAAAGCTATGTGAAGAGTTTGGGATATTTCAGGAATTTTCCTCACCTAGAACACCTCAGCAAAATGGTATTGCTGAAAGGAAAAATAGAACCTTGATAGAGGCTGGTAGAACCCTATTGAGTGACACAGCTCTCCCAGAATATTTCTGGGCTGAGGCAGTTAATACTGCATGTCATGTAATCAATAGGTCTACTATCACCAAGAGCCACAATAAGACCCCCTATGAGATTTTGAAGGGCAGAAAACCAAATCTATCCTATTTTAGGATCTTTGGTTGTAAATGTTATATACTTAACAATGGTAAGTCTTATTTAACCAAGTTTACTGCCAAATCCCAAGAGGGGATCTTTGTTGGGTACAGCAACAACAGTAAGGCTTATAGAGTCTACAACTTGACTACTCAAGTTGTAGAAGAGTCAGTTCATGTAGTGTTTGATGAAGCTAGACTCATTAACAATGAATTGTCTAGAAGTGTTTGCAGCTCCA
The DNA here is from genome assembly GCA_039583875.1 of Platanthera guangdongensis. Taxonomy (NCBI): domain Eukaryota; kingdom Viridiplantae; phylum Streptophyta; class Magnoliopsida; order Asparagales; family Orchidaceae; genus Platanthera; species Platanthera guangdongensis. The sequence continues at coordinate 170,331,277 of CM077147.1, forward strand.
CAGGTATGACTGAGAAGATGGACAAGCTTACTATTGAAGAAGGTTCTACTGCAAGTCAGCAAGTGGATGATAGTGGCTGCTGTCCAGGAGGAGTACAAGATACTCCATTTGATGAAGAAGATCAAGAGGAGCTGCTGAATGAAGAAGCTGAAGGTGTACAACCAGAAAACAGGCTTCCTCCAGCAAATAGGCATTTAAAAGATCATCCAGCAAATCAAATTATTGGAGATCTCAGACAAGGGGTACAAACAAGGAGCAGGAATCTAAGTTCAGTTCTCTACTCCAGCTTTCTATCCCAAGTTGATCCAAAAAAATTTGAAGAAGCAATCCTAGACCCTCATTGGATTGAGGCAATGCAAGAGAAGCTGAACCAGTTCAAAAGATGCAAAGTCTGGGAGCTAGTTCCTAAACCAAAAGATCACAACATAATTGGAACTAAGTGGATCTTTAGGAACAAGCTGGATGAGAATGGAGTAATTATAAAGAATAAAGCTAGACTAGTTGCAAAACGATATAGGCAAGAAGAAGGTATTGATTTTGATCAAACCTTTACTCCAGTAGCAAGACTGGAGGCAATCAGGATGTTCTTGGCCTATGCAACATTTCAAGAATTTAAGGTCTATCAAATGGATGTTAAGTCAGCTTTTCTGAATGGAAACCTGAAGGAAGAAGTCTATGTAGAACAGTCATCAGGTTTTGATGATTCTACTAAACCTAATTATGTTTATAGACTTAGGAAGGCTTTGTATAGGTTAAAACAATCCCCTAGGGTTTGGTATGAAATCCTGTCTAGTTTCCTCATTGAGAATAAATTCACAAGGGGGAAAACAGACAAGACTCTATTCCTTAGGGAATTCAGAGGCAAGATTATCTTAGTCCAAATATATGTAGATGACATCATATTTGGGTCTACAAAAAGTAGTCTTTGCAAAAATTTTGCAAAACTAATGCAAGGACAATTTGAAATGATCAGTATGGGGGAACTTAAGTTCTTCTTGGGTCTCCAAGTTAGACAGACTGAGGATGGTTTATCCATATTCCAGTCTAAGTTCACCCTAGAATTGATAAGGAAGTATGGTATGGAATCATCCACTACCATGAAAACTCCTATGGGGTCAACAATGTATCTAAGCAAAGATGATGCAGGGAAACCTGTAGATGAAACTTTGTATAGAGGGATAGTTAGCTCCCTACTATATTTGACTGTAAGTAGATCAGATATCATGTATGCTACATGTGTCTGTGCTAGGTACCAAGCTTGCCCTAAAGAATCTCATTTGACATGAGTCAAAAGAATTCTGAGATATCTTAAGGGCACTCCTTTTCTAGGCCTTTGGTACCCTAGGAATGGAGAGTTTGAACTGACAGGTTATTCAGATGCAAATTTTGCAGGCTGCAAGGAAGATAGGAAAAGTACAACTGGAACCTGTCAATTCCTAGGTGGAAGGCTGATATCATGGAGTAGCAAGAAACAAACAAGTGTGGCTATCTCCACATCAGAATCAGAGTATGTTGCTGCAGAAAGTTGATATGCTCAACTTCTATGGATTCAACATCAGCTAGAATATTATGGTATTAAAGTAAGTAGAACACCTTTATTTTGTGATTCTACAAGTGTTATCTCTATTGCAAACAATCCTGTCTCACATAGTAGGACTAAGCACATAGAAATAAAATACCATTTTCTAAGAGAACATGTGAAAAAAGGAGATATTTCACTAGAGTATATTAATACAGATAATCAGCTAGCTAATATGTATACTAAGCACTTAGATGAAACCAAATTCAATAAATTTAAAATTCAATTAGGGATGATAAACTTAGAATAGTTTACAAAATTTGGCTAAGTAAAATAGTGTCGACACACAGAGTTGTCTGTGTCGACACATAGAAGTGGTGTCGACATTTCAGAGAAATGGTGTCGACATATCTAGAAAGTCTGTGTCGACTCTTCAGAGAATTAGTGCCGACACATGCAGTGTAGGTGTCGACACATCCAAGGTGGTGTCGACACTTAGGCTTTACACATAATTAGTCTTGTAGAGTCTTGACTAAGTGTCGAGCTAAGTGGTGTCGACACATAGACAAGTGTCGACACATATATTCCGTCAACTATACTTGTGTCGACACATAGTTGTCGAGACATTATAAGTAAGTGTCGACACTTTTCAACAGTGTCGACACAATTAAAGTATTTTGACGTGCTCTTTCATCTTCGATTCTAGAAAGGTATAAATAGGTTTTCGTCATTGTTTGTCGACACGCTCACCAAAGTTTCGAGACCAAACTTGTGTGTCGACATCTCTCTTCTCTAAATTCAAATTTCTTCAAACCCTAATGGCGCCCAGGCTAGAAGAGAATATAAATGAAGGATATGAGCTCGTGCATCCCGCCTTTGATGACGCGGAACCTGAAATCAAAGGTGTGGTAACCCTAATAGAAGAGACTGGGTTAGAATTTCTTGTATCAGAACCGATCAAGATATGGAAGAAGGAAGTCCTCGAATTTCTGAATGGAGCAACTCTAGATGAATCAGGACTCAAGATTAAGTCCAGAGTTCATGGGCCAAAGGTGAAGGTCTCTCCTAAAAGTCTAAGAAAAGTTCTTCAACTACCAAGGACAAAGGAAGAGGAAGATGTATCTGCTTCTAAGACAAGGGAGGCACTAACATGGTGTGGACTTGATTCTAACCTGAAGATAGGATCTATATTCAACAGAAAAGGAATGAACATGCAGGGCAAGTTCTTATCTGAGATAGTGGGCAAGGTCATCCTGAGTAAACCTGGAGGACATGATAGAATATCTGCTCATATGTTCAGTTTGATGACAAGAATTATCTTCAAACTAGATACTGATTGGTCTGCAGTTGTGTTTGAGAAGATAAAAAAAAAGTATGAAGAAGCCCAATTTGGGTAGAATACTGAGTCTATACCTAGCAGGAAGTATTTCAGATGTGATGAACCAAGCTGCAGGTTCAAAGATTAACCACATGAGGAGAATGGATTTGAGAATCTTCTCTGGGTGGGATAGAGTATTGACCAAAGAAATGTCAACTCCAGTAAAGGACACACCTCAGAAAAAGAAGAAGAATACAGCCACTATGGCTCAAGAATCCTCTAGCAGCTCTGAAGAGCAAGTAGTATTTACTCTTGATGATGAAGAAACTGGAAATGCTGGTCAGTCTCCAGCAGGACAAGAAGATGCACAGAGGCAGGGGGAGCTACCCTCAGCAAGCCCAGTTCACCTGGATCCACTCCAGGGGGAGCCTCTACTTGTGGAAGAGCCGACTCCACTGGAGAGTGAACAAGCTACTCAAATCATACTAGAGGTAATAATTGACATTAATCAGTTAGATTTCCCTATTGAGGATGAAGTTTTGTCTGATTCATTACCTCATGTTCATCAGCAAACACAGTTACCACCTCAAGCACAAGATGTTGTCATGGAGAACACATATGTTGATGATCAAGTGGTTGATGAGATAAGAGATTCTCCAGCCCCTTCTCAACAAGAATTTACATTAGAGTAGCTATTCCCTGATCTTGTACAGACAGATCTTGAGAAAGAAATGGCTACTGTTGAGGGGGAGAAAGTACATATCTAGGGGGAGCATGTGGAGACTGTAAAGGAAACAGCAAGCAAGGAGATAGAGAAGCCAAAGGATGCTGAGGAACCATAAAGGACTGAGAAGGATTCACATCCTAGTCCTAAGGATATAGTGGATATAGCTAGCACTTCTGCTTCAGAGGATGAGGAGGCTGCTAGAGCCAAGAAGAGGAAGTTCTAGGTCTTCAAGAGAAGAATCCAGAACTATAAGAAAGCACTACAGACCATTGCACCACATCCTGCCCCATCTACTGATTACAGTTCATTGATGGTGGCTTTACAGATCAAGCTGGATGAGCAAAGACAAGCTCTAGAAAAATATGTGGATGAAGGCTATAAGTCACTGCAATTTGATCTGGTACAAGACATCAAGTCAATCAGATTTGAAGTAAACCTTAATAAGAAGGAAATGACTGACTGCTTTCATAAAGGAGGAAATGCAGTAGTCTATCTGGCCACACATTAAGAGAAAATAAAGACAAAACTTGATGAGCTAGAAGTGAAGCAAGGTTATGTCCTGGAAAACTAGATAAGGATGAATGATAATTTGACAGCTTCACATAATGCAATAGTAACTGAAATGAAGAATATAGCTACTGGTCAGACTACAGCAAGTGCTACTGCCAAGGCTGCTTTTGACAAGCAATTGCAAGAGAGCCTCACTGCTGTTAAAACTGCTATAGAAGACTCTCAAAAAGCTATCACTGACAAGCTCCAAAGGTTAAAACCTTTCTATAAAGATGGAGTTAATTATCTGAATGCACAGATAAGGTTTCAGAAAGATGATCTGAGGGATCATATAGAGAGAGAAGTCATAAAGGGGGAGAGGGTATTAGTCAAGGCAGGCTCTGATCATGCCAAATGGATTTCAAATTCCATCAGAGCCACCCTTGGATATCCACCCTTATGTGATGATGACAATGTTGCAGAGTCTGGAATTAATCCTGCATACTTTGGAGGAGAGCAGGCTGAAGTAGCTCAAGTGATATACCCTCCACCAGACTTTAATATGGTACATCACGAGATACAGTCAATGTATAGTCCTCCTGAGGGAAATCAGAATGTCATCATAGAGAAAGTTGTCCAGCATGTGCCAGAGGCAATACTGAAAGAACAAGAGGCTTTGCTAAAAGAACAAGAGACTCAATTGTCTAAGAAAAGATTCAGAGAGCAAGCTGAACTAAGGCCTGATTTTGAACAATGGAGCCCCACTTCTAGGAATATCATCTTGACTGCATGGAAGGCTGCTAAGGATAATGTCCTGGATAGAGGCAAGTGGTATTCTGACCTGGAGTGGAGGAAGCATGAGAATAAGCAAGAGACCATTGTACAGTATAGAAGAAAAGCTAAGCTGGGAAAGCTACCTCCTAATGCACAGGAGCCTAGCAAGTATTTTCCCAAGCCTTTTCACTATTTTGAGAGGCAAAAGATCAAGGCTGAAGAGTTGAAAAAGAAAGATCTTAAAGGGAAGAAGCCTGCTGCTGCTGATGTCACTGAAGCTCCAGTTAAAGCAAAGATTTAATCTGGAAAAGGGATTGTAATCAAGGAACCTGAGCAGCAATAGGATGGCATTTTCTTAAGTTTACAAGTTGTAATTTGTAGTAAACTTTATATAAACTTTTAATTAATGTAAATGTTGGAATTTGTAAGAACAATGTTATATGTTCATCTATTACATTAATTGTTCTGAGCTGATAGTATATACATGTTCTATTCATGCATGTTTAAGTATTTTCCCTGTCACATAATATTGTTGTACATCATACTGAGAATTTGTTATGTATGGTGTGTATCATTGACTAAGGGTTATAACTTCTCCAAATAGGGGGAGATTGTTGGGTACATTGGAATATATGTACCTGATTTGAAGAAGCCTCACCCTACTCAATGATATACATCAAGATGTATTTGATGTGCTTTGAGTTTAGTTGTGCAGGTTAAGTAATTACAGGGAAAGCATGAAAAGTTTCTAAGTCCATGTGTCGACACCCAGAAGAAAAGTGTCGACACTTAAGAAGGCTTGTGTCGACACCCAGAGAAGCTGTGTCGACACTTGGAGTAATTGTGTCGACACCAGGAATGCAGAGTCGACACCAGAGGAAAAGTGTCGACACATACAGGCAGTGTCGACACTCAGTGAAGAATTGTCTAAAGAATCTGTGTCGACACTTAGAAGCAGTGTCGACACCCAGAGGAACTTTGTCGACATCAAAAGTGTCGACACTAGGAGGTTGTGTCGACACTTAGCAAAACATCAACAAAGTTCAAGTACAAGTGTCGACACTAGGAGACTGTGTCGACACTCAGCAAAACTTCAACAAAGTTCAAGTACAAGTGTCGACACTAGGAGGCTGTGTCGACACTCAGCAAATTTCGACAAAGTCTAAGTACAAGTGTCGACACAAAGGAGATGTGTCGACACTCAGCAAAAGTCTCAACACATAAAGAATGTGTCGACACAAAGGAGATGTGTCGACACTCAGCAAAAGTCTCAACACATGAAGAAAGTGTCGACACAAAGGAGATGTGTCGACACTCAGCAAAAGTCTCAACACAAGAAGATGTATCGACACAAAGGAGTTGTATCGACACTTAGCAGAAATCAACTAAGTATTGAAGAAGAAGGACTTGTGTCGACACACATAATCAGTGTCGACACATTCTGAAGAAGCAGTGTCGAGAAGTAATTTCTACAACACAAGAAGTTGTGTCGACAGCATGAAGGCTAGTGTCGACACTTAGTCTACTTGTGTCGACAATTGGTCGATTTGTGCCGACACATAAAGACTATCTGTCTTGACACTTTCAGACAGTGACAGAGTTTTCAAGAAGTGACTGGATGACTTGACAGCTGCCATTTCAACCGGTCAACTGCTACTGTCAGAACTGTCAGAAGTTTGTTAGAAACCGGATCAGCCGGTCACCATGAAGAAAGTCTATATAAAGGCCTATTACTTCAATAGAAGGAGATGACTAATGAATCATTGAAGTTCAACACAACAAGAAGAAGACCTTCAAGTGAAGATCTAAGAAGTTGGAGAGAGAAAGCTCATTCTAAGAAGACAGTTATTGAACCAGGCTGATAAAGAAAGTTTCAGATTGAGATCTGATTCACAAGTCAGCAGTTGATTGAAGATCATCTGCCTAGAGATTCAACCCTATTGTGTTCTAATTCAAGCAGCTTTGAAGAAAGCCAAGGGATGTTGATATCAGCAAAGTTCATTCAAAAACTCATCAAGAAGCCAGTCAACTCAACTTTCTCAATCAGAGTTGTGGTTATTAATCCTTGTACTTTTTATTTTCTGTAGGATCCTTAGGGATCTGAGTTGTAAGCCTATATTTATAAAGGCTGAGTGGTAGGGCATGTGTGCCTGAGTGTAGGAGATACATTTCTCTGAGTGTAGGCCTTGTTGAAGGCTGAGTGTAGGCCTTGTTGAAGGCTGAGTGTAGGTCTTGGTGAAGACTGAGTGGTAGGGCTTTGTTCCTGAGTTGTAGGAGTGGGATCACTCTGAGGTGTAGGAACCTATTTGGGCTTCTGAGCTGTAAGATCTGTGGATCTGAGAAGTAGTGTCACATCCCGCATTTTCTCATTTATATAATGAATCAGAGCACGAGAAAACTACGAGCTGTGATGCCACGTCAAGCAGGGGATAACTGCTGACGCTTAGGCAACACTCTAATCCTTCAAATCATAAGTTAAAATGAATAGAAAACTGATTTTTAAATTAATTGGCCGTATCCCTCGGCTCAGTGGATCAGATAGTCCACGGTTTGAAAACTATTTTATACGTAGCGGAAAAATACTTCATTTATGCTAAACATCCTAAAAGAGCGCATAAGCGTCCTAAGAGGACAACTTACACTATGCAAGACCCTAGATTTCAATTTATAATATTTATAAAGAAAACCATCTTTTTACGCATTGGAAAATAGAGTTTGAGCTTTTATAAAACATGCTGATCATGCAATACATATAGTAGTTCTTTTATAGGGTTTAAAGTAACTAGCAACCTAGCATAAAACATTCCCAGAGAGCAAGTGAAACTACCACCAAAACAGGTAAACTAGCAGCTAAGCAAATACTTAATATCACAAAGGAAAATCACCAACGAGCGTCAACAACCTGACACGAACTCGCTGGTGAACATGTATGTCTGTACTACAACAAGGCTAAAGAACTACCTCGACAAGCGAGGAAAACACTGCCAAAGCGCAGTCCACAGAGAAACTCCTGAAACTAGCCGCACAGCCGGCTACAGACCTGAACCTGAGGCATTCAAAAGAAGAACACCTCAGCAAGAAATAATGAAACAAGTGGCAAAGAAGCATCAGATAATAATTGAATAAAAGAACAGAAAGAAAAAGGGTTACCAACCCTGCAAGAGTAAATGCCGAAAACTCAGCTAAAGAATTCAAAAGAGGACAAAATGCAGGTGTAATAATCAGTAAAGTGAGAGAAAATGCAACAAGTACAGAAACGTACCAAACTCCGCTCAAGCCTGCAGAGACAGAAGAAAACCAATATGCATCAAATGAACAGTAAGAAGGAACTAACAGTCCTAAACTTGTAAATCATTAGCACTGGCACAAATCCCAAACCTGTGTCGGAGACTAAGAACAGTCACAACCGAACAACCAGGTCCAGGTGTCTCAAGAGTACTAAAGGGGCCGCCACGGGGTCCACACACATAGAGTTCCAACCTCTTACAGGAACCCAAAAATAATATCCAAAGGAGGGAATGGTGGTGGCCACGGCTCGATCTCCCCTGGTACCATACTCCTTCAGAAACCCAGCTACCACATGCTAAGGATCCACGATTCGGCGCCAAAGCTAGCCGACAACACCACTTAGAAACTACCAAGTTCTACAACCAAAACCCGCCGAATTATTTCCCTCTACCCGTCGAACTATTTTCCCCTACCCGCCGAACTATTTCCCCCTACCCGCCGAGTACAACTAAAATAAAACCGATAACTTCCTAGTTTAGGCCGATCACAAGCCCTAAAATAGGAATATTCCAAATTTCACCTATTCTACGACAAGGAGAAAAGAATAATACAACAAAAATGCAACTCATGGAGGCACGCAAGAGGGGAGAAATCCACTTGCCTCAAATCGACCTTGAAAACGTCACCCAAAATACTCCAACACGTAGATCCGTCCAAAAGGGGGCACGCGGAGACGAGATCTACGAAAAAAACGGACAACGGGGGGTTAGGGCCGAAAAAAACTAAGGCGAAACGGTCACCGAAACGGGAAAAACTTACCGCGATCTCGAAGCTCTCGCCGAGAGCTTTCCAACGCCGCGATCGGATCGAAATTCCGTCCACCGGATCGGCGATGGCAGCCGCCGAAAGTTTCGCGAACGGAAGGGTTCCGCACTCGCAAAAATTCCGCACAGGAGGGGGGGCTGATCGGGGAAGAAGAAGAGCTTTTCTTTTTTTTTTAAAACTTATATAATAATAATAATATAATAATAATAATAATATAATATTATTAATAATATATTAATTATATATTAATTATAATTATAATAATATAAATCATAAAATTTAAAAGGGGGGAAAATCCGATCGGTGAGAATGAATCTCACCGATTCGGTGAGAATCGGTGAGATTCATTCTCACCGATTCTCCACGAATACTTTCCTTTTTTTTTATATACAAATTATTTATATAAATATATATATAATAATAATAATATATATAATTATTAAAAACAAACGATATAATATATATCGTTACGGAGGGCCAAACGCGCGCCGAATCGAACGAAATTCGCACCGTAGGCGAATGACGATGCTACGAATCCAACGGCGAAGTCGAAATCGAATTCCGACGCACCGTTATCGAGATAATAATTTCTAAAGTTAACGGCGTACGCGAAAACATACAAACTTCAATCGCGCGCCGAGGCTCCAAAAATGCTCGGAACGCGACGAAACTTGACGAGCAAGTCTAAAATTAGCCGATATAATTTCCTAATATAAAATTTTCCACTCCCGACGCAAATCCCAAAATTTGGCCGGTCAAACCTAACGAACGCAAAACGCGCTAACGACAAAGTCGGTAACAAAATCCGACGAACAAAACTCGGGCAAAAACTCCCGAAGCCAAAACACAAGCATTCCCCAAGAGGCTCCACTGAGTCACCAAACAGACTCCGGCTCGCTAGGGAATCTTGCTACCAGGCATCACCAAGCCACGCAGGGAACCTAAAGAGCTAAAAGCACACTCTAACAACGTCACACGACCAACACGCGCTAACAAAACGCTCTGACGTCAAAGTACGTCAAATAAGAATTAAATAAATCACTGGAAAATCGGGGGCGTTACAGTCACTCCCCCTAAAAGAAAGTTTCGTCCAGAAACTTTACGCATAAAACAATTCTACCAAAGAAGGAAAAGGAAATAACCAAGGGTTATCGAATGCTTACCGAGCACACCTAGGAGAACAAATGAGGATGCGCCTCCCTCATAGCTGACTCCAACTCCCAAGTCGCGCTCTCCACGTCTTGGTTTCTCCACAGAATCTTTACCATCGGTATTGTCTTTTTCCGCAACACTCGATCTTGCACATCCAAAACACGGATAGGAACTTCCACGTAGGAAAGGTTAGGCTCCAACTGGGGCACTGCATCCAGCACTTGTCTGTCACTTAGCACACACCTCCGCAGTTGGCTCACGTGAAAAACATTGTGCACGCCAGGAAAATTTGCGGGCAATTTCAACTTGTAGGCTGACACACCAATCCGCTCCACAATTTCAAATGGTCCCACATACCTCGGGTCCAACTTATGGTTCTTACCGAACCTCTTCACTCCAACCATCGGGAAAACCTTAAGGAATACCATGTCCCCCACAGAAAATTCCAAAACGGACCTACGCCGATTGGCGTTCTTCTCGTATCGCTCTTGAGCTATCCGAAGCTTCTCTCGAATAAGCTTTACAGAAACTTCTATTTCTTCTAAGGCATCTGGACCTAACATCGGCCTCTCACCAACCTCAGCCCAAAATAGAGGAGTTCTACATCGTCTTCCATATAGCGCTTCGAAAGGAGCCATTTGCAGACTCTCTTGATAACTGTTATTGTATGTGAACTCCATCAACCTCAAGCGTTCATCACACGCTCCTCCGTGGTCTAATATATAACAACGGATCATATCTTCCACAATCTGATTAACACGCTCTGTTTGACCATTGGTCTGTGGATGATATGCGGTAGAATATCTCAAGTCAGTTCCCAATCCTTCTTGAAGGCTCTTCCAGAAACGAGACATAAACCTGGAGTCTCGATCTGATACTATACTTACGGGTACTGCATGTAACCTGATAACTTCATTCAAATATAGCTCCGCTATCTTCTTCATCGAGTAACCAATCTGAAAGGGTACGAAGTGTGCACACTTTGTTAATCTATCAACAATCACCCAAACAGAGTCATGCCCTCGGGGAGATCTCGGCAAACCAGTAATGAAATCCATTGAGATACTCTCTCACTTCCAAGTTGGAATCTCTAAAGGCGCTAACTTTCCACCAGGCCTTCCATGATCAGCCTTAACTCTTTTGCACGTAAAGCATTCTGACACAAACCTTGCAATGTCACCCTTCATCCCAATCCACCAGGCAATCTGTTTCAAGTCCTTATACATTTTTGTAGACCCTGGATGGTAGGCCACACTTGAACCGTGTGCCTCACTACAAAACTTATCTCGAATATCTCGAAAATTGGGGACGCAAAATCTACCGCGGTACTTTAGAGTACCCGCATCATCGATCGAAAAGTCAGGCAGCTCCCCCTTCTCAGTTCTATTATGAAGGTGCAGTAGATCAGGATTGTCCTTTTGATGAAGCCTCGTAAGAGAAATCCATGAAGGCTCAGACACTACCAAACTGCTTGGTGAGTCACATCTGCCAACTGAAATATCCATTAAAAGGAACTCTTCTACTAACAACTCAGTGGAGAGATTGAAAATTTTCCCTGTCTTCCTGCTTAAGGCGTCGGCTACCACGTTAGCCTTACCCGGATGGTATAGGATCTCCACTTCATAATCAGCCACATACTCTAACCATCTGCGCTGGCGCAAGTTCAACTCCTTTTGAGTGAAGACGTACTTCAAACTCTTATGATCTGTATAAATCTTGCACTGCGCGCCATACAATAGGTGTCTCCATAATTTTAATGCATAAATAACTGCTGCGAATTCCAAGTCATGCGTAGGGTAGTTCCTTTCATGAATTTTAAGCTGTCTTGACCCATACGCAATCACTTTTCCTTCTTGCATCAGCACACAACCAAGACCCACGTGGGATGCGTCCACGTAAACGGCATAGTCTAATCCTTCCGTAGGCAAAGTCAATATCGGAGCAGTGCACAGTCTATTCTTTAGCTCTTGGAACGCTTCTTCGCACTTATTGCTCCACACAAATGCTGCATTCTTCTGCGTCAATTTGGTCAATGGCGCAGATAACGTAGAGAAACCCTCTACAAATCTTCTATAGTAGCCAGCCAACCCTAGGAAGCTTCTTATTTCTTTGGGTATGGCAGGCCTCGTCCATTCCATAACTGCGGCTATCTTTTCTGGGTCGACAGAGATTCCGTCCTTGTTAACTACATGACCCAGGAAAGAAACCTGAGGCAACCAGAACTCGCATTTACTTAGCTTGGCGAACAACCTATGGTCCCTCAAGGCAGATAAAACTAGACGCAAATGTTGGTCGTGCTCCTCAACATTGCGTGAATACACCAACACATCGTCTATAAATACGACTACAAACTTGTCCAAAAAGTCCTTGAAAACCTTGTTCATCATGTCCATGAAAGCAGAAGGTGCGTTGGTCAAACCAAACGACATCACCAAAAATTCAAAATGTCCATGTCGGGAACGGAAGGCAGTCCGCGGTATATCTGATTCACGGATCCTTAACTGGTGGTAGCCCGAACGAAGGTCAATCTTAGAGAACACGGCGCTGCCTCGCAATTGATCAAACAAATCGTCTATCCTCGGCAACGGATACCTATTCTTGATCGTTACCTTATTTAGCTCTCTATAATCGATGCACAACCTCATCGATCCATCCTTTTTCTTGACGAACAAAACGGGAGCACCCCAAGGCGAAGAACTCGGCCTTATAAATCCGTTCTCAAGCAACTCGTCTAACTGGATACGCAACTCCTCCAGTTCGCGTGGGGCCATCCGGTAAGGCGCCTTGGCAATAGGACGCGTACCCGGCTCCAAATCTATAACAAACTCCACGTCTCGATCAGGCGGGAGACCAGGAAGATTAGCTGGAAAGACATCAGGATAATCACGAACCACCGGGATCTCCTCCAAACACGGCAAACTAACCTTGGTTTCTAAAACCGAAACCAAACAAGCAAAACATCCGGAATCTACAAGCTTCCGAGCACATACCGCCGATATAGTCGGAGAATCCTGGCGCGGATAACCGTAAACACTCCCGGGCTGACCGTTGTCCATCCTGAAGTCCAAGCGTTTACCCTTGCATTGGATCACAGCATCATATCTGGACAACCAGTCCATGCCTAGGATCACATCGAAGTCTTCCAGATCCAACAGCTTCAAATCAGCAAACGCGAGGAAATTGCCTAACAAAATTGGACAACTCTGGATACCTTGGTCCGAAACTACAGATTCGCCTGAAGGAAACTTGACACAGAACGCATCACCAACACGATCGAGATCCAACCGGTAACGCTCTACGAATGCCCTAGCCACAAATGAGTGGGTAGTGCCGGAATCGAACAGAACACGCGCCCAGCGGTTCTTTACCTTAAATCGTCCTATAAAATTGCACACGCGACTAAGGAAGCGAACGCTCAAAACTATAACTATGAGCTAAATATTAGAACTAGGGAAGAATCTAACCTGATATCACTTGCGTGGACGTCTGAGCTTCGTCCATAGAGACCACGTTCAACTTTCCTTTCCCCTTGTCCACTCGCTGCGGTGGCGGCAAGGCCTGAAGAGGAACTGGCTGCAGAGTAAGCTGAGCTTGCGGGCACTGATACTTGAGATGACCCACTTGACCGCACAAGAAACAACTTCTAGTCTTCTTCCAGCAATGGGCATCATCGTGCCCCGGCTTCTTGCATACCGAACAAAGCAAATCTTTCTTTTGGACACCTTGGATCGCATGAATCTGCTCTTTCTTTTGAGCTCCTAACCTTTGATAGCACCTTTCAAAAGGATGGCCCGGTCGGCCACAGAAACTGCATACCTCTTTGTTTCTCTTCCTCGGAGTAGCGTCAGGGACCTGAGTACTCTTACCCTCATCAGACTTTCTTTTATCCTTTCTCAGTTGTTGACCTCGATTCTTGGCGTTATCAATTGCCTCTACCTTTAAGGCAGCTTCCACCATACCAGCATAACTTGAGGTCGCATATGCACTTGCTAATTGCTGGACGTCACTCCTTAGCCCAGCAAGAAATCGCTTGCTTCTATTTTCGTCGGAACTCACCAAGTCTGGGGCAAATCGGCTTAGCTTACTAAACTCGATTTCGTACTCACTAACCGTGAGCTGCCTCTGCTTTAAGTGCAGGAAATCATTCATCAGACGGTCCCTCTCGACCGATGGCAGAAACTTGCTCAGAAGTAGCTCCTTAAAGGACTCCCAGGAACACCCGTCCTTCAGACCTTCTTTCTCCCTCAGCCACCAGCTCTTTGCCAACCCTTTGAGCTGATATGCGGCTAACATCACTTTCTGATCATCAGTGATCCCGGAGTATGAGAACATCTCCTCGATTGATATCATCCAATCGTCTAAGACCATGTAATCTGCCTTGCCATCATACGTCGGAGGCCTAAGTCGCTGAAACTGAGAAATAAAGGTCATCTCTGGTGGCACCACGACCGGGGGCACCAGAGGAGCGGGGGGAACAGGGACAGCTTGACCCACAACAGGGTCCTGAACTCTCGGAATCTGCCCTGCCACAACTGCTAACAAGGACTGGACCTGAGACTGCAAATCCCCTACTTGCTTTGACAAGGCTTCATTGCTTTGTCTCAGACCTTCTAACACTGCGCTGCTCTGCGCACCTGATGATTCTCCCTCCGACTGGGGAGTCAACCTTGTCGAAGGACGCCTCGACATTCTAATGGAACAACAAAATACTAATCAGACACCTAGCCCACCCACTAGAACCAAACAACATAGTACAAACAATACATACTTAAGTACTTGCTCATGCTGCTAACTTGCTCTGGGATTTTTTGTAATGATGATATGCTTATCCTACGATGATTCACTATCATCCAACTAACTCTTGTGCCTAGATCGGGAATGCATGAATTTATATTCTTTTTGACTCAAAATTATGTGTGTACACATGTCATCCTGCAAATCTTTAGCTTGGCACGTTGTGCTTATGCAATGTTATGCTATGCATGATTGTGCTATGCATTCTAAAAAGGCCCTAATGCATGTTATGAGCGGCGTACACATGAAAATGTTATGCATCCCATACTACATAACATTTCCATGCAACGAAAAAGAAAACGTGCTAGCCGCATTCATGTGGTGAGGTTATGCATCTCATACTACATAACCCTCACATGTTGCCTCCTATGGTGGATCCATATACAAACACATATTATGCATCTCATACTACATAATATGCCCCGTATACTTCTTTATGCTCATGAGTGTAGTGTTCGTGCTTTAGCCAAGACGTGCTGATGACATATCGGTGTGTGTATGGTATGATTCTAAACACCTAACACTTACAGGGACAGGTTGCCCGACAATTTGTCAAGCAACCTCCCTCTGATACCAACTGTCACATCCCGCATTTTCTCATTTATATAATGAATCAGAGCACGAGAAAACTACGAGCTGTGATGCCACGTCAAGCAGGGGATAACTGCTGACGCTCAGGCAACACTCTAATCCTTCAAATCATAAGTTAAAATGAATAGAAAACTGATTTTTAAATTAATTGGCCGTATCCCTCGGCTCAGTGGATCAGATAGTCCACGGTTTGAAAACTATTTTATACGTAGCGGAAAAATACTTCATTTATGCTAAACATCCTAAAAGAGCGCATAAGCGTCCTAAGAGGACAACTTACACTATGCAAGACCCTAGATTTCAATTTATAATATTTATAAAGAAAACCATCTTTTTACGCATTGGAAAATAGAGTTTGAGCTTTTATAAAACATGCTGATCATGCAATACATATAGTAGTTCTTTTATAGGGTTTAAAGTAACTAGCAACCTAGCATAAAACATTCTCAGAGAGCAAGTGAAACTACCACCAAAACAGGTAAACTAGCAGCTAAGCAAATACTTAATATCACAAAGGAAAATCACCAACGAGCGTCAACAACCTGACACGAACTCGCTGGTGAGCATGTATGTCTGTACTACAACAAGGCTAAAGAACTACCTCGACAAGCGAGGAAAACACTGTCAAAGCGCAATCCACAGAGAAACTCCTGAAACTAGCCGTACAGCCGGCTACAGACCTGAACCTGAGGCATTCAAAAGAAGAACACCTCAGCAAGAAATAATGAAACAAGTGGCAAAGAAGCATCAGATAATAATTGAATAAAAGAACAGAAAGAAAAAGGGTTACCAACCCTGCAAGAGTAAATGCCGAAAACTCAGCTAAAGAATCCAAAAGAGGACAAAATGCAGGTGTAATAATTAGTAAAGTGAGAGAAAATGCAACAAGTACAGAAACGTACCAAACTCCGCTCAAGCCTGCAGAGACAGAAGAAAACCAATATGCATCAAATGAACAGTAAGAAGGAACTAACAGTCCTAAACTTGTAAATCATTAGCACTGGCACAAATCCCAAACCTGTGTCGGAGACTAAGAACAGTCACAACCGAACAACCAGGTCCAGGTGTCTCAAGAGTACTAAAGGGGCCGCCACGGGGTCCACACACATAAAGTTCCAACCTCTTACAGGAACCCAAAAATAATATCCAAAGGAGGGAATGGTGGTGGCCACGGCTCGATCTCCCCTGGTACCATACTCCTTCAGAAACCCAGCTACCACATGCTAAGGATCCACGATTCGGCGCCAAAGCTAGCCGACAACACCACTTAGAAACTACCAAGTTCTACAACCAAAACCCGCCGAATTATTTTCCTCTACCCGTCGAACTATTTTCCCCTACCCGCCGAACTATTTCCCCCTACCCGCCGAGTACAACTAAAATAAAACCGATAACTTCCTAGTTTAGGCCGATCACAAGCCCTAAAATAGGAATATTCCAAATTTCACCTATTCTACGACAAGGAGAAAAGAATAATACAACGAAAATGCAACTCATGGAGGCACGCAAGAGGGGAGAAATCCACTTGCCTCAAATCGACCTTGAAAACGTCACCCAAAATACTCCAACACGTAGATCCGTCCAAAAGGGGGCACGCGCAGACGAGATCTACGAAAAAAACGGACAACGGGGGGTTAGGGCCGAAAAAAACTAAGGCGAAACGGTCACCGAAACGGGAAAAACTTACCGCGATCTCGAAGCTCTCGCCGAGAGCTTTCCAACGCCGCGATCGGATCGAAATTCCGTCCACCGGATCGGCGGTGGCGGCCGCCGGAAGTTTCGCGAACGGAAGGGTTCCGCACTCGCAAAAATTCCGCACAGGAGGGGGGGCTGATCGGGGAAGAAGAAGAAAAGCTTTTCTTTTTTTTTCTTAAACTTATATAATAATAATAATATAATAATAATAATAATATAATATTATTAATAATATATTAATTATATATTAATTATAATTATAATAATATAAATCATAAAATTTAAAAGGGGGGAAAAATCCGATCGGTGAGAATGAATCTCACCGATTCGGTGAGAATCGGTGAGATTCATTCTCACCGATTCTCCACGAATACTTTCCTTTTTTTTTATATATACAAATTATTTATATAAATATATATATATATAATAATAATATATATAATTATTAAAAACAAACGATATAATATATATCGTTACGGAGGGCCAAACGCGCGCCGAATCGAACGAAATTCGCACCGTAGGCGAATGACGACGCTACGAATCCAACGGCGAAGTCGAAATCGAATTCCGACGCACCGTTATCGAGATAATAATTTCTAAAGTTAACGGCGTACGCGAAAACATACAAACTTCAATCGCGCGCCGAGGCTCCAAAAATGCTCGGAACGCGACGAAACTTGACGAGCAAGTCTAAAATTAGCCGATATAATTTCCTAATATAAAATTTTCCACTCCCGACGCAAATCCCAAAATTTGGCCGGTCAAACCTAACGAACGCAAAACGCGCTAACGACAAAGTCGGTAACAAAATCCGACGAACAAAACTCGGGCAAAAACTCCCGAAGCCAAAACACAAGCATTCCCCAAGAGGCTCCACCGAGTCACCAAACAGACTCCGGCTCGCTAGGGAATCTTGCTACCAGGCATCACCAAGCCACGCAGGGAACCTAAAGAGCTAAAAGCACGCTCTAACAACGTCACACGACCAACACGCGCTAACAAAACGCTCTGACGTCAAAGTACGTCAAATAAGAAATTAAATAAATCACTGAAAAATCGGGGGCGTTACAGTCACTCCCCCTAAAAGAAAGTTTCGTCCAGAAACTTTACGCATAAAACAATTCTACCAAAGAAGGAAAAGGAAATAACCAAGGGTTATCGAATGCTTACCGAGCACACCTAGGAGAACAAATGAGGATGCGTCTCCCTCATAGCTGACTCCAACTCCCAAGTCGCGCTCTCCACGTCTTGGTTTCTCCACAGAATCTTTACCATCGGTATTGTCTTTTTCCGCAACACTCGATCTTGCACATCCAAAACACGGATAGGAACTTCCACGTAGGAAAGGTTAGGCTCCAACTGGGGCACTGCATCCAGCACTTGTCTGTCACTTAGCACACACCTCCGCAGTTGGCTCACGTGAAAAACATTGTGCACGCCAGGAAAATTTGCGGGCAATTTCAACTTGTAGGCTGACACACCAATCCGCTCCATAATTTCAAATGGTCCCACATACCTCGGGTCCAACTTATGGTTCTTACCGAACCTCTTCACTCCAACCATCGGGGAAACCTTAAGGAATATCATGTCCCCCACAGAAAATTCCAAAACGGACCTACGCCGATTGGCGTGTTGAATTCTGTGAAGTGAAAGTGGGTGAATGGAAGGCTTGGGAAACTTATCTGCGCGGACTACGCGGACAGGGTTGGCGGACTGCTAGGTCGGCAGGGATGTTGCAGGAGGTTTGCTCTGTGGCGACCTGGGAGGTCTGTTCGCGCGGACTACGCGGACAGCAGCGGCGGTCTGACAGGCCATTGTATGCTCAGCAGGCGGTTTACTCCCAGGAAGTAACCGGGCGGATAGGAATGTTATCCGCGGAGTCCGGCTTGAAGCGGACTGAAGAACTGGAGCTCGGCAGACCGGTTTGGCAGATGCCTTGGTCTTGCTCTAGTGAAGCGGCAAGTGGAAGCCGTGGAGACCGCCGGTCAGCGCGGACAGAAACTGGAGGTCGCCCGGTATGGCGGGCTAGATCCAGTGTCCGCCAGTAAGTGCGGACTGGCCCTTGTGGCCAGCGGACTGGACTTGGTGGGAACTGAACCAAGTCCAGGAGGCTTAGTCCGGGGAGATCGCGCAGTGGAGCACGGGCGGTTTCTCAGTCCGCCAAGCTTAGTAGAAGTGCTGTTGCCTTGTGTGCTAGCTTGGGGATATGCGGACTGGAGGATTGCTTGTGCAGGAGCGTGCGGACTGGAGCCGGAGTCCGCTGAGTCCGGTTGAGCCTTGTGATGAGGTTATGGACTCAGGGAAGCGGACTGGAGTTCGCTGTGTACGCGGACTGGATCGGCGTATCCGCTGAGTCCGGCAATGCCTTGGTGATTAGGCAATGGACTTGGGATATGCGGACGGAAGCCGGGTGTCCGCTGAGTCCGGCAGGTGCCTTGATGGCGAGGCTGCGGGCTCGGGTTTTGCGGGCTGAAGCCTTGTCCGCAGAATGGCGGACACGGCTGTTGTGGAGTCCGGCTGTTGTCCTGGCTTGGTCTCTGGCGGCAAGGCGGACTGGATATTGGAGTCCGGCCTTGGAGAAGCTGGGGCGGACTGGCTATCTGCAAAGGAGCGGCAAACTGGAAGGTGTGTCCGCGGGCTGAGCGGACACACTTGTTCTAGCTGCGGGTTGTGGCGGTGATCTTATCGGTCAGGGTGGTGACCATACTCATCGTCGTGCCTATAAATAGGACCCATGTCACATCAGGAAATAAGACACCTGGACCGAAGTAAGTGAACAGTAATTGAGCTCGCGTAAGTTGCTGCGGCCTGGACTTTGTGTCCGCGCGGATAGAGAGTTGACCCGGTTGTGTTGTGCAGGTTGTGCGGATAGCGCTGGAAAGCCAGGACTTGGCTCTGATTGCGGTCAGGGACAGTGCGGACTCTGCGGTTAAGCAACAGGCGGTAAACAGCAGGTCGCGGATAGCGACCAGGCGGTCTTCTCTTTGGCGACTTGGTTCGGGGTTCAGGAAGTCGCCTGCTTCAGGCGGACTGTTCCATTCGGTGACGCAGCTTGTGCGGTCTGGCGGCGTGTGGATCGGCGGTGAAGAGCTAAGCATTGGAGTAAGGGGTGAGTCCGCGCGGCTTGGGTTGCGGTCTGGCGACCTGGCGGACTGAGCGGACTCCACAGCAGTAGGTCGGCGGCCTGTTGATTGAGTCCGCGCGGCTTGTTTTTTGTTCTTGTCTTTGTAACTGTCTCTGCTCTCCCGGTGTTGGGTTTTGGTGAAGCATGTCTCGCCATGTATGTCTCGCCTTGTAAAGAAGTTTGCTCTTGATCAATAAAGAAGCTTGTGCTGCATGTGTTGCTGGTTGTTACTGCTTTGTTGAGATAACCCCTGCTAACTCCACGATCCGGGAAAACTTTCAACATATAAGTGGGCGTATTCTCCTTCGGTTTGTTGAGTGTTCAACAGGGTATCCAAGGAGGCGTCTGCGGTTTGTTGAATTTTAACATGGTATCAGAGCGAGGTTGTTGGAGTGGTCAAGCAGTGCTCAATGAAAGTAGTTGCTTGTCTGTAGAGGAAACCAGTGGTAGAACCATGGCAGTGGAGGAAGCAAGTTGTCTTGGTATTGATCTTCTTACAGAGACGAACTGTGAACGGTGGAAGTCCTGTATGAAGAGCTTTCTTCTTGGCGAGGACCTTTGGGAGGTTGTATGCGGAGCAGGAAGACAAGAGGATACTGCTGGCAATGCTGAGGCGATGAGAGCTTGGAAGGAGGCAAATGCGAAAGCGGAGTCTATTCTCAGGCAGGTGATCTCATCGGAGCTCTTGGACCACATCAGTGGATGTCGGTCAGCTGCGGAGGTCTGGACTTCCCTTGATGGGTTGTTCAGGAAGGAGGTGAAGGTTGCTGCGGAAGATGGTCCCTCTACTTCATATCAGGAAGAAAGGAGTGTTTCTCCTAGGCGTGATAGGAAGAGGAAGGAAGGACCACGGTGCTATAAATGCAAGCAGCAAGGTCATCTTCGGAAGGAGTGCAAGGTTACCTTGCTCTCGGCGAACGTTGCTCAGGTAGGGAGGAAGGAGAAGAACGTAGTTGGGACTTCAACTAGTTCTGGATCTGATCGGCTGGATGTCAAGGATAGTGCTGCTATCTGGCATGAAAGACTGGGGCATGTAGGGATGGACAAGCTGACAACAATGACGGAAAGAAGACTCGTAAGAGGCTTGCCTAGATTGTCATCCTATGACGATGGTCGGGGGTGTGCGGGATGTCAGGAAAGTGGAGCCTATCACTTCATGGTTGACAAAGCACAATCCAGGAGTAATGCACCATTGGCGGTTGTCCATTGTGCTCTGGTGGGACCGACTGTCACGGCCAGTCTTGGAGGCAGCAGGTTCATGCTGATATTGGTTGATGACTATTCTGGGTATACTTGGGTATACTTTATGAAGACGAAGTCCAGCATGGTACGCTTGTTTGTGGAGTTCAAGAAGCTTGTCGAAGGCCAGCTTGGCCGGAGGATCAAGGTGTTGAGGACAGGTTTCGGTGGTGAGTTTGGCTCAACCGAGTTCTCACGCTTTTGCAGGAAGCAAGGGATCCGGATGGAGCCTTCTTGTGGACATACTTCACAACAGGGTAGTGTTGCAGCTCGGATGATCCGTTGGTTAACGGAGACCTGCAAGTGTTGGCTTCAGAGTAAAGGCGTTCTGAAGGCTCTTTGGGCGGAGGGAATAGCCTGTGCTGCTCATGTCATCAACCGGATGCCTCTTAAACCGATCATAATGAAGACTCCTTATGAGCTAATGTTCGGAGTGAAGCCCTCAGTGAAGCACCTTCGGGTGTTTGGATCTACCTGCTATATACACACTCCGGGTGCTCTCAAAACAAAGCTAGTCTTTGTTGGGTATGACGAGCAGAGAAGAAGATGGAGGTGTATGGATCCTGCGACGAAGAAACTCATAGTGTCGAGAGACATTGTTTTTGATGAGTTGACGCCGTATTGGGGTAGCTCTTATGTGGAGCTAGAGATAAGCAGGTCAGATGGTGGGCTGAAGGAGGCTGCTGCTAAAGAAGTGGAGTTGCCTGAGTCACCAGGTGATCCAGGTTGTTCTAGCTCCGGGGCAAAGGCGTCAGAGTCGGGAAGAAGGGGGAGCGATGCTCCAGGACCTTCTGGCTCGAAGGCGGTGGCTTCCGGTTCAGGAATCAAGGGGAGCGATGTTCCAGGCAGTTCTTGTTCAAGAGGGGAGTCTTCTGGTTCAGGTAGCAGGGGGAGCGTTGCTCCAGATGCTTTTGGTTCCAGTAAGGAGGCGTCTTGTTCAGGGAGCAAAGGGAGCATTGTTCCGGGTTTGCCCGGGAACGGAGCTGGTTCAAAAGCAGCGGAGGTGGTTAGCCATGATCAGGTTCTTCGGAGATCGAAGAGGATCAGTAAGCCACCAGCTCGATATAGTGAAGGGAACACGGCGGACTTGGTCCCGTGTTTCCTTGTTAGCCCTCAGGTCGAGCAAGGTACTTCTGGCTGTGATGACCCCACTAGAATCAAGGAGGTGGTTGACACCAAGTCTGTAGAGGTGACTTCTCTCAGAGGCAACAAGGCTTGGGCTTCTGGGTCCAAGGAAGTTGGTGATACTCCTGTGATGCATGAGTGGATGTTGAAGCTGAAGAAGGCAGAGGGAAGCATGACTCCTTTGTGGAGATGCTGGAGGGCTCCCTCATGGTCCATGATATGCGGGGCGAGGACTATGTCTTGGACATCTCTTCGTAGATGCTATCGGAAGGACCAGGTGCAAGGTTACGGGAGCTGCTGGAGTTATTCACCACTTCTCACTTCAAGGGGAGTGTTGAATTCTGTGAAGTGAAAGTGGGTGAATGGAAGGCTTGGGAAACCTATCCGCGCGGACTACGCGGACAGGGTTGGCGGACTGCTAGGTCGGCAGGGATGTTGCAGGCGGTTTGCTCTGTGGCGACCTGGGCGGTCTGTTCGCGCGGACTATGCGGACAGCAGCGGCGGTCTGACAGGCCAGTGTATGCTCAGCAGGCGGTTTACTCCCAGGAAGTAACCGGGCGGATAGGAATGTTATCCGCGGAGTCCGGCTTGAAGCGGACTGAAGAACTGGAGCTCGGCAGACCGGTTTGGCAGATGCCTTGGTCTTGCTCTAGTGAAGGGGCAAGTGGAAGCCGCGGAGACCGCCGGTCAGCGCGGACAGAAACTGGAGGTCGCCCGGTATGGCGGGCTAGATCCAGTGTCCGCCAGTAAGTGCGGACTGGCCCTTGTGGCCAGCGGACTGGACTTGGTGGGAACTGAACCAAGTCCAGGAGGCTTAGTCCGGGGAGATCGCGCAGTGGAGCACGGGCAGTTTCTCAGTCCGCCAAGCTTAGTAGAAGTGATGTTGCCTTGTGTGCTAGCTTGGGGATATGCGGACTGGAGGATTGCTTGTGCAGGAGCGTGCGGACTGGAGCCGGAGTCCGCTGAGTCCGGTTGAGCCTTGTGATGAGGTTATGGACTCAGGGAAGCGTACTGGAGTTCGCTGTGTACGCGGACTGGATCGGCGTGTCCGCTGAGTCCGGCAATGCCTTGGTGATTAGGCAATGGACTTGGGATATGCAGACGGAAGCCGGGTGTCCGCTGAGTCCGGCAGGTGCCTTTATGGCGAGGCTGCGGGCTCGGGTTTTGCGGGCTGAAGCCTTGTCCGCAGAATGGCGGACACGGCTGTTGTGGAGTCCGGCTGTTGTCCTGGCTTGGTCTCTGGCGGCAAGGCGGACTGGATATTGGAGTCCGGCCTTGGAGAAGCTGGGGCGGACTGGCTATCTGCACAGGAGCGGCGAACTGGAAGGTGTGTCCGCGGGCTGAGCGGACACACTTGTTCTAGCTGCGGGTTGTGGCGGTGATCCTATCGGTCAGGGCGGTGACCATACTCATCGTCGTGCCTATAAATAGGACCCATGTCACATCAGGAAATAAGACACCTGGACCGAAGTAAGTGAACAGTAATTGAGCTCGCGTAAGTTGCTGCGGCCTGGACTTTGTGTCCGCGCGGATAGAGAGTTGACCCGGTTGTGCTGTGCAGGTTGTGCGGATAGCGCTGGAAAGCCAGGACTTGGCTCTGATTGCGGTCAGGGACAGTGCGGACTCTGCGGTTAAGCAACAGGCGGTAAACAGCAGGTCGCGGATAGCGACCAGGCGGTCTTCTCTTTGGCGACTTGGTTCGGGGTTCAGGAAGTCGCCTGCTTCAGGCGGACTGTTCCATTCGGTGACGCAGCTTGTGCGGTCTGGCGGCGTGTGGATCGGCGGTGAAGAGCTAAGCATTGGAGTAAGGGGTGAGTCCGCGCGGCTTGGGTTGCGGTCTGGCGACCTGGCGGACTGAGCGGACTCCACAGCAGTAGGTCGGCGGCCTGTTGATTGAGTCCGCGCGGCTTGTTTTTTGTTCTTGTCTTTGTAACTGTCTCTGCTCTCCTGGTGTTGGGTTTTGGTGAAGCATGTCTCGCCATGTATGTCTCGCCTTGTAAAGAAGTTTGCTCTTGATCAATAAAGAAGCTTGTGCTGCATGTGTTGCTGGTTGTTACTGCTTTGTTGAGATAACCCCTGCTAACTCCACGATCCGGGAAAACTTTCAACATATAAGTGGGCGTATTCTCCTTCGGTTTGTTGAGTGTTCAACAGGGTATCCAAGGAGGCGTCTGCGGTTTGTTGAATTTTAACATGGCGTTCTTCTCGTATCGCTCTTGAGCTATACGAAGCTTCTCTCGAATAAGCTTTACAGAAACTTCCATTTCTTCTAAGGCATCTGGACCTAACATCGGCCTCTCACCAACCTCAGCCCAAAATAGAGGAGTTCTACATCGTCTTCCATATAGCGCTTCGAAAGGAGCCATTTGCAGACTCTCTTGATAACTGTTATTGTATGCGAACTCCATCAACCTCAAGCGTTCATCCCACGCTCCTCCGTGGTCTAATATATAACAACGGATCATATCTTCCACAATCTGATTAACACGCTCTGTTTGACCATTGGTCTGTGGATGATATGCGGTAGAATATCTCAAGTCAGTTCCCAATCCTTCTTGAAGGCTCTTCCAGAAACGAGACGTAAACCTGGAGTCTCGATCTGATACTATACTTACGGGTACTCCATGTAACCTGATAACTTCATTCAAATATAGCTCCGCTATCTTCTTCATCGAGTAACCAATCTGAAAGGGTACGAAGTGTGCACACTTTGTTAATCTATCAACAATCACCCAAACAGAGTCATGCCCTCGGGGAGATCTCGGCAAACCAGTAATGAAATCCATTGAGATACTCTCCCACTTCCAAGTTGGAATCTCTAAAGGCGCTAACTTTCCACCAGGCCTTCCATGATCAGCCTTAACTCTTTTGCACGTAAAGCATTCTGACACAAACCTTGCAATGTCACCCTTCATCCCAATCCACCAGGCAATCTGTTTCAAGTCCTTATACATTTTTGTAGACCCTGGATGGTAGGCCACACTTGAACCGTGTGCCTCACTGCACAACGTATCTCGAATATCTCGAAAATTGGGGACGCAAAATCTACCGCGGTACTTTAGAGTACCCGCATCATCGATCGAAAAGTCAGGCAGCTCCCCCTTCTCAGTTCTATTATGAAGGTGCAGTAGATCAGGATCGTCCTTTTGATGAAGCCTCGTAAGAGAAATCCATGAAGGCTCAGACACTACCAAACTGCTTGGCGAGTCACATCTGCCAACTAAAATATCCATTAAAAGGAACTCTTCTACTAACAACTCAGTGGAGAGATTGAAAATTTTCCCTGTCTTCCTGCTTAAGGCGTCGGCTACCACGTTAGCCTTACCCGGATGGTATAGGATCTCCACTTCATAATCAGTCACATACTCTAACCATCTGTGCTGGCGCAAGTTCAACTCCTTTTGAGTGAAGACGTACTTCAAACTCTTATGATCTGTATAAATCTTGCACTGCGCGCCATACAACAGGTGTCTCCATAATTTTAATGCATAAATAACTGCTGCGAATTCCAAGTCATGCGTAGGGTAGTTCCTTTCATGAATTTTAAGCTGTCTTGACCCATACGCAATCACTTTTCCTTCTTGCATCAGCACACAACCAAGACCCACGTGGGATGCGTCCACGTAAACGGCATAGTCTAATCCTTCCGTAGGCAAAGTCAATATCGGAGCAGTGCACAGTCTATTCTTTAGCTCTTGGAACGCTTCTTCGCACTTATTGCTCCACACAAATACTGCATTCTTCTGCGTCAATTTGGTCAATGGCGCAGATAACGTAGAGAAACCCTCTATAAATCTTCTATAGTAGCCAGCCAACCCTAGGAAGCTTCTTATTTCTTTGGGTGTGGCAGGCCTCGTCCATTCCATAACTGCGGCTATCTTTTCTGGGTCGACAGAGATTCCGTCCTTGTTAACCACATGACCCAGGAAAGAAACCTGAGGCAACCAGAACTCGCATTTACTTAGCTTGGCGAACAACCTATGGTCCCTCAAGGCAGATAAAACTAGACGCAAATGTTGGTCATGCTCCTCAACATTGCGTGAATACACCAACACATCATCTATAAATACGACTACAAACTTGTCCAAAAAGTCCTTGAAAACCCTGTTCATCATGTCCATGAAAGCAGAAGGTGCGTTGGTCAAACCAAACGACATCACCAAAAATTCAAAATGTCCATGTCGGGAACGGAAGGCAGTCCGCGGTATATCTGATTCACGGATCCTTAACTGGTGGTAGCCCGAACGAAGGTCAATCTTAGAGAACACGGCGCTGCCTCGCAGTTGATCAAACAAATCGTCTATCCTCGGCAACGGATACCTATTCTTGATCGTTACCTTATTTAGCTCTCTATAATCGATGCACAACCTCATCGATCCATCATTTTTCTTGACGAACAAAACGGGAGCACCCCAAGGCGAAGAACTCGGCCTTATAAATCCGTTCTCAAGCAACTCGTCTAACTGGATACGCAACTCCTCCAGTTCGCGTGGGGCCATCCGGTAAGGCGCCTTGGCAATAGGACGCGTACCCGGCTCCAAATCTATAACAAACTCCACGTCTCGATCAGGCGGGAGACCAGGAAGATTAGCTGGAAAGACATCAGGATAATCACAAACCACCGGGATCTCCTCCAAACACGGCAAACTAACCTTGGTTTCTAAAACCGAAACCAAACAAGCAAAACATCCGGAATCTACAAGCTTCCGAGCACATACCGCCGATATAGTCGGAGAATCCTGGCGCGGATAACCGTAAACACTCCCGGGCTGACCGTTGTCCATCCTGAAGTCCAAGCATTTACCCTTGCATTGGATCACAGCATCATATCTGGACAACCAGTCCATGCCTAGGATCACATCGAAGTCTTCCAGATCCAACAGCTTCAAATCAGCAAACGCGAGGAAATTGCCTAACAAAATTGGACAACTCTGGATACTCTGGTCCGAAACTACAGATTCGCCTGAAGGAAACTTGACACAGAACGCATCACCAACACGATCGAGATCCAACCGGTAATGCTCTACGAAGGCCCTAGCCACAAATGAGTGGGTAGCGCCGGAATCAAACAGAACACGCGCCCAGCGGTTCTTTACCTTAAATCGTCCTATAAAATTGCACACGCAACTAAGGAAGCGAACGCTCAAAACTATAACTATGAGCTAAACATTAGAACTAGGGAAGAATCTAACCTGATATCACTTGCGTGGACGTCTGAGCTTCGTCCATAGAGACCACGTTCAACTTTCCTTTCCCCTTGTCCACTCGCTACGGCGGCGGCAAGGCCTGAAGAGGAACTGGCTGCAGAGTAAGCTGAGCTTGCGGGCACTGATACTTGAGATGACCCACTTGACCGCACAAGAAACAACTTCTAGTCTTCTTCCAGCAATGGGCATCATCGTGCCTCGGCTTCTTGCATACCGAACAAAGCAAATCTTTCTTTTGGACACCTTGGATCGCATGAATCTGCTCTTTCTTTTGAGCTCCTAACCTTTGATAGCACCTTTCAAAAGGATGGCCCGGTCGGCCACAGAAACTGCATACCTCTTTGTTTCTCTTCCTCGGAGTAGCGTCAGGGACCTGAGTACTCTTACCCTCATCAGACTTTCTTTTATCCTTTCTCAGTTGTTGACCTCGATTCTTGGTGTTATCAATTGCCTCTACCTTTAAGGCAGCTTCCACCATACCAGCATAACTTGAGGTCGCATATGCACTTGCTAATTGCTGGACGTCACTGCTTAGCCCAGCAAGAAATCGCTTGCTTCTATTTTCGTCGGAACTCACCAAGTCTGGGGCAAATCGGCTTAGCTTACTAAACTCGATTTCGTACTCACTAACCGTGAGCTGCCTCTGCTTTAAGTGCAGGAAATCATTCATCAGACGGTCCCTCTCGACCGATGGCAGAAACTTGCTCAGAAGTAGCTCCTTAAAGGACTCTCAGGAACACCCGTCCTTCAGACCTTCTTTCTCCCTCAGCCACCAGCTCTTTGCCAACCCTTTGAGCTGATATGCGGCTAACATCACTTTCTGATCATCAGTGATCCCGGAGTATGAGAACATCTCCTCGATTGATATCATCCAATCGTCTAAGACCATGTAATCTGCCTTGCCATCATACGTCGGAGGCCTAAGTCGCTGAAACTGAGAAATAAAGGCCATCTCTGGTGGCACCACGACCGGGGGCACCAGAGGAGCGGGGGGAACAGGGACAGCTTGACCCACAACAGGGTCCTGAACTCTCGGAATCTGCCCTGCCACAACTGCTAACAAGGACTGGACCTGAGACTGCAAATCCCCTACTTGCTTTGACAAGGCTTCATTGCTTTGTCTCAGACCTTCTAACACTGCGCTGCTCTGCGCACCTGATGATTCTCCCTCCGACTGGGGAGTCAACCTTGTCGAAGGACGCCTCGACATTCTAATGGAACAACAAAACACTAATCAGACACCTAGCCCACCCACTAGAACCAAACAACATAGTACAAACAATACATACTTAAGTACTTGCTCATGCTGCTAACTTGCTCTGGGATTTTTTGTAATGATGATATGCTTATCCTACGATGATTCACTATCATCCAACTAACTCTTGTGCCTAGATCGGGAATGCATGAATTTATATTCTTTTTGACTCAAAATTATGTGTGTACACATGTCATCCTGCAAATCTTTAGCTTGGCACGTTGTGCTTATGCAATGTTATGCTATGCATGATTGTGCTATGCATTCTAAAAAGGCCCTAATGCATGTTATGAGCGGCGTACACATGAAAATGTTATGCATCCCATACTACATAACATTTCCATGCAACGAAAAAGAAAACGTGCTAGCCGCATTCATGTGGTGAGGTTATGCATCCCATACTACATAACCCTCACATGTTGCCTCCTATGGTGGATCCATATACAAACACATATTATGCATCTCATACTACATAATATGCCCCGTATACTTCTTTATGCTCATGAGTGTAGTGTTCGTGCTTTAGCCAAGACGTGCTGATGACATATCGGTGTGTGTATGGTATGATTCTAAACACCTAACACTTACAGGGACAGGTTGCCCGACAATTTGTCAAGCAACCTCCCTCTGATACCAACTGTCACATCCCGCATTTTCTCATTTATATAATGAATCAGAGCACGAGAAAACTACGAGCTGTGATGCCACGTCAAGCAGGGGATAACTGCTGACGCTCAGGCAACACTCTAATCCTTCAAATCATAAGTTAAAATGAATAGAAAACTAATTTTTAAATTAATTGGCCGTATCCCTCGGCTCAGTGGATCAGATAGTCCACGGTTTGAAAACTATTTTATACGTAGCGGAAAAATACTTCATTTATGCTAAACATCCTAAAAAAGCGCATAAGCGTCCTAAGAGGACAACTTACACTATGCAAGACCCTAGATTTCAATTTATAATATTTATAAAGAAAACCATCTTTTTACGCATTGGAAAATAGAGTTTGAGCTTTTATAAAACATGCTGATCATGCAATACATATAGTAGTTCTTTTATAGGGTTTAAAGTAACTAGCAACCTAGCATAAAACATTCCCAGAGAGCAAGTGAAACTACCACCAAAACAGGTAAACTAGCAGCTAAGCAAATACTTAATATCACAAAGGAAAATCACCAACGAGCGTCAACAACCTGACACGAACTCGCTGGTGAACATGTATGTCTGTACTACAACAAGGCTAAAGAACTACCTCAACAAGCGAGGAAAACACTGCCAAAGCGCAGTCCATAGAGAAACTCCTGAAACTAGCCGCACAGCCGGCTACAGACCTGAACCTGAGGCATTCAAAAGAAGAACACCTCAGCAAGAAATAATGAAACAAGTGGCAAAGAAGCATCAGATAATAATTGAATAAAAGAACAGAAAGAAAAAGGGTAACCAACCCTGCAAGAGTAAATGCCGAAAACTCAGCTAAAGAATCCAAAAGAGGACAAAATGCAGGTGTAATAATCAGTAAAGTGAGAGAAAATGCAACAAGTACAGAAACGTACCAAACTCCGCTCAAGCCTGCAGAGACAGAAGAAAACCAATATGCATCAAATGAACAGTAAGAAGGAACTAACAGTCCTAAACTTGTAAATCATTAGCACTGGCACAAATCTCAAACCTGTGTCGGAGACTAAGAACAGTCACAACCGAACAACCAGGTCCAGGTGTCTCAAGAGTACTAAAGAGGCCGCCACGGGGTCCACACACATAGAGTTCCAACCTCTTACAGGAACCCAAAAATAATATCCAAAGGAGGGAATGGTGGTGGCCACGGCTCGATCTCCCCTGGTACCATACTCCTTCAGAAACTCAGCTACCACATGCTAAGGATCCACGATTCGGCGCCAAAGCTAGCCGACAACACAACTTAGAAACTACCAAGTTCTACAACCAAAACCCGCCGAATTATTTCCCTCTACCCGTCGAACTATTTTCCCCTACCCGCCGAACTATTTCCCCCTACCCGCCGAGTACAACTAAAATAAAACCGATAACTTCCTAGTTTAGGCCGATCACAAGCCCTAAAATAGGAATATTCCAAATTTCACCTATTCTACGACAAGGAGAAAAGAATAATACAACAAAAATGCAACTCATGGAGGCACGCAAGAGGGGAGAAATCCACTTGCCTCAAATCGACCTTGAAAACGTCACCCAAAATACTCCAACACGTAGATCCGTCCAAAAGGGGGCACGCGGAGACGAGATCTACGAAAAAAACGGACAACGGGGGGTTAGGGCCGAAAAAAACTAAGGCGAAACGGTCACCGAAACGGGAAAAACTTACCGCGATCTCGAAGCTCTCGCCGAGAGCTTTCCAACGCCGCGATCGGATCGAAATTCCGTCCACCGGATCGGCGGTGGCGGCCGCCGGAAGTTTCGCGAACGGAAGGGTTCCGCACTCGCAAAAATTCCGCACAGGAGGGGGGGCTGATCGGGGAAGAAGAAGAGCTTTTCTTTTTTTTTCTTAAACTTATATAATAATAATAATATAATAATAATAATAATATAATATTATTAATAATATATTAATTATATATTAATTATAATTATAATAATATAAATCATAAAATTTAAAGGGGGGAAAAATCCGATCGGTGAGAATGAATCTCACCGATTCGGTGAGAATCGGTGAGATTCATTCTCACCGATTCTCCACGAATACTTTCCTTTTTTTTATATACAAATTATTTATATAAATATATATATATATATAATAATAATATATATAATTATTAAAAACAAACGATATAATATATATCGTTACAGAGGGTCAAACGCGCGCCGAATCGAACGAAATTCGCACCGTAGGCGAATGACGACGCTACGAATCCAACGGCGAAGTCGAAATCGAATTCCGATGCACCGTTATCGAGATAATAATTTCTAAAGTTAACGGCGTACGCGAAAACATACAAACTTCAATCGCGCGCCGAGGCTCCAAAAATGCTCGGAACGCGACGAAACTTGACGAGCAAGTCTAAAATTAGCCGATATAATTTTCTAATATAAAATTTTCCACTCCCGACGCAAATCCCAAAATTTGGCCGGTCAAACCTAACGATCGCAAAACGCGCTAACGACAAAGTCGGTAACAAAATCCGACGAACAAAACTCGGGCAAAAACTCCCGAAGCCAAAACACAAGCATTCCCCAAGAGGCTCCGCCGAGTCACCAAACAGACTCCGGCTCGCTAGGGAATCTTGCTACCAGGCATCACCATGTCACGCAGGGAACCTAAAGAGCTAAAAGCACGCTCTAACAACGTCACACGACCAACACGCGCTAACAAAACGCTCTGACGTCAAAGTACGTCAAATAAGAAATTAAATAAATCACTGGAAAATCGGGGGCGTTACAAGTAGTGGAGAAGTTAGGCCGAATCTAGTACACTAATAGATAGGAGAAGGGGGAAAGTGGATGTACCCAGACCTTGGGGAACCACTATAAAATCTGTGTGTTCTCTGTGTGTGTTTTATTCTGTGATTGCTGTGGTGTATGTGCTGTATTGCTGTGAAGAATTGCATATAATTCTGTGTTGCTGCCTTAAAAGTTTAAAAAGATTAAGTGCACCTATTCACCCCCCCCCCCTCTAGGTGTTTAGGCACTAGTTCTTTCAGCCGCGATTTTTTTACATGCCAGCGTTTTGTTGCCCGGGCCCGAATTTTTCGCTCCAGCGCGTTTTTTTTTGCCCTGCCGCATTTTTAGCGCAGTCGTATTTTTTTCATCGCGGGCCCAGTAGCGATTTTTTTTACCTGGCCAAATTTTTTTCGCCCAAATGAATTCTTTCGCCTCTGGGCAAAAATATCGCGTCCGAGCAAAAAAATCGTGTCCACGCAAAAATTCACGCCCATGCGAAAGTTTCTTTCCAGGGCAAAAAATTCTTGCCCAGGCGAAAAATTCACGCTCGGACGAAAAATTCGCTCCCGGATGAAAAAATCGCTCCAGGGCAAAAAATGCGCGCCCGGGCGAAAAATGTGCGTCCGGGCGAAAAAAATGCAGGCTCGGGCAAAAAAATGCATGCTCGGGCAGAAAAATGCTCGCCCATTCGGAAAAATGCCCGGGCAGAAAAATGCTCGCCCTTGCGGAAAAATGCGCGCCCGAGCAGAAAAATGCATGCCCTGGAGAAAAATGCTCGCCCGGGCGGAAAATGCGCGCCCGGGCGAGAGATGCGCGTCCGAGCTAGAGATGCGAGCCTGGGCGAGAGATGCGAGCCCGGGCGAGATATGTGCACCCGGGCGAGAGATGCGCGCCCGGGCGAGAGATTCGTGCCCGGGCAAGAAATACACGCCCGGGCGGAAAAATGCGCGCCCGGGCAGAAAAATGTGTGATCGGGCGAAAAATGCGCTCCCAGACAAAATCCAATGTGCAGTCAAACAGTGGGATTACTAATTTCAATTCCCGTGATAGACTTCTCACATTCAACCGAACAACAGAATTGGAATTGACATCAATTCTAATTCCTACGGGAATTGGAATTGAAGTTAATTCCAATTCATGCATCTTAATTCCTGCGGAACAAACCGAGCCTAAAAGTATTCCTTTTGAGTTAAAACATATTAAAGTATTGCAAGTGTACATGGAAAACCCAAAGTAAATCTTTTCAAATGTGAGCATTCATCACTACTTCCTTTCCCAATAACCGGGTGTCTCCTGCCTCTATCAAAGACATCGACATTCGACACCGCCATCGAGACAACACTTCATACAGAGCCACATGAATGTTCACCTAGAAACTATTATTGTATCCAAACTCCATCATGAAAAGGTAGCCTTCTCATCTCTGGCCAATATCAAGAGCACACATCCTCAACATGTCGTTCATGGTATGATTCGTCATCTCCGTTTGGCCATCAGTCTGAGGATGGAACGTTTTATTGAACCTAAACTTCCTCCCCAAACTTCTTTGGACTAACCTCAAGTCCTTGGACGTGAACCATCCATCTTGGTCACTAACATTTTTGGAATCTCATATAATTGCACTATGTTCTGAACAGAGAACTCCGCGAGCTTCTCCATGCTAACTTTTTTCTAATTTGGAATGAAGTGAGCCACCTTGGTCTGGGGATCCACAATCACCCAAATTAAATCATTACCATGCAGAGACCGAGGCAAACCATGCACGAAATCCATAGAGTTGTCGTCAAATTTGCACTCCAAAATAGGAAGAGGCTTCAAGAACCAGCACGGCCTTTTGCACTCAGCCTTCACCAAAGCACAAGTCTAACATCAGCTCTCATACAAAACTACATCTTGCATTATCCCAAGCCACTAAAAGGATTTCTTCAAATCAAAGTACAGCTTCGTATTTCCTGGATGAATGGAGAGAACTTCATAAATCATTCCCCAGACATCAACTCCTTGCAGAGCTTGTCGAACTGTAGTATGCACACCCTTCCATTCTTCTTCAAGACTCCACTAACCATCTTCAAAGCACTGACTTTGCCTTGTCGAGCATCCGCCACTAATATTTGGAACTCTGCATCTATCCTTGTTGCCTCCCGAATACGATCGTCCAATTTGCACTACAATTCAATCCAATTCAACCAAGTCATGCTAGACTTACCTCTAGCCACACAAACAATGCTAAGAGACTCGAAGTCTCGCACCAACCACTTATCATGCACTTCAATCTAATTATCTTGCCCAGAATATTTTCTACTCAATGCATCGGTCACAACATTATCCTTGCTTGACGTGTACTGAGTCCCTAAGAAACTCGACCCACATACATTGTCGCATATTCAAATATTTATAATCTAAGAGATACTTCAGTCTCTTATGATCTGTGAAAATCTCCTTCCTTGAGTCATACACGTAATGCCTCCAGAACTTAAATAAAAATATCGCTGCCGCCAACTCCAAGTCATGGCCGGGATAATTCCTCTCATAAGGCTTCAACTGTTTAGACTCATAGGTTATCGCATTATCATGTTGCACAAGAATGCAACCCAACCCGAAACTTGACATGTCACTAAAAATCTGGAATCATTTAGTCCCACTAAAAAAACTTAGGATCGGGGCAGACATTAACCTTTCATTCAAGGTCTCGAACACTCGGATGCACTCTGGCGTCTACACAAACTTCTGATCTTTGCGAGTAAGAGAGGTGATAGGCAATGTTATCTGCAATAAGTTTTCTACAAACCTTTTATAGTACTCGGCTCGTCCAAGGAAACCCCTGACCTCCCCCACGGTTCTCTGAATAGGCTAATCTTTAATGGATTCAACTTTTATCGGATCCACCGCCACCCCATTTCCACTAATCACGTGGACCAAGAATGCCACCCTCTCAAGCTAGAACTCATATTTTGAGAACTTAGCATAAAGTTGATTCTCCCTCAAAATCTATAGGACCATTCTCATATGAATCTCATGATCCAACTTTGACCTTAAGTACACTAGGATGTCATTGATGTACACCACCACAAACGAATCCAAGTACTGTTGAAAAACTCTGT
This sequence comes from Platanthera guangdongensis, assembly GCA_039583875.1. Lineage (NCBI taxonomy): Eukaryota > Viridiplantae > Streptophyta > Magnoliopsida > Asparagales > Orchidaceae > Platanthera > Platanthera guangdongensis. The sequence continues at coordinate 170,366,851 of CM077147.1, forward strand.
TCACCAAATCCATGAACATTGATGGCGTATTCGTCAAACCGAACGACCTCATCGAGAACTCGAAGTGAGCATACCTCATCCCAAACGCTTTGTTGGGAATGTCATCCTCCTGAATACGCAATAGGTAATACCTCAACTTCAAGTCCAAATTGGTGTACACCCTTGACCCAACCAAAGGGTCGGACAAAAAATTTATTTGTGGAATCAGATACTTATTTTTGACGGTTAATTTATTCAGCTCACGATAGTCTATACACAAATGCATAATACCATCTTTCTTTTTCACAAACAGCGCCAGCGCACTCCATGGCGAAAATCTGGGTCTAATGCACTCTTGCTCCAACAACTCCTGCAGCTGAACTTTGAGCTCGGCTAGCTCCTTTGGGGTCATCATAAATGAAGGAAACAACATTGGTATTGCTTTTGGCACCAATTCTGTCATGAAGTAGATCTCACACTGAGGAGGTGCTCCTAGAAGCTCTTAGCGGAACATATCCTCAAACTCCGCCACCACTAGTACATCTCTTATTGTCGACTTTATGTAGTGAACCTCCAATAAAGCTACAAACTCTACACCCCCTGGTTCACTGCACGCACAATTTGCATGACCAAAATCAGGAAGCAGACCACCCCACTAAGTCCCTTGAATTTGACTTCCATTTTCCCTCACTTATAAGGGTCACCACCTTCAACAGGCAGACAATACCGGATCAGTGCTCTGCAAGCCAGTCCATCCCCAAGATAACGTCAAACTCTGCTAATGGTAGGATTATCTCTACCAACTCGAAGCCAACTTCGTCTATACTCAAAATGATGCAACCTTTCTTCTCAGTGGTCATGAAAGACTCATTTGGCATACACACACTAAGCTCCACATCTACCAAAAAGGTCTTAAGTAACACCTCCCATGTAATGACTGTATAATATGGGTCCGGTCGGGGCCCCACAACATACAGACTCTACAGCTTCAGCATTATAAGATGATATAAAAACTACTCAAACTCAAAACTCAGACATCAATAGTGGAAACATACAATCAATACTAGAATTTATCCACCAAACCAAAAGTATCAAGATTGCCTTAAGGCCTTACACATCATAAGTCCAATACTGAAACAACATTAAAAAATAGTAATGTGCAAACGCACTCCTGGGCTACCTCAGCATGCAAGCCAGATTACATTTCATGGAGCATATCATTCAATTAAAATATATATAAATACAAGAAAGTTCACTTCATGAGGTCTCGACCATTTTGGCCGGCGAACTTGCTCCTGCTTGCGATACTTGCCTAATAAAAATTGGTTATAATGTGGGTCAGCAAGGGCTGATCTCAACTGTGTAACCAACACATCTCCTCCTGGTCGTCCCTAATGTACCCTAGGATACTCAATCACCTTGCAGGTCAGCACTTCGTATGCAATATACAATAACATGTAAAGCTATAAAACAGGTTTGGATGTCTCAAACAAGGAACATGTTTCTAAGTTGAGCAAGAAATATAAAGTGTCCTACAATGCAACATGAATGCAATCCTGGGTTTCACCCAAGGCACCCTAAAGCATATGCTTCTAACACATCATCACATCGGGTACTTCCAATTTCTCCATAGGCATTCAAGCCGCAAACACAGGGGTACTTTAATTCCCCCCAACGGCTTACTAACCGCCACACGGAACTCTTGCCTCGGCCCCACCAGCTCATGGGTCTTAAACCCCAGGCTTTCCTGCAAGATCTGACTATCACGTCAAGATTCTACCACACAAAACCAACCGATATTAAGAACCCTTGCTAGACCCAACCCGTTCGCGAAGACCCGGCCCGACTCCAGTATTGGGACCAAGTCCACCAAAGGAGACCCAGCGGAACCCAACTGGGATCATCCGGACTTGTCCAAAGCTTGGCGTTCTTGTAAGTTCCGCAAAATGGGACTTGTCTTGCCGGGACACTCTCCACACACGACCTTGCAATGTCGCGGGCTAGCCAGCCGACCATAAAGACAAACAATGCCTTATCACATTATAATCTCATGTATTTCCCACCCTATTCCAACATTTGTACCGTTCCATCCCCGTTCCCATGTGTGTGCTCTAATTTCCACTTGGTCCGGTTCTGGCCGCCCGTACTCACACGAAAAAGGGGGAAAATATCATCACCGATGGCGTCTTGCCGCTAACGGATTTCTACAAAATCCTTAAGGCTCGCAATGCAACATTACTGAGTCGGACTAACGGTCGCGACTACGGCTTCACCCACAATGCCTAATCCACTAATGAAGCAAATTTCTAATGCAAAATCATGTTAGGGATGGACACAATCGACCCGGTGGCTCCTCTTAAACCATGACAACCCTAATCCCTCTCACTTGAGAGATCTGGTGCCTAAATTTCTTGAAGGAAAGCAAGAAAATAATAGATTTCATGCACGCAACCTAAAAACCGAGAGGAGAAGTGATGTTACCTTACGACTCCTCCTTCTAGCCACGAAACCATTTCCTTGTACAGATAAAAACGAGCACCTCCAAGTCCTCTCCACAGATCTGGCCTCGGAATAACGATCTGAGGTATAAAGCTCTGTTAATGGCGGAAGAAAGCTCTCTTCTTCCTCCTCCCACCTTTCTCTTCCAAACCCTAACTCTCACTTTCCAAATGATAAAAATGAGGAGATACAATCGTTCAGCCCTATATAAGCACTCTGGAGGAGAGTCTTGGGCCTTAGGATCAAGTCATAAAAGAAATCGGACGGAAAACAAGCAAAATGATGAATCTGCTCCCGTCCACTATCACCGGGCGTTAATGCTAACGCTGGATGATAGCTTCTCGAGTCGCAAGGCGGGAGATAATGTCGCTCTAACACTGGCAATAAGGCTAATGCCGCACGGTAGAGTTTTTCTAGAGAACTCGATGATTTCTCGAAAACTCAACATTCGACGAACTGGGCTCTTCGTTCGATGTTCGACGAACTGGGCCCTTCATTCGACGTTCGACAAAATAGGGCTATCGCCGGGCGATAGCTACTATCGACGGGCGGAAATCCTCCAGCACTCGACGAACGAGCCTTTCGTTTGATGTTCGACGAAACAGGGCTATCGCCGAGCGGTTCCTATATAACGTCGCGCGCTAGCATTCAACGCTCCTAATGCCTAGACACTCGGTGCTCTCAGTGCCTGGAAACTCAACGCTCTCAGCACCTGCCCACTCAACACTAAGCTACCACTGGGTGATAACTACTACCGTCGGGCGATAGCTTCCAGAGACTCAAGTTTTGAAAACTGGGGTGTTATAACTTTTTCCCCCTTAAAAGAATTTCGTCCTCGAAATTAAGCATGCACTTAAACAAAAGCATACCTGAAGTAAAGAGTTCTGGGAAGTCCGCCGCATTGCTTGCTCACGCTCCCAAGATAACTCGACTCGCCCACAGTTGTTCCAGTGCACCTTTACAAGCTTAACTTCTTTGTTCCGCAACTGCCGAACTTATGAATCCTCTATGCTAACTAGGCAGACTTTCGTCCCCAAGTCCTCTTCTATCGGCACTGCAGCCGACTTGACCATAACGCTTACCTCCACCATTGTTTTCCTCAAGACGGAGACATGGAAGACAACATGTAATCCACTCAGCCCTGCAGACAACGCTAACTGGTAAGTGACTTCTCCAATGCGTTCTGTAATCTCGAACGGTCCAAAAAACCTCTGACTCAACTTCTTGAGTCAGCAAATCCGCAAAACGCCTTTGAATGGCTTAATCTTTAAGTATACCTAGTCATCAACCGCGACCGTGAACTCCACGTTCCTTTGGCGAGCATTGAAATACATCACTTGCCGATCCTGAGCAACCTTCATGCACTCCTGAATGGTCTGCACCAACTCACAAGCATCAGCCACCACCTCTTTTCCCAAAAGTTTGGTGTCTCCCGCCTCTTCCCAAGATATCGGTGTTCGACACCGCCTTCCATACAAAGCTTCATATGACGTCATCTTTATACTTGTCTGGTAACTATTGTTATAGGCAAACTCTATCATTAAGAGATGATCTTCTCACTTCTTTCCAAAATCGAGGGCACACATCCTCAGCATATCCTCCATTGTACGATTCGTTCTTTCTGTTTGTCAATCGGTTTGAGGATGAAACGTCATATTAAACCTGAGCTTCGTACCCAGGCACTTTTGTAGCAACCTCCAGTATTTGCACGTGAACTGTCCATCGTGATCACTAATGATACTCTTAAGAATCTCATGCAGTCGCACAATGTTTCGAACATAAAGCTATACTAGCTTTTCCACGCTGTCCTCTTTCCGATTTGGGATGAAGTGAGCCACTTTGGTCAAGCGATCCACGATCACCCAAATCGCATCATTTCCCTACTGCGACTGAGCCAAACCATGGACAAAGTCCATGGAGATATCATCAAATTTCCATTTGGGAATAGGAAGATGCTTCAGGAACCCGCCCAACTTCTGACACTCGGCCTTCACTAAGGCAAAAGTTTGACATCGACTCACATACAAAGCAATATCTCGCTTCAAGCCAGGCCACCAAAACGATCTCTTCATATCCAAGTACATCTTTAAACTGTGCGGATGAATGTAGTACTTCGTGAAATGAGCCTCAAACATCAACTCATCGCGGAGCTTGCCGAACTACGGTATGCATATCCTTCTGTCCTTCCGTAGAATCCCATCGATCATTTCCCAGACACCATTCTCGCCTTTTTGAGCTTCTTCCACAAATGGCTGAAACTCTGCATCCACACTGGTCTCTTCCCGGATACAATCGAAAAATTCATTTTACAACTCAATCCAGTTCAATAGAGCCATGCTAGACTCGCCTCTTGATGCACACTCAATGCCAATGGACTCATAGTCCTGCATGAACCGTTTATCATGAGCTTCGATCCAACTCCCTTGTCCAAAGTATTTTATACTCAAGGCATCCTCCACCACGTTGGCTTTGCCTGGCATATACTGAATCTCTACGTCGTAGTCTCCAATAAACTCGACCCATCTACGTTGTCGCATATTCAAGACCTTTTGGTCTAGAAGATACTTCATGATCTTATGGTCCGTGAAGATCTCCACCATCGCACCTTACACATAGTGCCGCCATAACTTCAACGCAAAAATTACTGCTGCCAATTCCAAGTCATTGACGTGGTAATTCCTCTCTTGAGGCTTCAACTGCCAGGAGCCAAAGGCTATCACACTACCATGTTGCACCAACACGCAACCCAAACAGTATCCTGATGTATCACTGAAAATCTGAAATCCTTCAGTCTCTTTAGGTAGACATAGGATTGGAGGTGTCATTAGCCTTTCCTTCAAGGTGTCAAACGCTTGACCGCGCCCCTGAGTCCACACGAACCTTTGGTCCTTGCGAGTCAATGAAGAGAGGAGTAGAGCTATCCGCAAAAAGTTTTCCACAAATCTTCTACAATACCCGACCAGCCAAGAAAACTCCTGACTTCCGTCACGGTGCTCAAAATTGGCCAATCTCTGATGGCCTCAACTTTTGCTGGATCCACCGCCACCCCATCACCACTAATCACATGGCCCAGAAATGACACCTTCTCTAACCAGAATTCACACTTTGAGAATTTTGCATAAAGTTGGTTCTCTCTCAACACTTGCAATACTATTATCAAATGAGTCTCATGCTCTGCATCCCGTTTGGAGTATAGCAAAATATCGTCGATAAAAACGACAACAAAAGAATCCAAGTATTCCCGAAATACTTGATTCATCAAATCCATGAAAACAGACGGCACGTTCGTCAACCCGAACGGCATCATCGAGAACTCGAAGTGACCATACCTCTTACCAAAAGAGGTCTTTGGTATGTCCTCGTCTCGAATACACAACTGATAGTACCCTGACTTTAAGTCCAACTTGGAATACACCACTGACCACACCAACGGGTTGAACAGGTCATCTATCTGAAGAATCAGATACTTATTCGTGCCAGTTAGTTTGTTCAACTCTCGGTAGTCTATGCACAACCGCATACTACCATCTTTCTTTTTCACGAACAGCACTGGCGTGCTCCATGGTGAAGAACTGGGTCTAATATACACATATTCCAAAAGTTCTTGCAACTAAACTTTGAGTACGGACAACTCCTTTGGTGTCATCCTAAAAGGAGGATGTGACACCGGCCTAGCCTCTGGCACTAACTCAATCGAGAAATCAATCTCCCGTTGAGGAGGTGCTCCAGGAAGCTCCTCAGGAAACACATCCTCGAATTCCGCCACTACCGGCACCTCTCTCTCCAAGTGATAATTTGGAAAGGCGAACTTCTAACAATGCTACAAGAGCTACTCCTCCCTGGTTAACTGCTCGCACCAATTACATGGCTGAAATCAAGGAACAGGACACTCCCCTAAGGCCCTCAAACGTAACTTATGTCTGTACTTCGCATCTTAGGGTCACCACCTTAGATAAGAAGTCAATACTGGCACGCTGCTCTGCCAGCCAGTCCATACCCAATATCATGTCAAACTCAACCAGCGGTAGAACCACTGCTACCAACATGAAGTCAACTCCACCTATACTCCAATAAATGAGGCCCTTTGCCTCGGTAGTCATAGAAGACCCATCGGGCATGCACACCTTCAGCTCTGCGTCCGCCAGGAATGACTCAACCCCAATTCTCTGGATAAAGCTTTTTGAAAGAAAGGAGTGTGATGCTCCCGTATCAAACAACACCCTAGCGGGGTATTCGAAAACTAGCAAAACGCCTAAAACGTAGACAACAAACATAAACGGTCTTGAAAGTTTAAAGCAGCAAATAACTACACTTAAACTTTCCATACCTGTCACCACATCGGGTTGGCGGATCGCTTCCTGCTACCCAAGGTTATAAACCCTTGGCTACACGAGTTGGAAACGTGAAGCGCTAGACTCTGTTATCTTTCCCTTCTCTACCGCGTTGAGCCCGGAGCGCACTGACTGTTGTTGCCTTAGCTCCTGCTCAGCACCACCTTTAGTACTGAAACGAGTTATGTGGTCTGGCTTGCCACATGTGTAGCACGATAGTGGTCCCTTGAAGCGAGACCCCCCCTGATGTCATACCATTCTTCTCCTAATTCTTGTAGGGATGGGACTTCTTCTTCCACTTGCTTCTGTCAGACTTTCCTTGAGATTGAGAAAGCTTTCCTTCTCCCTGCTTGGCTGTAAAACCCTTCCGACATTGGGTTCGCTCCATATCGCTTTCCAACATCCTAGCAACCTCAACCAACTCGCTGAAGCCCGCTTTCTTCATAGATATGATGGGTTGTCTCAGATTCTCCCTCAATCCATGGTAAAAGAGGTTGTTCCTCTCCTCATCGTCGACCATGATCGTACCAGCATAACGACCCAATCGATTGAACTCCTGAACATACTCGTCTACCGTCTTGTCCCGCTACACCAACTGTAGAAATTTCCTCTGAAAGGCTAACCATGTCGACGAAGGGATATACTTCTTCAAGAAATCATTTCAGAACTCCTCTATGGATGGGGTGCGTCTAGGAAACTGGCGACTGCTATGGCTTACCCACCACAGCTTAGCATCACCTTCCAACATGAAGCATGCAAACTCGGACTGCTTCTCTACTAGCATCTCTGCCGCCCTTAGCAGTTCTTGAATACTTGTCCACCAATCCTCCACATCGGTCGACATGCTAACTCCCTTGAACGTTGGAGGATGGAAGCTTAGAAAATATTTTATTTGTCGGTCTCTGTGCCCGACAACCACTCTTTCAGCTAACGGCTCGGCTTGCCTGGCTCCTCCACCTAGCATGCTAACGGCTCGGCTCAGCTAACAGCTCGACTTGCTACCTGTGCAACATGGGTCACAACTTGTGCTACTGCGGCTGCTTGGGCTTCCACCATTGCTTCTGCGAGTATGCGACAGAAATCGGTCGGGGTTACCCCCATGCCCAATGGACCCTGAGCAGTATCACTGCTCGCTGAAGGCTCTTCTCGTAGCCTCGACGTCCCCGCCTCGTTGCTTGCACCCTTCACAAAAGCAAAGTAGAATAACAATCAGCTTCCAGTGGCACAACTAGACACAAGGACGCTCATAGCCCTGCGATACTCCTAGGTGGATAACTTCACTACGCGATTTATTTTGGACATTCGTCCACAAAGACATACCTTGGACACAAACCTCGCTTTGATACTAAATTGTAACACCTCCCCGATAATGACCGTATAATATGGGTCCGGCCGGGGCCCCACAACATACAGACTCCACAGCTTCAGCATTATAAGATGATATAAAAACTACCCAAACTCAAAAACTCAGACATCAATAGTAAAAACATACAATCAATACTAGAAGTTATCCACCAAACCAAAAGTATCAAGATGGCCTTAAGGCCTTACACATCATAAGTCCAATACTGAAACAACATTAAACAATAGTAACGTGCAAACACACTCCTAGGCTACCTCGGCATGCAAGATGAATTACATTTCATGGAGCATATCATTCAATCAGAATATATGTACATACAAGAAAGTTCACTTCATGAGGCTTAGGCCTTTTTGGCCAGCGAACTTGCTTCTGCTTGCGATCCTTGCCCTGTAAAAATCGGTGGTAACGTGGGTCAGTAAAGGCTAACCTCAACTGTGTAACCAACACATCTCCTCCCAGCCATCCCTAACGGACCCCGGGATACACCATCACCCTGCAGGTCATCACTTCATATGCAATATACAATAACATGTAAATCTATAAAACAGATCTGGATGTCTCAAACAACAAACATGTTTTTAGGTTGAGCAAGTAATATAAAGGGGCCTACAATGCAGCATGAATGCAATCCTGGGTTTCACCCAAGGCACCCTAAAGCGTATGCTTCTAACACATCAGCACATCAAGTACTTCCAATTTCCCCATCGGTGTTGAAGCCACAAACACAAGGGTGCTCTAATTTCCCCCAACAGCTTACTAGCCGCCACACGGAACTCTTGCCTCGGCCCCACCCGCTCGTGGGTCTCAAACCCCGAGCTTGCCTGAAAGCTATGACTATCACGTCAGGATTCCACCACACAAACCAACTGATAATAAGAAACCTTGCTAGACCCCACCCGTTCGCGATGACCCAGGCCCGACTCTAATATCGAGACCAAGTCCACCGAAGGAGACCCAGCGGGACCCAGCTGGGATCGTCCGGGCTCGTCCAAAGCTTGGCGTTCTCTTCAATTCCATAGAAGGGGACTTGTCTTGCCGGGACACTCTCCACACATGACCTTGCAATGTCATGGGCTAGCCAACCGACTACAGAGACAAACCACGCCTTGTCACATCACAATCTCATGCCTGCGTGTACTCTAATTTTCACTCGGTCTGGTTCTGGCCACACATACTCCCGCGAAAAATGGGGAAAACATCATCACTGATGGCGTCTTGCCGCTAACGGATTTCTAAAAAATCCTTAAGGCTCGCAATGCAACATCACCGAGTCGGACTAACGGTCGCGACTATGGCTTCACCCACAATACCTAATCAACTAACGAAGCAGATTTCTAATGTAATATCCTACCGGGGACGGACACAATCGACCTGGTGGCTTCTCTTGAACCATGGCAACCCGAATCTCTCTCACTTTATAGATCTAGTTCCTAGAATGCTTGAAGGAAAGCAAGAAAATAGTAAATGCCATGCAAGCATCCTAAAACTGAAAGGAGAAGTGTCGTTACCTTATGACTCCTCTTTCTAGCCATGAAACCCTTTCCTTGCACGAATGAAAGCGAGTGCCTCCAAGTCCTCTCCACGAATCTGGCCTTAGAATGACGATCGGAGGTATAAAGCTCCGTCAATGGCGGAATAAAGCTCTCTTCTTCGTCCTCCCACCTTTGTCTTCCAAACCTTAACTCTCACTTCACAAATAAGAAAAATGAGGAGATACAACCGTTCAGCCCTATATAAGCAGTCTGGAGGAGAGTCTTGGGCCTTAGGATCAAATCCTAAAAGAAATCGGACGGCTAACAAGCCAAACGATGGATCTAATCCCGTCCTCTATCGTCGGGCGTTAACGCTAATGCCGAGCGTTGGCTTCCCGAGCCGTAAGTCATAAAATAATGTTGCGTTAACGTCAGTCATAAGGCTAACACCGTACGGTAGCGTTTTTCCCGATAACTCGACATTTTCTCAAAAACTTAGCGTTCAACGAACTGGGCCCTTTGTTCTACGTTCGACGAATTGGGCCCTTCGTTCGGCGTTCGACGAAACAGAGCTATCGCCGGGAGATAGTTACTATCGCTGGGAGAAAATCCTCCTGCACTCGACGAACGGGCCTTTCATTCGACGTTCGACGAAACAGGATTATCGTCGAGCAGTACCTATCTAACGGCGTGCGCTAGCATTCAACGCTCCAAATGTCTGGCCACTCGACGCTCTCAGCGTCTGGCCACTCAACGCTAAGCTACCGCTGGGCGATAACTACTACTGCCAGGCGATAGCTTCCAGAGACTCAAGTTCTGAAAGCTGGGGTGTTATAGCTCAACACAAATTTGTTGGATAAAACTTTCCGCAAGAAAGGAGTGTGATGCTCCCGTGTCAAACAACACTCTAGCGGGGAAACCAGAAATAGCACGATTCCTATCATGCATGCAACAAACATGAAAGATCACAAACAATTCTAAACTAGCAAATGAACTTAAATTTTTCGTACCTATCACCACATCAGGATGACAAATGGCTAGTAGCTGCCCAAGACTGTAAGCTCTAGGTTGAACTGGAATGAAGCGTGAAGTACTCGACTCCACTGATTTCCCCTTCTATGCATAACTAGGGCTAGAACACACTGACTGCTCCATCTCTGCTCTAGCTTAGCACCACCCTCTGTACAGTTCAAAATTTTATGGCTTGAATTGCCACACTTGAAGCACTTCAGTGGTCCCCTAAAATGAACCTCTCGAGAAGTATCATCTCTCCTTTCTCCAGACTTAAAAGGATGAAACTTCTTCTTCCACCAACTTCATTCTAATTAATACAGCAATTGAGAAGGCTTGCCTTCTCCCTGCTTTGCCGCAAGAATCTTATGGTGTTAGGACCGCTCCATATCGCTTTCTAGAATCCTATTATCTTCAACCAACTCATTTAAACGTATATTCTTCTGGTCCATAAGTGGTTGCCTCGGGTTCTCTCTCAACCCATAATAGATGAGGTTATCCCTCTCCTCATCTTCCACTATGGACATCCCAACATAATGACCCAACTGAGTAAACTCCTACAGGTACTCATCCATAGTCTTATCGCACTGCACCAATTGCATAAACTGCCTCTGAAGGTCTAACCTCATCGAAGAGGGTATATACCTCCTTAAGAAAGTACTTGCAAAGTTATCCATGGACTGGGTGCATCTTGGGAACTGACAGCCACTCAAGCTCATCCACCACAACTTTGTGTCACCTTCCAACGTGAACTTCACAAACTGGGACTGCTTGTTCTCTGGGGTCTCTATCGCTTTCAAGAGCTCGTGAATCCTCGTTTACTGGACCTCTACATCAGTCGAAGTGCCGACTCCCTTGAATGTCAGAGGATGGAAACTCAAAATGTACTTTATCTAACAATCTCCTTGCCCAACAACAACTCTCTCTACTAACGGCTCTGCAAGCCTGGCCCCTCCCTCAGGCATGACGAGCATCATACCTAAGAGAACATGAGTTGCAACCTGCATAGAAGATGTCACAACATGTCGCACTTCTGTAGCCTGGGCCGCTACAGTTGGATCTTACAACACCCTTAGAAGGGGTGGGTGTGAATAACGATTTTATGGAATTTAATACTTAAAATAATATCATAACTAATTAATGAAGTTTCCGAACATTTCACAGAAAGCTATATTTAAATATTATAGAAAATATTATATTGAAGATTAATTTTAGAAACTGGTATAATTCAATATTTGTTTCACTAGGTTAAGTGTTATCATCGGGCGCTAGTTCATAGATATTGAATTCATGTGTTTATATCTTACAAAAAATGAATCTTCGAATATATTTTGAGATAAAGATTTGAGAAAATATATTTCAAAATATTTATGATGCAAAAATAAAATAAAAATAAGAATACAAAGTGAGACATGATTTTATTTCTTTGAAATTGAATACAAAAATTTTTATTTCTATAACTCTAGAAATCAAGGCGAAATATGAAAAATCTTTTTTTGTTACACGGGTCCTTCTCCCAAGTATCGGCTAGCTATAGCCTATCTTACCTCAGATATGGCCTCGAGCCTCCCCTAGATCTTACCTCAACCTAGTCACTGCACACAAGGTGACAAATCTCCCCCTAAGTAGCATATGAAACTAGTCTTCGCAAACAAGGCAAAATTTCCTACAAAATCTTTCCTCAGAATCCAATGTTCTACCCAAATGACTTCACCACACTTGTTACAAAAAGATAAAAACAAAAATGATTATAAGATGATGAAAAGTAAGAGAGACTCCCTAAAAAATTCTAAAGGTGAAGACGAAGATGATGTAGATGTTGGGGTTCTTGATGCAATCGTCCTTTGTGTAGAATATGCGTTGTAACACTTCTCCTTCAAATTTCTCCTTTGATCTTCATGTTCTCCCAAGGAAGTTCTCTTAATTTCCGACATAAGTGAGCTGAGAGTGCACAAGAATAAAGGCTCAAAAAGGTGTGTAACAAAAATTTTTTGAAGTCCGGTCTTATATGAAAAATGTCGCTACCACTAATGACATCTCGATATCACGGGTGGTATCATCTTATGCTGCTACATGTGCCACGTCATGTTGATCATTCCAAGAGGAGGGCAAACATGCACGAATGTGGATCTACTAATAGCAGTATCTCGATATCGTTTGGCGGTATCTTGAAGTTGTGCGTGTCGTGGCTTGTTCGTGCGAGATTATGACTGACGTCATCGTCGCTACCGCTGGCGGTATCTCACTATGACCTATGGTATCTCCTCTTCACTTTTATCATCTGAAACTTCTCTAGATTGTATATAATATCATCCTCTTTCCGAAAAGTGGTAGCAAGTCCCGTAACTCTTTCTGGAATTAAAGTTATGGTCATTTGAAATTCAACCAACAATATTAATCTTTTTTTTATTTCTAAAATATTCACGACCTTGGATCACACCCACGATCGTGGGCTTATCTCTTTATTCAACATGTATAACCTGCACACTACAAAGATACAAAAGACTAGATCAAATGCACCATGATATTTGATATTTTCAAACCAAGAGATGTGTAATACATGCTTCAACAACAAATATTGCCACTGCTAAAATACACAGAAGTTCTATGGGGACACACCCATATTCACATGGTCTGGGTTAGTGACATTGCTCGTCATAGGATATTCTCGTGTCCTCGACATACCCATATTTTTGCTTCCACACTAGCATAGGTAAGGTATTAATTGAATCAAGTTTTATTCACAAAACTTGAATACATGGACACTTATGGTCTTAAAAATAATCACAAGTGAACAACTTTTTAACATGATCCAATTGCACTAAATCGATCGCTAACGAACGCTTAATCTCAACCTGGACACTAACTAGCTCTAATACCAAATTATAACACCCCCTCTGCAATGATTATATAGTATGGGTCCGGTTGGGACCCCATAGCATATAGATACCACAACTTTGACATTAAAATGATATAAGTACAATGCCCATCTCATAAATTATAATAAAAAAAAACAAAAACACATTACACGACTAGAAGTTTTTGACAAGATAAATTGAAGACCAATTGGCCTTATGGCCTTACATTACCAAACAATCAACTCAACATCCAACACATTATACATAACATAAAGTAAATACAGTCCTATGTTACCTCGGTAATGCAAGCTGGAACATAATGAAGGAAATATGAGACAAACAACGGAAGGAGGTACACTTCATGAGGTTTAGCCCTTTTGGCTGATGAGCTAGCTCCAGCTTGCGATCTTTGCCTTACAACCGTCACAAAAGATGTGGTATACACTGGTCAGCTATGATTGTCCACAAGCTATGTAACAACACACCTCCACTCGGTCGCCCCTAGCGAACCCCTGTGCACTCCATCACCTTGCATATTAGCACTATGTATGAATATGAAATAAAATGTAAAATATTATAAAAATAACAGGAATGAGTGTCGCAAACATCAAACAAGTTTCTAGGTTGAGCATTAAATTAAAAGGGTCTACCAATATAACATGTATACAAACCTGGGTTTCACCCGAGGCATCTTATAACGTAAATAATTCTAACATACCATAACATATCATCATATCACATCATTCAGATGGGTACTTCCATTTCCCCCAATGACCTTTAAGTTGTTAATGGAACTCTTACTTAGGCCCCACCCGCACATTGGTCACAACACCAGGGCTGGCCCATAAGCTTTGACGATCTCGTCAGTTCTACCAAAACATCACAACCGATGTTAAGAACTATTGCTTTGAGCCTGCCTGCTTATGAGTTGCATCACCCGGACTTGTCTAAAAGCACAAGCGTTCTTGTCAGTTTTCTCAAAAAGGGACTTGTCTTGCCAGGAAACCCTCCATGCGTGAATCATATCATCGCGAGGCTAGCTAGTCGACCATAAAGAGAAATCCACACCTTCACATGGCAAGGGAACATCACAATCCACCACATATTCACATGCACCATTTCTGCCCTATTGGGAATATGCCCTCAATATTCCTATATTTGAAGAAGTACATCATTAAATGATAAGTGCATCCTATAGTTGATGTATATCCCTTTACACATTTGTAGGCATAATAGTTATTATTTCTTATTAAACCCAGTAGGACAGAAGATTAGTTCAAACCTAATTTGAACTAAAGTATAACTCAGAAATGGGTTTAAGTGTTGTTTTGAGAAGTTCTGGCTTATACCGTTTGATGGGTATAGAGAACAAAGAAATATCGTCTTGATGGGTAAAGAGAACAAAACGATACTGTTTTGTTAGAAGACTTCACAATGATAGATTACTGTCTTGTTGTCCAGAATGGCAAGATTTGAAAACCGTGTGGCGTCGAAAGCAAATTTCACATTTGTACCTTATGGAAGATGTTTTGACTTATTACTAGAATTGTTTTTCGACCGTTTGAGAAGTCAAACTTATAAAAGTCAAGAGAAAGTCTCTATAAGAAAGAAGAACTCTCGAAGTAAGAAACTCGAATTTCTTACTGACACCTTCAAGCAAAAAGATAGCAGCCGCAAGCAAACAAGAAGAGATTTATGATCCTTGGGCTGCAAGGTTGCTCGCACAGCAAATCAATAGGAAGCTCCTCTTCCTGTTATAGATGAAGAAGCAGATCAAGATATCTCTTCATTCATGCCTCTCGGCTCTGAACTTTCTTCCCAAGATCAATTCAACTCCATTAAGGTGCTGAGAAGAAAGCTTTCTCTCTAGAAAGCTCAAGAAGAATCAAAGCTTCAAAGTAATATTTTTCTTGAGTCAATTCTTATAATCTATTATAAAATCATTTACTTATAAGATCTCTCTGAGATCTGAGTTGTACGGTTATATTGTCAGCCTAAGTGTAGGGTTGTATAAAGGGCCTGAGTGTGGAACTTTGTTGTGAGTCTGAGATAGGATTCTAGGAGTGAATCTGAGGTAGGTGACCATTTAGATCTTTGAGTTGTAGGAGTGCTTGCACTCTAAGGTAGGTTTGTGGATAGTCAGAGCTAGGACTTGCTAAATTCTGAGGTAGGGTCTTGCTGAAGACCTAATATAGGATCAAAGAGTGAATCTGAGCTGTAAATCTTTAATCTGAGAAGTTGGAGGAGTTTGTCGAGTCTAGCACACTGCTAGATAGGTGGTAAAGGACAATGTATGTACCCATACTCTGGGGAACCACTATATATCCAATGTGTTTTTTGTGTTGTGGTTTATTTTTTGTTCTTTTCAGTAGTTTATTTAAATAATTCAAAAAGCCTAAAATCAGTAAAACACATATTCACCCCCGTCTAGGTGATTTAGACTACCCATAATCTTTTAAGTGATATGAAAGCCAGGATGGTTGAAAATGATTTAACAATCTAACTAAGTTCCTATCAAGGGTAGTTAGTCAATCACCATGACTTCTAGTGAGGGCCATAAGGAGATGAGCTCTATGAAGCTTCCAATATACATAAAGCAAAACTTTGGCATCTGCAAACAGAGAGTCATATTATTCATGGAAGCTTCAGATCCAAGAATCTACATCATTGTTGAAGAGGGGCCATTCATCCCCATGAAGATATCCTCTATAGATGCAAATTTGCTAGTTCCCAAGTTGTACTCCAAAATGACTAGAGATGAGATAGTTCTAGCCACTATAAACAAAAGGGCCAAGAATATAATTGTTAGTGCAATTGATGACTCAATCTTTCAAAACTGCATCCACTGCCAAGGAGATGTGAAATACAATAATTGTGTATATGGAAGGTACTGAGGTGGTTAGGGATGACAGGAAATCACTTCTGAACCAGGAATATGAGGCCTTCATGCAAGGAATCAAGGATTCCATCGTTGAATGCTTTGAGAAGTTCTTCAAAATAGTAAATGAGATGAATATTTATGTAAGAGTCTTCACCGATTATGAGCTTAATAATAAGTTCTTGAGGTTCCTAACCAGAGAATGGGACAACAAGATTTGTGATATCAGGGAAATGGGGAATCTAGCTAATATTCCTCCTCATACTCTTTTTAGGAAGTTGCTCTCCTATGAGATGTGTCTCAATACAAGGAAGGGGGAAGATGTTCCTACCAGATCTCACTCAAAGGAGAAGTCTATGACCTTTAAAGCTGAAGGCACAAGAAGAAGTAAAGAGTGAATTCCCCCTCCTCCTAAAAGGGTTACTGAGTCAGAATCTTCTGAGCCCAGCACCTCTGATGTTGAGTTAACTGATGGAGATTTTGTAGTATTCTCCGAGCAGTTCAAGAAAATATTATCCAAAATAAAGCAATTGAAGTCAAAACCTTATTCCTCATCCAGCTCCAAGAAGGACCCCAAAGTAGACAGGTATGCATCTAAACATAACAAACATATTAAATTTGACATAATTTATTATTATTGTAATAAGGCTGGGCATGCCATTGATGACTGCCTAGTCAAGAGAAAGGAAGGATGCAGGTGATAAGAAACATCAGAAGGGGAAGAGAGCTAAGAATACCTTCTTGGCTGAGAAGGAGAGGACTTGTAGTGACGGTGACTCTGACTCATCTGAGTTAGAAGATGAAGAAGAATACATTGGGATCTTTACTATCACAAAGGAAGATGACTCTAGTTGCAAGGATTGGTATCAGGGCTCCCTTGTCACACTCTAACAGTGACAATAAAGAGGAGGAAAGTTGTGGTCTTATGGACATGTCAGATGAGAATGATTAGGATGACACCCATCTTGATAAGGTAATTCTTCTAACCTCTTCATCTACATCGGATTTTGATTATGAAACTGGTGCAAATTCTAATGCACTCTCATCTTATGATGAGGGTTACTCAGATTCTGAAGATGAAGTTTGTAATTTGATTGACAAATATAGTGCTCCTCTGGAGGCCCTAAAGAAAAGCAAGCAGCTTGTTAAGAAGCAAGCTGAGGAGATTACATCTATCAAACTTGCCAAATTTGAATGCTCTGAGACTGCTAATCAACTATCTCAAATGAGTAAGGAGATTAGCAAGCTGAGAGGGATGTTAATAATCCATATTGGCACCATTAGTCATCAGATCAAGATCATTAGAGATTTTGAAGAGAAGCTCGTCAAGGAGAGGAAGCTTGTGGCCTAGTTCTCCAAGATACAGACAATGTCACCCATCATTGGTACCTTCTTATCTCAATTCAGAAGGGGAGTTGGTTACAATAGGAAAGTAATAGGTGTTCGAAAAAGGGAAAAGCTAAAAATGTTGTGTCTCAAACCACCTTTTAAAGGGTGTTTTTTCCATCCAACAGTTATGACCAGTGTAAAAGACGAACAGAAAACAAACCGGAAGTGGTATAACTGAAACTTTATTATCTGAAAAAGGTATCTATTACAAAGGTATGACCTCCCTTATATAGAATGGAGGAGAGAAGAGAGAATACAAATAAGAGATGTGGGACTAAAAAATTACAGGACACCGGCGGACTATACAGACACAAGCCGCACAAGCCGCGCGGTTAGACAGAAGGGCTAACCGCTCGGCCACTGCCAGAGAGAGAGGTCGCCATGGGAGACCGCTAGACCGCCCGGTCTCCAAGTTGTCAGGGGCAAACCGCTAGACCGTTTGGACCCCTGACAGCAACACACAGCAACCAAACCGTTGAAGGGTAACAGCAAAACCGTGCGGTCATCAACCCGCCAAGCCAGACCGCCAGACCGCCCGGTCACCAACTTCAACACTCTCCCTCAAGCTGAAGCATATATATCGATCATGCCCGGCTTGTCACAAATACGAAGAAACGAGGCGAATACTGGCTTGGTGAAGATGTCAGCCAGCTCTTTATCTGAAGTGACGAAGGGAGTGCAAATTTGTTCCTTTAAAATCTCTTCACGAATGAAATGACAGTCGACCTCAATGTGCTTGGTTCCTTCATGGAAGACTGGATTTTTGGAGATGTATATGGCAGCCTTGTTGTCACAGAACATAGGAAGAGGATGGTGGTAGACCTCTCCTAAATCCAGCATGAGAGCCCGTAGCCATTTTAACTCACAAGTGGTTGATGTCATACTCTGATACTCTGCTTCAGCACTGGACCTGGAAACAACAGACTGCTTCTTGCTCTTCCAGCTTACCTGAAACCGGAGGTAGACTTGCGATCCCCTTTGTCATCAGCGTAACTCGAATCTGAGTATGCTTCAACCCTCAGATGACCATTCTTCTGAAAGAGTAATCCTTTCCCAGGCGCTGCTTTGACATACTCTAAGATCCACAAGGCGGACTGTAGATGGCACTCCCTAGGGGCTTGCATGAACTGACTCACCTTGCCCACAGCATAAGAAATGTCGGGCCTGGTCACAGTGAGATATATGAGCTTACCAACTAGACGCTTGTACCGCGTAGTATCTGAAAGAAGAGGCGAATCATCTGTCCAAGTTTTGTCTTCTCCAATTGCCATGGGTCATCGGGCAGGTTTGGCTCCAGTCAATCCTGCTTCTTTTAATAGATCAAGGGCGTACTTACGCTGGGAGAGGACTAAGGAGTTGGGCTTCCGAGAGATTTCGATCCCCAAAAAGTACTTCTGAGAGCCCATATCTTTCGTGACCAGATGTTGACGAAGATGTCACTTTGTCAAGGCTACCCCTTCCTGATCATCGCTAGTGAGAAGAATATCATCGATGTACACAGCAATAACCACCAGTCCCGAGGATGTTTTGCGAATAAATAGCGAATGATCGGCAGAGCTGCGCGCAAAACCAACTACCGGCATGATGCCGCTGAACTTGTTAAGCCAAGCTCGAGGGCTCTGCTTGAGGCCATAGATTGCCTTCTTCAGCCGGCATACTCGTGTCTCCCCCTGAGCAACATAACCAGGAGGTTGCTCCATGTAGACGGCTTCCTGAAGATCACCATAAAGGAAGGCATTCTTGACATCCAGCTGGGAAATCGGCCAACCTCTATTGACCGCGACAGAGAGAAGGACCCGTATAGTGCTGAGACGAGCCACCGGAAAGAAGGTGTCATAGTAATCAACCCCATAGGTCTGAGTAAAGCCCTTAGCAACAAGACGAGCTTTATATCGGTCGACCGTGCCGTCTGGGCCAAATTTGACCACAATGACCCAGCGACACCCAACAACATCAGCATTGAAGGAAGGAGGGACAAGAGTCCAGGTACCCCGCTCCGTGAGGGTCACCATTTCCTCATCTATGGCCATCTTCCAGTGCAGAATAGCAAGGGCCTCCTAGTAAGAACAAGGAGTGGCAGTGGCAGAGATAGCCAGTGCAAAGGCCCTGCGAGAAGAGGTAAGACGATCATATGAAACAACATCAGCAAGGGGGTGTAGGGTACACGTCCGCACCCCTTTGCGAAGAGCTATAGGAAGATCCAGGTCAGCGGGCCCCGCGGCATCCGGAGCATCCATGATAGAGAGAGCTGGCCCGGGAGGAGAGAGCAACGGTGGCGGAGAGGAGGGAGACGGTGGAGGAGAAGTGGGAGAGAGAGGTGGAGGGAGAGGAGTGGACAAAGATGGAGGAGGAGGGGAAATTGCAGTAGGAGATGAGGGAACGAAAGGAATAGCAGGAGAATCAGAAGATGGGGAAATAGAGGAGGAGTCATCCAAGAAGTAGGAGGCATTCTCGAAGAAGGTGATGTCAGCGGAGACGAACTGCTGACGAAGAACGGGTTTAAAGCAACAGTAGCCTTTCTGAGTGGTGGAGTACCCCAGAAAGACACATTTGGTGGAGCGAGGGGAGAGCTTATCACGGGTGGCAGAGGGGGCATGCACAAATGCAGTGCCCGGGTACAGAATGGAGAAGGGGGTTTTCCCGAGGAGAACTGTAGAGGGAAGGCGATTAATGATGTAGCAGGCAAGGAGAACAGCATAGCCCCAATATGAGCGAGGGACATGCATCTGGGTCATCAAGGTGCGAGCGACATCGAGGAGGTGACGGTTTTTGCGTTCCGTAACCCCATTTTGTTGGGAAGTATAAACACAGCTAGTCTGATGAATAATGTCATGTTGCACACAAAAAGAGGTAAAAGCATGACTCAGATATTCTTTAGCATTATTGGAGAGAAAAGTCTTAATACAAACACCAAACTGAGTTTTAATTAACTGATAAAAAGAGAGTCATACATCAAAAAGTTCAGAGCGGTCTCGTAAGAGATACACCCAAGTACATATAGAAAAATCATCAATAAAGGTTACAAAATAAGAGCTACCCCGATCAACAGTGAGGGTAGGAGCAGGTCCCCAGACATCGGCGTGGAAAAGATCAAAAGGACGAGTAGAGCCTCAACCTTGCTTAGGCGGGAAGGAGGAACAGTGATGCTTGCCTAGTTGACAAGCGTCGCAGTAGAGAGGAGTACTGGAGGGAGGGAGGTGGGGCAGGAGATAATGTAGAATCCGTGGTGGAGGATGACCGAGGCGGAGATGCCACTGGAGAAGATCCAGACAAGAAGATGAGAAGGCGGATAAGGCGGAAATGTTGTCGAGGAAGTAGAGGCCGCCGCTCTCAGTCCCAGTAGCAATCGTTCGTTGGGAGCTCGGATCCTGAAAAGAACAAGAAGTCAGAGTAAACGTCACAAAACACTGAAGCTGCTTGCATAAAGAGGTAACCGACAATAAATTGCATGGAAACTTGGGCACATAGAGAGTGTCCGTCAGCCGAAGGGACGGAGTAACATGAACCACTCCCGACCCATGAACCGGGGAGGGAGAACCGTCTGCAACGAGGACCGGGGGCAACCGATCATGATGTTCGAGTAGAGAGAAGCACTGAGGATTGCCCGTCATGTGATTAGTTGCACCAGAGTCGATGAGCCATTTACCTTGAGTCACCATATGGGCACTACCTGAGGAGGTGACAACAGAGGCAGACAGCTTGGAAGACGAGGCGGAAGAGTCACCGGAGGGGCGAAGATGGGGATGCTTCGTCCAGAAGCATTCGGAAGTATATCCGGTGCGGCCATAGTGAGAGCAGAGGTAGCGGGAAGAAGCACATCCGCCAGACTAGTGACCGCGGCTACCAGAGCCAGTCTGCTGAGTTTGAT
This sequence comes from Platanthera guangdongensis, assembly GCA_039583875.1. Classification (NCBI taxonomy): domain Eukaryota; kingdom Viridiplantae; phylum Streptophyta; class Magnoliopsida; order Asparagales; family Orchidaceae; genus Platanthera; species Platanthera guangdongensis. Next base: position 170,388,499 of record CM077147.1, read on the forward strand.
GAGCATAGTTGTCCGGTGGAGGAGGGGCGGGCAGAAGTGGGTGCTGAAGAAGAGAGGTGACAGCGGCGATGCGGGCAGCGGTGGCATCAAGGGTAGGAGATTCCGCCTCACCCAAAATTTGCTGGCGGATCATGTCATAAGTATCAGGAAGCCGGAGCAGATAACACACAACCAGAAGCTCCTGGAAGTGCTTGTGTTGTTGAGCCAAATCCATAGAAAAGGGACGATTCTGAAGAATCTCAGCCCCAAGAGCCTGAACCTGTTGGTAAGCAGCAGCAGGAGACAAGGTAGGACGGGCAAAGAGGTCCGCATACAACATATAGATACGGGATGTCTGAGCCCCCTTGGAGTACAGAGCGGCAAGATGAAGCCAAGCGGCCTTGACTGTCTCATCATGACGGATGACGGGAAGGCACTCATCGGATAGGTTGTTAGCGAGCCAAGTACGCACAAGGGCGTCACTCGCATCCCAATCATCAAAGAGAGGTGAAGTGGGAGGAGGAGGGTCATCAACTAGATGGTGGAATTTTCGTTGCGAGCGGACGAGAAAGGTGAAAGAGACGCTCCAATCCGGGTAGTTAGAGCTGACAAGCTTGGAGACGGTGCCAAGGTTCCCGGAAGGAGTAGGAGGAAGAGGCGGAGCGGGATGGGCAACAGGGGTGGTTGAAGGAGTGGTGGAAGTAGAAGCATCAGAAAGAGCCATAGGAGAAAACAACGGGAAGTCATGTGGTTAGAAAACAAGCCGCGCGGATAGGAGAAGAACAGTTGTAGCGGTCACGAAGGTAGACACCAGCGGCCAGAAAAGCCATGACCAAGCCGCAGACGCAAGCAGAGGGAGAGAAGTCGAGCGGCTAGAAGATAGTTCACGCGAACAGAAGCAAAGACCAGACAAGGGAATAGGTCGCGGCGAGAGGTAGCGGCGACTGAGCACAGGTAACAAGTAGGTCGCGCACACAGAGGGAAATGACAAGAAGAGAAAAGAAGCCGCGCTAATAGGGCACAAAACCGGCGAAGCAAGCCGCGCGGACAGGGAAGGCGCACAGGATCAAGAGGAGAAGATCGAGTCCTCTAATACCATGTAAAAGACGAACAGAAAACAAACCGGAAGTGGTATAACTGAAACTTTATTATCTAAAAAGGTATCTATTACAAAGGTATGACCTCCCTTATATAGAATGGAGGAGAGAAGAGAGAATACAAATAAGAGATGTGAGACTAAAAAATTACAGGACACAGGCGGACTATACATACACAAACCGCACAAGCCGCGCGGTTAGACAGAAGGGCTAACCGCTCGGCCACTGCCAGAGAGAGAGAGAGGTCGCCATGGGAGACCGCTAGACCACCCGGTCTCCAAGTTGTCAGGGACAAACCGCTAGACCGCTTGGACCCCAGACAGCAACACACAGCAACCAAACGCTGAAGGGTAACAACAAAACTGCGCGGTCATCAACCCGCCAAGCCAGACAGCCAAACCGCCCGGTCACCAACTTCAACAACCAGGATAGTATGTTTGGTCACCTGAAAAATGGATGTTACTCCAGTCAGGTTAATAATACTACTAATTGGAGAGGAAGAAAGGGAATGAGGTTGAGTATACTGAAGCCACCCCATGAAGAAATTCAAATGGGTCAATTTGAACCATTTGTATTTGGTACACCAACACCTACTCTCAAAAGTAAGGAAGTGGACACCCACTAAAGGCCCCTTCCTATGAAGCAACAACTGGCTGATAAAATGATAAGGGCACCTAAAAAACTGTACCATTTTGCAAGGTCACCTACCACCACTCTCATATCCAATTTCTTACACACAAATCTGAAGAATGTAAAGGCCTTCAACTCTGAACCAACTCAATCACATATACATTCTACCCCTAAGGTGGTTCAGAAAAGAAGGTATAACATTCATAAGTATTGGTGTTATGATAAAGTGGGGCAATTTGATGTGGACTGCTGGTACAATCTAACAGTGCATCATGCAAAGAAGGCCTTTACAGCTGGTAGTTCTTTCAGTAGAAAGTTTATTTCAAATACTGATAAGAACCAAGGACCCAAGGTTGGTTGGGTTCCTAAGGTAAACTAAAATTTTCTTACAGGATAGTTCAAGTACCAGTATGAAACAAATATGGTACTTGGACAGTGAATGTTCCAGACACACGACTGGAACAAGAAGCCTTCTTAAAGAGTATACCCCAGTAAAGAATGGTCCAAAGGTCATCTTTGAAGGTTCTGATGGAGGGGTCACCAAAGGCTATAATATGATCACCAATGTCATAGTCACTATCATAAGGATATCTTATATGGAGGGGTTAGAACATAATCTTATAAGCATAAGTCAACTATGTGATTTGGTTATATCATTGAATTCCACAAGGACAAGTACATGATAAAAATGTCAATTGACTTAGAGACAATTCTCTTAGGAACTTAGAGTATAAATATTTATTATTTAGATTTCATCTGTTCTGATTATTTTATTTTAGTTTGTCGTGTAGCTAATGAGAAAGAATCTCTATATGTACAATGACAAAATAAATTAGCTCACATTAACTACAAAACAATTTGCAAATTATTCACTAAAAACCTAGTTAGGGATGGACCTAAATTAAAATGCATTAAAAATGGTCCTTATCATGCATGTTAAATGGGCAAGCAAACAATGGTCACTTTTAAAAGCATTGTATACAAAGATTCTACTGGATGTCTATATTTATTGCACATGGATCTTTTTGGTTCTCTGTTCATTCAAAGTTTAGGAGGGAAGTTGTATACTTTTGTGATAGTTGATGATCACTCTAGATATACATGGGTCTTCTTTCTTAGAAATCAGTCAGATACACTTAATGTCTTCATGATATTTGTCAAGTCCATTCAAAATGAAATGGACTACTCTGTGGTCAAAATAAGAAGTGAACAAACAACAAAAACACTCAAGCCTTTATCCCACTATTGTGGGGTTGGATATATGGACTCTTTGTCGTCATTGTGCCCTATCTTTTTCATAATCTTACTAATGCCAAAGTACATCATATCATTTCGTATAGATTCATTCCAAGTCTTTATTGGTCTACCCCTCCCTCATTTAACATGCCTAGTGATTAGACTCTCACGACACCTAATAGGTGCCTCAAATAGTCTCCTTTGTACGTGTCCAAATAAGAAGTGACCATGGAACAGAATTTCAATCAGGTGTTATGATAAATTTCTATCAAGGATGAGGTATCTCCCAAGAGTTCTCCTCTCCCAGATCTGTGCAATATAATGGAGTGGCAGAGAGAAAAAATAGGACCTTAATAGAGATAGCTAGAACCATGTTGCGTGACTCCTTATTGCCAGAAAAATTATGTGCTAAGGTAGGCAACGTTGCATGTTATGTATTGAATAGAGCTTCAATCACTAAAGATCACACAAAACTCCTTATGAACTGTTGAAAGGGAGAAAACCAATTATATCCTATTTTAGAATATTTGGATGCAATTGTTTCATTTTAAATAATGGAAAATATTATCTTTGTTGGATATTGCTCACATAGCAGAGCCTATAAAATATTCAACAAAAAATCTTAGGTGATTGAAGAATCAATCAATATTATTTTTGATGAGACTAGCATGATACACAAGGGCTGGTCTAGTTCTCCTATTATTGCAGGTACTGAAGAAAATATGAATGAGCTGTCCTAAACTGACAAGCCGGGTATAAGTAAAATCTCCTCTCATGATACAATCTCAACTATGGAAGATCATCCATCAAATGTAGTAAGGATCCATGCAGCAACCTGATATTTAAAGGACCACCCGAGCAATCTAATCATTGGGGATGCCAATCAGGAGGTCATAACCCGAAGCAGAATACATAATGAAGTCTTATTTCTGAGCTTCCTCTCGCAGGGAGAACTAAGGAAGTTTGAAGAAGAAAACCAGGGCCCTTTCTAGATAATGGCTTTGTAGGAAAAACTTCATTAATTCAAAGATTTAAAGCATAGAAGTTGGTTCCAAAACCTCAAGGACACAACATCATTGGGACCAATTGGATCCTCATAAATAAATTGGATGAAAATGGAGTGATTGTGAAGAACAAGGCAAGGCTGGTTACAAAAGGGTATAGACAAGAAGAAGACATTGATTTTGACCAGGCCTTTGCTCTAGTTGCAAGGCTATAAGTAATAAGGTTGTCCCTTGCATATGTTGCCTACAAGGGATTCAAGATCTACCAAATAGATGTGAAGTTAGTCTTCCTGAATGATGACCTCAAAGAGAAAGTTTATGTAGAACAACCATCAGGTTTTGTCAATCCTTCTAACCATAATTATGTTTATTTTCTTAGAAATGCTCTTTATGGGTTAAAGTAAGCCCCTGAGGTTTGGTATGGAACCATATATTCCTTCCCCATTAAGAATAAATTTTCAAGGGAGAAGATAGATAATACATTATTCCTTAGGAGAAAAAGGCAAGAGTCTCTTTGTCCAAATATATGTTGATGACATTATATTTGGGTCTACTTATAACAACTTTTGTAAGAGGTTTGCTAACCTGATGTCGGGGGAGTTTGAAATAAACTGTGTGAGGGAGCTTAAGTATTTCTTAAGTCTCCAAGTGAAACAGTCTGAAGATGGAATTTTTATTTTCTAGACTAAATACACTTGGGAGTTAATAATGAAATTTGGTATGTAAAGTGTCACTATCATGAAAACTCCTATGGGGTCAAACATATTCCTGGACAAGGATGAGAATAAGAAACCTTTTGATGAGTCTATATACATTTGTATAATTGGCTCCTTGCTTTATTTAACTACAAGTAGACCTGATATTATATATGCAACATGTGTATGTGCTATGTACCATGCATGCACTGATGAATCTCATTACTCAGCTATAAAGAGGATTTTGAGATACCTTAAGGGCACTTAACATCTTGGCCTTTGGTACCCTATGAATAATAATTTTGAGCTCACTTATTTTTTAGATGCAGATTTTACAGGTTGCAAAGAAGACAAAAGCATCTCAGGAACATGTCAGTTCCTTAGGAAAAGACTTATTTTGTAGAGTAGAAAGAAGTAGACCAGTGTTGTTATCTCAATAGTCGAGTCAAAATATATTTCAGTGGGAACTGATGTGCTCAATTACTATGGATTCAACATCAGCTGTAGGACTATAATATAGAGATAAGTAAAACTCCTAAGTTTTGTGATTCCACCAGTGTCATCTCAATTGTTAAGAATCTCATGTCACACAGTAGGACGAAGCATATTAAGATAAGGTACCACTTCATCAGAGAGCATGTAGAAAAGGACGATATATGTCTTGAGTTTGTCCCCACTAACTAACAAGTGATAGATATCTTTGGAAAGCCTCTGGATGAAGCCAAGTTTAATTTCTTTAAGATTGAGTTGGGCGTGCTTAACTTAGAATGATTTTGCATGCTCAGTTATCTTTTCCATTTATCTTGGTTGCATACTGTTAGATTATGTTATCTGTGATATCGAGTAGAAGCCATGACTCTAACCATGTATGCAAGAACACCTAAGAATAAGTCAAATGACTCACACACAGGAGGTGTGTATGTCATTTTGATCAATAAGAAGGTCAAATGTGACATACTAAAAAGATTAAATGATTATCGGTTGTATTGTTTTTTGATCGTCTTGTGCGACAAAACGAATTGATCTATATCATTTACATCGTTTTGTTCATCTTGACAGATCAAGAGGACAAATTTCTGACGGGCTATTCAAGGTCTATCTTTCTCAAATTAATCTAAGTTGTTGGATTTAAAGAGATCTCCTATCCAGATACGCGACGCTTCATTTCTACTACTTTATATATATATATGTGGGTGTGTGGGGGTGTGGGGGTGTGTGTGTGTGTGTATATATATATATATTAGTGTCAAAGGTTTTACGTTTGAAACACAAACATCCTTTCCCTAGTCCTTGTCTCGTGCTTTTTGTCTCGTACGATAACTCGTTACAACAAGCTCTCTTAGAAATGGCTCCCAACAGAAAAGATCACTTGTATGAGGATAGTGAGGTGGTTAGGTTTGGTTTTTAGGAAGCTCTAGAGGAAATAAAGTTAGTAATCAGGCAACTTGATGTTGTCTACCTTGAATTTGTATTGTCTGAACCGATAGTAATTCTGAAGAAGGAAGTTTTGGAGTTTTACTCACATGCCAAGGTGTCTCCTCTAGGAAACTCCATCAAAAGCAAGATAGGTGAATTTAAGGTAAAGAGAAGCCCTCTGAGGCTAGCTAAAGCTCTGAAATTTCTTTTTGCTCTTGAAGAACTTCGTCAAGAAATCACCAAGCAGGACACCATAAATGCTTTGGACTGGTGTGAATATTCCGGAGAGCCATATGGTTCATTAGAAAGAAAGTAATTCAATCAGAAAGAAAAGCTCCCGGCAGATATCATTGGGAAGGCCCTCCAATGCAAGACGGGCTCTCATGACAGGATATCCAAGTTTATGTTTTAATTGATGAGCAGAGTAATCCTAATGAAGAAGACCAATTGGGCTCATATTTGTTGGGTACATTGGTTTAAATGTACCTGATTTGAAGAAGCATCACCCTACTCAATGATATACATCAAAATGTATTTGATGTGTTTTGAGTTTAGTTGTGCAGGTTAAGTATTTGCAGGAAAAGCTGAAAAGTTTAAGTCCATGTGTCGACACCCAGAAGGAAAGTGTCGACACTTAAGAAGACTTGTGTCGACACCCAGACAAGCAGTGTCGACACTTGGAGTAATTGTGTCGACACCAGGGATGCAGAGTCGACACCAGACAGAAAGTGTCGACACATGAAGGCTGTGTCGACACTCAATGAAGAAAAGTCCAGTGAAGCTGTGTCGACACTTAGAAGCAGTGTCGACACCCAGAGAAACTGTGTCTACATCAGAAAGTGTCGACACTTGGAGGCTGTGTCGACACTCAGCAAATTTCAACAGAGTCTAAGTATAAGTGTCGACATAATAAAGAATGTGTCGACACTCAGCAGAAGACTCAACACATGAAGAAAGTGTCGACACAATGAAGAATGTGCCGACACACAGCAAAAGACTCAATACATGAAGAAAGTGTCGATAATAGGAGGTTGTGTCGACACTCAGCAAATTTCAACAGAGTCTAAGTATAAGTGTCGACATAATAAAGAATGTGTCGACACTCAGCAGAAGACTCAACACATGAAGAAAGTATCGACACAATGAAGAATGTGTCGACACACAGCAGAAGACTCAATACATGAAGAAAGTGTCGACACTAGGAGACTGTGTCGACACTCAGCAAAGTTCAACAAAATTCTAAGTACAAGTGTCGACACCAAGAAGTTGTGTCGACACTCAGCCAAAGTCTCAACAGAAGAAGAATGTGTCGACACAAGGAGCTGTGTCGACACTCAGCAAGTATCAACACAGAAGTCAAGTGTCGACACCAAGAAGATGTGTCGACACTGAACAAGTTCAACACAAGAAGATGTGTCGACACTTACAAGAATTCAACTAAGTACTGAAGAACAAGAAGTTGTGTCGACACACAATATTAGTGTCGACACATGATGAAGAAGCTGTGTCGAGACATAAATTGTATAACACAAGGAGTTGTGTCGACACCTTGAAGGCTAGTGTCGACACTTAGTATACTTGTGTCGACACTTGGTCTATAAGTGTCGACACTTAAAGACAGATTGTCTCAACACTTTCAGACAGTTACAGATATTTCAAGAAGTGACTGGATGACTTGACAGATGTCATTCCAGCCAGTCTACTGCACCTGTCAGAGATGTCAGTAAGATGTTAGGAACCGGATCAGCCGGTCACCATGAAGAAGGCCTATAAATAGGCTTATTCTGTCAACAGAAAAAGTGTCTAAGTCTAAGAGATTAACAACAAGAGATCAACAATCAAAGAAGAAGATCTAGCTATTCATTAAAGAATCAAGTGAAGATCTAAGAAGTTGGAGAGAGAGAGCTCCTTCCAAGTAGACAGCCGTTGGAACCACGCTGTGAAGAAGGGTTCAGACCTAGTTCTGAATCTTAAGTTGCAGTGATTGAAGATCAGCTGCAGAGAATCAATCCTATTGTGTTCTACATTCAAGAAGCTTTGAAGAAAGCCAAGTGAGGTTGATCTCAGCAGAGTTCATTCAAGAACTCATCAAGAACCTGTCAACTCATCTCTCTTTTTTTGAGTTGTAGGTATATTCTTTGTATTCTAAATTTCTTGTAGTATCCTTAGAGATCTGAGTTGTAAGCCTGCAATTATAAAGGCTGAGTGGTAGGTCCTGAGTGTCTGAGTGTAGGAGATCTATTTCTCTGAGTGTAGGCCTGTTATGGCTGAGTGTAGGCCTTGTGGCTGAGTGTAGGTCTTTGGAGAAGACTGAGTTGTAGGGCCTTGGGCCTGAGCTGTAGGAACCTGTTTGGGGTTCTGAGTGTAAGATCTGAGGATCTGAGATAGTGAAGGAGTTTGGCCGAATTTAGTACACTACTAGATAGGCAAGGGGGAAAGTGGATGTACCCAAACCTTGGGGAACCACTATAAATCTGTGTGTTCACTGTGTGCATGTTTGATTCTGTGATTGCTGATTGATTTTTGTGAAGAAGTAATTATAACTCTGTGATATAATCTGTAATCTGCCTAAAAAGTCTAAAAAGATTTAGTCACCTATTCACCCCCCCCCCTCTAGGTGATTAGGTACAATTTCTTTCAAGTGGTATCAGAGCCAGGTTACTCAAAAAGGACTTAACTGTCTGAGTAGATCCTGTTGGCAGATTCAGTATAGGTAAAGTGCAGAATCAAGAAAATCAAGAAACATGAGTTCAACAGAGAATCATAAGGAACTTGGATCCATGAAGTTGCCCATTTGTAGAAAAGAGATTTTTGGCATCTAGAAAGAAAGGGTGAGACTATTTATGGAAGCCTCAGACCCTAGAATTTACATCACAGTTAAAGAAGGGTCATATATGCCTATGAAGGTTTCAGTCCTGGATGCAAATCAGAGAACACCTAAGGACTTCTCTGAAATGACAAAAGATGAGATAATTCTAGCCACAATGGACAAGAGGGCTCAGAATATCATTGTGAGTGCCATAGATGATGCTACCTTTCAGAACTTGATACACTGTAAGACATCTAAGGAGATGTGGGATACTTTGATAGTGTATATGGAGGGTTCTGAAGAAGTGAGGTAGGACAGAAAGTCTTTGTTAAATCAGGAATATGAAAGTTTCAGGCAAGGTAGGTCTGATAGCATAACAGAATGCTATAAGAAATTCTATAGGATTGTCAATGAGCTAATGTCCTATGGAAGAGATTTCAGTAATTATGAGCTAAATGATAAGTTCTTGAGGTCCCTAACAAAGGATTGGGACACCAAGATCTGTGGCATAAGGGAAATGGCCAACTTAGCAGATATCCCTCCTCCAACATTGTTTGGAAAATTGCTATCCTATGAGATGCAGTTGATGGTGAGGAAAGAAGAGGAGAAGACTACAAGAAGTGAGCATAAAGAAAGGACAGTGGCATTCAAGACAGAAGCCACCAGAAAATACAGAAGTGAGTCTCCATCTCCACCTCCAAAAGTGGCTGAGACTGAGTCAAATGATTCAGAAAGCAGAAAGTCTGAAAGCAGTGAAAGTGATGAGTACTTTGCAGTATTCACAAGACACTTTCAGAAGTTTCTAAAGAAGAAACAGTGGAGGACAAAGCCATCCACTTCACAGGGAAAAGATGACTATTATCAGAACAAGGAGTCATCAAAGAAAGAAAAGAGAAAGTCCAAGTCAAGCAAAGCAAATTTATCAAAAATTGTATGTTATTGCTGTAACAGAGAAGGACATGTTATTGCTGACTGTCCAGAGAAAAGGAAAGAGTCTAATGATAAGAAGAAGACTCAATTCAAGGGCAAGAAGGAAAGGTCCTTTGTTGCCAAGAAGGATAAAAGCCTATCAGACATATCTTCTTCAGAAACTGAGTCAGAAACTGAAGCATATATAGGATTGTTTGCTGAAGAAGAAGAAGAGGAGTTCATCCAGATAATGAACTCTATATATGAGCAAGAGGACATTCAGTGCAAAGGACTGATGGCCTTAACAGAAGGTGACAAAATCCAGGATCAGCCTGGACCTAGTCAGGTACAAAATTGTTCTTTAAGTTCAATTTCTTGTGCTAGTTCAGATTCAGTTACATCAGCATCAAGTGATACCAGTGGATCTAAATCTGAAAGGGATGTTCATCAGTTGATTGATGAATATAGAGTTTTGTTGCAAGCATTTAAGAAAAGCAAATCCTTGGCCAAGAGTCAGGCTAAGGAGATTGCAAGTCTCAAAGTCGCTACAACTGATTTTGATAAGCTGATTGATCAAAAGTTAAATGAAATAGCCAGACTGAAGAACATAACTGTTATTCAGATGGGAACTATAACATTCAAGAATGATCAAATCAGAAATCTGGAGATTAGTCTTCAGAAGGAGAGAGACATAGTTGCAAGGTTTTCTAAACCTAAGTCTGTTATACCTTTGATTGATGAGTTTATACCTCACAAGGGTAAAACTGGATTGGGGTTTACTAACCCTGCTAGGACTGTAAAGTCCAAGTCTAAGGGCAAAGCCCCAGCTCTCAACAAGCCAGCTGTAGATAAAATAGCTAGGGATGTACCTAAGCAAAGGTACAATAGATTTGAGTGTTGGTGCTGTGGCAAGGTAGGCCACTTTGCCATGGACTGTTGGCACAATTCTAGTGCCAAGTTGAGTAGCAAACTGCCTGTTGGAAGATCTGCAGGTAGCTTTGTCAAGAGGCAAACTAACCAGCACCAAGGACCCAAGAATTCTGAAAGGGCAACTAGATCTGATATACTCTAGAGGGGGGTGAATAGAGTATATGGTGCTTAAAACTTTTTACAAGCTTTTACAACAATTGTTATAATATGTGTCAGCAGGGAAGCAATAAAGAATCTAACTACAGCACTAAGCTAAACAAAAACTAAGCACATAGAGAATCAAGCCCAGAAACAAAAAGTAAACAAGCAGAACCAGAAGACACAAGGAAATATAGTGGTTCCCCAAACTTGGGTACATCCACTCTTCTACCACCCTAGGTAGGAATCCACTGCAGGATGAGTTGATCAGGTGTCCTGGGCACCAATGAGCTTTTGATAAGGTGCTCTAAAACCAAAGCAGATTTTTTGATCAGGTGTCTTGCCACCAATGAGCTTTTGACAAGGTGCTCAAAAACCAGATTCAAACTTTTGAAGGGAGTTTGAGAAACCCTTTACAAACTGGGGGTGAGAGAGTGATGGAAGTCTTCTCTTTCTCAAACAACTAAGAAGACTATGTGGATTGATGTCAAAGCTCCCCCTGAATCCTTGAAATCTTCAGGAAGAAAAGCTTTGCTGAGGGTGATAGGCCTTCAAAGGTAGAACTCCAGCAATAGATGGTTTCAACAATGGCTGAAATGTTGAGTGTCTGGAGTCTTGAAATGATGTTGGCCTTGAACACTTTGAAAGATGAAGAGATTTTGAAAGCTGGATCTCTTTGATGAGTGTTCTTCAGAATTCTTTTTGACAGAAGATTTTGAATGAGTCTCTGTACTCTGTATTGTGTGTTCTCTTCTTGTTAATCTCTATTGATTCAAAAAACATTCTGTCTTTTATTCTCTGTTCCTGAATAGAATATCATTCTCTGTCAAAGATAGCCGTTGGTCTGCATTGATTGCATCCTTAATTGCAAAAACTCTTCTGGAGGAAAGTCCACAGAATTATTCCTTGAAAGATCCCTTGAAACTTGGTCCAGAAATAAATGAAAATGGCTAGCAAATCTCTGAATTAATTGCATAATAACTCCTGTCTGATTTGAATTTGAATTCTGGAAGTTATCTGAAATCGTCGAACTGAGCTCTGCTATTGTCGAGCTGAGCTCAGAGATAAAGATCCAGTACAGAGTCAAAATCGTCGACATGAGCTCACCGATCGTCGAATGGAGTTCGACGATATTGTGAAGTTGAGCTCAGTGATCGTCGAATGGAGTTCGACGATATTGTGAAGTTGAGCTCAGCGATCGTCGAATGGAGTTCGACGATCTGTTGAAGTTGAGCTAGACGATCGTCGACCTGAGTTCGACGAATCGTCGTGCTGAGCTCGACGATCAGACTTGGTCTCCAGACAGAAAAACTTGGTCTTCAGGGCAGCTTCCAATCCTAGATTTCTAACCCTTAGACTCAATTCTAATTGACCTATTAAGCTATACAGAAGGTCAAACAAAGGTTCCTAGAGACATAGTGATCCTGACCCAAATTAGTAATAGGGTGTTCCAACAATCTCTCCCTATTTGGGTTAGGATAACTATTTACAGACTTTGGAAAATTCAAATAACAACATACAATCAGAAAAGCATAAAAACAACAGCTAGACATTGCAAAAACATCACAGTATATATATATATATATATATATATATGTATATGGCATCCAGATAGCAGTCAGAAAATCCAAAGATTGTCACCTTACAAAGTCACTTCTTCTCTTTGCCTTTAACCATCTTGATTTCTCTGTTAGGGTTTAGGGCTTCCTTGTTGGACCTGGTGTCATCTGCTGCACATAAATAGGTTTGCTTTGAAGACCTGGGAACTACAGCAGCAGGATGCAATTCCATATATCTGTCTGCATCAAAGAATTTTCTGGAGGCATATTTCTCTAGTTCCTTCTGTCTCTGCTCTGATATTGTAGAAATATTTGAAGAATCTAAGCCTTGCTCTCTGGCCTTCTTGATCTGGTCTAGTGCAACCAACTCCTTCATCCTAGCAGTCCAAGCAGATGGATTCTTTTCAGGGTCCTCAAATGGTACAGGTGGCTCATACCTGTTGGAAGAATTGTCTTGAGGAGGCCTGGCAGACACTGTCTCTTTGAGCTTGTAGGGGAAGGGACCAGAAGTAGTATCAGCAGGACTATGTCCTCCCCTGGAGTATGGGTGCTGCCTGGAATACCCTTTGGAATAAACTTGAAAATCTCTTTGATTACCCCTGTATCCTCCTCTCCTAGAATAAGAACCCCTAGACTGGCTTTCCCTTTGGTAGGATCTGGCATGGGGTTGATAGGGAGCCTGGCTTCTAGCTGGGGCTTGACTTGCAGAGCTGCCACCTGCACCTGCATCAGGAGGAGGTGGTGGAGGAGGATGAGGGTGCTGGAACTGGGATGAGCCCTTTTTCATACTTTCTCTTCTTCTTCATGGCCTTGAGCTGATTTTTAGAATATTGCATCCAATGTTCTGTGATGGGGAAGTTATGCAGAATATAATAAGGAATATCATTATTATCCTTGACTTTTGCAGGAGGAACCCTTTTCATTGCCTTGCTCCTTGCCTTCCTCTTCCTGGCAATAGTGGCAGATGAATCATCAGAGTCTGTTTTGTATTCATCAGATTCAGAGCTCTGATCATCATATAAAGCATCTATTCTTTTCATCAAGTCTTTCTTCAGCTGAGCAGAGGCAGAAGAGACAGAAGCTGAAATAGCAGCAGCAGGGACAGCAGCAGAGACAGCAGCAAATACAGCAGCAGATTCAGCAGCAGATTCAGTAGCAGATACAGGAGGAGAAGCAGAACCAACAACAGCAACAGCAGGAGTGATGGCAGCAGCAACTTCAGTAACATCAACAAAATCTGCAGCAGGCTCAAAATCAGTGGCCTCTGTCATCAGAAAATCCTTGGATATCTGCTCATCAGAGGCAGTTGGGATTTCAGCAACAGTAAGAATATTTTCAGCAGCAGCAAAAACAGTCCTTTCTTCAACAGCAGCAGTAGCAGCAATTACTGAGAGTACAAAAGAAGATATAATGCTGGGGTCACAGCCAGAGAAAGGCACCAGTGCCTTGGACAGGTCTTCTAAGGGCTGGACAGCATTACTCTTAGGCAAACAACTGAAAAAGGCAGTATCAAAGGCTGAGAGCAAGGACTTTAGGTCTAGTGCCAGAACTGGAGTAGGAGGCACAGCAGCAAGAGCAGAGGTAGCAGAAACAGAAACATCAGCAGCAGCAGCAGTATCATCAACAGCAGGAGCAGAGACAGCAGCAGCAACAGCATGAAAGCTTGCTTCATATGGCATCTCCCCCTGCCTAGATGCAGATACATCTATATCAAGGCACACTGCTGGAGGTGCTGCCTGATGAAGGAGGGAGGAAAGCCTGGCAGAGAGAGCTGCCACTGACTGTTGTAGAGGAGCTAAGGAGGTCTCTAATAATAGAGAGAGCCTGGGGGCAATTAGCTCATACAACCTGTCAGCTAGGGCTGAGAGGTCTACTTGCTCAAGAATAGGAGCAGAGGTAGATGGAATGGGGATAGCTGAGGATGCTGGAAGTGGAGGGCTGGAGAGTGGAATGGATGGCTCAGGTGTTGGGATAGTGGATATGGAGGACAAGGGGATGTATATGGATGGAGTGAATGTTGGTTGGTCAATGATGTGGAGGAGGAGATCTTGAAAAGATGTGGAGGAGGAGGGTAACTCAGGAGGAGATGAGGGGGAATCATCCATGTAGGAGTCATCCAGAAGGGTGAAAGATGGTATGGATGGTGATGATGTGATATCTGGTGGGGGGTATGAAAACAATGGGTGGAAGTGGTCTGCTGGTGGAGGTAGAATTGGGTCTGGAGATGGAGTTGAGGTTGGAGATGGGCTGGATATGGTAATGGGGGATGAAGCTGGAATGGTGGATGGAAGAGGTAGGGTTGGAATTGGAGGAGGAGAAGAGGCAGCAACAGCAGCAGCCAGGTCTTCTGCAGGAGCAGAGACCTGTGGGAGAGTGACTCTGTGAGTCCTGGTGCCTGAAGGAGCACTAGAGGAGGGCCTGCTGGGCTTGCTTATTTGCCTGTCCCACTTGACAAAGAGGGCATAGGTAAGTCTCTTGGAGGCATTAATGTGAACTCCAGAGGAGACCAGCAAGGCAGGGCACCTTGTCTGCAGGAAGACTCCAAGAATCCTTCCAAAATTAACAAAGCTTTTGTTGATTTTCTTCTTGATTAGGTCAAAGAAGACCTCTCCCCAGTTCAAACTTTTCTTATCTACCAGAGCTCCCATGATACAGAGCTGATGTCTGGAGATAGTATCATGAGCTGAGTACTTTGCCAGCAGCACTTTTCCTACTACATCTGCCAGGAATCTGTATTCAACAGATAGATTCCTCTTGAAGAGCTTGCTAGGGTTTCCCCCTGGATGACCCATCCTGGCAAGCATGGCAGAAAACTCCTCCCCAGATAACTCAGCAGTTTCTTCTCCATTTCTCAATCCAAAAACCTCTGTTAAAACTGTGGGGGTCAAGGGTACCTGGTTTCCAGCAATGGAGCCAACTATAGTAGAGTTGTCCAGATTATGAGCAGTGTAAACCCATTCCTTGATTTCATCTGAGGCCAGCTTTATCCTGGTGGTCATGAGGGCAGACAAGTTCTGATCCTTGAATAAACTCAGAATGTCTTGGAATATTTGATCAGTAGTGTTTAACGATTCCAGATAAATGTCGAATCCAGCATCGAACTTCATGGCGGCTATAACTGCAACTGACACAGCCATTGTACCTGCAAGAATTCAACAAACAAAACGACCAAGCGTAGAACTGTTTGGAGGGAAGAAAGTTCTTGCAGAGAAATTGAAAGCGCAAGAGAGAACGACGGCGAAAAATGAGTTTTATATTAGGGTTCGACGCAGAATTGGAAAGATCGTTGAACTCAATTCGACGATCGAGGCTTCTAAAGGAATCTGAAGAGACTCCAACATCGTCGATCTCCGTTCGACGATCTTGGAAAGCGTCGAGCTCCGTTCGACGATCGTTCAGTGAACATAATCGCCGAGCGCCGTTCGACGATCGTTGACCGGAAGAGATAGTTCATACTATCTGAGAGGCGCTGAACTCAGTTCGACGATTCTGGAAATCATCTATCTCTGTTTGACGATCTTAGGGGAAATCGTCGAGCGCAGTTCAGAGATCAGAAAAATTCTAGACGCTAAGAAAAATCAGAATTTTTGCCTAGTCTTGGTCAATTTTTAGCTTTCAAAATCTTGGAGATTATTTAAGACTTCCTCCATCTAACATTCCTAACTGATTTAGGAAGAAGGTGTGTTTCTTTTCATCCAAAGGCTTGGTGAAAATATCTCCCCTTTGTAAATCAGTTGGGATATATTGTAATTCAATTTTGTGTTTTCAACATTATCCCTTAAGAAATGATGCCTTATCTCTATGTGTTTTGTCCTACTATGGAGGACTGGATTTTGAGCTATAGAAATAGCACTTGTATTGTCACAAAAGATTTTAGACTTCTCTAAGTTGTAACCATAGTCTAGGAGTTGGTTTTGAATCCACAATATTTGTGAGCAACAACTGCCTGCATCCATATATTCAGCTTCAGCAGTTGAGGTTGACACAGATGTTTGTTTCTTACAAAACCAAGAGACAAGTCTGTCACCAAGGAACTGACAAGTTCCACTGGTGCTTTTCCTGTCAATTCTGCATCCAGCATAATCAGCATCAGAGAATCCAGTTAAATCAAATGCTGAATCTTTTGGATACCAGAGACCTAGATTTGGACAACTTTTAACATACCTGAGAATCCTCTTTACTAATGTTAGGTGTGACTCTCTAGGGCTTACTTGGAACCTAGCACATATACATGTAGCAAACATTATATCTGGTCAACTAGCTGTAAGATACAGTAAAGAGCCAATCATTGCTCTATATGTTGTCTGATCAACAGGTTTCCCATGTTCATCAGCATCCAATACAGCATTGGTAGGCATGGGTGTTTTCATACAAGATGCCTCAGACATACCAAATTTCTTAACCAGTTCATTAGCATATTTGGTTTGAGAAATAAAGATGCCTTCAGCATGTTGTTTGACTTGCAATCCTAGGAAGAAGGATAGCTCACACATGCTACTCATCTCAAATTTAGAATGCATCAGGTTAGAAAACCTTCTGCACAATTTTGAGTCAGTAGAACCAAAAATGATATCGTCTACATAAATTTGCACTAGTAGGGTATGGGACTTATGGGTTCTAATAAAAAGAGTTTGGTCTACTCTACCCCTTATAAAACCATTTTCCAAGAGAAAGCATGCTAGGGTCTCATACCATGCTCTAGGAGCTTGCTTGAGACCATATAATGCTTTGTTCAGTCTAAAAACATAATCAGGATAAGTTGGAGAGATAAAACCTGGAGGTTGTCTAACATAAACTTCCTCTTTGATGTCTCCATTTAAGAAAGCACTCTTGACATCCATCTGATAGACCTTGAAGCCTTTGTGAGCTGCATAAGCTAAAAATATCCTGATGGCTTCTAATCTTGCAACAGGTGCAAAGGTCTGGTCGTAGTCAATTCCTTCTTCTTGAGAATATCCCTGGGCAACTAGCCTTGCCTTGTTCCTTATAATTACTCCTTGATCATCCAGTTTATTTCTGAATACCCATTTTGTTCCAACAATGGAATGATCCTTAGGCTTTGGCACTAGTTCTCATACTTTGTTCCTCTCAAATTGATGCAACTCCTCTTGCATTGCAATGATCCAGTGTGGATCTTGCTCTGCATCTTGAATGGACTGAGGTTCAATTTGAGAAAGGAAGCAGGTGTGCAACAGGTTTTGGTTGACCTGATTTCTGGTTTGCACACCAGCTGAGAGTTCTCCAATTATTTGGGAAATTGGATGGTCTCTTGATGTTACTAAATCAACAGGGGGTGTTGATTGTTCACCAACCTGTGTTGTTGTTTCCTCTTGTGGTACAACAACTGGCTCTTCAAGTTGAGCTTCAATGTGTTGAGCATTCCCTTCATCTTCACTGCTTTCATCCTCTTGAGCAACCTGTAGCTTGTTCATATCTTCAACTAGAGAGTGTTCCTGCAAAGGTTCTATGGTAGAAGAAATCTTCTCCTTGAAAGACATGTTAGTTTCATCAAATGAAATATGAACAGATTCCTCAATTTTCAAAGATGATTTATTATAGACCCTATAGGCATTGCTGATCATGGAGTATCCCAGAAACACTCCTTCATCAGCTTTGGCTTGAAATTTTGCTAAGTATTTCTTGTCATTATTGTGAATATAGCAAATGCAACCAAAAATTCTAAAATAGTCAACTTTAGGTTTCTTCCCTTTGAGTAATTCATAGGGAGTCTTTCCCTTCAGTTTATGTATCAAACTTCTGTTCAGCACATAGTTGGAGGTGTTCACTGCCTCTGCCCAAAAGGATAGAGGTAGATGAGCATCTGACAACAATGTAGTGGCAGATTCAATAAGGGTTCTATTTTTCCTTTCAGCTACCCCATTTTGTTGAGGAGTTCTAGGAGCTGAGAAAGTATGTCTGATCCATTCACTCTGACAGAACTCTTGCATAAGAAGAGAATCAAACTCTGTCCCATGATC
The DNA here is from genome assembly GCA_039583875.1 of Platanthera guangdongensis. NCBI lineage: Eukaryota > Viridiplantae > Streptophyta > Magnoliopsida > Asparagales > Orchidaceae > Platanthera > Platanthera guangdongensis. The sequence goes on from CM077147.1 coordinate 170,406,879, forward strand.
ACTTCTGATCAGGGCAATGTGAGTATTGAACTCAATCTGTATACATTTGAGAAACTCTGTCAGACACTTAAAGTTATCAGACTTCTTCCTTAGAAAGAACACCCAAGTGAATCTAGAGAAGTCATCTACAATTACTAAAGTGTAGGATTTCCCTCCTAGGCTTTGTACTGTGATGGGTCCAAATAGATCCATGTGTAACAGGTACAATATCCTAGGTGAATCACTCTTATTAAGTGACTTAAAACTGTTTTTAGTTTGCTTGCCTAATTGACAGGCCTTGCAGAGTCCTTCCTTCTTGTAGGGGCTAGAAGGTAGTCCTCTAACAAGGTTGTCCTTGGATAGCCTAGCAATAGTTCTAAGGTTTAGGTGTCCTAGTCTCTTATGCCATAAAACATTTGGTCTACAGACTGAATTAAACAAGCAGATATCTATATCAGTTGAAAGAAAGTCTACTAGGTAGATGTTACCTTTCCTTATACCTGTCAACACAGTTGTGTTGTCCTCTGACTTGATTTTGCATAAGGCTTTGCTGAAGGTCACCTGGTAGCCTTCATCACATAGCTGACTGATGCTGATTAGGTTGTGCTTCAGTCCTTCCACATATGCTACCTTCTTGAAGGTTACTGAACCAATCTGGACTGTACCATATCCTTTAGTCTGTCCAAAGTTGGAATCACCAAAGATAACTTTGGGTCCAAGCTTGGCTCTGAAGGATGTGAGGTTGTCCTTATTCCCTGTCATGTGCTTAGAGCACCCACTATCCAAGTACCATTGCTGGTTAGATGTTGGATAGGTCTTCATCTGCACATAAAACAATTTACTTGTTTTTGACCCAGTTTACCTTGGACCTAGGTTGATAACCTCTAAATTCAGAAATGAAAGACATCCCTGGCTGACTCTTATATCCTTCAGGATGATATCTCCTTGGAGGTAAAATCCATTCAGTATAAGGGTTAAAGGTTTGGGATGAAGAACCATTAGGATTCAATTTTGATTTGCCTTTGAAAAAGTTTCCAGAGTTCTGACCTCTGTTCGACGATCTTGGAGATGCGTTCGACGATCTTGGGTCAGATCGTCGAGCTCCGTTCGACGGTCGACTATGGCTGAGGTCAGGTATATGAGATCGTCGAGCTGCGTTCGACGACTTTGGCTGAGATCGTCGATCTGCGTTCGACGATTTTTCCTGAGATCGTCGAGCTGCGTTCGGCGATCGTCGATCTTCATTCGGCGATCGTCGACCTCCGTTCGACGATTTTTGCTGGGACTCAGTTTTCTGAGGCAGATCAGAATTTTTCCTGGCAACCTCTACAACTCCCTTTCCCTTGTTAGAAATAAACTTGATGGAAGTTGTTAGGACTATAGGTTGGCTGGATGAAGCACCCAAGCCCAGTGTACTGTTGAATCTAGAGTTCACTGTGCTTGTGATGTCCATCAGCTTGATGCTTCTCCCATTAAGGGATTCTTCAAGCTTCTTGGCCTCAGGGAGCTCACTTTTCAGTATAGCTATCTGTTCCCTACAGTTCTCCAACTCCTGAGAGAGTTTGAGGTTTTCTGACTTTAAACCATTGTGTTCAGATAATTGATTTCTGAGAGAGATAATCTCTTTCTCAGACTTTAGCAGGTCTAAACACAGTGCTTTAAATTCAGATTTAAAATCTTCTGAAGTAAAATCAAAAGAACTAATTACCTGATCTTCTTCAGGTTGGGTTTCTGAGTCTGACTCTGACTCTTCATCCTCTGAATTGTGCTGTGAGGCATTAATTGCCATCATGCAGAATTCCTTTTCTTCTGCATCATCCTCATCATCACTGGAGCTGGATGAGGCTTCTGATTCCTCTTCTGTCTCACTCCAGGATTCAGCAACAAACCCTTTTCTTGTATGCTTATTTTTGCTTGAAGAGGGCTTGCCATTTCCATTCCTTTTGGAGTCTTTCTCCTTTCTTCTTTCTTTTCTGTCTCTTCTGTCCTTGGTCTTGTTCTCTGGACAGTCAGGAACTATGTGCCCTGGTTTCCTGCAACCAAAGCAGATAATGTCTTTATTGTTGCTAATGGACTTGTCATACCTTGGCTTGTCCTGCTCCTTGTATGATCTTCTTCTGAAGTCCTTTCTGGCCATCTTGTAGAATCTTTTGGCCAACAAGCTGAGTAGTTCATCATTGCCTGTGCTCTTATCTTCAGGCAGATCCTCAGTTGCCTTGAAGGCTATGGTTTTCTCTTTCCTTGTGGCTGGTGAAGCAGCCTTCTGTTCTTCCTCTCTATTCTTGATGAGTAGCTCATAAGATTTGAGCTTACCCAACAAGGCTTCAGTGGTGATCTCATTTAGACTTCTGGCATCCTTAATTGGCCAGATTCTTGAATCCCAAGTGCTGGGGAAGTACATTAGGATCTTGTCATTAAGTTCTATCAGAGAAATCTCTTTGTCCAATGTCCTTAGCTCACTGACAATTAGACTCAATCTGTTGTACATGTCTCCCACTGACTCAGTCTCTCCCTTCTTGAAGTTCTCATATTGGGAGATGAGATGTGATCTTCTGTCCTTTCTCTCATCAGCTGAGCCTGAGACAATTTCTGAGAGCTTGTCCCAAATCTCCTTGGCTGAGTTGCATTCAGCTACCTTTTGGAATATGTCATCTGACATTGTCTGGGCTAGGATGTTCATAGCCTTGGCATCAACTACTTTCCATTTTTTGATGTCAGCATCTGTTCCTGATGGAGGTGGAACAGCATTTGTGCTTGTGCTCTCTAGGGGTCTTGGACACACTGTCAAAACAGAATTGAAAATATCTTCGTCAATGGAATTCATGTAAAGTCTAATCCTTGCTTTCCAAAGTGCAAACTTGGAAAGATTGCACACTGGAGGTCTGGTGCTAGCATAATCTTTGTTTTGGGCCATGATTTGTGCAAACAAAAACTAATAATAAAATACAAAAGAAAAACAGATCTAGTTTGGAATCTTGGGGTTCAGGTGTTAGCCTGTACAACCAATCAGATATGGTATGTTTAACCAACCTCGCTTTGATACCAATTGAAAGGGAAACTAGATCTGATATACTCTAGAGGGGGGTGAATAGAGTATATGGTGCTTAAAACTTTTTACAAGCTTTTACAACAATTGTTGTAATATGTGTCAGCAGGGAAGCAATAAAGAATCTAACTACAGCACTAAGCTAAACAAAAACTAAGCATAGAGAGAATCAAGCCCAGAAACAAAAAGTAAACAAGCAGAACCAGAAGACACAAGGAAATATAGTGGTTCCCCAAACTTGGGTACATCCACTCTTCTACCACCCTAGGTAGGAATCCACTGCAGGATGAGTTGATCAGGTGTCCTGGGCACCAATGAGCTTTTGATAAGGTGCTCAAAAACCAAAGCAGATTTTTTGATCAGGTGTCTTGCCACCAATGAGCTTTTGACAAGGTGCTCAAAAACCAGATTCAAACTTTTGAAGGGAGTTTGAGAAACCCTTTACAAACTGGGGGTGAGAGAGTGATGGCAGTCTTCTCTTTCTCAAACAACTGAGAAGACTATGTGGATTGATGTCAAAGCTCCCCCTGAATCCTTGAAATCTTCAGGAAGAAAAGCTTTGCTGAGGGTGATAGGCCTTCAAAGGTAGAACTCCAGCAATAGATGGTTTCAGCAATGGCTGAAATGTTGAGTGTCTGGAGTCTTGAAATGATGTTGGCCTTGAACACTTTGAAAGATGAAGAGATTTTGAAAGCTTGATCTCTTTGATGAGTGTTCTTCAGAATTCTTTTTGACAGAAGATTTTGAATGAGTCTATGTACTCTGTATTGTGTGTTCTCTTCTTGTTAATCTCTATTGATTCAAAAAACATTCTGTCTTTTATTCTCTGTTCCTGAATAGAATATCATTCTCTGTCAAAGATAGCCGTTGGTCTGCATTGATTGCATCCTTAATTGCAAAAACTCTTCTGGAGGAAAGTCCACAGAATTATTCCTTGAAAGATCCCTTGAAACTTGGTCCAGAAATAAATGAAAACGGCTAGCAAATCTCTGAATTAATTGCATAATAACTCCTGTCTGATTTGAATTTGAATTCTGGAAGTTATCTGAAATCGTCGAACTGAGCTCTGCTATTGTCGAGCTGAGCTCAGAGATAAAGATCCAGTCCAGAGTCAAAATCGTCGACATGAGCTCACCGATCGTCGAATGGAGTTCGACGATATTGTGAAGTTGAGCTCAGCGATCGTCGAATGGAGTTCGACGATATTGTGAAGTTGAGCTCAGCGATCGTCGAATGGAGTTCGACGATCTGTTGAAGTTGAGCTAGACGATCGTCGACCTGAGTTCGACGAATCGTCGTGCTGAGCTCGACGATCAGACTTGGTCTCCAGACAGAAAAACTTGGTCTTCAGGGCAGCTTCCAATCCTAGATTTCTAACCCTTACAGTCAATTCTAATTGACCTATTAAGCTATACAGAAGGTCAAACAAAGGTTCCTAGAGACATAGTGATCCTGACCCAAATTAGTAATAGGGTGTTCCAACAAATTCTTTGGGTTCTAAGGTCAACTAATTTGTTTTGCAGGTGAGTCCAAGTGGCCATGCCCCCAATATGGTACTTGGATAGTGGATGTTCCAGACACATGACTGGAACTAGGGGATTGCTAAAGGACTACACACCAATCAAGGATGGGCCTAAAGTCACCTTTGGTGGTTCTGAAAAAAGAATTATCAAGGGTTTTGGTAACATTTCTAGCACCCATATTACCATTACTCAAGTGGCTTATGTTAAAGGTTTGAAACATAACCTTATTAGTATAAGTCAATTGAGTGATTTAGGATATGACATCTCATTTGTCAAAGATGGTTGTCATATCACGAGATCAAATGATCAAGAGATCATTTTGACTGGTTACAGAAAAATAAATGTCTATTGTCTAGACATTATGTGTGAGAACAATGGTTCTCCAGTGTGTCTTGTAGCTGATGAGAAAGTCTCTCATTGTGTCAAATGGCACAAGAGGCTAGCCCATCTTAACTACAAGATAATTGGCCAACTCTATAACAAAGAGTTAGTGAGGAATGGTCATCAAGTTAAGTGTATTAAAGATGGAATATGCTCAGCTTGTCAAAAGGGCAAGCAGACTAGATCCACCTTTAGTAGCATTGAAAACAAAGATGTTGTGAGGTGCTTATACCTTTTTCATATGGATCTCTTTGGTCCTATGCCAGTTCACAGCCTAGGTAGGAAGGTCTACACATTTGTGGTTGTAGATGAATACTCAAGGTTTTCCTGGGTGTTCTTCCTTAGACAGAAATCTGAAACACCTAGTATCTTCTATAGCTTTGTCAAACAAATTCAGAATGAGTTAGACAGTACAGTGGTCAAAATAAGAAGTGACCATGGTATTGAATTTCAGTCTGATAGCATGGCAAAACTATGTGAAGAATTTGGGATATTTCAGGAATTTTCTTCACCAAGAACACCTCAGCAAAATGGCATTGCTGAGAGGAAAAATATAACCTTGATTGAGGCTGGTAGAACTCTATTAAGTGACACATCTCTCCCAGAATATTTTTGGGCTGAGGCAGTTAATACTGCATGCCATGTAATTAATACGGCTACCATTACTAAAAGCCACAATAAGACCCCCTATGAGATTGTGAAAGGCAGAAAACCAAATCTATCCTATTTCAGGATCTTTGGTTGTAAGTGCTTTATACTTAACAATGGAAAGTCTTACTTGACCAAGTTTGCTGTCAAGTCCCAAGAGGGGATCTTTGTTGGGTACAGCAACAACAGTAAGGCTTATAGGGTCTACAACTTGTCTTCACAAGTTGTAGAGGGGTTAGTACATGTAGTATTTGATGAAGCTAGACTTATTAACAATGAGTTGTCTAGAAGTATTTGCAGCTCCACGGGTGTGACTAAGAAGATGGACAAGCTCACTATTGAAGAAGGATCTACTGCAAGTCAGCATGTAGATGATAGTGGTTGTTGTCCAGGGGGAGTACTACATGTACCTAATGCAGAAGAAGACCAAGGAGTGCAGCAAGATGAAGAAGCTGAAGGAGTTCAACCTGAAGTCAGGATGCCTCCAGCTAATAGGCATCTAAGAGATCATCCAGCAGATCAAATCATTGGTGATATAAGACAAGGGATACAAATAAGGAGCAGAAATCTGAGTGCAGCACTCTACTCCAGTTTTTTATCCCAAGTAGAGCCAAAGAAGATTGAAGAAGCCATCCTAGACCCTCATTGGATTGAGGCAATGCAAGAAGAGCTGAATCAGTTCAAGAGATGCAAAGTCTGGGAGCTTGTTCCTAAACTAAAAGACCACAACGTAATTGGGACCAAGTGGATCTTTAAGAACAAGATGGATGAACATGGAGTAATTATCAAGAACAAAGCAAGACTGGTTGCTAAGGGATATAGGCAGGAAGAAGGTATTGACTTTGATCAAACCTTTGCTCCAGTAGCCAGACTGGAAGCCATAAGGATGTTCCTGGCCTATGCAACCTATCAAGGATTTAAAGTATACCAAATGGATGTTAAGTTAGCCTTTCTGAATGGTAATCTAAAGGAAGAGGTCTATGTGGAACAGCCATCAGGTTTTGTTGATTCAACTCAACCTAATTATGTCTATAGACTTAGGAAGGCTTTGTATGGGTTAAAACAAGCCCCTAGGGCTTGGTATGAAACCCTGTCTAGTTTCCTCATTGAGAATAAATTCACAAGGGGGAAAATAGACAAGACTTTATTCCTTAGGGAATCTAGAGGCAAGATAATACTAGTCCAAATATATGTAGATGACATCATATTTGGGTCTACTGAAAGTAGTTTTTGCAAAAAGTTTGCAAAACTAATGCAAGGACAATTTGAGATGAGCAGTATGGGGGAACTTAAGTTCTTCTTGGGAATCCAAGTTAGACAGACTGAGAATGGTTTATCCATATGCCAGTCTAAGTTCACCCTAGAACTGATAAGGAAGTATGGTATGGATTCATCCAGTACCATGAAAACTCCTATGGGGTCAAGTATGTCTCTTAGCAAAGATGATGCAGGGAAACCTGTAGATGAGACTTTGTATAGAGGGATAGTTGGCTCCCTATTGTACTTGACTGCAAGTAGACCAGATATCATGTATGCTACATGTGTCTGTGCTAGGTACCAAGCATGCCCTAAAGAGTCTCATTTGATAGCAGTCAAAAGAATACTGAGATATCTAAAGGGCACTCCTTATCTAGACCTTTGGTACCCTAGGAATGGAGACTTTGAACTGACAGGTTACTCAGATGCAGATTTTGCAGGCTGCAAGGAAGATAGGAAAAGTACAACTGGTACCTGTCAATTCCTAGGTGGAAGACTGATATCATGGAGTAGCAATAAGCAAACAAGTGTGGTTATCTCCACAGCAGAATCAGAATATGTGGCTGCAGGAAGTTGTTGTGCTCAACTTCTATGGATACAACATCAGCTTGAGGATTATGGTATTCAAGTAAGTAGAACACCACTGTTTTGTGATTCTACTAGTGCTATATCTATTGCAAACAATCCTGTTTCCCATAGTAGAACTAAACACATTGAAATAAAATATCATTTTCTAAGGGAACATGTTGAAAAAGAAGATATTTCACTAGATTATGTTAATACAGATAATCAACTAGCTGACATGTATACTAAGCCTTTAGAAGAAACCAAATTCAATAGATTTAAAATTTAATTAGGTATGATAAACTTAGAATAAGTTTACAGAAATGGCTAAGTAAAATAGTGTCGACACACAGAGTTGTCTGTGTCGAGACAGAGAATTGGTGTCGACACTTCAGTGAAAAGGTGTCGACACATCTAGGAAGTTGGTGTCGACACTTCAGAAAATTCGTGTCGACACATACAGGGTTGGTGTCGACACAACCAAGGTGGTGTCGACACTTAGGATTTAAACAGAATTAACCAAGTAAAGTCTCGACTAAGTGTCGAGTTAAGTGGTGTCGACACATAAACAAGTGTCGACACATATATTCTGTCGACTATACTTGTGTCGACACGTAGTTGTCGAGACATTATAAGTCTGTGTCGACACTTTTCAACAGTGTCGACACAATTTAAGTTAGTTGACGCGCCCTTTCATCTTCAATCCTAGAAAGGTATAAATAGGATTTCGCCATTGTCTGTCGACACACTCACCAAAGTTTCGAGACCAAACTTGTGTGTCGACACCTCCCTTCTCTCAATTCAAATTCTTCAAACCCTAATGGCGCCAAAGCTTGAGGAGAACGTGAATGAAGGATATGAACTGGTGCGACATGCGTTCGATGACGCAGAATCAGAGATCAAGGATGTGGTAACCCTAGTTGCAAACTCAGGGTTAGATCTTCTTGTTTCAGAGCCGACAAAAATATGGAAGAAAGAAGTTCTAGAATTTCTAAATGGAGCAACCCTAGACGATTCTGGACTCAAGATAAAGTCAAGTATTCATGGAGAAAAGGTGAAGATCACATTTAAGAGTTTGAGAAAGGTACTAAACCTACCAAGGACTAAGGAAGAAGATGAAGTTTCTGCTTCCAAGACCAGAGAAGCTTTAACATGGTGTGGACTAGATTCCAAGATGAAAATTGGATCAGTATTCAATAGAAAGGGGATGAACAGCCAAGGCAAATTTCTCTCTGAAATTGTTGGCAAGGTGATCCTGTGCAAGTTTGGAGGACATGACAGGATTTCAGCATATATGTTCAGTCTAATGACATGGTTAATCTTCCAACTAAACACTGATTGGTCTGAAGTAGTATTTGAGAAGATTAAGGAGAGCATGAAGAAACCCAATTTGGGTAGGATACTAAGTCTTTACTTGGCTGGTAGTATACTAGAAGTAATGAGTCAAGCTGCAGGATCAAAGATCAATCACATGAGGAAGATGGACATGAGAATCTTCTCAAGATGGGATAGGGTCTTGACCAAGGAATTGCCAACACCTGAGAAGGTAACACCCCAAAAGCAGAAGAAGAAGATAGCTCCAGTGGCTCAAGAATCATCTAGTAGCTCTGAAGAGCAAGTTGTGTTTACCCCAGATGATGAACAAGAAACTATAATTGTTGGAAAGTCTCCAGATAGACAAGTAGATGCAAAGAGGCAGGGGGAGCTACCATAGGCTAGCCCACTTCACCAGGATTCTATCTAGGGGGAGCCTCTAGTAGTGGAAGAGCCAACTCCTCTAGAAAGTGAACAAGCTACTCACACAATACTTGAGGTAATCACTGAGATTAATGCATTAGATTTTCATATTGAGGATGATGTTTTGTCTGATTCATTACATAATGTTAATCAGCAAACTCCAACACATAGCCAACCCCAAGATGTTGTCATGGAGGACACATCTGTTGCAGATCAAGTGGAACCAAATCAGGTAATTGATGAGATAAGAGAATCTCCATCACAACCTCAACAAGAGTTTACAATGGAAGATCTCTTCCTTAATCTGAATCAAACAGACTTTGAGAAGGAAAGTGCTGCTGCTGAGGGGGAAAAGTCCCAAGTTGAGGGGGAGCAAGTGGAGATTCTAGAAGAAACTACAAGGAAAGAGCCTGAGAAGCCAAAGGATATTGAGGAGCTACCTAGGGAGAGGGTAGAAATAGCAAGCACATCAGCTTTTGAAGATGAGGAGGCTGCAAGAGCTAAAAAGAGAAAGTTTCAAGTCTTCAAGAGGAGGAGCCAAACTTATAAGAAAGCTCTGCAAACCATAGCACCACAGCCTGCACTACAGCCAGCACCATCTTTAGATTACAGTTCTCTGATGGTTGTTATGCAAATAAAGCTTGATGAGCAAAGGCAAGCAATAGAAAAGTATGTAGATGAAGGGCAAAAATCTCTACAGTTTGATCTTGCCCTAGATATTAAGTCCATCAGATTTGAGATGAATCTGAATAAGAAGGAGATGACTGACTGCTTCCACAAGGGAGGGAATGCAGTGGTCTACTTAGCTACCCATCAAGAAAAGATCAAAGCTCAAGTGGATGACATTGCACTGAAGCAAGGATATGTTCTAGAGAACCAGCTCAGGATGAATGACAATTTGACTGCTTCACACAATGCAATTGTCACAGAGATGAAGAATATAGCTGCTGGACAGACTACATCTAATGCTACTACTAAGGCAGAGTTTGATAAAGCTTTACAAGAGGGCATAACTGCTGTTACTTCTGCTATTGTCAACTCTCAGAAGTTGATCACTGAAAAGCTTCAAAGGTTGAAACCTTTCTTTAAAGATGGAGTAAACTATTTGGATGCCCAAGTAAGATTTTAAAAGGATGATCTAAGAGATCACATGGAAAGAGAAGTCATAAAGGGGGAGAGGGTGTTAGTCAAAGCCAGCTCTGATCATGCAAAGTGGATTTCTAATTCTATCAGAGCCACTCTTGGTTATCCTCCTTTATGTGATGATGATAATGTTGCAGAGTCTGGGATTCATCCAGCTTATCTTGGAGGGGAGCAAGCTGAAGTGGCTCAAGTAATATACCATCCACCAGACTTTGATATGGTACAAGCAGATATACAGTCCATGTATAGCCCACCTGAGGGAAAGCACAATGTCATCATAGAAAAGGTGGTTCAGCCAGTGTCAGAGGCCATACTGAAAGCACAAGAAGCCTTGTTGCTGAAGGAATAAGAGACTCAGTTGTCTAAGAAGAGGTTCAGAGAGCATGCTGAACAAAGGCCTGATTTTGAACAGTGGAGCCTCAGTTCAAGGAATATTATCTTAACTGCATGGAAGGCTGCCAAAGACAATATTCAAGATAGAAACAAGTAGTTTTCTGAACTGGAGTGGAGGAAGCATGAGACCAGACAAGAAGCCATTGTGCAGTATAGAAGAAAGGCAAAGATGGGAAAGCTACCTCCTACTGCCCAGGAGCCTAGCAAGTACTTTCCCAAGCATTATCATTACTTTGAGAGGCAAAAGATCAAAGCTGAAGAGCTAAAGAAAAAAAGGATCTTAAAGGCAAGAAGCCTGCTGCTACTAAAGATGCTGAAGCCCCTGTGCAAGCAAAGATACAGTCTGGGAAGGGCATAGTTATCAAGAAGGCTGAGTAAAAATAGAATAGAATTATCTTTAGTTTACAGTTGTAATCTTTTGTTTAAACATTCTGTAAACTTTTGTATAATGTATATGACAAAGTTGTTAGAACAATGTGATGTGTGAAAAATCTATTACATAATTGTTCTGAGATATATGTGTGTACATGTTTTGTTTAATACATGTTTATGTACTTTCCCTGACTGCATAATCCTGTTTTACATCATTCTTTTATTTTGTTATGTATGGTGTATATCATTAACTAAGGGTTATGACTTCTCCAAATAGGGGGAGATTGTTGGGTACATTGGTTTAAATGTACCTGATTTGAAGAAGCCTCACCCTACTCAATGCTATACATCAAAATATATTTGATGTGTTTTGAGTTTAGTTGTGCAGGTTAAGTATTTGCAGGAAAAGTTGAAAAGTTTAAGTCCATGTGTATACAACTAGAAGGAAAGTGTCGACACTTAAGAAGACTTGTGTCGACACCCAGACAAGCAGTGTCGACACTTGGAGTAATTGTGTCGACACTTGGAGTAATTGTGTCGACACCAGGGATGCAGAGTCGACACCATACAGAAAGTGTCGACACATGAAGGCTGTGTCGACACTCAATGAAGAAAAGTCCAGTGAAGCTGTGTCGATACTTAGAAGCAGTGTCGGCACCCAGAGGAACTGTGTCTACATCAAAAAGTGTCGACACTTGGAGGCTGTGTCGACACTCAGCAAATTTCAACAGAGTCTAAGTATAAGTGTCGACATAATAAAGAATGTGTGGACACTCAGTAGAAGACTCAACACATGAAGAAAGTGTCGACACAATGAAGAATGTGTCGACACACAGCAGAAGACTCAATACATGAAGAAAGTGTCGACACTAGGAGGTTGTGTCGACACTCAGCAAATTTCAACAGAGTCTAAGTATAAGTGTCGACATAATAAAGAATGTGTTGACACTCAGCAGAAGACTCAACACATGAAGAAAGTGTCGACACAATGAAGAATGTGTCGACACACAGCAGAAGACTCAATACATGAAGAAAGTGTCGACACTAGGAGGCTGTGTCGACACTCAGTAAAGTTCAACAAAATTCTAAGTACAAGTCTCGACACCAAGAAGTTGTGTCGACACTCAGCCAAAGTCTCAACAGAAGAAGAATGTGTCGACACAAGGAGCTGTGTCGACACTCAGCAAGTATCAACACAGAAGGCAAGTGTCAACACTAAGAAGATGTGTCGACATTGAACAAGTTCAAGACAAGAAGATGTGTCGACACAAAGGAGTTGTGTCGACACTTACAAGAATTCAACTAAGTACTGAAGAACAAGAAGTTGTGTCGACACACAATATTAGTGTCGACACATGATGAAGAAGCTGTGTCGATACATAAATTGTACAACACAAGGAGTTGTGTCGACACCTTGAAGGCTAGTGTCAACACTTAGTATACTTGTGTCGACACTTGGTCTATAAGTGTCGACACTTAAAGACAGATTGTCTCGATACTTTCAGACAGTTACAGATATTTCAAAAAGTGACTGGATGACTTGACAGCTGCCATTCCAGCTGGTCTACTGCACCTGTCAGAGATGTCAGTAAGCTGTTAGGAACCGGATCAGCCGGTCGCCATGAATAAGGCCTATAAATAGGCTTATTCTGTCAACAGAAAAAGTGTCTAAGTCTAAAAGATTAACAACAAGAGATCAACAATCAAAGAAGAAGATCTAGTTATTCATTGAAGAATCAAGTGAAGATCTAAGAAGTTGGAGAGAGAGAGCTCCTTCCAAGTAGACAGCCGTTGGAACCAGGCTGTGAAGAAGGGTTCAGACCTAGTTCTGAATCTTAAGTTGCAGTGATTGAAGATCAGCTGCAGAGAATCAATCCTATTGTGTTCTATATTCAAGAAGCTTTGAAGAAAGCCAAGTGAGGTTGATCTCAGCAGAGTTTATTCAAGAACTCATCAAGAACCCGTCAACTCATCTCTCTTTTTCTGAGTTGTAGGTATATTCTTTGTATTCTAAATTTCTTGTAGGATCCTTAGAGATCTGAGTTGTAAGCCTGCAATTATAAAGGCTGAGTGGTAGGGTCTGTGTGCCTGAGTGTAGGAGATCTATTTCTCTGAGTGTAGGCTTGTTGTGGCTGAGTGTAGGCCTTGTGGCTGAGTGTAAGTCTTTGGAGAAGACTGAGTTGTAGGGCCTTGGGCCTGAACTGTAGGAACCTGTTTGGGGTTCTGAGTGTAAGATCTGAGGATCTGAGATAGTGAAGGAGTTTGGCCGAATCTAGTACACTACTAGATAGGCTAAGGGGGAAAGTGGATGTACCCAAACCTTGGGGAACCACTATAAATCTGTGTGTTCACTGTGTGCATGTTTGATTCTGTGATTGCTGATTGATTTCTGTGAAGAAGTAATTATAACTCTGTGATATAATCTGTAATCTGCCTAAAAAGTCTAAAAAGATTTAGTCACCTATTCACCCACCCCCCCCCCCTCCCTCTAGGTGATTAGGTACAATTTCTTTCAATATTGTCTTCCTTAGGATTAAGGTAAGTTTGCAAATCTCTAACCTTGGATGGATTCTATCTTTTTACATCCTAACTACATATTTAGACAACTTTAATCAGAAGCAAGGTACAAGAATCCACCACATGAGGAGAATGGATGTTATTGGAAAGATATGAGAAGGTTCTGATGAAGCCATAAAAGGAGCAAATAGTCTGAGTAAGAAAAAGGCAAAGACAATTGTTGTGGATATTGAAAGTGAGGAAGAATCCTTTGATGGAGAAAGTGCATCAAGAATCAAGTCTTTTGGGGAAGGAAGTGGAGAAGATGTAAGAAGTGAACCCATCCATGATCTAAACCTTTCATCCTCTCATGACATGGAGGTAGTTCACCAATATGTCAGCACTCAGGTTGTTGACATCATACTGATTTGGAGAACCATGCCTCAGCTGAGGGGGAGGTAGAAAAAATTCTTCCACAATAAGTCTCATCAGTTACAGTAAAGTTAATGGAAAAGGAACCTAGAGATATCCTTGACAGGTACTTGGGTAATGAAGCAGATGAATTGCTAGAAATGGATGATGAGATTGAGGGGGAGATTCACACTGAGTTCCCTGCTCCAGATGATTAAATACATGTATCTAAAGAGGTTGAGGATGCAACTCACCCTGAGTTGGCAATCCAAAAGGACCTAAGTGTGTTGAGGACCAAGTCACAACCTCCTTCTGAAGATGTTGCTCACCTCTCAGGGTCCTCTACATCCACTCCTGCAGATTCTACAACTTCAATCTTGGTTGCTATGAAGTTAATGCTAGATGAGCAAAGTAATTTTCTCAAGGCTCACAAAGATGCAACAGTTCAAGGAGTTAAAGAAGAAGTTATGAGAGAAATTAATATTATCAATGAAGATATATCCCATATGAACAGTGAGATCTCAAAATAATTTGTCAAGGGTGCAGAAGTTGTGGATAGCAAATCAAAGTCATGAGAACAATGAATGAAAATCTTAGGCTCTGCTCTCATGACTTAACTGGAATCAAACTGTTTGTTAGTAAAATAGATGAAACCATTGAACAAGGTATAAACCATATAGAAAATTATATGTATGACACTCAAGTTGAAGTCATAAAGGAGGTTACTAAGATGTGAGAGGTCCTTCTAAAATAAAATGAAAACACCTTTCAGACTCTCTCAAGCAGAGTTAAGGCATGCACAATTGACCTTGAAAACTAGATAATTGAAGAAACCAGAAAGGGAGAGAGTATTAATGTCGATCAAGCCCTATGGGTCCTTCAAGGCAAAGGCTTGCACTCAACCTTCCCCTAATAGATGTATCTAAGCCTTCAAAGTTTGATTTTGCTGCTAAAGAAAGGGATGTTCAGGATGTTCAAAACTCTAAAAGAAGAGAAAAGGAAGGCACTCTGCACCCTGGGTAGTTTATATCAAAGAAGAGGAAAGATCCGGCTAGGGATCCTGATCGTGAGCAATGGAGTGATGATTCAAGATCTATCATTATGAGTGCATGGGTTAGTTATGGACATATCAAAAAATAAATTGACAAAATCTATCCTTCTAAAGAGTGGATCAAACACCAAGATAGGAGGTTTCTCTGGCTGAAGATCATTAAAGATACCTTGGACAGGCAGAACCCCATAAGAGTTCCATCCAACTATATTCCAATGCCACTTAAGTACTTTGAAAGGTAGATTTTGAAAGACAGGAGAGCTGGGAAGAAAATTATTGATTAGATGAGACTGAGCCTAGAATTTGATGTTTATGTGTTGTTTACAACTTTAAACCCATTGGCCTATTTCAATATGTACTTATATATATATATATGTGTGTGTGTGTGTGTGTGTGTGTGTGTGTGTCTGTGTGTGTGTGTGTTGAAATTTTTATGAAATTAATTTTCTCTAGCTCTATTGAAATTGCCTATCTATGTGTTAATCTTTCGTTTAATGCTTTTGTGTATCTTATCATTAAGCATAGTTCTAACTTCTTCAAATAAGTGGAGATTGTTGGGAATATGCCCTCAATATTCTTAGAATTGAAGAAGTACATCATGGAATGATAATTGTATTATGTATTTGATGTCTATTCATTTACATGTTTGTAGGCTCAATAGTTATTGTTGCTTATTAAACTTAGTAGGATAAGAGATTAGTTCAGACCTAATTTGAACTAAAATAGAACTCAGAATTGGTCTAAGTGTTGTTTTGAGAAGTGCTGGCTTATACCGTTTTGATGGGTATAGAGAACAAAGCGATACTGTTTTAATGGTAAAAAGAACAAGATGATACCAATTTGTTAGAAGACTTCACAATGATAGATCGTCGTATTGTTGTCCAGAATGACGGGATTGAAATCTGCGTGGCGCCAAAAGCAAATGTCACATATGTACCTTATGGAAGATATTTTGACTTATTACCAGAATTATTTTTTGACCGTTTGAGAAGACAGGCGTATAAAAAGTTAAGAGAAGATAACATCAAAAGAGATAACACAACAAATCAAAAAAGATAACATCAACAAGCTAATACAAAAGAACTCTGTGATCCTTGTGTTGTAAGGTTGTTAACACAAAAAATCAACATGAAGCACTTCTTCCTGCTGTAGAAGAAGAAGAAGATCAAGATTTCTCTTCATTCAAGCCACTCAGCTCAGAACTTTCTTACCAAGATCAAATTAACTCCATTCAGGTGCTGAGATGAAAGCTCTCTCTAGAAAGCTCAAGAAGACTCAAAGATTCAAAGTAATATTTTATTCGAGTCAATTTAAAAAATCTATTTTAAAATCATTTACTGTGTAAGATCTCTCCGAGATCTGAGTTGTAGGGCTATGTTATAAGCATGGGTGTAGGGTTGTATAAAGGGATTGAGTGTAGGACTCTACTATGAGTCTAATGTATGATTATATGAGTGAATCTGAGGGAGCAGATCATCTAGATCTCTGAGATGTAGCTTGCACTCTGAGATAGGGTTGTGGACAGCCTAAGGTATGACTTGCTGAAGTCTGAGGTATTGTCTTGCTAAAGACCTGAGGTAGGATCCAAGAGTGGATCTGAGCTGAAAGATCTTTAATATGAGAAGTTGGAGGAGTTTGCCGAGTCTATCACACTGCTAGATAGGTGTTGAGGGATAGTGAATGTACCCATACTCTGGGGAATCAATATAAATCTTGTGTGCTTCTTTGTGTTATGGTTTTTTTTTCTTTGTAGTAGTTTACTTAAATAATTCAAAAGCCTAAAATCAGCAAAGCACCTATGCACCCCCTCTAGATGATTTAAACTACCTAGAATCTTTTACACCCTATGCCAATAATTGTTCTCGCATGATATTAAGAGCATCAGAATGTCATCTTCGTCGCAATCAGATTTCTAACAAAATTCCTAAAATGCACGTTAAACAACATCACTGAATCGGGCCACTGATCATGATTGTGGCTTCACCCACAATGTCTAATCCACTAACAGAGCAGATTTCTAGGACAAAGAATGTCAGGGACGGAATCAATCGATCTGATGGTTCCTCTTGAACCTAGGAGACCCGAACCCCTCTTATTTTAGAGATCCGACGCCAAGAAATTGCAAGAAAATAAAAGGCATTGACAAAAGATGCTATGCACACAACCTAAGACCGGGATAGGAGATGTCATTACCTTGCAAAACTTCTTCGCACGGTTCGAAACGTGCGCCTTCAAGCCCTTTGTGCAAAACTGGTCCTAGATCATCAATCAGAACTTTAAAGCTCCAACAATGGTAGGATCTTGATCTTCTTCCTCCTACAAGCTCTCACAATCACCCAAGCCGCAAAGTCACGAATGACTTGTAGAATGAGAGAGGAGAACTCCTCTACCTTATTTAGGGTTGATGAAAGAACAAATCTGGGTCATCAGATCAAGTTCCAAGAAGATCGGACGACCAAAAAACATAGATTTACGAAACAGGTTCACATGAACTCTGAAACAACTTTCTATCTCATGCCGCTGAGTCAATACGATGACACACTAGTGAACACGATGCCAAACTAGTGAACACAACACCACACTAGTGAACACGATGCCACACTAGTGAACATGACACCACACTATCGCCCGATGGTAGCGTTACCACTAACGGTAGATCCAAGCAATCTTGTACGCCACTAAACATCGTGGTTTATCCTCACGACGATGTGACAAGTTGACACGATGATAATGCTTATGTTGTTTGGTCAAGGGGAAAGGGGCTACTGTCGCCGATAGTACTACCGCCACGCGTTAGCTTTCCTGTTACACTTGACCCAACATTCCTAGCACTCTAAACTTCAGATAAAAATTTTGGAGGTGTTACACATTGAAGAAGAGCTGTGACATCAGCGCTTGTAAACAGCGGTGACATTAAGGGTTGGAGAATCAACCACTCCTAAAATTTGTTGACAAATTATATTGTATGACTCTGGGAGGCGAAGAAGATAACACACCACCAAAAATTCCTAGAAGTGCTAGTGTTGCTCGACAAGGTTTGCGGAGAAGGGGGAATGTTGAAGAGGTTTAGCCCCATGAGATTGCCACCCTGGTAAGTAACAACAAGAGTCATGGTAGGGCTGGCAAAGAGATCAACATATAACATGTGAAGCCTAAACTCCCTTGAAATAAAGAGCAACAAGATGATTATAAGCAGTCTTCACAGTTTATCATGACAGATGATAGTAAAACACTCATTAGAGAGACTATTTACGAGTCATGCTCGGATCAGAGCATTACTGGCATCTCAATCGTCAAACGTAGCAGATCCTTATATTGGAGGGTCATCTATGAGATGATGACGTTTACGTTGGGACCTGAGTAAGAAGCTGAAGGTGACACTCCAGTCGGGGTAGTTTGGTCCGGTTAACTTGGAGGTAGTGCCGAGATTGCCTGAGAGATTTGAAGGGGTTGAAGTTGTTGATGTGGCTAAAGTAGAATGGGGTGAGGCTGTCGAAGGGACACCTGAATCAGCCATAGTGTGTGTACAAGAACCTTTAACCGCACATGCCAAAAAGAGACCGCAAATATCACAAGGAAGGAAGGAAGGCAGTTACGATGTCTGGAACCACTCAGACCATAGTAAAGAGACGGGAGAGAGGGCGGTTAGGAAATTGAAGTCCACAGAGACAAAGGTAGAGAAGTGGGCAGTTAGAAAACCGAAATCTGCATAAAATGGGGAAGGTCAACGGTTAAGAAACCGAAATCCGCACCAGTAGAGAAAGCACAAAAAGGCGATCCGACGACAAAACAAAGAGTTCACAATCGAAGGATCGTTGTTCCCTCTGATACTATGTGAGAACTCGGAAATATTAAGCAGAAAATTATCAATCACGTACAGGAAATTGAAGATAACTGGTTTTTTTTATTTTCAAAAATCTGAGTATTATAAAAGTCTGGTCTTCCATATATAGAATGAATAAGGTGAGAGAGATTACAATTTATCAATGTGAGACTAATTTATACAAAATCACATTAGGTGGTTAGCACAGTTACAAAGGATCTGTTCACAGAGGATGTGCTGTTAGACAGGCTAACCACCCATAACCAACCACCCTTTGGGCAGGAACCAAAGATGAAACCACCGATTTCCATCAACACAGCTTATGGTTAGACATGTGTCCACCAAGATCATCATGCACAAATGTTACAGTTAAACTAATCTAACTGAATAGACAGCAAAGTGCGGTTAGACAATGCTAACCACAAAGGTTCTTTTAAACACATTTACTCGCACATAATCATTTATGTTCCAATATGAATAAAAAGACCTAAATTTTATTAGAGTTGTAGCGTCAGTTAGGGCTGATATCGAGTCGAGTTCGAGCGATTTTGGCTCGGTTCGAAATCGAAATTTTCGACTCGAACTCGGCTCGAAATCGACTCGAAATCGAAATTGATTTCGAGTCGAGTCGGCTCGACTCGAAATGGCTCGATTCCGAGTCGGCTCGAAATCGAATCGAGTCGGCTCGAAATCAAATCGAGTCGGCTCAAAATCGAATCAAGTCGGCTCGAAATTTAGCAATTTTTCGTTTTATTCCTAATTTGCTCAAAATTAAATTGGTCAACCTGTAAATTTAGCAAATGAAACACTTAAAGCATTCATTTTTTTTATTTAAGTTTAAATTTTGTTATTTTTAATCTTAAAATAAGAATATATTAATAAATACATAATTTTTTTAATTAATTCGAGTTGATTCGAATCATATTTCGAGCGATTCAGGGCTGGCTCGAAATCGACTCGAAATCATATTCGAGTCAAATTGAATCGACTCAAATTAAGTCGATTCAATTTTAACCGATTCCGATTCAGCTCAATTTTTGAGCGATTTTCGAGT
Organism: Platanthera guangdongensis; assembly: GCA_039583875.1. Classification (NCBI taxonomy): domain Eukaryota; kingdom Viridiplantae; phylum Streptophyta; class Magnoliopsida; order Asparagales; family Orchidaceae; genus Platanthera; species Platanthera guangdongensis. The sequence goes on from CM077147.1 coordinate 170,426,757, forward strand.
TTCGAATAATATGCTCAGCCCTAGCGTCAGTGGCCTATTCTTTCTGCCGTGTGGTTATGCCCTTTTAAAAGGGTCTGTTTTTGGTGCGAATAAGTACCAAATTTCTAAGGTGCGCGAAAAGATCCGACCGTATGAGTTGATGACGTGACTATTAATTAACAGTGCAATCATTGCACGCAGAAATACAACCATATTTCTCGAATCCGACCTTATTTCTCGAATGTGACCGTATCTCAAAACGACCTTAATATGCTTCAAACAAATCTGTGCCCTTGATCTGCTCGAGCCAAAGCCTAAGCTACGGTCAGATCGCCTGGCGTGCTTCCCTAAAATACGCATATGTAGCAAATTTAAATCCCCTGGAGTTCCTGTGGGAACTCCAGGGGTGGATTTCAATCATTCACAGCCCTTGGAATAATCCAAGGGCTGAGATTGAAGTCCAAAAAAATAACCTCCCGCCTTGAGACTTTTTCCCGCAAAAAAAAAATCTGAGCTGCTTCGCCTCCCGTAAATATCCTGTTTGGGCTCCGTCCTCTTCTTCTCTGACGCCAGCTCCGCCCCCACCAGTATTACTTTTTCCCGCCAGTAACTCTTTCCTACAACAAAAATTCTGAGCTCTGACGCCTCTTGTACATATCCCGCCCGATGTGTTTGGGCTCCGCCCTGTTCTTCTCTGACGCCGGCTCCGCCCTGTTCTTCTCCGACGGCAGCTCCGCCCTCTCTGACGTCGGCTCCGCCCTGTTCTTCTCCGACACCGGCCATTGTTAAGAAAGATGTAAGAGTATACTAAGGAACTCCAATTGAAATGTTACTTATATATATTCTAATTTTTTTGGTGTTTATGATTTTTTATTTACTTGTTACAGACATGGATAATATTGAACTTGATTGGGTACCTAAAGAGGGTATGAATTTTAATGCATTAGATAATGCATGGGACTTTTGGAATAATTATGGAAGAAGAGTTGGATTCAATGTTCGCAAACATTATGCAAATAAAAGTAAAAAAGATAATGTCATAATTTCTACAAGATTCTTATGCAGTAAAGAAGGATATAGAGGAGTAGATAAACGTGATCATTTGGTTATAGAGCATAGATCAGAAACAAGAACAGGTTGTCCAGTACGAATGGGAATCATGTTGAATAGAAGCACTGGTCAGTTTTATGTACATGAGTTTGTCTCAGAGCACAATCATATTCTACACTTTGCAGAATGTGCTCATATGATGGGCTCACAAAGAAAGATTGCAGACGTTCATGCTATTGAAGTGCAATTGGCAGACGACTCTGGTCTTAAACAAAAAAAATCATTTGAATTTTTGGGAAGACAATCTGGAGGAAGGGCTAACCTTGAATTTCTTCAGTTGGATCAAAAAAATTATCTCAGAAGTATGCGACAAAGGGAGATGACATATGGAGAAGTCGGTTGTTTATTAAGATATTTTCAAAATAAAACCCTAGAGGATCCATCCTTTTTTTATGCAGTGCAACTGGATAATACAGAGCAAGTTACTAATATTTTTTGGGCAGATGCAAGGATGCGCATTGATTATGAACTTTTTGGAGATGTCATTACATTTGATACTACTTTTGCCACAAACAAGGAGTACAGACCATTTGGTGTTTTTGTAGGTTTCAATCAATTTAGAGGACTTACAATTTTCGGTGCTGCTCTTCTGTACGACGAAACATCCGAGTCCTTTATATGGTTATTTAATACTTTTTTGGAATCACATGGCCTAAAAAAACCTATAACTATTTTCACAGACCAGGATGCTGCAATGGCCAAGGCTATATCTGAGGTGATTCCAGAAACCAGGCATGGACTTTGTACTTGGCATATAATGCAAAACGGCATCAAACATCTTGGAAATCTACTGAAAGAAGGTTCTTATTTGTTGAGTGAATTTAAAAAGGCAATGTTTGAATATGAGGATGAACAAATCTTTGAAGATTGTTGGAAAGAAATGCTATCATAATATTCAGCGGAAGAAAATAATTGGTTAAAGTCAATTTATAAGTTGAAAGAGAAATGGGTCAAATGCTATATGAAAAGCTCAATAACTTTAGGTATGCAGAACACTCAATTGAGTGAAAGTTTGAATGGTGATTTAAAGGATTATTTGAAGTCAAATTTTGACTTAAATAATTTTTTCAAGCATTTTAAGAGAGTGGTCAGTGACAAAAGATATAAAGAGTTGCAAGCTGAATATGATGCTAGAGAAAAACTACAAAAGCTTAAGGTAAAGACTCTACCACTTTTGATACAAGCTGGAAAAGAGTATTCTCCTCTTATATTTGAAAGGTTCCAAGATGAATGGGAAGAAAGTTTATTGTGCTTTATAAAAGAACAAAAAGAATTAAATGGGATGAACGAGTATTTAATGGCATCGTACAATGAGACTCATGATTACATTTGCATATCTAATATTTTTGAGGAGACAATATCATGTCAATGTTTGAAGTTTGAGACATTTGAAATTCTATGCTCACATGCTTTGAAGGTCCTAGATGTGAATAATGTTAAATTAATTCCAAACAAATACTTATTGAAGAGATGGATGCGCGTCGCGAGAGATGAAATTTTGGAGAAGACCGATCAAAACTTACAGGTGAAGCTTTAGCTAGTTTCTTTAAATTATATGTTTTTTGGTTTATAACCTATATTTAAATGATTTTTTGTGTTATTTCAGGGGTCTGTAAAAATGGATATGGTGGACCGCTACAGAGAAGTATGTCCTAAATTAATTAAAATTGCTTCAAAAGCATCTGAAAGTCAAGAGAGATATACTTACTTATTAGAGGAGATTGAAAAAATTAATAAGCACTTTGAAGACTCTCAAGGGAGTGTTACTAATGTGGCTCAATTAAATTCAAGTTTACCGACTTGTGCTTTTGGGTCAAATAGTTTGATGGAAAATCGTTTATCAAACGCAAGTGGTTTAAAGAAGAAAAGGGAACCCAAAAGAGGAAAGCGTTTGAAAAGTTGGGTTGAAAAACAACCCCAAAGAAAAAAACAAACATCAAAAAATAAAGTTTTTCAAGAGGTGTGTCACTCCTTATTTAATAATTTGAGTGTATGTTATCATATCTAATAGTTTTAATTTAATTTTCTTTTTTTCAGGTTTCAAATGCCAATAATTTGGATCAAGCACTATCGTCTCAAAGAATGTTTGGTAATTATGAATTTATTGAATTTCTAAATGAGTCAAGCCAACATGAAGAAGTGGATTTGTCTATTTCTCAAACATGGTATAAATTCCAAGATGACACAATTGGAGATGAAGAAATCAATTTTCTGAAATTATAATGCCGTCGATTAGAGCAAGCCGATCCATCCTGTTTATGCAATGGCCAAGACTATTAATTTTTGTATGAAGATGCTGGGCTTTTATCTGCTTTTGATGCTCTGTGATGAATCTAACTAGGACAATTGTTCTTTTGTTCATGTCTAATTTTATGTTCGATCTGCTTGGTGGCTTTTGATGATCTGTTTGAAATTAGTGCAGTACCAAATAATGCTCTATGATGAATCTAACTATCAATTTCATGTTCGATCTTCTTTTGATGATCTGTTTGAAATTAGTGCAGTACCAAATAAACAAAGATCGGAGAGGATATGTAGGAGCAATCTAAAACAACAACAACAACAACAACAACACTCATCCTTGTAAGCCATATATTATTGCTAACTGGGCTCAGTACCAAATTATTGCTAACTGGTCTCAGTACATTTACGTCTCAAAAACAACAACAACAACACTAAATATTAACTCAAGCTCAGCTCAGCTCTTACCATTCAATATTAACTCAAGCTCAGCTCTTACCATAAGTGATTTGAAATCCACATATAACACTAAATACTGAAATTACAAAAATCGAAAATACTAATATGTAGTCATTGAGCGATTGCTAGCGAGGAGAAATCCACCATCAAGCTGAGCACTCGGTTGTGTAGACATCCACGACACTGGCAGCTTCGGGCGAGGTATCCTAGATCGAGGATTATCTTCTCTGAGCACGATGGAGGCTTAGGCTGAGCAAGCTGAGCACTCGGTTGTGTAGGCGTAGGCCTATCCCTGCGGCCATGGCCAGCGAGGAAGCTTCTGGCCGACGAAAATACCCCTGCGGCCATGAATGCATAAATATCCGGCCGGACGAAAGCCTCTAAGAAGCAGGCGGAGGATCGAAAGAAACTACAAAATCGAAAACCTAAATGTAAGCAAGAAATGACAATCCTGGTGGATGCCGGATCGCCTAGACGATGGCTGCTTTGTTGATCGGGTTCCTTCACCGACTTCCACTGAGATATGAGGAAAGGGGAAAAGAGGCGTTGAGAGGAATATAGGAAGGAGACCGCATGAATCATGCAGGAAATATGTATGCGGGTGATTTGTTGGATAGGACTTCAATCTCATCCCTTTGATTAATCCAAGGGCTGTGACTGATTGAAATTGTTGAAATTTGTGAAGTGGAAATGGTTGATGGGCAGGCCGGGCGGCCTGAGCGGACATAGCCGGCGAACTGGGCGGACTGGGCAGACTGGGCAGACTGGGCAGACTGCTGTTATGTGGCCTGGTGATAGGCCTAGTTGGTTTTCACTGTTCTTCTGAGCGGCCTGTGCGGGCTAAGTTCGCGGCCTGGGCGGACTGTTGTCTGCGGATTGGGTGTTGGATGTCTTGCTGAATTGGCTGAGTAAGGAGCAGTCTGAGCGGATACAGGTTCACGTACTGTAGGTAGTACTTTGCTCAGTGGCCGTGTTGCAAGCTAGTGTTACCCGGTGGATTGGGTCCTGTCCGTGGGTGGCTTGCAGACTGGCGTATCCGCGGTGTTCGCTGTTGCGGACTGGCCTTAGAGTTTGGATGTGGCCTTGCCGAGCTCTGGTAATACAGCAGTGCTGTCGCTGTGGCGGACTACTGTGTGGAGTCCGGCAGATGGCTATTTGGGCAGTTGTGCGAGGTTCTTGCAGAATCTGCCTTAACTCTGGAGGAGTGTGGCAACCTGCTTGGATGGTTGGTGGACTGGGCTTTGCCCGTCGAGCTTGCGCTAGGCCTTTGGTGGTTCTGGACTTGGTCACATTTTGTGACAAGACCAGTGTGTCCGCAGTATCCGCCAAGTCCATTGTTGACCGGGCGGACTGCCTTTGGTTGTGGGCTTGTGGTGGATGGAGGCGTTGCTCTGGTGGTATGCGGACTGCCTCTTATTTGTGTGGACAGTCACTGAAGGGGGTTGCTGTCCTGTAGTGTTTGCAGGCTATGCGGGCTGGTGCCTTGTCCGCATAGCTTGGGCGGACTGATGAGGGTTCGCCCAAAGGTGCCTTGCTCCTGGCGGGTTTCTTCCTTGGTTTTCGGCTAAGTCCTTGCGGACTCAGCGGACGGAGGTTTTGCTAGCGCGCGGGCTGGGGTGGTGATTCTATTCACTAGGGTGGTGACCATACTCCTCACCTTGCCTATAAATAGACCCCCCCCCGGCACGTCTACAATAACTGATTGAACAGTAAGTGGGGCTTGGGCAAATTACTGCGGTCTGCGTTTTCTGTCCGCGCGGGTTGACTAGAGCTGATGGTTTGCTGTGTGCAGGTCGCGCAGTTAGCTTCAAGGAGCCGGGAGTTTGGATTTGACTTCGGTCAAGTACTTGGAAGTGTGCGGTCTCTACGGTCTCAGCAGGTCGCTCTGCGGCTTGTTAGTTCTCTGCTTCAACGTTTGCAAGTTCCAATTACCTGTCTGCTGGTCTCGCGGCTTCGGAGGATTCCGTGTCTATTCGGCGTGTTGCAGCTTAAGCTCGGACAGCTTCAGCGGACTTGGCGACTTTGGCGGTCTCGACGATTTCCAGTGCTGCCCGCCCGGCTTATTTTGTGCTTTCTGTTATAGCTTGAGTACTAACGAAATCATGTCTCGCTATGTATACCTCGCCTTGTAAAGAAGTGTAAATGAATATAAGATCTGCTTGTTCTTCCATGTGCATGTTGTGTTGAGCTTGCTCCTTGGTTTTCCACTTGATCAAAGTGTGAACTGGGTAGTGCCGAGAATATTAATTTGGCTTTGGGCTATCTTGCTGACCACTTTGAGAAAATTCAACATGGTATCAGAGGGAGGTTCAGTTGCTTGAGCGGTGATCAACCAGTGTTGTTACTCTGTGCTTGAGTGGTGATCAACCTGTGTTGGTGCTCTGAGCTTCTGAAGGTTGCTAACCAACAGTTGTTGCAATGGAAGGGAGTTATGCAAGAGGTCTTGAGATTGAACTCTTAACGCCGACTAACTTCAAGAAGTGTAAGTCGTGCATGAAGAGTTATCTTCTTGGTGAGGAGCTATGGGAGGTCGTCGGTGGTGACGACAGACGAGAAGTTACTGCTGCGTTTGGTACTGCTGAGCATGTGAGGCTCTGGAGAAAAACAAATGCAAAAGCAGAGTTTGTTCTCAAAAGAGCCGTTTCACCAGAACTGTGTGATCACGTCATTGAATGTGAGTCGGCTGCTGATATTTGGACAACTATTGATGAGTTGTTCAATAGAAAGAATGTGGCTAGACTTCAGTTTCTGGAGAATGAGTTGGCCAGGACAACTCAAGGAGACTTGTCTATCTCTAAATACTTCTTGAAGATGAAGAGTTTGTGTGCAGAGATATCAGCTCTTGATCCTGATGAGCCTATCTCTGAGGCTAATTTGAAGAGACACGTAATATGTGGCTTGCGGAAGGAGTACGTTGCCTTTGTGACATCAGTTCAAGGCTGGGCTACTCAACCATCTTTGCTAGAGCTTGAGAATCTGCTTGCTTCACAGGAAAGTCTGGCAAGGCAGATGGCTGGAGTTACTTTCTCTGAGGAGAGCAGTGAAACACTCTTCACAGGCAAGAAGAAGAAGAGATGGGAAGGAAAGAAGAAGCAGGTCGCTGGTGAGAAAGAGCCTTCAACTTCATATCAGCCGGAGAGGAGCGTTGCTCCAAAGGACTGGAAGAAGAACTTGAAGTTCTACAGGTGTCATCAGCGAGGGCACTTCAAGCGAGACTGCAAGGTCAAACTGCAGCCTGGGCATGCTGCAGGAAAGGAGGAAGCTTGCTCTAAGAGTGAGGAAGCAGAATGGGACGGAGCTTTCATGACGGGCACTTGTGTTCGTGCCTTGTCTGCTGAGGACTTCAACGGCGAATGGATCGTGGACTCCGGGTGTGGTCATCACCTCACCGGAGACAAGTCAAAGTTCTCCTCCATGCAAGCATACTCAGGTAATAAAGCTATTATCACTACTGATAATACTGTTTATGCAGTAGAGAAAGAGGGGGTTGTGTCTTTGGGTAGTGATCGGGGGGCACTCACATTAAGGAGTGTGTATCATGTACCGGGCATGAAGAAGAACCTCTTCTCTGTGACCAATGCGGTAGATGCTGGTTATCACGTTCTGTTTAGGCCAACAGACGTGAAGTTCCTTCACAACGTATCGACAGTTAAGGAAGATGTTACTCATGTAGGAAGGAGAGTTAAGAACTTATTTGTTATTGCAACTAATGCTTATGTTGATCGAATGAGAGCCAACGATAGCGCTGCTATCTGACATGAGAGAATGGAGCATGTAGGAATGGACAAGCTGAAGGCTATGACTAGTAGAAGTTTGGTGAGAGGTCTGACTAAGTTATCCTCCTTTGGTGACGGGCATGTTTGCGCGGAATGTCAATACGGTAAGGCACATCGCCTTCCGTTTGATAAATCACAAACAAGGAGCAAGCAACCATTGGAGTGCATTCATGGCGACTTGATGGGACCAACGGTCACTGCCAGCCTTGGTGGAAGCAGATACATGTTTGTCCTGATTGATGACTACTCAAGGTATACTTGAGTTTACTTCTTGAAGGAGAAGTCAGAAGCCTTCTGTTTGTTTGTGGAGTTCAAGGAGTTGGTGGAAGGCCGGCTTGGCTTGCAGATCAAGAAGCTTAGAACAGACAACGGTGGTGAGTTTATCTCCTCCGAATTTTCTAACTTCTGCAGGAAGCACGAGATCCAACGAGAGCTCACTTGTGCTCACACTCCACAACAAAATGGAGTAGCGGAGCGGAAGATCCGTCATCTGACGGAGACTTGCAAATGTTGGCTTCATGCAAAAGACATTCCAAGGTCCTTTTGGGTGGAGGGGATGTCTTGTGCTTCTTATGTCATCAACCGAATGCCGCTTAGCCCGATCAACATGAAGACTCCTTTTGAGTTGTTGCTGAAGGAGAAGCCGAGTGTAGGACACCTTCGGGTGTTCGGTTCAACTTGCTATGTGCATGTCCCGGATGCTTCACGGACTAAGCTGCATGCAAAGGCAATGAATCTTGTCTTTGTTGGCTACAATGAGCGGAAGAAGGGATGGAAATGCATGGACCCAGTGACGAAGAAGTTTATTGTATCAAGAGATGTTGTCTTTGATGAACTGACGTCGTTTGGTGGAGGCTCAGTTGAGCTGTCTGATAGCAAGGTTGATGAAGAAGAGAAGGTGGCTGCTGAAGTTCCAGGAGAGGAGCTTGTTGTTTCACCAGCAGCTCTTGTTGCTTCTAACTCTGAGGCTGAGCCTTATGGCTTAGGAAGCAGGGGGAGCATTGCTCAAAGCTTTCCCCAAGTAGGAGTTGATCCTGAAGAAGCAATAGAAGCAGTAAGCAAGGAGCCGACCCTTCGGAGATCGAAGAGGGTTATTAAGCCACCGTCTCAGTACTGTGATGGGAATGCAGTGAGTTTTGTCTCCTACTTCTTTGCAGGTCCTCTAGATGAGCGAGAGCCTGCAAACTTCAACGAGCCCACTGGAGTTAAGGAGTGGGAAGATGCCATGAAGGAAGAGATTGCTGCTCTCAAAAAGAATGAAACCTGGGACCTTGTGCCCAAGTTTGATGACATTACTCTGATAACTTGCAAGTGGGTGTATAAGTTGAAGAAGAAGGCTGATGGGAGCATTGATAGGATCAAAGCTCACATGGTTGCTCGAGGATTCTCACAACAGTATGGAGAAGACTATGAGGAGACTTTTAGTCCATTTGCAAAGATGACTTCAGTTAGAGTGGTGATCGCCTTGGCTGCTAGCAAGGGATGGAGGATGTGGCAGCTTGACGTGAAGAATGTTTTTCTTTACGGAGAGATTGACAAGGACATCTTCATGGAGCAACCACTTGGTTTTGTCTCTGAAGTTCATCCAGACTATATCTGCAAGCTCAGGAAGGCTCTTTATGGGTTGAAGCAAGCTCCTAGAGCTTGGTATGAGAAGATTGCAAAATATCTCCAATTCTGCGGATACCTTGCTTCAAACTCAGATACTAGCTTGTTCGTCAAGAAGAAGGGGGAGCTTCAAGTCTTGGTCCTGCTGTATGTGGATGACATGATCATCATAGGGAATTCGGAGGAGGAAGTAGCAAGGCTCAGGGCTGAGCTTGCTATACGCTTCGAGATGAAGGACTTGGGAGAGCTACATCATTTTCTCGGTCTTGAAGTGGAGAGGAAGAAGAGCGGTATACTCATTTGCCAAAGAGGTTATGCAGAACGCATTGTGAAGCGGTTCGGCATGGGCGAAGGAAAGAGTTGATCTACTCCTGACCCCTTGGTGTTTAGAGTTCTTGTTGGGAGCTTGATCTACCTGACGATTACAAGGCCAGACATTGCTTACGCTGTTGCTCGAGTAAGTCGGTTTATGGCTGAAACAAGGAAATCTCATCTAGTGGCGGCGACACACATCTTGAAGTATGTCAAGTCAACTTCTGACATGAGACTTCTCTATAGAAAGGACTCGGATTTTGTCTTGCTTGGGTACACTGATGCCGACTATGGCGGTGATCCGGATGATCGAAGGTCAACTTCAGGTTATGTGTTCACTTGCGGATCAGCTAGCATATCGTGGTGTAGCAAGAAGCAGGACTCGGTGTCCGTCTCAACTACGAAGGCAGAGTATAAGGCTTCGGCTTTGGCTGCTCGGGAAGCCATCTGGTTGAGGAGGCTTATAGAGGATGTTCATGAAGAAGTGCAAGGGCCAACTTTACTCTGGGGTGACAATGAGAGTGCTCTCAAACTGGTAAACAATCCAGTGTGTCACACTAGGACCAAACACATTGAGATCGATCACCACTTCATAAGGGAGAAGGTGTTGGAGGGATCTCTTTTGGTCGGACATGTTCGGAGTGAAGACAATCTTGCTGACATCTTCACGAAGCCACTGTCGAAGGAGCCTTTTGAGCGATTGTGTAACTTGCTGGGCTTGATCACCACTTCTCACTTCAAGGGGGAGTGTTGAAATTTGTGAAGTGGAAGTGGTTGATGGGCAGGCCGGGCGGCCTGAGCGGACATAGCCGGCGAACTGGGCGAACTGGTGTTATGCGGCCTGGTGATAGGCCTAGTTGGTTTTGGCTATTCTTCTGAGCGGCCTGTGCGGTCTAAGTTCGCAGCCTGGGCGGACTGTTGTCTGCGGATTGGGCGTTGGCTGTCTTGCTGGATTGGTTGAGTAAGGAGCGGTCTGAGCGGATACAAGTTCGCGGACTGTAGACAGTACTTTGCTCAGTGGCCGTGTTGCAAGCTAGTGTTACCTGGCAGATTGGGTCCTGTCGGCGGGTGGCTTGCGGACTGACGTGTCCGCGGTGTTCGCTGTTATTGACTGGCCTTAGAGTTTGGCTGTGGCCTTGCCGAACTCTAGTAATACAGCAGTGCTATCGCTGTGGCGGACTGGTGTGTGGAGTCCGACAAATGGCTGTTTGGGCAGTTGTGCGAGGTTCTTGCGGACTCTGCCTTAACTCCGGAGGAGTGTGGCGACCTGCTTGGATGGTTGGCGGACTAGGCTTTGTCCGTCGAGCTCGCGCTAGGCCTTTGGTGGTTCTGGACTTGGTCATATTCCGTGACAAGACCAGTGTGTCCGCAGTATCCGCCAAGTTCGCTATTGACCGGGCGAACTGCCTTTGGTCGTGGGCTTGTGGTGGATGGAGGCGTTGCTCTGGTGGTATGTAGACTGCCTTTTGTTTGTGCGGACAGTCACTGAACGGGGTTGCTGTCCTGTAGTGTTTGCAAGCTATGCGGGCTGGTGCCTTGTCCGCATAGCTTGGGCGAACTGATGAGGGTTCGCCCAAGGGTGCCTTGCTCCTGGCGGGTTTCTTCTTTGGTTTCCGGCTAAGTTCTTGCGGACTCAGCGGACGGAGGTTTTGCTAGCGCGCGGGCTGCGGTGGTGATTCTATTCACTAGGGTGGTGACCACACTCCTCACCTTGCCTATAAATAGACCCCCCCGGCACGTCTACAATAACTGAGTGAACAGTAAGTGGGGCTTGGGCAAATTATTGCGGTCTGCGTTTTCTGTCCGCGCGGGTTGACTAGAGCTGACGGTTTGCTGTGTGCAGATCGCGCGGTTAGCTTCAAGGAGCCAGGAGTTTGCCTTTGACTTCAGTCAAGTACTTGGAAGTGTGCGGTCTCTACGGTCTCAGCAGGTCGCTCTGCGGCTTGTCAGTTCTCTGCTTCAACGTTTGCAAGTTCCAATTACCTGTCCGCCGGTCTCAGGCGGGTAGGCGGTTTGTTCCTCAGTTCTTCAGCAGTAGGCGAATAACGGTGTGTCCGCGCGACCTCGCGACTTCGACGGACTCCGTGTCTATTCGGCGTGTTGCAGCTTCAGCTCGGGCGGCTTCAGCGGACTTGGTGACTTCGGCGGTCTCGGCAGTTTCCAGTGCTGTCCGCCCAGCTTGTTTTGTGCTTTCTGCTATAGCTTGAGTACTGGCGAAATACTGTCTCGCTATGTATACCTCGCCTTGTAAAGAAGTGTAAATGAATATAAGATATGCTTGTTCTTCCATGTGCATGTTGTGTTGAGCTTGCTCCTTGGTTTTTCGCTTGATCAAAGTGTGAACAGGGTAGTGCCGAGAATATTAATTTGACTTTGGATTATCTTGCTGATTACTTTGAGAAATTTCAAGAGAAATCCACCCCTGAAGTTCCTGCAGGAACTCCAGGAATCCGGATCCAATATAAAATGCTCTTTAAAACAAGGTTTCCAAAAAAAACGCCATCAACCAACAATTTTTATAATAAAACCGACATTTTGAGGCTGCGCGCAGCAGAGCCATAACTTGAGAAATAGTGGAGCAAGAGGAGAAGCGAATTGCCCCCAAGCTCCCCGAGCTCTCCAATACTTTCTTCAGGTGGTAGCCGATTTGGGCTCTTCCGAAAATGGGCAGATCTCGCGAGGTCAGAATCCTCGACGTTATATTCCAGATCCTTTGGGCTGTAGCCTTCTTTAATAGCCCTATCAAAATCACCGGAATCCGGTAAGTGTTTATCGATTCTTAACCTTCTTTGCTCTCTTTGATCCTGTGGAAATGACAACACCTGTTTTAGAAATCTCCTTGTGCCAAAAAATATAAGCAAATCATTCGGAAAATGGTGAATATTACCATCTTTTTGGCTAGAACGAGGTTAGATAATGCAGGACTGTTTGCCAGAAATCCAATCCATCACTATGGATCTGGTTGAGAGGGCGATATGGATGGATGTCTCCACAGTGGAAAATGGAGCTCCCGTGAGAATGGACGGCTCCACTGTGGAAGATGGAGCTCCAATGAGAAATGAAGCTCCACCCTTCCATGGAAATGAAGCTCAAATTGGAGTTTTGGCCAATCTCACTTCATTGGAGCTCCAACATGGAGGTTACCCAAATACTTGTATTTCTACAGTGAATCAAAAACACCATTGGAGCAAAAAATGGATTACTAGAAAGAGCCTATGTTTTATATAATTTTGAAATTTCGCCGAGATTTTGGCAAGATATAGTTTATTAAGGCTTTGTTTGGCGGGGCGGATCCGCCGCGGTTGCGCGGGCGCCACCGCCCGGCTGCGACCTTATGCCGTTTGGCAGGGCCGCGGTCAGGCGACGGGGATCCGCCGCCTCTGAAATATGCGGATTCCCTACAGATTTTAGCCGCGCGGAGGTGACCGCGGTTGTCTTTGTACAAATTTACTCCGCAGGAATTCCGCCGCGCCAAACCGGCCCTAAGAAACATTTGGCATTAAAGCTCAACTTTGCCGCATGGATAATTTGTTTAGTATCCTAGTATATCGAGGAATGTATTTCATTGAGCCTTTTTTTCATCTTTGTAAACATTATAAAAAATAGTTCATCATGAGTAAGATTTCATCTTTATCTTTCAGTTTTAACACCAGTGGCAGAACTAGAAATTTTTCGAAGTTCGGGCACAATAAATTTAAACATAGAATTCATAAGCAAAAATATCGCGAAATTTATACATCAACAATGATTATGTGAGTGCGAACATTAATAACCAAATTTGTAATCATTAAATAATATATCCTCCAAGTATATTTGTAAATCCTCTAAGTTAATATTTACACGATGTCTTTTACCACTTTGATTGTGCTCTTGGATTTGTATTATTATAAAGTTATATTTTTTAATAAAAAACATGTTTATCTTGTGGTAGATGCTCATCCTCTACGAGCAAAATGATACAAAAAAATATCACTAATCGAACATCATATACACATATTTATATCGTTTGACTTCCAATATATATAGTATACGGGATATGATAGGGGCAATATTAATTTACTTAGCATAAGGGTATGTTGCTAAAAAAAATTACTCAAACATAGATCCATTTTAAGAGAACTTCAAGAGAGAGCTAGGGCAGTTGCAAATGAATTTCCCAATTTAATTATACACGGTAATATACCTTATCAAAATTATAATATAATAAAGATAAATTAATTATAAGTGTTAATTTTTAGAATAAATATGATTTTTTAGCATCTAATATGTAAATATTAACATCTAACTAATCCTTGATTGTGTGTATCAATACAGACCGACAAAATCACAACTTTATATAACTTTAAGGCTATGAAGTTTTTTAAATGGCATTATAGTCAAATAAGCAAACAAAATTTCATCTCTCAGCGGTAATCTACAAAAAACATCCTTTTTAATGCCTACCACTAAAACTTCCGGTGGTCAATACGACTATGTAAGTAATATGTTTCTTCAAGGTACCTTTTCTGGTGCGGTTGAGGAGCTCAGTGCCACGAGCAAGAAGATCTTGGCTGTAGATTCTTAGAAAATTTGCTTGCGGATGGGTCTCATCGTTCATACCAATCATTGTTGTCGGGCTCTTCTACTGCTTATGATGCCGACAATGGTGGTCAAACAGAGAACAGAGACTGACTTTCTCCACAGGAATTATCGCCGAAATGTTTCACGCATACCTGAGCGCCCTCGCCCTTAGATTCACGCATCCCCTGTTCTTCGACTTGCTTGGCCGCTTGCCCTCGCAGTCCCAAATCCCAGTCGTGGACGCCATTGCTAGGAGAAATTTCCATGAAAATGACCTAGTGTGAGGGAGTCTCGGCTAAGTTTCTCGAAAACACACTTGGGCCCGGGCCCGGGTGTGCTTATGCATGGGTCCGCCTATGCTTATCACAACTATTTTATCTATGATTTATAAATTACCATTATTTATCTATTTTTACTGAATTTCGCATGGGGTGTTAAGTCTTTGTAAGTTTTTACATATACATTTTATATTGGATTGCCCTTTTTTCCTTCCCGATCCTTATACATTAAATTTGTTTAATTGTCGATGCATTTTCTATTCCTTTGTTCTTAACTGTGCTTCTTGCTTCTCCATTTTTTCCTCTACACCTTCATTTCCAATGAAACCTCGTGTTTTGGCTGCACGCGCTATGCTTATCATTTGGGCTCTCTTGTGAGTAATTTGGCAGCATGTGCATCCAAATTTAATTTCGTAGGATATTTTAGAACTCGGAAATGATAAGTTAGTTATTCTCCAGTTATTCAAAATATTTTGACCTTCGCCAATGTCACAAAATTTTTTATTATCAACCCTTCTTTCCCACTACCTCCATATCTTCTTCTCTTGAAAGAACTCATCTAATACTTACTACTGCTGATCTCTCCTTTACTAACCCACCAACTCCAGCTCCACCACCACCTCCTCTCCCACTAACCTTGGTCTCCAATAAAATATTTTCTCCACCTTAGAGTTTAGTTCACTAACCAGACCCGTCTCTTGCTGATGATACTTCAACAGAGGATCTTCCCGTTGTCCTTTGCAAGTAAGCGCTCATGTATTGCTCATCCTTTGTGAAATTTTATTTACTTCAAGTATTTGGCTATTCTTCATAAACTTGTTTCTTCTCTCCTTGATCATCACTCCTTTTTATCTTCATGAGACATTATGACATTTGAGGTGATGCATTACAATGGATGAAGGGATGAAGGTTCTTTGGGTCAATTGTACATGTGGTTTAGTCCATTAGCCTAATAAATAGTTTCATATTGGTTTCTGGTAGGTATTCATGGTGACAGTGGCGGAACTAGGATTTAAATCAGAACAGGGCACCGTAGCAATAATATTAATTTATGATAACTTTTAATTCAACATTCAGATGAAATATTGCAAATGACAGTAATAAAAATGAAATTCAGAAACTAATGCAGTTAACATTGTTAACAAAATCATAACATTGTATAAACGAAAAATTGTAACTGATCATAATAGACAATATAGTAAAGCTAAACAGTACATAATGAATTTTTTTTTGATAGTAAAGTGTTAAAAAAAGAACTTACAAATCAAAAAAATACTTTTCTTGGGCACATGTTTTGAAAACGCTGAATAATTTCATCATTTGTAATGTTGTCTGCAATATCTTTCTCAATATATGCTATGAGACAACCATTCATCCATTTATCTTCCATTCTATTTCTCAAACGATTCTTTATAATGTTCATACCAGAGAACATCCTTACCACAGTAATAGTTGCAACCGGTAGAAGAGAAGCCAAGTTCAATAGCCGATACACCAACTGGTAATGATCATGTTTTTTCAGCTCCACTAATTTTGCAGTAAGCCCACTTATGCCATTAACTTGTGAGAATGTTTCATTAGAGCGAACATCTAAAATATATGTATCTAGTTGTCTCTCTAGTAATTGCAAGTCTAATTGAGAAAAATCACTTGGGTAATATTCTCCAAGGCGAATCAACTTATTTTTATCAAAAGAAATGAAATTGTCGCTTGCATCAAGACTTGAAACGCAGAGAAGTAATTCGGTATTTTCTTCATTAAGTCGATCATTTAGCTCGTTTAACGTCCAATCAATCACGGTATTAAAGATCTCAACCTGCAAATGATGATAATTTGTAATATCTCTCGCATTACGTCTTGATCTGCCTGCTTGAATAAATTTTTCCTCCATGTTCGGAACATCAATGTCGTGTTTATCACAAAAATTTGAAACTTCTTTTATGAAGATTTCCCACTGTATGTCAACATTCCGCATGTTAAATAATAATTGCTTGGACAAATTTACGAAATTCATTGCGTTGATGATGTCTTGGTGCTTCTTTTGTAGCGCCTGTGATAACTCATTTGTTCTCGACAAAATATTTTTCATTAAATAGAGAAGAAAGATAAAATCATAAGTTGTTATGCTTTTTAAAAGACTGCTTGCAGTTGCTCTTTGATTTGCATCTATTCCATCAACTCTAATAATTTCAAGAACATTCACTATAGATGAAAACATACGAATGAAATTCAAAACTGTACCATAATGTGAACCCCATCGTGTTTCTCCTGCATTCTTAATTTCAAGTGGTTGATTTAATCCCCAACCACTCTCCAATTCTCCACAACCTATTTCCTGTGCGACTCTTTCGACTTCTAGTGCTCTAAGACAGTCGCGTCGTTTGCAAGATCCACCAACCACATTAAACACCATGTTAATATGGAAAAAAAGCTCAGTAACTTCAGAATGACCCGCTGCAACTGCTACTAATATAAGCTGTAATTGATGAGCAAAACAATGGATGTAAAATGCAGAACTATTTTCCTTCGATATCAAAGTTTTTAAACCATTTAATTCACCTTTCATATTGCTGGCTCCATCATAACCCTGTCCCCGTAATTTTGAAATACTTAAACTGTACTTGGCAAATAACTTATCAACAACAATCTTCAGTGATACAGCAGTTGTATCAGATACATGGACAAAACCAAGTATTCTTTCAACGATTAATCCTTTTTTATCAACATAGCGCAGAACAACAGCCATCTGTTCTTTGGTTGCTACATCACGAGATTCATCTACTAAAATAGAGAAACAGTCATGTCCAATATCACTAATGATTGTGTATGTTATTGCACTTGCTATTGTAGAGACAATCCGTTTTGTATTTTTGGTGATGTCAGTTGACAATTTAGTGAAACATTTTTCAAAACCACAGCTTTAATGTCACTATTATGTGAAGCTAGAAAATCCAATAGTTCAAGAAAATTCCATCTGTTGATTGATTCACTGGATTAATCATGACCACGAAAAGATGGCCCTTGTCGTAGTAGAAAGCGGACACAATCAATAGAAGCATTTAAACGAGTTCGATATTCAAGGATTTGACTTTCTTTTTGTCTTGCAAAAGCAATTTGTATACCATGTTTCTGATTTATTAAAGCTTCACACATTCTAGTAGCAATACTATATGGAGTTGTGTGGTTGCCAACGTGTTTTTCGATTATAGTCTTATCTTTCCAATATCAAAATCCACGAGAAAAAAAATTGGATTACAACTCTTTGAGGAAAGACATAACAGAAAAGACAAAATGCTGCATCCTTTTCAACGCTGTATTCTAAACTGTCTTTAAAATCATTAAACCAATTTTTGTTGAGACGACAGGTTTGTTTTTCAAATTCAGTTTGAGGAAAACTCTGTAGAAATGGTTGACAAGGTCCTTTCTGCAGATAAAATCTTCTTATAGAATCATGAAGATTAACATCGTATGATATTATTGGCTGTCTCAGACCCGTATTAGAAGGTAAATCTTCAAGCTTGAAATCAGTTCGAAGTCTTTTACTATCTGTGACTTTTGACTCGTGTGCGCTTACTTTCGAAAAAAACTTATCCTAAAAATGGATAGCATAATTTTTTTTTTTCTAAAATTGAGAGATAAACATTAACAAATAAGAAAAATGCATAACAACATTCATTACCATATTGAATTGTTGATTGTTGTAGTTGTTTGAGATTTGTGAAATGACTGAAATCCCTCCCTTACTTTATCCTGAAAGTGGAATCAATTTCTGGACATACATAGAACAATAAGTGGAATCAATTCTTAGACATGCGTAACTTCAATAAATAAATAGAACTTCAAGCTTACATTTATCTAAAGGTTCATCTGTTACAACATTGATCTAGGAGTGTACAATCATTGAAAAATCTATTTTCTATAACCAACAATTGAGGAGGTTATGATGTCCTCATTCTTGCTAAATCAATATTTATGTCATTAAATAGTTTTTTCAAGTACACGAGAACAACCATACATAAATGAGTTAAAAAGAAAATTGCATGCATAGCCAGAAACAAGAATGGGGAAGAACCCATTTAAAGCTTCAATGGATCAAGGGTGGTTGGTGAGCAGTGTGATATTGTAAAACTACTCTAGCAATCGAAATAACTGAGCCATCACTCACTCAGCTTAGAAAAAATCATTTAAGCTTGCAAGCACTCAAATTTAGAGAATCACTTGAACAACTTTAAATCACTTGAACAAATTTAGAGAATCAGCCTAAAAATTTAGAGAATCACTAGAACAAATTTAGAGAATCAGCCTAAAAATTTTCTGCATATCTAAATCAAGTACTCAACTTTAAATCTGCAGCTTGAACAACTTTAAATCATAAGCAATCTAAATCACTTGAACAACTTTAAATCACTCGAACAAATTTAGAGAATCAGCCTAAAAATTTAGAGAATCACTTGAACAAACTTAGACAATCAGCCTAAAAATTTTCTGCATATCTAAATCAAGTACACAATTTTAAATCTGCAACTTGAAGTTTCCAGCTGGCAGCGGCGGGCTAGGGCACGCGATCAGCGGGAGCAGCGGCGCCCGGCGGGCGCGCGAATCAACGGCGGGCACTAGGGCACGCGATCAGCGGCTGGCTACGCACCAGCATGAGCAGCGGCGGGCGCGGGCACGGCGGCACGCGATCAGCGATTCAACGACGAGCTAGGGCTAGCGCAAAAATGCAAGTGATGGAGTGATTGGATCTACTTCTCCCCCGGTGAAAATCGCGGAAAATCACACCCGGGCACGTGCCCAAGTGTGTTCGAACCTGGGTCCGCCCCTGCATGGTGATACATAAGCCATAATAGTCTGTTTTGAGTGCCTCAAGGCACAATCATAACACGATAATATACTTAGCATCAGGGAGTTAACTATGAGGATTGCGGAGACCTATGAAGCACGAGTACTCCAAAAAATGTCCCGTACACGTACCCGATACTTTTATGGGTACTGGTACGGCTCGGTACGCCCATGTATGACAAAATACGTACCCAGTTCTTTTACTGTTTATTGGTACGGCCCGGTACTTCCGGGTACTTCCCGGTTCTTCCGGGTACTTCCCGGTTCTTCCGGGTACTTCCCGGTTCGGCTTAATACAACCTGGTTGACTGCCCGGTCCAAAAAATAGCGCTTATTCACGGAGCCTCCTTCTCGCTAGGGCAATTTATTGATCAAAATTGAAATTTCAAGAGCCGCGAGAACAGAGAGCCGCGCCGCGCATCCTCATTGTAGGCCAGCAACTGGGAGCAGACACCAGAACCTCCTCCTTCGGCGCCTCCTTCTTGCCTCACGACAGTCGGCTCTTCCTTATTCTCGCCACACGCTCGTCGGCGCCCCTTCTCGTCTCAACTCTCAATATCAGCGACCGACATTAACTTTTCTCTCTCTCACACTCATAACTACAAGATGCAGCCGTGAAGCGGACAATATCTGAAACTGCTGTCATTTAATTTATAATTTTAATTTGAATTATGATAAATATTGTTGTCATCACTCCTTTAGTTTTTTATTTAAATTCAAAATGAGTTCTTCTACATCAAGCTCAATGGGTTCAACTAGTGCAAATGCGCCTTCAACTAATCTTGAAGAAGATGAATTTTTTCCGCTTTGGAAGCACGTTTCATTGATTCTAAAAAAGGGGGGAAGAGAAGGAAATTCAAAATGGAAATGCAATTATTGTAACATGAATTTTCAAGAAGTATTTTCTGAATCAAGATGAAGAAATTTCTGCTATGCGAATATAGTGCTTTAAGAAGTATTTTCCAAATTAAGATGAAAGGAGGCTAGTCAATAATGAGTATGCTAAATTTTATGGATGTCTAGAACATTTTGGGGATGCGGACTTAATGATTGATAGAGGTGCAATGGAGCCAATAGTTTGATAGTTAGCTCATGCGGCTTCAACACCTATGCTACAATCATTAGCCCTAAAACTGCTTAGTCAACCGTGTTCATGTTCATGTTGTGAAAGGAATTGGAGCACTTACCCTTTCATTTATTCCATGAGGAGAAATAAGATGACACCATAATGAGATGAAGATTTAGTCTTTGTGCATTCTAGTATTCGTTTTCTTTCAAGGAGGACGCCACTTTATACTAAAGGAGACAACAAACTATGGGACATTAGTGGAGATGCATTTTATTCTAAGGAGGGTGTTGGTATTCTTGAAGTACCTATCGCTTGATGATCCAGAGATGGAAGCAATTTTATTTAACGATGAAGAAAATGATGACATTGAAATTCAAGAATTTTAGTCATTATGACATTTTTATTTGTTTTGTTGAACTATGTATGCCCTATATCTTCATTGGATTTTGTTTGTGTTTGTTGAACTATGCATGCCTTATATCTTCTTTTGGATGAATTTCTTTTACTGTGTGTTTCTAGAGATATTTTTAGTATAATTCTCACTTTCATAATTCCTTAGATTAGTCTAATTTATTTGTTTATGTGGGCAATCTTGTGCATGTATGGTGATAACTGATAACATTTCATTGAATATATTCTTGCTGCAAATTAACTTATTATATGTATTTTTTAATTTTTATTCACATACCCAAACATACCAGTACCGTGCTATTTTATAATTTTGCAGTACCGCGTACCGGTACCCGCACCGTATACCGGTACCCGTGCTTCACAGGCGGAGACTTTCTCCCAGTAGTGAAGCTGATTACAGTTTCGGTCTTGATCTACTGTCCATCATCCTTGGATGTCGCACCAACTTGCAATGAAAAAATGCCTTAACAACAATCTGACTAAAATAGTTAGCATGCAACAACCACCAAGCTTGAAGACTGCAAGGGAGCCTCTTGTAAATCAGACTATTGGCTTTTGCAACATCTCTTCTGATTTCATTCTTTTTCCTCATTGTTGTTATGATGGCATTGTGATATTGCAATTCTATGTTGATGGTGTTATTATCACGGATGACGATACAATAAGGATTTCCAAATTGAAGGATCATTTTACTAGGCATTTTCAAACAATGGATCTAGGCATTCTTTAAATTTTTTTTTGAATTGAGATAGCTTCACATGGTGTTTCTCTCTTTTTCAGAATGCTGGTTATTTAGGCTACACACTTGTGGACTCCAATGGAAGCTTTATTTCATTGCCTACCTCTGTACTATTATTTCCTAATTCAAAATATTATTGTCTCCTAATTCAGAAACTCATATATCTAACATTCACATGTCTAAATAATTTATTTTTTGTGACTATTGTAAGTCAATTCATGTATACTTCTAGTATCTATCATTTGCAGGTGGTTAAGCTCATTCAATGATATCTTTAGTACGTTTCTATACACGGCCTTATTTACCCCCTTTTTCTATCTTCCTTACGGATTTGGTATTGGTCTGACTTGCTCAATTAATGATCACCTAGTGTCTCTTGTTACTTTGATGGGAATCACATTACATAGAGGAGTTAAACTTGTTTTGTGGAGAATCACCCCATTGAGCTTTAGGTTTCCGAATTCGTTTGGTTTGAGAGCACGTTTGTTGATCTTGACGTTTCTTTCTCTACAACCATGGTTCTCTTTTGCGACAATCAAATTGCCATTCACATACTAAGAACATCATCTTCATGATTGCACAAAACATATTGAGGTTAATTTCTCTTTATCAGGCTCTAGGTCAAGAACGGTGACATGGAATTCATAATGTTACTGCTGCTTCCCAAATTGACAACATTCTATCCAAAACTTAGACTTACCCTTCTTTTTATATGCATGTTTGGATGATATAACGTGTATGCTCCAACTTGCAAGAAAATGTGGAGACTATATATATTGTACTTCTCTCTATTTATCCCTCATGCTTTGTACAATATACATGTTGGATCCTATCTATATATTAGGTCTATTCAAGACCTTGTTAATTCAATTAAGGCTTCGTTTGGTTTGGCGTTTCGCCATCTCCGTTTGGAGCAAACGCCGCCGGACGACGGGTAAACAAACGGGCGCCGGCGGTGTTTGCTCCGTTTGCACCCGTCGGACAGAGGACAAGCCACCAAATCGGAGCTTTTCCAGCCCCGCCTCCCCCCTCCGGTTTGACACCTCCGTTTGGACCCGCCGTCTTCTCCTGCACCGCTCAATCAAACGAACCCTAAGACTTACTGATGGTGAGCACCATGTGCAAGAAGATCGACTGCCCCGATGACCCACATACAATTATTTCCCCAGGAGGCGTTGATTTTCTTTTCGTCTGAATGATCTGAGTCCACATGCGTAAGGACGGTCGTTTTGACATAGTTTCATGTCTCCACTTATTTATTTTGGGCTTTTTTTAGTGTTGGTAACAACCCATATGCACACGCGTATGAGTCGTCCATATTGGTTGCTCTATTTATTCTCTATTTTTATGTGCATATGCTAGAGGCGGGACATTGGGGTTTTAATTCAGCTTTTGTAAACCACCGGTCCCCTCATGGTGCAATTTCGTGAGCATTCCTAGGTGATGACTCATAGGGTTTTCAATTTCACCCTCCTTTACCTGAGCAACCCCGATATCCACCCCATTCTCCACGAGCCGCTAACCCCCATTCTAGTCCCCT
Organism: Platanthera guangdongensis; assembly: GCA_039583875.1. NCBI lineage: Eukaryota > Viridiplantae > Streptophyta > Magnoliopsida > Asparagales > Orchidaceae > Platanthera > Platanthera guangdongensis. Next base: position 170,449,681 of record CM077147.1, read on the forward strand.
ACATCATCCTCAACGACTCCTAACCACCGGTCCCCAGTCCGACTTCCTGATCCTGCCCGCCTATCTTCCCCTACCCACGCCAATCCTCCATATCCGCTGCCGCACCTATCTTCCCCTATCTGCGCTGATCCCACCGCCTATATCCACTCCCCACCCACACCCTCCCGAGCTATCGCCGCCTAAGTTCCCGACCCTGCCTCCCCTAGCAATTCCTCCTCAACCACTGTCTGATTCCATTACTCCCTGATAACTCCACTTCACCCGCCACTATAGTGACAACCACCAAGCCCTTTCGTTACCCCTTTCCCGTCTTTCGTCACCCACTACCATCCACCTTATCACTGCTCCCCTCCCCCGCATTCCCACACATTGTTGTTAGGGGTTGGTCGGACAAGGACAACCCTTCCACCCCCATCCAACTTCCCTCAATCATCTTCCTCAGGTGTCACCACTATCGGGATATCACCACCGCAAACCCATGCTTCTATATATGCGCTTAAGTCGTTATTGTGAGTGATTTTTCTTTTCATTGTATGCCTAGACTCTCTTTCTCTGGATATGATAGCCTATATATTTGCTCCTTGACCTCGTATTGATTTGCGAGGTTTATTCTTATTGCATTTGAAAGTATTGTGCTCAAATCGTAGCTGACCAAAACCCTAATTTCTAAAATTAAAGTTTCTTTATTTTATTCTCTTGTTTGGTGTGTAAGCCCATAGTTATTCAATTAATCATTGACAATTTTATTCGGACTCAATTTCGCATGGGTATTTAGACTTGGGTAGATTTATCCCCAACACTACACCTAGGGTTGCATCTTTTTAAATTTCACCAACATAGCTTACTCTGCATCACTTTTTTCTCCAATTCCTCTGTAGTACTCACTCGATAATTTTTTCAAAATGTTTCTTTTGTTCTATAAGAAGATAATATTTTCTTCTATTTTCTTAAATTTTTCTTTCACTACATTGTTACAAGCTAAACACCCAACCAAAAACGTGTTGGTTGTAGGTGGATTGGCCGATGATCTATATTCAATGCACAATGCTATATAGGTTTTTCATGTGAGACTATATTCTCATTACATTCTCTCACATGGTGGGTATTTGATCTCTAATACACAATTATTATTTTTAATTGGTTGACATGAGATTAGACCATTGAACCTATCCTACTCTGATATCATGTTAGAACTTGAGCATCTAATCTAAAGCCATTTTGCTGTAGGTGGAAGGATTCAATATCTATGTTAAGTGCTGAAGGCTATATGATTTTCGTGAAGTAGAACTATATTCTCAATTGATCATGTGCCAATGTAAATTGAGAGTAGCTTCTCCCTTTGCATTATAGACCATGGATCTTATGATACTCGGTCATATTAAGAACTATTTGTCTATTTTAAGCTTTGTATGGGAGAGCAGTGTCAGATTGAAATGCTTTTGGGGAAACATAGTAGTGTTTGGGTAGCCTGGGTCACATAAGTCATTTCCAAAATCAACATTTTTATCCAAAATCAGCATTTAAGTCATTTCCAAAATCAACATTTTCGTCTAGTAGTGTCCAAAAGAGCCCTAGTCTCTAAACAGAGTTTTGGGGCTGAAACACTATCCTAGAAGCTCCAAATGCAGGCATTCTCCCACACTCCTATTTCTACCATATTTCACGGTGCCTCCGCTCAAATGCTACAACCCTTCCAAACAAAGTCTTAAACATCTCCAGTAGTTAGTTATTACATGTACAGTTTAATTGTTCTGCTCTAATTTTGTTTTACAAATATATTCTAATTCATTTGTGGATCATGTAGAAAGGAGAAATGAAATAGGTGCAAATATGTTCATCCTCATAGGGGCATTAAATAGGAACTACAACATGACACCCAACACCGATAGACGGTGTGGGACTAAACTCAATAACATTAAAATATTGCATATATAATAACTCAAACACTCCCCCTCAAGCTGAAGGGGGACCCTACAGCTTGAACACAACATAAAACGGAAGGTATAAGAAGGTTGACAACGTGTGACAAAACAACAGCCACCGAGGCCCAACCGCGTGTCACCGGGGATACTTCAACCGGGCAAGAGCCACACGACGTTGGTCCACAAAACCGACCATGACCACGCTGGATACACTCGGAGCGGAAACTAGGTCAACCACGAAAGACCAAACCAACCCTACCAAATCCAGAGAAAACAACGAGGAGACACAAACAACATACGAGATCGACCTGGGGGCCATGTGTGATTGAGGCAAGAGTCAGGAAAGAGGCATCCGAGTCGCCGTTATCACAAACACTCCCCCTCACGTGGAATACATGCTTGAAGGCATAGACTATGCCTGGAGGCCGTGACGTACACTCCCCCTCACGTAGACCACGTGCACGTGTGGGACCCTCGTCGGGTACATGAACCCAGATCACGTGAAAGAAGGGGCCGAAATCGTAAAGAGACCACACTAACGCCCCCGGTTTTTCTGTGATTTGTATAATCCTTGTTTGGCGTTACGATGACACGTTTCCAGTCTTTTGCCGTCGTTAGAGCGTGGTCTCAACTCTTTAGGTTCTTTGAGTGGCTTGTTTGTCGCCTGTTTGCAAGGTTCCCCAGCTAGCCGGAGTCTGTTTTGGGGACTCGGCAGAGCCTTTTAGGGAATGTTTGTGCTTTGGCTTCGGGAGGTGTTAGCCCGAGTTTTGATCGTCGGATGTTCTTTTCGACTTCGTCGTTGTTTTCGTGGCGTGAGTGTTTAGCTACGGTGCGAGTTTTGTCGAATTCCTAGATCTTTTGTTTTCGTGTCGTTTCGACGTTGTTTTTTATTTTATGAGTTAGCCGGTAGTGTGTTACCAGATTATTGCCATTGCTGTGCATGGCTAGGGGGCCGAGCTTTGTAGAGCTTGAGACTTGTTTGATTGGCTTGTTTTATGGCTATGTGCAGATAGCTAATTTTATGTATATAAATTTATATGAGCTGTATATATATATATATCTATATATGTATATTAGCTAGTTTTGTCAGCTTGGTGACCGAATTCCTTGATTCAGCGAGTGGCCGAGTTTTTCTATGTGCTAGAATATTTTATTAGCTATAAGTGAGTGAGTGAGTAGAAGATAATATATAATAGCTTAGCTGGTTTCATCTTCCCCCAAAGAAGTCAGTTAGCTTCTTGCGAAAGGAAGGGGCGGCGGAAAAGCTGGAGTTTTAGCCGGCGATTTCTTGCCATCTAGAGCTTGGTTTGCTCGGGTAAGAGCAGATTCGGTTTGCTCTCCTCCAGATCTTCCTTCCTAGGTATGTATTGTTTGTTCTAGGGCTGTCTTTAGGAATTAGGGTTTTCAGTTTTCTCTTCTTCTTCCTCAAAGCTTCAGTTTTGGTCTTCTAGGTGGTCGATCTTGCCGCCGTTGCCAAGCTTTGGAGATAGCTGCTGTTTTCCTGGAGGTAGAGGCAAGTGGTGCTCTTTGCCCTTGCCAAACTTAATCTTACTCTTATTATTCTTGTTGTAGTAGCTTAATTCTCTCTTCCTAGAAGCTAGGGTTTTCGTGTTGCTCAGTTTTCTTTCCATCTTAGCTTTAGGTTTCTGTTTTTGCGGCCAATCTTGCCGCTGATGCTGGAGTTTGGAAGGACTGCTTCTGTGTCCTGAAGGTTGAGGCAAGTGGTGCTCTTTGCCCTTGCCAAGCTTCTTTTATTTATGTTTGTTTTCAATTTTTCCTGGAAGTAGAAGCTAGGCTGCTACAGCCTCTGTCCCGAGCTAGGTCTGCCAGATTTCAATATTTATTTTTTTTCCTCTCTCCTGGTTGCTGGTCTTGTGTCCAGGTAGTGACTGGAGGTAGAGTTGTAGTTTGCTAATTAGCCTAGCTTGGGGGGATAGCTGTAGCCGGGTAGAAAGGGTAGAAAGAGGAATTAGAATTTTATTTTCTCTAAGCCTTCTGGCTTAGTGTCGACACCTTCTGGCTTAGTGTCGACACCTTCTGGCTTAGTGTCGACACCTTCTGGCTTGGTGTCGACACCTTCTGGCTTAGTGTCGACACCTTCTGACTTAGTGTCGACACCTTCTGGCTTAGTGTCAACACCTTCTGGCTTTGGTGTCGAGAGGGACTCGACACCTTGTGCTGAGTGTCGAGAGGGACTCGACACCTTCTGGTTTAGTGTCGAGAGGGACTCAACGCATTTCTCCTTAGGCTGGTGTTTTCTCCTGAGTTGGTTAGGATGGGTTTATTTCGGGTTGTTGATGTTTCTCGGCTGGTTTTGAAGGCCGAGTCGTGAATTATGGCAGGTGGTTTTGTTTGATGGCTCTGTGAGGGGTGGAGTGGTGTGGAGCTTTGGTCACCACCATTTTGGCCCAGGGATGGGCTGGATGTTTGGTGTGTTGTCACCATTTTGGCCCCGGTTTGGGCTGGTTGTGTTGGTGTGTTGGACCTTAGGGCTGCCACCGTTGAACCCTTGAGTATTTATGGGTCTTGTTGTTTGGATGAGGACTGTTTTTGGTCACCAACCCAGACCCATGGCTTTACCACTGCTAATGATGCACAAGTTAGAACTGTTAGTTCCTTTCTGTAAAGTTGTTATTTTGGCATATGCTTGCCTTGTTGCTGCTGCAGGTTTTTAGCAGGACATGTTGTTTATTTCTCGCACTTGCTGCGTTTTGATCTTGTCTTGGACAATGTTTTACCGTTGCTGTATTGTTCATTTTACCTTCGCTCTTTTGATAGCACTTGTTGTGGGGTTGGTAAGCCCCTCTTTTATTACTTATGAATCTAATGCTCCACTTCTTTTCATTCTATTCTTGCTGAGGTATTCTTTCTTTGAATGCCTCAGGTTCAGGTTGTGGCCGATTGAGCGGCTAGTGTTCTGGTGGAGCTTGCTTGTGGCCTCCCGGGTAGCTGAGTTTGTTGTTCCTCATCTTGTGGGGTAATTTTCTTCCTTTCTGTATAGACATGCATACTCACCAGTGGGTTCGTGTCAGATTGTTGACGCCTACTGGTGGCTTACTTATGATGCTTGACATGAACTAAAACTGCTATTTTTGTCTTGTTAGAGGTTGTTCACTTGTTTTCTGGGAATTCTTCATGCTAGGTTGCATGTTAGGTATTTTAAACCCTAAAAGCATTGTTATATATATCTCATGCACTTCATCTTTATAAAACTAAAACAATACTTTCCCTAGTAACGTAAATGCTATTCTTATACTATATTAAATTTAGAGGTTTGCTTACCATGAGTCGTCCCTCGGGGACACTTATGCTCATTTAGGATGTCAAATCAACCCAACCAAAGTATTTTCCGCTGCGTATCGATATATTTTAATTGTGGACTAGCTGATCCACTGTGCCGAGGGATACGACCGTCAAAGTTAACTGATTTTCTCTCATAATAAATTATGATTTTCTTTAAAGATGTAGAGTCTGGAGTTTTGCCTGTACGTGTGCGGTTATCCCCTGCACGACGTGGCATCATGACACGTATTTTCTCTTGCTCTAATACAATTTTATTTGTGAGAAAATGCGAGTCGTGATAGTTGATATCAGAGGGAGGTTTGCTTGACAATTGGTTGGGCAACCTTTCCCTTGTTAGCATTAGTGGTTTAGCGTCATATCATACACACACCGATATGTCATTAGTAAGTCTTAGCTGAAGCATGAACACTACACTCATAAGCATGAATAGAAATATATGAGGCATATTATGTAGTATGAGATGCATAATATGTGTTTGTATATGGATCCACCATAGACGGCAACATGTGAGGGTTATGTAGTATGTGATACATAACCTCACCACATGAATGCCCATTAGCACATTTTCTTTTTTTCGTTGCATGCAATGTTATGTAGTATGAGATGCATAACATTGCTATGCGTACGATTGCTCATGACATGCATTAAAGCCTTTTTAGAATGCATAGCACAACATGCATAGCATAACATTGCATAAGCACAACGTGCAAAGCTAAAGATTTGCATGATGACATATGTACACACATGGTTTTGAGTCAAAAGAAATACAAATTCATGCATTCATGGTCTAGGCACACGAGTCAGTATGATGATGATGAACCATCCCAGGCTAAGCATAACATCATTATTGTAAAAAAGAAATCCCAGAGCAAGTTTAGCAGTTAAAGTTCATAATTAAGTATGTTTATCTGTACCAGGTAGTTTTGTTATATCAGTTGGGCTAGGTTTTAATTCGTGCTAATACGATTATAGGATGGCGAGACGTCCTTCGACGAGATCGACTCCCCAATCTGAGGGTGAGTCTTCTGGTGCGCAAAGCGAGGCGTTGATTGAAAGTCTGCGGCAGAGTAATGAAGCCTTATCTAGGCAGATGGCGGGTATGCAGACTCAGATCCAGTCTCTGTTAGCAGTTGTGGCAGGACAGCCTCCGAGAGCGCCGGACCCTGCTGTAGGCGTAGCTGTTCCTGTTCCTCCTGCTCCCCTGGTACCTGCTGCTGTGTTGCCCCCAGAGATGACATTCATATCGCATTTCTAGCGACTAGGACCTCCGACTTATGATGGAAGGACAAACTTTATGGTTTTGGACGATTGGCTTATAGCCATCGAGGAGATGTTCTCCTATTCTGGAGTTACCCCTGATCAAAGGGTGATGATCGCCGCCTATCAGCTTAAGGGATTAGCAAAGAGTTGGTGGCTGAGAGAGAATGAGAGCTTGAAAGAGGGATGCTCTTGGGAGACGTTCTAGGAAATGTTGCTAAGGAAGTTTCTGCCTTCGGTCGAGTGCGACCGCCTGATGAATGATTTCCTACATTTGAAGCAGAGGCAGCTCACAGTTAGTGAGTATGAGATCGAGTTCAGCAAGCTGAGTCGGTTTGCCCCCGGCTTGGTAAGCTCCGAGGCAGATCGAGTTAAAAGATTTCTGGGTGGTCTAAGAAGTGACATCCAACAACTAGCTGGTGCTTATGGAGCAGTGAGTTATACCAGTGTGGTAGAAGCTGTCTTGAACGTCGAGGCAATCGACAATGCTAAGAACAGAGGCCAGCAAATGAGAAAAGATAAGAGGAAATTGGTTGAAGGAAAGAGCCCTCAGGTGCCTGATGCTGCTTCAAGGAAGAAGAGCAAAGAGGTTTGTAGCTTCTGTGGCCGGTCAGGCCACCCCTTTGAGAGATGTTTTAAGAGGATAGGAGCTCAGAAGAAGGAGCAGGTTCATGCGATTCAGAGTGCTCCTAAGAGGGACTTGGAATGTACCTTGTACATGAAGAAGGGGCATGATGTTGCCCGTTGCTGGTTAAAGGATAAGATTAAGGCAAGAGGTTGTTTTCTATGCGGTCAAGAAGGGCACATCAAGGCTCAGTGCCCACATCTCCAGCCTGTATTGCAGCCAGTGCCACTCCACTCATTGCCACCGCCTCAGCGGGTGGATAAAGGCAAGGGAAAGCTGAATGTGATTTCTTCGGAGGAAGCTCAGACATCGACTCAGGTTATTTCAGGTTAGATTTCTCCCTAGCCTGAATGTGTTTTTATTCTTAGCGATCGTTTAGCATTTGTTTTCCTTAGTTGCGTGTGCAATCTTATTGGAAGATTTAAGGTGAAGAACCGCTGGACGCGTGTTCTCTTCGACTCTGGCGCTCCCTACTCGTTTGTGGCTAGAGCCTTCGTGGATCGGTACCGTTTGGATCTAGATCGAGTTGGGGATGCCTTTTGCGTCAAGTTTTCTTCCGATGATTCTGTTGCTTCAAATCCGGGCATTAAGGATTGTCCGATTGTGTTAGGGGATTTTCTAGCAAAGACAGATTTGAAGGTGATCTACCTGGAAGACTTTGATATTATCTTAGGCATGGACTGGTTGTCCAGTTATGATGCAGTTATCCAGTGCAAGGGTAAGCGCTTGGACTTCGTTAAGGACAACGGTCAGCCTGTGAGTGTTTATGCTGATCCGCGCCAGGACTCCCCAGTCATTTCTGCGGTATGTGTTCAGAAGCTGCTTGATTCTGATTGCTTTGCCTGTTTGGTCTCAGTAGTGGGGACTGGTGTTAGTGTATCGCGCTTGGAGGAGATTCCTGTGGTGTGCGAGTTTTCTGTTGTGTTTCCTGATGATCTTCCCGGTCTCCCACCTGATAGGGATGTTGAGTTTGTGATAGACTTGGAGCCAGGTACGCGTCCTATTGCGAAGGCACCGTACCGGATGGCCCCGTGAGAGCTGGAGGAGTTGCGTATCCAGCTGGATGAGCTGTTGCGTATCCCGCGAGAGCCGAGTTCGTCGCCTTGGGGTGCTCCTGTTCTGTTCGTAAAGAAGAAAGATGGATCGATGAGACTTTGTATCGATTACAGAGAGCTAAATAAAGTCACTATTAAGAACAGGTATCCTCTGCCGAGGATCGACGATTTGTTTGATCAGTTGCGCGATAGCGCGGTATTTTCTAAGATTGATCTTCGTTCTGGTTGCCATCAGCTCAGGATCCGTGAGTCGGATATTCCACGTACTGCTTTTCGATCGAGACATGGACATTTTGAATTTCTGGTAATGTCGTTTGGTTTGACCAACGCGCCCTCAGCCTTTATGGATATGATGAAGCGTGTGTTCAAAGATTTCCTGGACAAGTTCGTAGTCGTGTTTATCGACGACGTTCTAGTTTATTCCCACAATGTTGAGGAGTATGACCAGCATCTGCGATTAGTTTTATCTGCTTTGAGGGACCATAAACTATTCGCCAAGTTGAGTAAGTGCGAGTTTTGGTTGCCTCAGGTTTCATTTCTGGGCCATGTGGTTAATAAGAATGGGATTTCAGTCGACCCAGAGAAAATAGCTGCAGTGATAGAATGGAGTAGACCTGGCACACCCAAGGAGATTAGGAGATTCTTGGGGTTGGCCGGCTATTACAAGAGATTTGTGGAGGGTTTTTCTACCCTAGCTGCACCTTTGACGATGTTGACTCAGAAGAATGTGGCTTTTGTTTGGAACGAGAAGTGTGAGCAAGCCTTCCTAGAGCTCAAGAGCAGATTGTGCACTGCTCCCGTTTTGACCCTGTCTACGGAGGGCATGAATTTTGATGTTTTTGTGGATGCATCGCATGTTGGGGTTGGTTGCGTGTTGATGCAAAGCGGTAAAGTGATTGCGTATGGGTCCAGGCAACTGGAGACTCATGAGAAGAACTACCCTACGCATGATTTAGAGTTTGCAGCTGTGATTTTTGCGTTGAAGTTGTGGAGACATCTGCTTTATGTTGCGCAGTGCAAGATTTTTACCGATCATAAGAGCTTAAAATACGTCTTCACCCAGAAGGAATTGAATCTGCGCCAGCGGCGATGGTTGTAGTATGTTGCCGATTACGATGTTGAGATCCAGTACCATCCGGGCAAGACTAATGTGCTGGCTGATGCCCTAAGTCGGAAGACGAGAAAGATTTTTAATCTCTCCGCCGAGCTATTAGTGGAAGAATTTCTCTTGATGGATATTTCTGTGGGGCGATGCGACTTGCAGAGTAGTTTGGTAGTAGCAGAGCCTTCTTGGATTGTGCTTACGAGGTTGCATCAAAAAGATGATCCAGATCTGCTACATTTATATTTTAGAGCTGAGAAAGGGGAGTTATCAGATTTCTCGATTGATGAATAATTGCAAATTAACTGAAATTGCACTGAAATTAAATGCGGTGAATAAGAAATGCACGTCTACTGGAAGTGGAATAGTCAAAATTACATTTTAGCTTAACATTTCTAGCAATTAAGGTACACCAATAAAATACGAGAAAGTAAAAACCAGATGTAAAGACTCACCGAGTCATCGAGACCGACGGTGGAGGGTGTGAGAATGATTGGGAGGAGAATGCCAACGGTTGGATGGTATTCATGAGGGCTATGAGTGCCTGTAGGAAAAAGTGGAGGGTGTGGGAATGATTTGGGAGGAGAATGCCGACTGTTGTAATGATTGGGAGACATGATTGCAATACATAGCCTCCAACCCCTCCGACCTTCTTAACCATTACAACATTGGAGATCCAGTCTGGATACCGGATCTCCGAAACAAAACCGTCAGTATTCTCCTCCCAATCATTCCCACACCCTCCACTTTTGTTCCATCTTGTCAGGCATTTGACTTCGTACATATGCCTCACAAACCCAAATCTTGATGAAAAAAATGCATAGCCTTCTTAACCACACCCTCCACTTTTTCATCAAGATTTGGAGTTGTGAGGCATATGTACGAAGTCAAAATGCCTGACAAGATGGAACTAAACTGGAGGGTGTAGGAATGATTGAGAGGAGAATGCTGGCGGTTTTGTTTCAGAGATCCAGTATTCAAGCTGAGTCTCTAATGTTGTAATGGTTAAGAAGGTCGGAGGGGGCTGGAGGCTATGTATTGCAATCATGTTTCCCAATCATTACAACCGCCGACATTCTCCTCCCAATCATTCCCACACCCTCTACTTTTTCCTACAGACACTTATAGCCCTCCTGAGTACCATCCAACTCTCGGCATTCTCCTCCCAATCATTCCCCACACCCTCCACCATCGGTTTCGATGACTTAGATCGCATGCTTAACCTGTAGGAAAAATCGAACGCTTCAAGAATTAGATCGCACTATGCTTATCGAGTATAGCTTACCCAGATACACAGCCTTCTTAACCACACCCTCCAAAATCAATACATAACCTCCAGCCCCCTCCGACATTCTTAACCATTATAACATTGGAGACCCAGGCTCGATACTTGATCTCCGAAACAATACCGCCGACATTCTTCTCCCAATCATTCCCACACCCTCCACGTTTTCCTCCTACCCCCTCCGTAACCATACCCTCCAAAATAAATACATAGCCTCTAGCCTCCATCGAAATACATAGCCTTCTTAACCACAACCTCCAAAATTAATACATAGCCTCCAACCCCTCCGACCTTCTTAATCATTACAACATTAAAGACCCAGCTTGAATACTAGATCTCCGAAACAAAATCGCCGACATTCTCCTCCCAGTCATTCCTACACCCTCCACTTTAGTTCTATCTTGTCAGGCATTTGACTTTGTGCATATGCCTCACAATCCCAACTCTTGATGAAAGAAAGGTATTACTCTATATGCAATTTCTCCCGGGGATAAACCGTATCGACCCGTTGAAAGTCTCACCTCCCACTAATTAGTGGAGGGACCTTCATGCACTTATGCAAATCAATAGTGGAGGGTGTGGGAATGATTGGGAGGAGAATGCCGACGGTTGGATGGTACTCAGGAGGGCCATGGAAACTGGTTGCTCTGGATGAGGAGGGGAAGGATGTTGAAGTGCATAGATTGAATGGGGATGATTGTGGAGGTGTTGGATATAGAAGAGGAGGGCTGGCTGAGGTTGGTGAGGTGGCAGGGGGATCTGTGTTCCTTGGAGGGCTGTTCAAAGTGGAAAACATGGAGAAAACGTCTGTTAGTGTGGGAAAATGACAGTTAGTGTCTATGGAGAGGCCACAAGTGGCGGTAAGGGGTTCCCTCAACGGTGCAAGAGGTGATCGTCGGTGGGGCTGAAGTCTTTGGAGGTCTGGGAAGTCAAAATTAAGCTATCTTTGGGAAACCTGTGCGTGACTGCAACAGGAGATCAACTCGAGTTTTCAGTGAGGGATGGTGGCGTCTTATGGAGGAAATGACAGCAGAGATGAGGGCGTCAACATCCTTGAAGACTGGAACCTGTGACTTTGGCACTGCGCATGACCCATAACATTGCACCGAGGGATAAGGTCATGCGCCTCTGCGTATAGGATCTGTAATCCTCGATACCTAAAATAACCTAGTAGGAATATATATATTTAAGCGGAATTTAGGTAAGTGCATCTTACTAGTCAAATCATCTGAACTAGTGATCTAACATAAATTTCAAAAAAGAACTTGAAAAATAAACGAAAAATACATAAAACAGGAAAAATTGAGCCAGTCGTAATCTTGGGCTCCGACTATACATCTAATGATCCTAAAAATGTTGATCCATTAAATCTCTTATACGACGAGTGATTGATCTCCATCACCTTGCATACTTTACCCATTTATTTTAAATTTGTGGTTGCGTTACTTGCATGTAACATCCTAGTCAATTATAATTCTAAAGTGTAATCGGGTTATGTTATAGTTTTCTACTTCTTGGCGAAGTTCTAACAAGCTTTTATCTGTTTCACGACTATTATTCTAGTTGTGATGCACCATTTCTTCTAGTGCCTTGCACTAACAAAATTTGAGCTTTGGCTGATTTCATAAATTTTAGGTTTGGGTTTGAAGAAGACGTTGAGAAAACCTTGTATATACTTCTTGAATGTTAAATTACAAGTGTGAGTACAAATATATATATATGTATATATATATATATATATATATATATATATATACATGTGTGTGTGCGTGTGTGTGTGTGTGTGTATATTGAGAGAGAGAAATCTCTATTACAAGACGTGAGACTAAACATCCTAGTTAAGAGGCTAAATGAGCCTTTACTAACGGGCCTTTACATATATCATTCAACACTCCCCCGCAAGCTGGAGCGTATAAATCGGAGGCACCGAGCTTGCACAAAACTTATAGTACAGAGGTCGTGGTAAGGCATTGGTGAGGATGTCAGCAACTTGCTCGGTAGCTGGAACATGCATTAACTCTACATTCTTTAATTTAACCTTTTCTCGAATGAAATGACAATCAACCTCAATGCGCTTCGTCCGTTCATGGAAAACAGGATTTTTGGCAATGTGTATGACAACTTGAATGTCGCAAAATAGAGTGGCCGGTGCAAAAAGCTTGACTCCTAAATCATTAAGGAGACCCTCAAGTCAAGTGAGCTCAGACACAACAACTGCCATTGAATGATACTCGGCCTCGGCGGATGAACGGGCAACAACAGACTGTTTCTTGCTACACCAAGTAATGAGTTGTCCTCCAAAATAAGTGCAGTATCTACTTGTGGAACGTCGATCATCCAACGAACCAGCATAATCAACGTCACAATAAGCACTAAGAGACAAGGGAGACGAAGATGGCTTGTATACAAGTTCCTGTCCAAGAGCAGTCTTCAAGTATCGAAAAATGCGCTCAACAACCTGAAGATGAGAGATACGTGGCTCATTCATGAATCGACTGACAACCCTAATAACAAATGATATATCAGGTCTTGTAACAATGAGATATATCAGTTTTCCCACAAGATGATGATAATACTCATGGTTTGGAAGGAGTAGATCAGAGTCTGAGGCATGTGCACAGAGCTTGTGATTACTATCCATGGGAGTGTCCGTAAGTTTGCATCCAGAGTAGCCCGCATTATGCATCAAGTCAAGACAATACTTACTTTGAGATAATACCAGTCCATCAGGTCGCCGAGCTACCTCGAGACTAAGAAAGTAACGAAGGCTTCCCAGGTCCTTTATTTGAAACACAGTTGTCAGATATTGTTTGATCATATGTATTCCTGTAAGATCATCTTCCGTAATCAGATATCATCAACATACACCAAGAGAATCACTGTGCCTGTTGGACGATGCCGAGTGAATAATGATAAGTCGGTTGAACTCTGAGTGAACCCAACCACACTAACAGTCTGACTGAATTTGTCAAACCATACCCGAGGCGACTGTTTGAGATCATAAAGTGACTTCTTCAGACAACAAACAAGAGACTCCTCCGTGGTCTCAAATCCGAGAGGTTGTTGCATATAGACGGTTTCCTGCAAATGACCATTAAGAAAAGCATTTTGACATCTAATTGGTGCAACTGCCGATTCCGATGAACAGTGAGGGAGATCAACACACAAACAATATTCTGTTTGGCAACTGGAGAAAAAGTCTCATCATAATCTAGACTTTGTTGTTGAGTAAAACCACGAGCCACCAAACGAGATTTCAAATGTTGAACAGTCCCACCTGGGCCTTGTTTGAGGACAAACACCCACTTACAACTCACACAAGTCTGTCCAAAAGGAAGAGGAAAAAGATCCCAAGTGTGGTTTGCCCAAAGAGCAGACATTTTCTCATCCATAGCCGCTCGCCATCCCGGATGTTGTAGAGCTTCCTGCACATAAGTAGGGATGGTAATAGAGGATAAAGAAAGAGCAAACTGACGAAGTTCCGGAGAGAGGCGGTGGAAGGAGACATAATTCGCCATTGGGTGTGCAGTAGAAGTAGTTGCCGGATCTGCATTCTGCAAAATATCATCAGAGGAGGGCATCTCCTGTATGGTAGTGGATGAAGGAGGGCGACGAGTATACACACGAGTGATAGGTGGTTTGTGAGGAAGTGATGTAGTAAGAGGAGGTGGGTTTGGTGGGAGTGGTGTAAGAAGGAGATGCGGAAGGTTGGAAGTAACAGGGACATCAGGCCGCAGAAGGAGTGGTGGAAGGAGAGAACCAGTTGGTTGAGAATGATATGACTGGTCTTCGAGAAAGGTGACATCAACAGATGTAACAATCTCTTGATCTTTAGGAGAGAAGCAGACATAAACTTTCGGAGTACATGGGTAACCAACAAACATATATTTCGTGGCACGTGGGGCGAGCTTGTCTGTGTACGGGCCGAGATTATGAACATAACACACACAACCAAACACGCGAGGGGTGATTGAAAAGGGAGGTGTGGAAGAAAAGAGAAAGTTGAAGGGAACCGCAAAGTTGAGAACATAGAAAGACGTGCGGTTAATAAGAGAACATGCAGTAGAGACCGCGAAATTCCAGTATTGCTTGTGAACATTCATTTGAAACATAAGAGAGCGGGTAACCTCAAGGAGGTGATGATTCTTGCGTTCAACAACGTCATTTTGTTGGGGGGTATAGACACATGAGGTTTGGTAGATGATGCCAAACTCAGCACATAGGTTGGTAAACGCGTGACTAGTGTATTCACGGGCATTGTCAGAACAAAGGGTTTTCATGGTAATGGAGAACTGGTTGCGAGTTTCAGTGATAAAGGCACGAGAAACACCCGACAATTCAAAGCGATCACGAAGGAGATACAATCATGTTACTCGAGAGTAATCATCTACAAAGCTAGCAAAGTAATGATAGCCAAAGACACTGGTGATTTTGTTTGGTCCCCAGATATCAGAGTGAAAAAGATTAAATGGAGCAGCACTCCGAGTGGGATGAGGCGAGAACGTAGACCGATGATGTTTTCCATAGATACAAGACTCACAAGTGAATTGCCGGATGAAGACATCAGGAAGAGCTTTGCGGAGTATGTTTAGAGGAGGGTGTACAAGATGGCGATGCCACTCAGAAGAGCTAACCGAGGACAAAATCGTAGGAGGAGAGGGGTCAAGGATGTATAGACCATTCGAGAGATGCCCTTTTCCAATGATAGACTTCGTCTTGCGATCCCACACAACACAAGAGATGGAGGAGAATGTTACGTAGCAATCAAGATCTTGAGCAAGACGACTACTAGAGAGAAGGTTGAAAGGAGAGCCCAAAACATGAAGAACAAAGCGAAGAGTGATGGAGGGAGTAATGTGAATATCGGCGGAACCAGGGACAGGAATGATGTCCCGACTTGCAACAATAATAGACTTGGGATGCATCGAGTCCAAGTAGCGAGATGGCTGCCGTTAGGTAATATGGTGGGAGACCCCTGAATCCGGGATCCAGGACGAACTATGGGTAAGAAAAGAAAACAAACCACCAGAGATGGACACAACAGAGCTCGAAGAATGTCCAATCCTCTCTTGAAGTTATTGGATTTGGAGTCGCAAGTCAGTAATGTCATACAGTGGCTTTGTGAAGTAGAATGAGCAGCTACGAGTAAAGAAGTCCCAGCGGCTAAGTAGATAGCATCCATCGACAAGGGCAAACCGCGGAGAACAACTGCAAGAGAAGCGGCCAATCCGTAGCAAAACCACAAGCGACAAAGTAGAGCCAGGCCGCAGCGAATTAAAGTCCGCAAGTATGCAGGAGCATTGGAGAAGCAGCGACTGGGGAAGGAGGCCGGGCGGCTAGCAGAGATCGCGGCGACAAGACAAGTGCGCAGCGAGAAGACGAGGAAAATTCCTGCGGCTTGAGTGGCAGGAAGCAGGGAAGAGCGCAGAAACTGCGAAGAATCCGCAGCGGCAAGAACATCGGCAAAGGCAAGTCGCGTGACAAACCACACGGTAAGACTGGGAGGAGCTCTGGGATAGTTTGCGCGACAAGGAAACGACGGCTAGAGGAGGATCCCGCACCAGAGAGGGTTGCAGTTTAGGATAGAGGAAATCACAACGGTAAGGAATCCGCAGCAGAGAAGCCGGCGACAAGAAGGTTGCTACCAGAAGAAGAGAAGAGGTCGCCACGACTAGAAGAGTCAAGCAAGACTGGCCGCGGCTACAACAGAGGAGAGACGCGACTAAGGGTGGAAGACCGCGCGAGAAGGGTGGGGGTGGTTCCACGGGAGGAAAGCCGCGGTTAAGGATGGAAGGCCACAGCAAGAAGAGACTGCGTCGAAGAGTCCGCGACAAGAGGAGAAGGTGTCGCGACTAGAGAAGAGAAGGCTGCGCGAGAAGGCTCGTCGCGCTGGTAACCGCAGAGACACGCGTGCGGCAAAGAAGCAGGAAGTCGCGCGGATAGGATGAGAAGGCCGCGCGAGAAGACGAAGGAGGGGGGGCAATCTGGCAGTAACAGAAGATGACTATAAAAGGCCAGGTGACAGACAAAAGGCAGTGGTTCCACGGAAGGAGAGAAAAGAGAGCGGGTAGAAGAAGATCGCATGAGAGGAGCGGAAAGCAGGGCGGGTAAAAGACGCACGAAGCTGGCAGGTAGAATGAAGAAGCCGCTAGAAGCTGGCGGGTAGCAGACCGCAACAGAGGCGCAGATAGCCAGCTGTTAAACCGCTGACACGGGTGGTTAAAAAAACAAACTAGCCGCCCGAAGCAAGAGGTAGGACCGTATGACTCTGATACCATGTAGAAGACGTTGAGAAAACCTTGTACATATTTCTTGAACGTCAAATTATAAGTGCGAGTACAAATATATATATATATATATATATATATATATATATATATATATATATATATATATATATATAGAGAGAGAGAGAGAGAGAGAGAGAGAGATCTATTACAAGATGTGGGACTAAACATCCTAATTAAGAGGCTAAATGAGTCTTTACTAATGAGCCTTTACGCATATCATTTAACAAGGTTTATGATTGTCTATTGAACAAACATCAATCATTGATCTTTCTCGTTCAAGCTCCGGACTTGTACTTTGTCAGAAAGATTATTTGGCTTTGGCTGCAAGTTAAAGACATTGTTATTTAACTTCTCGCCAAAGGCGAATCCACTACAGGGAGCTCCCACTAAATTCACCATTCTCTTAGTTCTCACAAAGATTATTCAATTCTCTTTAAAATGTGATGATTTGTGCTTGAATACGAATCATATATATGATTTTTACGGCAGGAGGATTAAGTATTCTCTTTTTTCAGAATTTTTTAGTATAGTAAAAAGAAACTGTACTCTTTAGGCTTCGTGCTAACTAAAATGATTCAGTTAGTATTCTTTGATGCCTGTCGACTTGGATGGAAAATCTTCTCTGAGAGCAATCATTGTTCATTTTTTTTCTGTTATCAGATGTACTATTTTATTTGGTATGTAGGAAGGACATAGATCTTCCCAAAAAGCTCATATGCAGGAATACTGTACAGGGACGCTACAAATTAGCTGATGATAATGGTATGAATCTGTTATTCTATTTTACATGACATGCTTATTGTCAAGTTAGACTACATTTTAAAGCATAAAGTTCGAACATTATATTTTTAAGCATAATGTTTGAACACTACAATTTTCTCCACAAAGGGCTAAAGTACTGCATGATTGTATTGGTTTTATGAGCCCCCTTGTTTTGATTGTTCATTGTTGTTCAAAATCAATCTTTATTGTCATTGGGGTGGGCAGTACATGAGGAGAACCTCATTGTTTGTTTAGAATTTTCTGAAACAGCTAATGGTGTAATTATACTTATTATGAAAAGAGATACTGTTACGCTTCTAAATGATTTCAGACCCTTTAATTGTGCATTTATTATTATTGTTTAAGCTTATAATCTCACAGGTTATATTTGCACTGCGCTTTCTGTTTCTCCATGGACTCGTTGCTGTCCAGAATCTGGAGAAAGGTTTTCCTGTCAGTGAGTATTTTTTTTATATTTTCTAATGCATGAATTCATCATTTCAATTGGAGAAAATACATCCTCTTCAACAGAGAACTTTGCATTTTTTTCTCCAGGGGTTGCAACCTTATTTCCAAGTGTTGTAATTCGTATGAGTATTGTGTTTCATGCTGCTTAAATCCGTCCGTGGTAATTGGCAACGATAGCTCTCAATTTACCATTTTTACTTTGGTTCAGTATTTTCTTATTGTTAGTGGATGTTCATAGACACAAGAAGATCTTGTATTAAAATTGAAGATAGCTAAACCCGTAACTGCAGGTACCACTTCCTTAAAATCCTAGCTTTTCTTTATTTCTTTTCTTTTTCTAGAATATATCTATTTCTTGACTATTTCTTACTCTTGTTTGACCATACTCAGGCACTCACTCTAGTATTTTTGATTTCTGTTCCGGAAGATGTCGTCATAATTCTGCAAATGTGGTATTTTTTTCACTAAAGTTTCCTTACTTTTAATGACCTCACGATATCCAAATTAGAATCATGGTAGTGCTAGGTGTTCCTTACCTTTTTTTTGAAAGTTATGAAATTGTTAGGCGTTGTGAGCGTCTAGTCACTATGCATGTTAAATGAGGGAGGGGTAGACCAATAAAGGCTTGGAATGAAACTATAAGGAAAGACATGATGTACTTAGACATCAGTGAGATTATGACACAAGATAGGGCACAATGGCGACAAAGGATCCATATAGCTGACCCCTCTATAATGAGATAAAGGCTTGAGTGTTGTTGTTTATGAAATTGTTCATAAAAATATCTAAAACAAAGTTCCTTGATTTATGCTTTTCGTAGTTGACATAATTTTACATAGGGAAACTGACGAGGATCACGCCACTCGGCCTGTTAGGGTCTATTCTTGCCGATCACAGACACAATGACAATTGGAACCGCTCATCTTGAGCGGATCGCCGATTGTAGTATTTTTTGTTCTTTGCATTTCTTTTTATTTTACTTTGTAATTCTATGTGTTTTGAGGCAGACAACGAACGGAAAATCATGACCGTCCGTTGCCCCCTCTAGTCTATATATAGATGTAGAAGACTCTAATGAGATGCATTGAAAGTTGAAGCCAAGAAGCTCCGCTTTTGATCAACTGGTGCTGAACCCGGAACCCCTTCAGGTGCGACACTTGGACCCCCCTCATCCCATGGCCACCACCATACTCCCCCTTTCTCTCCAACCGAGCCTATGTCCTTACCCTACCGGCCCCTATATCCCCTCCTCCCTCCCACAACCAACGGTCCCTTCCCACTCCACCACGACCTCCTTCCAGTAGTCCCAAAACAGCCCCTGACCACTGGCCAACCAACACCAAAATCTCCTCCCCAACTCCACCAAAACAGCCCTCTCTTCAAATTCTCCCCGTTTCCGGTCTCTGACGATAACCAAAAAACCTTTCCAACCACCTCCGATGACCCACCACCTTCACCCTCCACGTTCCCTTCAATTTCAGTTTGCCAAAAAATACCTCCAACCACCATCACCACCGACCGCCTCTCTGGAGACCACCTTTGGCCAACTCCAGCAACTTCCGGCCACCTCTGGCTAGCCACCACCCCACTATCCTATAACCACCACCCGTTACCTCATAACTACCATAATCACTTTCCCCCACTATCCCACTACCTCTGTAACTGATGTAACTTGAGTTGCACCTTTATTTTTACTTTATTTCATTGTATTATTATTTGTGCAACGAATGTGTTGGGAAAAATTCCTCCATGATTTGATATATCAAATTATTAAAGTGACGCAAGGTAGGCTGTGAGACTTGGGTGTGCCGACACTATTGCAATCCTAGGTTAAAATGCAAGGCGGACTCGATGACGAACCAAAACAATGCATGAGTAATTTTCATTTAATCCAAAAATAAAATTAGCAAGTAAAGTTTTATAATTTCGGCAAATAACACAAGATGAATAATAATTTTTCGATGCACAAGCAAGCCACACTTACTATCACACAAAGTACTTTTACACAATTTTTCATGATTAGGCTTTATAGAACAAAAAAACTATAAAGAACAATTACACTAATTAATGAAAGTACTCAAACAAGTATAAAATGTTTTTCAATATTCAATAATGAAGTAAATAAACACAATACACAATTCTCACAACAATAGAAATCTGACGGCGGTGGTGGGGACGGCTCCCTGGAGGAAGGCCTTTTGGAGGTGGACTGCCTGAGTGCTTAGGGCAGGAGAAATGTGAAGCACAAGGGAATGGAAAGGCAGACAGTGATTATGGCTTTAATGGAGGTCGACTGTTGGATAGTAGCTTGGGCTCACTATTTTATGTAAGCCGAACCTTGGGTTTCTGTAAATAAAATATTTTTGTGCCATTAATTGATCTTGTTGAGGCCGAACAGCCAAATCAGAATTTTTCACACGTAAAAACTACTCTTAGCGATAAACTTTAGCGAAACCGTTAATCATTATTTGATAACAGTTCCCCGACGTCTAACAAACTGAACCGTTGCGGGATCCGTATGTACAAAAGCATAAACAACAATAATAATTTATGAATAACGATAATCAAAGTAGTTTGAACGTTCAAGGCAAGGTCAAAATTATTTAAGTGATTTGCATAAAATTAAACTAAACAAATTTGTAGCAAGGATACGACACATGGATACGACACAAGTAGTCCAATCCAAGCCATTTACACGAGGAAAACCACCAGATGAGTGAGTCGAACACGGGCTGGAGTCGAGGGTGCTGCGGGGTCGACATGCACAGTGCTCAGATCGTCGGAGGAAGACGCCGAAGTCGACGACGATCGACATAAACCCTGTCAGAATGAGCGGCTTTTGACAAAGACGGCTCAAACGACGTTGAATTTTTTGTAGGAGGGCGACGACGACGGAAGGCCACAAATTTGTCTAACTTGCGGCCGCGGGTGCGTCGGCTTACCGGGTTTGGAGTCGTCGTCGATTCTAGGGCTCGAGAGTTTCCGGCATGGCAAAGAATGAATCTGATTTTGTTCTCTACTGTCCGGCTGCCTATTCTTCTCCACCGCGGGCTTCATAATTAGAGGCTGATATGACGTTCTCCTTCTTCACCGACTTTCCAAGTTTCCTCCAAAAATTTACTTCCAAGTTTATTTCTCCAAATATCTTTCCAACTACTAATTTCCAAATATTATTGATGATGCTTGCCAATTTCTGGAATAATAATTTTTCAAATGCATCTCTTAATAATTAATTTTTCTCCTATTATTTTTTGGCTTAAGTTTATGCGCCTTAAATAAATTAAGTTTCGCTTTAACGTCCTAGCTACCTAAAATTACCAGGCCTTTTGTTTAAGGCCTCATCAGACGGTCAAATTTGTGAGTCATAAACCATGAGCCAGTGCGCGAGAAAAGAAGCTGACAGGAAATCAAATAAGAGAAAGTACTACATATAAAAAGATAGATGTTTGTGTGATGATGTCACGCTTATTTTGATGCTGCAACAGTTGCATCAATTCTCCCGGGGTTGACAGAGCTCGACTCCGGCGAGAATTCACAAAAACTGATGATAGAGAGAGCATACGTCGTCGCTGGTGCTAGATTGAGTGATATTTCGGAGCCTCGACGGTTGGCTCAATGCGTTTCTGAGCATGGAATGGACCAAACCTCCCGCAATAAACAGTCACCTGATCTCCCTTTGAAATGTACAACTCACGACGACAACGACCAACCATGAGTTTATAATATTCAAAGGTCGCTCCCAAAGTATAAACAATAATCTTATGCCTTTAAATAATTAATATGAGCTTGCACATCAAAAGAAATACATTGGCGGTCAGATGGACGGAGTAACACAGATAATCTCGAAAGGAGATATTAAAAGAGTGATTTTTAGAATTATTAAATGTGAGTAACACAGATAATCCCATTGCGTCATATTCTCTCCAGTTAGACGCCGAAGAAAGTTCTCCAAACTCATATTAACGAACTTGGTCCATCCATCGGTCAGAGAGTGATAAACGCTACTAAACTCGATTTTGACTTCCTTTCGATCCCAAAAGTACAACATAAAATAGTTAATGTATTGTTGCAACTCCAAAAATTCTCCTATACCCGAAGGATAGTGTGGTGAAATAAAAGTGTGATCCCTAATTATGAAGTCGACATAGTGAGGTGTGCAGAGTGAGTATTCATGTGATATAGTATGAGAAAACTTAGGAATATCAAATGACACGTCAAAAATAGATAAATTTGGGATCGAACCTAGGTCAACTAGGGTGAATGAACTGTAACACAACTTACTTCATAGAGTGAGGGTTCCAGCGGGAGTGCAATAAGTAGTAATGTGGTGAAAGTAATGAAACGTGAACTAGGAGTTGTGGAGGTCCTCTCGTGTACCTTTGGGATAAGATAGTTCATCTGGGGAAGAACAATTGTGTGACTGTTGTGCTCGAAGGAATGAGAGTTTCTCTTGCCGTCGTGTATGACATGTCAGTTGTATTTCCAAGATTTCCTTAATAGGATGTGACAAACATCCATGGTGGAGACATGACATAACATTCTATTTGAATATGTGTTCCCTATAGAAAACTTTACAAAACAAGAGTGGGCAACAGACACAGTCAAATGACTTTTGACTTCGTATAAGCTGTAAGGTTGTTCTAACGGATGTGTCTTAAGCCGTAATGTCTCAACCATATGTTGAGAAACGAAATTCTCCATACTACTATTATCGATGATGATGGAACAAATTGTCCCTGGATGCGTGCAGTAGTGCAAAAAAAATCGTGCCTCCAATGACCATCCATAGTAGACTCACTAGGGGTGATCAAGCTATAACGTAAGATATATACTAAGTGTTCAACGTGTTCACCCTCAACTTCTATTATATCCTCAGACTTGTGCTCAGGCTTAGGCTCAGGCTTAGGCTCAGGATGAGATTCATTAACGTAAACTCCATACTCAGACTCTCATCCATCAATGAAATCAATAACAACGACAAATTGACGTTGCGGGCACTCAGAAGATTTGTGCCCCGGCTCCATGCACTTGAAGCATCAGAATACTCCAGTGTTGGGCTTAACCTCAATAATCTCCTTCCCCTTGGAAGGGATAGCCGGTGGGGTCGGAGTCCCGACAGGGATGGGAGGGTGAGGGGAATCCGAGATCCTAGCAATGGTAGTAGTGGTGATGCTCGATGTGATTCTATTAGTAGACCGAACTCCGGATGTTCGCTTCTGTAAGAACTTCACTCTCCGCGCATGACTCAAAATATCTCCTAAGTCCTTATAGTCAAAAAGTTCTACCTGTCTCTAATAGAGTAGCGTAACCCGTTTAGATATTAGGACACATTCATGTTATCATCCTCCCGGAGGTCGAGGCGAGACTGTGGTACCAGGAACTCGTTCGTATACTCATCCACGGATAATTTTTATGCCGTAGGTTATGGAACCTACGGTAGAGGGTCTGCAAATAGCGGGTGGAATGTATCATTTCCGAAGTTGCGTTTTAAACTTGTCTATGTGGTGATCAGAGACATGCTTAAATTAAATCTAGATTGCTCTAGTTGTCTCCACCAAACTAGGGTGGACCCTTTCAGTTTAAGCGTGGCGTACTCAACTTGCCCAGCTTGGGGGATTGCTTCCAAGCCAGGAAATGATCCATCCGATCACACTAGTCTAAACAACTTTCTGGTTCTAAGTGGCTCTCTAAATCATCAACATCTAACTTAACTCCTAAATTCCAACGAGCTGGCTCTCTTTTGTTGTGGACTACCTGCTCGATAGGTCGTGGATTCGAGTTTTCTAATTCAAAGTTCCTATGATTTGGATAGTGCTTGACTTGAGGCGGTGGATTTAGTCCCAAGTATTAGTTGACCTTTAAAGCATTAACACCTGCACGTAATCCAGCGAGCACTTGACCTACGTCTCACTGATTCTCATTGACACTTGTGGTTAACTCTTCGATTGATTTTGTTAGATTTTGAATTTGTGTGCTTAGAGCGATGACGCTATCTTCTATTTTACCCGATATTTCAACATTTTCTAAAATTTCAAATCAAAGAGCAAATAATTTAAAGAGCCTTATTTTTTTGTTAAAAGAAAATAAATTTCAAAGTTTTTTTTTAAAAACTAAATTAAATTAAAGACCCTTTTTTTTAGAAATATAAAAATAAAATGTTGATCTAATATTGTTTTTGAAAATTTTTTCCAATGATCGTTTGATTCACGATAGGAGTGAATCGGAACCTGCTCTGATACCAAACTGATATAAGCCGAACCTCAGATTTCTGAAAAGTAAATATTTTTATACGATTAGTTAATCTTGTTGAGGCCGAGCGGCCAAGTCGAACATTTCGCGCGTAAAAACTACTCATAGCAATAAACTTTAGTGAAACCGTTAATCGTTATTCGAAAAAAGTTTCTTGACGTCTAATGAATTGAACCGTAGCGGGATCCGAATGTCCACAAGCATAAACCACAATAATAA
Organism: Platanthera guangdongensis; assembly: GCA_039583875.1. NCBI lineage: Eukaryota > Viridiplantae > Streptophyta > Magnoliopsida > Asparagales > Orchidaceae > Platanthera > Platanthera guangdongensis. Next base: position 170,474,218 of record CM077147.1, read on the forward strand.
TTTATAAATAACGATAATCAAAGCTGTCTGAACGTTCAAGGAAAGTTCAAAATTATTTAAGTGATTTGCATAAAATTAAACTAAACCAATTTGGATCAAGGATATGACACAAGGATACAGTACGAGGAGCAGTCCAACCCAAGCCCGTTATGCAAGGAAAACCACCAGACGAGTGAGTCGAACACGGGTTGGAATCGAGTGTGCTGCGGGGTCGATAGTAGACACTATGCTCAGATCATCGGAATAAGGCGTCGAAGTCGACGATTATCGACAACGCTAACCCTGTCAGAATGAGCGGCTTTTACGAAAACTGCTCGAACAATGTTGAAGTTTTTATAGGCGGGCGACCACGACGAAAGGACACGAATTTATTGTCTGACTTGTGAAAACGGGTGTGTCAGCGTACGGGGCTGGGAGTCTCAATCGATTCTAGGGCTCGAGAGTTTTCCGGCAAGGCAGAGAACGGATCTGATTTCGTTCTCTGCTGTCCGGCTCCCTATTCTTCTCCACCGCGGGCTTCATAAATAGAGGCTGATATGACGTTCTCCTTCTTCATTGGCTTTCCAAAATTCCCCCAAAAATTTTGTCGTGATTGATTTCTTTCCAAGTTGATTTCTCCAAATATCTTTCCAATTGCTAATTTTCAAATATTATTCATGATTCTTACCGATTTCTGGAATAATAAATTTTCAAATACATCTCCTAATAGTTAATTTTTGTCCTATTATTTTTGGGCTTAAGTTTATGCGGCTTACATAAATTAAGCTTGCCTTTAACGTCCTAGCTATCCAAAATTATCGGACCTTTTTATTTAAGACCTCATCAGATGGTCAAACCTGGGAGCCGTAAAATATGAGCCGGTGCTTTGGAAAAGAAGTTGTCACAAAATCAAATAGCAGAAAGTACTACATATAAAAAGATTGATGTTGCATGATGATATCATGCGTCCTTTGATGCGGCAATGGTTGCATCACTGTTGATGGTTGTTGGATTGCGGCTTGGAGAAGCTGCTAGTTGTTGAATCCCTGGGAAGCAATGACCTTGTTGGGCTGCAAAGGGTGCTGGGTGAAAGCAACAACTTGGTGGTGGAGAGGAAGAACATGGCTGGCGGCTTGAGATGCGGAGGACGAAGGCGCACCGAGAGGGGGAAATCGGTGTTGCAACTTAGTAGAAGGTTGTTCCACGGGAAAACGAGGATGAGAAGTATTGTCGTGAGCGATTTAGGGCTCTGATGCGATCGTCAGCCAGAATCGGTTGAGGGGTGAGTGTGGCTTGCGAATGGAAATGAAAATGTTGACTATCGAGCCGCTGGATGGTAGAGGACGGAGACAGGGGGCGAGTGACTCATGCTGGGAGTAGATGAACAAGGGAGGGAATCAGCAGTTATGCGTTTTACGTGGAGGAGGGGCTTGCAGGTAACTACCGAGAGAGGGGAAGGATCGTGGGATAATTGGGGGGGGGGGTCTCACGGGAAACGAGGAATGGAAAACTGATAAATAAACCTAGACGTCACACCCTAGGCTCGTAGCGTTGCAACGCAAATGATTGTCAGCCTGAATTCTTTCACAAACAAAATAATGTCAATAATTGAAGCACCCCCACCCCCCCATTTAGGGTGGTTGGGCACCGGGTGTGAACAACTATGATTAGCTGTTACACCCTAATATCCTAACACACTAAATACACATCCAATAAAATAAGAAAAAAAAACACATGAATATTAAAATGACGATCCAGGCGCGCTAGTTTGGTTTCGCCGATCCAATCAACGCCTCTTAAGCGAATATACGAATATGGGCCCCAACCGATTGGTGACTCGTAGTCTAGTGCCAATCTTCATCAACTCCCTCTGACTGAAAAACATTCATCTCCGATGAATGGAGATGATCGTACTGATGTCAAAGATTGAAGGCAAGTCTATCAAGCTCCGCCGCAGATATTCAAGTATCATCAAATATGGGGCGTCCATTCCAGCGCACACAAGTAACAATAAGGACCTTCTATGGTGGAAATGCACTCATGCTCCACAATATCAACAATACACCCAGCTCTCACCTCTCGTGCTGATGGATCTAGAAGAATCAGTGAAATCATAGGTGGTGCAGGCAAGTCCACAGGTGTTTGTCCAAGGTGGCCAGGGGAAGGCTTAGGATGTAACAGGGAGGATGTAGGAAGTGGCTCAAGGTATCAATCCATATGCTCGAGAAGCTTAAAGTACAATGTTAAATCTTCAGTATTAAATACAAGATGAATCAATTTTCCCACGATTCATTGAAATTCCGATTTCCTCTCAAGAACTGGAGAGGTATCCTTTGTGAATATCATAATTTGGATCCACAGGACTATCCACTGGTTTGACTCCCATGTATCCAATATCACCGAGAAGATCTAAGACGTATTTGCGCTGACAGATCATAATCTTCCCGACATATCGAGCAATCTCAGTCCCAAGAAAGTATCAAAGACGACCCAAATCTTTGATTTCAAAGGCACATGTCAATCCCCCTTTTACAAGGATAATGTGACAATTTTCTGTTCCTGTAATAATGATATCATTCTCATAAACTATGAGTATAGTTGTACACTTTTCATTCTTGTAGACAAAGATCGAGTGGTCAAACATACAACAATAGAAATTTATATTCAAGAGTTTGTCACTTAGCTTGGCAAATTAGACATGAGGAGATTGTTTGAGGGCCATACAAGGACCTTCTTAAGATGATACCCATATCCTTTAGGAACATCCATGCCCGGTGGAGGAGTCATATAGATTTCTTCTTCCAATTCACTGTGGAGAAAGGCATGTTTTACATCATGGTGGCATAAAGACTAAGATTTATGAGCCAAAATAGACAACATAATTTTAACAGAATTTAGTTTAGCAACAAACAAAGTTGTAGATGTCGGATATCGGGGACATGTCAGTTTAAGTTTTTCATGTCGGTTTTAATATGTCGGGGGATATATCGAGGATATTTCATATATCAGATTTAAATATTTAATTATTTAAATGAGTAATCATTTATAAATTTAATCCTTTTTTTAATTTATATATATTAATATATTGATTATTTGATATTTATTGAACTCCTAAATTTATGAAACCAATATAAACATTTTTTGTTGCATTAGTAATAACAGTATAACATGTGAAAAAAACAAGAGCAAGTAAAAATTGAGAAGTTGTCGATGATAATGAAGGATAAATAACATTTAGTCCATAACTTCAAAGATCATGCATAATTAAAGTCGATGACGGACTTGAGCAAAGAAGAAAGTTAGAGAAAGAGAAAAAACAGCTTAGATAATGAAATAATTTTGGTCTATTGTCTATTAGACCATAGAACACTAATTAAAATAAATTGAAAAAAATCAGTCGATAAAATGTCGGGATATATCAACCTATATATCAGCAAATATATCGGTTAATAGTGAACATATCAGATGATATATTCCAAAAGAATATTTTGCAAAAAAAAAATCAGAAACATGTCGTTTTGTCCATGAAATATTTATGTCGGCCGATATATCGGCCATGTCGGAGGATATCCACAACAGTGGACAACATGAGCCAATGTCTCTTAGAAGTCAACTATCCGTCAATCTAAGTAAAGTTTTTTGCCACCAATCTAGCTTTATATCTATCAAGAGTTCCATCTTGAAGAAACTTAGTAATTTATATCAATTTGCACCCAACAGAGTGACGCCTAATGCGAGATAGGGACAATTTCTCAAGTATTTTGACATTGGAGAGCATCCATCTCCTTCTCCATAGCCTTCATCCAGTGGGGATCTAGGCTCGCTTCTGAAAAAATGTTAGGAATATTAATAGAAGAAACATATGCAAGATAAGTTTTCAAATAATGAGAGATACATTGATACCCAACATATTTATCAATATGATATCTAGTATGACAATTATGAATTTGGAGAGCGGATGTGGACTCTTGAGTGATGCCAGTGTTTGGGTCTGGCAGAGTGGTGGTGGTTGGTCAAAGCATGAGTATGACATTCTTGCCCAATATTTTTGTTTTGTTTCCTCTGGTAGGCTTAAAGATTCTTCCTTCTTTTATATACACGTAGGTCATTGGTGAGAACTTCCTTCCTATCTGGAACATCTACGCCACCCGGAGTAAGCACATCTACCAACACAGGTAGAGGTGACATCATATCACTCTCCTCTTTAGACTTTTCCTGATATGTAACCGTTTTGCCCTCATCGGAGTAATAAGGTATTTGTTCAAAAAAGGTAACATCCTTTGATATAAACCATCTTCGGAGAGCTGGAGAGTAACACTTATACCCCTTTTGATTGACAACATACAACAACAACAACACTCAAGCCTTTATCCCACTATAGTGGGGTCGGCTATATGGATCCTTTGTCGCCATTGTGCCTTATCTTTTGTCATAATCTCACTAATGCCTAAGTACATAATATCATTCCGTATAGTTTCATTCCAAGTCTTTGTTGGTCTACCCCTCCCTCGTTTAATATGTCTAGTGATTTGGTTGACAACATATACAACAAAAATACATTTTATCTCTTGAGGGTCTAATTTATCTTTATGAGACCCCACAATGTAAACAAATGCAACACATCCAAAAATCTTAGGAGGAAGATAAAATAATGGCATATTTGGGCAAAGGAGTTTTGCGACTTACTTTCCCTCCAAAGAATCAGTGGCCATCCGATTAATTAAGCAGACAGACGTGAGGACACCTTCATCACACAGTCCCTTAGGAATGTGCATATCTTGCAATAAGCAACGAGTGGTCTGAATGATATGATAGTTCTTCCTTTCAACCACCCCATTTTGTTGAGAAATCCCATGACAGGAAGTTTGGAAAATAATTCTATGATCTCTTAAGAACCTCTGAAGATCACTTCCTATGTTTTCGCCTCCATTATCACTCATAAGAATTTTAATCTTTGCTTCGAACTGAGTCGACACATGATAACATATTTGAAATATTTCAGAGACCTCATTTTTCCTTTTCATAAGGTAAACCTAAGTGAAGCGCGAGAAATCATTAATAAAAGAAACAAAATACTAAAATCATTCACAGAACAAGCAGGAGATGTCTAGACATCAGAATGTATCAAATCAAAGCACCTCACACTTCGACTCCTACTAGGAGCATAGTTGGTTCTACAGTGTTTACCAAATTCACAAGATTGACAGTTAAAAGTGGACTTAACTACATCAAAATAACTCGGAAAAATAGCCTTCAAAGTCTTTAAGCTAGCTTGCCCAAATTTCTTATGCCACAACATCAACTGATCAGGATTCGAATGACTTCTGAACACCAAAAGCATGACCAATGTCCATGACATACACACTTCCAAACTCATATCTACCACCAATCATCTTCCCACTCTCCAGATTTTGAAAAACACAATGAGAAGAGAAAAAGTGATAACATAGTTAAGCTGTTTAGTTAAACTACCCACAAACAATATATTTGTTGTAAAAGAAGGAACACCAACCACAGAATTGAGGAAAATAGTGGGAGAAAGATGAATAATCCTTTTACCAGTCATTGAAGCCGAGGATCCATCATCGAGTCTCACACTGCCAGATGCAGGAGAAACAAAAAAACATCCATAAAAGATCCAGTCATATGGTCGGACGCTTCCAAGTCAATGAACTAAGGGGAGGATGACCCTTTTGAGGATACAGAGGTAGTGCGAACATGAGCAACCGTACCGACAATGTCTGTAGTAGGTCTTCCAACAACACTAGCTTTTAGGGCTTTAAGTTCCCTAGGCAATCTTTCATTTTCGGCTAGAAGATATCCAGTGTTTTCTAAATTGCCATACATATCAGTTTGAGATCTCACATACTTCCCATCAGTACCACGAATCCACCCCAAAGGAACTAAGTTAGGATGTAGGTCCCAACATTTCTCTTTCCCATGTCATTCCTTCCCACAATGAAGATGCTTCATTTTACTCCTATCTTCTTATCTTATATTTCTTGAATGTCACTTCTTCTGTTTAGCATCAAGAGCAGATTTATCAAGACCAATATGAACATCCGTACGAAGAGAGTTTATACGACTTGCCTCCTCCCAAATATAGTGGGTCACAGTCTCTAAATAAGGCACAAAATCTCCTATCAACATCAGAACTATTTGAAATTTAAGTTTTGATGGAAGACCAGAAAGCATTTCAAACACCCTCCATTGCATTAGTTCAGTCTTGTAGTCTTCAACAGTCTGGATAACAAAGTATTGATCAATTTCCGCCCACTTATGGGTAAGTTTGCTGTAAAATTCCTCGAAATCACTCATTCCTGTCATGTTGATCCTTTCAGTCTGGAGTTGATTTATCCTTGTACAGTCCTTTTTTTTTGAATAATTCCATTCGATTAGCTCACACATTTCTTTAGTAGTTTGACAAAAAATCAAGTGACTCACAATCTTGGGTTTCCATAGAGTTGACAAACCAATTAATCATAGTAAGATGCTCACCTTCCTATTCCTCATATAAAGGATCAGTCTTGCTTGAGGCCGGCTTGGATCCAGTAATAAATGTTGGAACAAGAACCCAGCTCCTTCGTTGTCAAGACGCGCGCCTGAGGCGCCGGGCGCACCAGGTGTAACAACTCATATTAATAACAATAGCAATAATAATCATAATAACAAAAAAGGAGGAAACCCTATTCCTTTCCTATAAAACCCGTGAACCCCCCGATACCTCATTTCCTCTCCCGATCCAAACTTCTCCTGCACAGCCGCAGCGCCGTCTCCGCGAGACACGCGACTCGCCGCTCCCGATCCAGCCTTCGGGTGTCCCGATCCCCCTTCCCGTGGCCGCAAACCTCTTCCTCTAGGGCCGGTGCCTCTTCCCCTTGCTTCCCCGTCGTCTCCGGCTCCCCCTTTGGCCGACAAATCCTGCAACAGCCCCTCCTCTCTTGGCCGGCTGCATCCAAGGGGGCCTACAACTTTTTCCCTTCTCTTCTCCTCCTCCGGCCAGTGAGGGCAAAGACAAAGTTCTTCTCCGACAACCCTAGCTCCTCATTCCGGCCGGTGGATTTCGTGAGGGAATCATAGGGTTTCGCTCGAAACCCCTCTTTGTGGATTGTTGAGCCCAGATCAGGTCTCCTTGGGTAAGGAACTCACTAATTTCTTGTTTTCAGTTTGCCCTAATTTTGTTACGATAATTTTCGCTCTCCGATCTGGGTTTCCTGACGATCCAGCTTATGTCCATCGTATAACCCGCTAATCCCAGATTTGTTTGTGTTTTCCGGTGCATCTCCTCGGATCTAGGTGGTGGAATCGCTCTAAGCTCTCTCCGAATTAGGGCTTTTTGCATCCAAACGCCACTAAGATCCCCGATCCTTCGTGGCAACTTCTCTCCCCTTATTCTCAAGAGAGGTAAAATTTCTAAGCAACCTCTTATGTGCATCTCTGCAATTTTTATAATGTCTATGCAAGCGTAAAAAATTTCGTAGGTCATCTTGGTTGCGTGATTTTAAGCAGGTCGATCTAAGGCTTCTAAGTTTTTTCTAGCACCGTCTAATCGCCGCCATCCGTTCAGCTTCACCTGAAGGCAAGTAGAGAAATCTCTCTCGCTTGCAAACATGAAATTTATTTATTATTACTCTTATATTATGAAATGTATACCCTTATAGATCGGGGTTCGTGTGTTTTATGATCTGTTTAGCTGTGTTAAGAATCTCCTAGACATGAATCCTCAATTCACTATTCGTCATAGACAAACATTGGAAGGAGGTGTCGATTTAATGTGACGCTTTGAATCGAGCTCCCGCCAAACTGGTAACGGAAACCAGTAGATGGCCATTACAAGCACCGCGCTGATAAGACTTGCAAGTTAAACTTATTTTATAATCATGTACATCAAATTGGGACGCGAACCCTTTTCATTGTACCACTTATGTAATTGTGTGAATGAAATTTTAAGCTAACTCCGGAGTATGCTAAAGTACAGTTAAACATCAGTTAATTACTTTTCTTTCTCTTGTTCTCTTCTTAAACATCAGAATATTATATGCTTACTTTTACTGTTCATGTTTTGAGGCATTTTGCTTCTGTTTGGATTTTGACTTAGGGTTCGTGACAGCGCCGCCTGCTCCCTGAGTGCTGCTCTTCGTTCAGCTACCGCTTATTCGGAGGTTTACTTTTTTGTAGTTGTTACATCAGGTTCTATGTATTTGTTTTCTTTTACCGTCAGATCTGTTATCGTGTACTAGTTATTGTTAGTCATTTTCTCTTGTATCGTGGACAACTGCTAGGATTTTCATTGATGTACTAGATCATTTTATTTGGGACATGTTTACTACTGCTGTCTATTACTTTTATATTTTTTCTCAGTACTTTGTGTGACATTGACTTTATTATTAAAATGTATGCGCATTAACCTTTCCTTGAAGCTTCCGCATATACATATATAAAAACAACTAAATCTTTTTTCCAAAATAATTACTTTAAATCAAATAACATTTTTCAGCTCCTGCCTAGCAGACATGGAAGTCACTTTTGTTCATGCCTGCGGCATTACGACCCCCCCGTAGCGCACTCTGATAAATATTATCTGACGGGTCGTGACAGTTGGTATCAGAGTCATGTTTGCTCCTAAAGATGAAGTATTTTGAAATTTTCAAATATTTTGATATTATTATACAAGTATATGTACATGCATCATTACTTCATATATTTATCATTATCTATTGTTCGCGGCTGAAACACGCACACACACACACACACACTCATAAGCATGAGTAGTATGCACACAAATGTTAAGGGGTTATGGACAAACTTAACATTCCTGTGTATATGAATTTCCACTAGTATTTACACAGCGTTTGAGAATATTAAATTGTATGAGCGGTTTAATATTTTCAAGTGCGTTGACATTAGATTCATAATATGCATGACATGTTAAGTGATATGAGCGCTTAACATGACATGTGTATTCATTCATGAAGCATTGTTAGGAATGCATTCTAGACATAATTGCATTGCATGCATAACATAACTCATTGCACAAGTGTTAAGTCAAGAACAACAGATGATGATTGTGCACACATGAAATTACAAATTGTTTTGGCATTGCATGCGATTCATTGTTGCATTAGTATGAGCATTACCTAGAGTTGTCAAATGAAAATGCCGTAACTCTTACATGATTTACGTATTTGATGGTACTAATATACTATAACCTTTTGTTTCTCGACTCTTTATGATTAGCTTGACTATTTCTTTACTCTGTTCTTTTATGTCTCCATCCAGATGACTCTTAAGCGATCGCATCGCAAGAGGGCTACCCCTTCTGTCGGGGAAGCTTCGGGAGACGCCACTGCCCAGCTGCTGAGGCAGATTCTCGAATGTCTCACTCGCCTGGAAGAGGACCGCCAAACTCCTGATCCAACCCTTGGTTCCGGCAGCGCAGGGACAGCTGGAGCTGCTATCGCCACCGCTCTCGGTGCCACCGCTCTTGGACTCGGTTCTGGGACCGGCTCCCTGCTGGCACCCTGGTGCCGCCGCTCGTGGAAAAATCGACTCCCTCTCCTGTGGCGATGACATACACTCTGGTATTTAAAAGTTTGAACCAGCCATCCTACAGCCGTAACCGTGACTATTTGGCCATCTATGAATGTCTCTCTCAGATGGAAAAACATTTCGAGTATGCTGGGGTTCCTGAAGCTCAGAAGGTTCCCCTTGCGGCCTATCAGCTGACCGAGGACGCGTACACTTGGTGGCTTCAACGCCGCACTCTTCCCAACTCTGCCACCTTGACCTGGGGGCAATTCAAGGATGTCCTTATGGAGAAGTTCCTCTCTTCGGTAGAGTGAGACAAGGTAGCTGAGAGGTTCTTGTCCCTTCAGCAGCCCGACAAGACAATGACAGAGTACGAGAAGGAGTTCTCTCGCCTATCCCTCCTGGCCGCAGAGTTTGTGCCAGATGAGTCCAAGAAGATCAGTCGTTTCGTGAAGGGGCTTCAGCACGACTTTCGCCAGATGGTGGTGGCTCATGGTGCGACCACCTATGCTGAGACTGTGGGTGCTGCTTTGCAAGTGGAAGCTATTGAGCTTGATCGTTCTGCCAAGAAAGTTCAGCATGGGTCTAGCAACGCTGCAACTTCTGACCACAAGCGCAAGTGTGCTCCACCTCAGGAGCAAGGCCTCAGGTCCAGGGAGGAGTGTGCTTTCTGCCACAGGGTGGGTCATGTCGCCCATGTCTGCCGTTTCCTCCCGAAGAAGCAAAAGATGAACGTCCCTGGTCAATAACCCCAGATGACGCTCGCCTCTGCTTCCACCATCTGTGCGTACTGCAAAAAGCCAGGTCACATGTTGAAGGACTGCCGCCGCAAGCAGAAAGCCTGTTATAGATGTGGACAAGTTGGACACCTCATACTAGACTGCCCCATGAAGGAAAGCCCGATTTCAGCTCTGCCTCTGCAAGTTGTCCCTGGAGCTCAAGATAAGGGTAAAGCAGTGTTGAACGTCATCTCTCAGGGTGAGACGCTCGCATCTACCGATGTTATCTCTGGTATGTATTCGTTGCTCTTAATTTTTCTGCATTTGTTAATCTATCTGCATTAGTAATGAGTAATCTTGATATGCGTCTATGATTTTTTTTTAGGGAGATTTAGGGTCAAGAATAAGTGGATGCAGATTCTATTTGATTCTGCCGCATCTCACTCCTTCATCGCTCTTCATATTGTGGATCATCATTGCTGACCTACTTCGCCACTTGAGGTCCCGTATGAGATCTCTGTGCCCGGTGATGTGCACCTTTCTAACAGGGGTATTCACAATTGTCTGATCCTGCTTGGCGAATTGCAAGTCTTCGTCGACCTCATAGTTCTGGAAATGTCAGAGTTCGATGTAATTTTGGGCATGAAATGGTTGGTCGCATACAGAGCAAAACTAAACTGTGTTGCAAAGCGGGTCAATCTTAGCATCGATGACAAAGACTGCAACGTTCATGTTCAGACCCGCAACCACCTGAAGGTAATTTTTGCTGTGCGTGCCACCCGGCTTCTAGGTCAGGATTGCTCTGCTTGTTTTGATTATGCACCACTCTCGGATGTTGCCTCCCCTCAAGTCGAATCCATCCCAGTCACTGCCGAGTTTCCTGACGTGTTCCCCGCCGAGTTGCCTGGGATGCCTCCTGATCGGGATGTCGATTTCTCTATTGACGTAGAGCCCGGAACGCGCCCCATATCTAAAGCTCCATACCGCATGACACCACGAGAACTGGAGGAGCTTAGGTCGCAATTGGATGAATTGCTTGAGCGTGGGTACATTCGTCCCAGCTCTTCTCCTTGGGGAGCCCCCGTTCTCTTCGTTAAAAATAAGGATGAATCCATGAGGCAATGCATAGACTATCGAGATCTGAATAAGGTAACTGTTAAGAATAAATATCCCCTCCCGTGCGTGAATGGCCTATTTGATCAGCTTAAAGGTAGTACCGTCTTTTCCAAGATAGAACTCAGATCAGGTTACCATCAGTTGAAGATCAAGGAGTCCGGCATTCCCAGGACAACTTTCCAGACTCGGTATAGACATTTTGAATTTTTGGTGATGTCATTTGGTTTGACTAACGCCCCTTCTGCTTTCATGCACATGATGAACCGTGTCTTCCGTGAGTATCTGGATAAGTTCATCATCGTGTTCATTGATAATATTTTGTTCTTTTCCAAAACTCGTTAGGAGCATGCTGCCCATCTTAGACTCACTCTCTCCACCCTTCGTCATCATCAACTATATGTCAAGCTGGCGAAATGTGAGTTCTGGTTGGATCGTGTTGCTTTCTTGGGCCACGCCATTTCAGGTGATGGACTTTCCGTTGATCCTGTTTAGATTTCCGCATTTATGGACTGGAAGCGACCTTCTATCCCTACTGAGATCCGCAATTTCCTTGGTTTGGCTGGCTATTACCGGCGTTTGTCAAGGATTTCTCCTCTGTTGCTGCTCCTCTGACAAAGCTAACTCAAAAGCATGACAGGTTCGAGTGGTCAGATCAGTGTGAGCAGGCCTTTTCTGAATTGAAGCAACGTTTGTGTTCAGCGCCAGTTTTAGCTCTTCCGTCAGAGGGGTTAGATTTTTCTGTTTACACTGATCCTTCTGGAGTTGGTTTGGGCTGTGTCCGGATGCAAGAGGATCGTATTATCGCTTATGGGTCGAGACAGTTAAAGATTCACGAACGCAGCTACCCCACTCATGATCTGGAATTCGCTGCGGTGGTGTTTGCCTTGAAGCTTTGGCGTCATTATCTCTATGACGTGAAATGTCACTTCTTCACCGACCATCAGAGTTTGAAGTACATTTTCGTTCAGAATGATCTCAATCTTCGTCAGTGGCGTTGGCTAGAATTCATAGCTGATTATGATTTGCAGCTCAAGTATGTTCCTGGTAATGCCAACACAGTGGCAGATGCGTTGAGCCGACATGCTTCTGTTGCCGCTTGTACGCCCATGTCAGGTAGTCTTGCAGCCTTGATTGATGACCTCGATCAGATGGGCATATCCGTCGCACCCGAGTGTCACGAAGAGGTTTCGAGTCCGTTATGGGGAGAACAGGTGAAAGATTTGCAGTCATCTGATCCCGCACTCCAGCGCATCCACAAAAGGGCTGAACTTGGAACTCTCCCAGATTTCTCCATCTCTGATGATGTTTTGCGTTTTCGAGGCCGCCTCTGCATTCCCGATGTTCCTGAATTGACTAGATAGTATTTGCTGAGAAGCTCATGAATCCCGCACATCTGACCATCCAGGAAATAATAAGATGTATCATGACTTGAAGAAGATCGTGTGGTAACCAGGTATGAAGAATTATATTGCTCGTTTCCTCTCTTGTTGTCTGACATGTCAGAAGGTGAAAGCTCAGCGTCAGCGTCCTGGTGGTCATTTGCAACCTCTGTCTATCCCCGAATGAAAGTGAGAAGATATCTCTATGGACTTCATCACTGGTTTGCCCCGCACTCCGAGAGGACATGACACGATTTGGGTCATAGTGGATCATATGACTAAAGTGGCGCACTTCATCCCGTATAAGAAAGGTCATCCTACCGAAAAGATGGCTCAGATTTATGTTTCATAGATTTCTAGACTCCACGGAATTCCTCTGCGGATTGTATCTGATCGCGACTCGAGATTTCTATCGCACTTCTGGAAGGGCTTTCAGCAAGCTTTGGGCACCGAGCTCAACCTAAGCACTGCTTATCATCCAACAACTGATGGCCAGACCGAAAGGGTTAATCAAATTTTTGAAGACACGCTTCAGTCTTATATTATGGACTACAAGGGAGCTTGGGATGAGCACCTACCCTTGGTTGAGTTCGCCTACAACAATTGCTATCAGGAGAGCCTCAAGATGGCCCCCTTCGAAGCATTGTACGAGCGTCGTTGTAGGACCCCGCTCTATTGGTCAGAAGTTGGTGAGAAAGTTGTTTTGGGGCCTGAGTTGCTTCAGCAAATGGAAGAAGTCACGAGGAAGACTCGTCTTCAACTTAGTCGTGCCATCGAAAGACATAATAAATATGCAAATCAACGTCGTCATCCGTTAGAATTTGCCGTGAGTGATCAAGTATTCCTGAAGGTTTCCCCTTCCCCTGGGGTGTAGCGGTTTGACCGCCATCATAAGCTTAGTCCGAGGTTCGTGGGACCGTATGCTATTTCAGAGCGCTTCAGAGGATCTGCTTATCGTCTTGAGCTACCAACATATTTGGCCGGTGTTCACAATGTCTTCCATGTTAGCCAGCTTCGGAAGTACATTCGTGATCCTACCCGCGTCATTGAAAAGTTTCAGTGATTTTTGAAGCCAATCTTTCCTATCCGGTTGAGCCCACTAAGATCGTCGAGTATCAAGAACGCAAGCTTCACAAGAGAATTATTCCTATGGTGAAGATACTTTGGGTGCACGACAGGTCTGAGGAGTACACTTGGGACATCCACAACTCGAACTCTTCTCTGTAAGTCTCTGCGCCCACTTTCTTGTTATTTCAGTACATAGTTAGCTCTCACGTTGAATTGTAAGTTTGTGCTTGGAATATTTGTCGTCTAAATCTTCGTTGTTTTGGCCCCATTCAGAGAGTCCTCAGGAAAGTTTCAGGACGAAACTTCCTAAGTAGGGGAGAATGTAACCACTCATATTAATAACAATAACGATAATAATAATAATAACAAAAAAGTGGAAACCCTATTCCTCTCCTCTAAAACCCGTGAACCCCCCGATGCCTCACTTCCTCTCCCAGTCCAAACTTCTCCCGCACAGCCGCAGCCCAGTCTCCGCGAGACACGCGATTCGCCGCTCCCGATCCTGCCTCCTGGTGTCCCGATCCCCCTTCCCGTGGCCGGAAACCTCCTCCTCTAGGGTCGGCGCCTCTTCCCCTTGCTTCCCCGTCGTCTCCGGCTCCCCCTTTGGCCGACAAATCCCACAACAACCCCTCCTCTCTTGGCCGGCTACATCCAAGGGGGCCGACAACTTTCTCCCTTCCTCTTCTCCTCCTCCGGCCAGTGAGGGCAAAGACAACATTCTTCTCCGGCAACCCTAGCTCCTTCTCGTTCCGGCCGTGGATTTCGTGAGTGACTCCTAGTGTTTCGCTTAAAACCCCTCTTCGTGGATTGTTGAGCCCAGATCGGGTCTCCTTGGGTAAGAAACTCCGCCGATTTCTTGTTTTCAGTTTGCCCTAATTTTGTTACGATAATTTTCGCACTCCGATCTAGGGTTTCCGACGATCCAGCTTATGTCCATCGTATAATCCGCTAATCCCGGATTTGTTTGTGTTTTCCGGTGCATCTCCTCTGATCCAGGTGGTGGAATCGCTCCAAACTCTCTCCGAATTTGGGCTTTTCGCATCCAAACGCAACCAAGATCCCCGATCCTTCGTGGTAACTCCTCTCCCCTTACTCTCAAGGGATGTAAAATTTCTAATCAACCTCTTATGTGCATCTCTGCAATTTTTATAATGTCTATGCAAGCGTAGAAAATTTCGTAGGTCATCTTGGTTGCGTTATCTTAAGCAGGTCGATCTAAGGCTCCTAAGTTTTTCTAGCACCGTCTAACCGCCACCATCCGTTCAGCTTCACCTGAAGGCAAGTAGAGAAATATCTCTCGCTTGCAAACATGAAATTTATTTATTATTACTCTTATATTATGAAATGTATACCCTTATAGACCTGGCTCATGTGTTTTATGACCTGTTTAGCCGTGTTAGGAATCTCCTAGACATGAATGCCCAATTCACTATTCGTCATAGGCAAACATTGAAAGGAGGTGTCGATTTGATGTGACGCTTTGAATCGAGCTCCCGCCAAACTGGTAACGGAAACCAGTAGATGGTCATTGCAAGCACCACACTGATAAGCTTTGCAATTAAACTTATTTTAGAATCATGTACATCAAATTGAGACGCGAAACCCTTTTCATTGTATCGCTTATGTCATTGTGTGAATGCAATTTTTAGCTAACTCCGGAGTAGACTAGAGTACAGTTAAGCATCAGTTAATTGTTTTTCTTTCTCTTGTTCCTCTACTTAAACATCAGAATATTATATACTTACTTTTAGTTTTTATGTTCTGATGCACATCAGACAACGCCGCCTACTTGAGTTGCTTTTCGTTCATACCGCTTACTCAGAGGTTTAGTTTGTTACATCAGGTTCTGTTTTTTTTATGTCACCTGTTATTTCTAGTTATTGTTAGTCATTTTTTCTTGTATCGTTGTTAGGATTTTCATTTGTTAGATCATTTTATTCGGGACATGTTTATACTGCTGGTACTTTGTTCGTGATGCGCAACCTTTCCGCCGAATATACATATATAAAAACAACTAAATCTTTTTCCAAAATACCTACTTTAAATCTAATAACTCAGCTACCTAACCTGAGTCACTGTTCATGCCTGCGGCATCGATCCGCCCGTAGCGCACTCTGATAAATGTTATCTGACGGGTTGTGACACCAGGCGCAGCCTGCTGCGCCTCATCTCGGCTGAGGCGGGAGATGTGCCCTAGGCGCGCCTCCGGCTCGCGCCTTACAGGCTCCCAGGCGCCCCAAAGGCGCGCCCGGGCTTTTCCAAAGTATTTTTTAAAAATGTTTTTTGATATGGGCAAAACATGATTTTAGACGCACCCGGGACACCCCTAGGCGCACTTGGGCGCCCAATTCGCTGAAATTGAGCGAATTCGTAGATTTTCAGCAAATGGGCGCACAATTCGCTCAATTTCATCGCACTTGGGCTCCCAATTCGCTCAATTTTTGTGAATTGGGCGCCCAATTCGCTCAGTTTCCCTTTTACCCCATTTTTGTGCCTCACTTGCCTCAGAAGCGCGCTTGCGCCTATGCTCCAGGGGTCCTTTGCGCCTCGGTGCGTCTTGCGTCTTTGATAACTTAGCCTGAATCTAAGAAAAGTTCGGACCCAAAGGGGGGTAACCTGCACCTACTTCTCCTGAGTAAGAGTGCCTGACCGGTGACTTAGAATTAGGAACAGACCCTGAGTTGCAGCGTGAAGGTCACACCACACACATCCGAAAGATCTAACAAAGTTTCCCCTCCCTAGCCAATGCTGAGCTGGGCACCTTGGAGGGATACTGGAAGCCAACCAAAGTTAACTAGAGGAGAAAGAAGCCAAAGAATCCGATCCCCTCCAAAGGTGCTCCTGGGGTCTTTTTATAGTTTTTCATGTCTGGCATGCACATAGCGGAATCCCGCCTTTTGGTTCTACTATACGCAACCCAAAGTGGTCTGCCAACATCGTAACTTCGCTGTTTGGAGAGGCTATTAGCAGACCTAGGTGGACTTCTCCTGGAGGAGAGCTGCTGAACGAGATGACCTCTCTCCTGAGGCGGCGAGTGCTTGAGGAGATCCGCACTCGCCGCCAAACTTGACTCCGGGGTAAGTACGTGTCATAACACCCCACTCGCCCCCTGCTAGCCTTCAACTGATGCCACACGCGAGCCGCCTCGCCTAGCCCAAAATAACCTGAACGACCCTTTTGGGTCCTGACCCCTTCTGAGGACCCACTTGCCAAATACGGGATTGTAAACAATCCCCCCTCTTTGCGTGATTGTCACAGGCTTGGAAAGAAAAGTTCAACCCCTGAGTATTTGGCGAGTGGTGTCTGGTCTCCAAGAAAATCTTTGGTGGGTCCCATAGTATGCTATATATACAAGACGACCCCCCTCCCCGGGGGTGAAGACACATCCCTTCTCTATTGCCCCGTATTACGTATCCCTGAATGTTGTCGGAGATGGAGATAATGGCAGTGGGGGAGGATACCGTGGAGCCGGAACCGCGACTGCCTAAGAGGGTACCCACTATTCTTTTTTTATTTAGTAGCATTTTCGAGATACCTGGACGAATAAAATCGTGGGAGCGTGGATCCAGTCTTCAATGAACCCGATCTTCCTAATATTCTATTTATATATTTATATCTTGGTGCTCCCTTCCCTTCTTCCCTATTAGCGCTACGATCTCAGCAGTGGAATCCGTCCATAAAGCGGAAGCTGTCTTTTTCCCTCTTCGCGATCAGAGATTTTTTCCTTGCTTTCTATAGTGAAGATAGTCGCACGTAATGACAGATCACGTCCATATTATTAAAAGCTTGTGGTAAAAAGGGATTTCGTTCTAGTGCCCGAAAATATTATTCCAAAGCTTTTGTATGTTCTCCGTTGCTCGTTGGAGGAAGAGAGCCACCAAGATCTCACAACAAGGACAGAAATTAGAACTTCATTCATTTATGCCTTAATACAAAGACTACAAGTATATTTATAGGACCCCATGGCACACCCGTAAATACGAGGGAACATTAAAATATTAAAAGACGTTATCACATGATACGACCCCTACTAATAATACCATCACACAACTCGATATAATAAGTACGTTGACCATAACATAATACCATCACACAACTTGATATAATAAGTACGTTGACCGTAACATCACTCCCACCGTCCAAAAAGAGCTTGTCCCCAAGCTCGAGGGAGATCACGCAAAGGCGAGCGTTAACCGATGCCTCCTCGTCTGATTCCTCAACGTCGAGGTAGAAAAGCTTCTTGCATCTTTGTCCGCGAGTGTACTGCTCGTCGCAGTTAAAACATAAACCCTGAGTGCGGCGGTCCAACATCTCAGTCCGAGATAAGTGACGGACCGACTAGGCGGGAGGACCCCCGAGGCGCCCCTGTTGAGTGCCGATGTCAGTGGGAAAGTAAGGCTCACGGGCCAACTGGAGGCGGTGGTCGCATAGTCTGGCGAGACTCATAGCAGTCACTAAGTCAAGCAGGGCCTCGTATTCGACATCCAGGCGTAGGTGTTCTTGAAGTCCAGCGGTAAAGATGTTGACTTGCATTGCTGGAGGTAATGCGACATGGGCCAGAAGGAGCTGGAATTGCTCCAAGTAATCAACCACTGTGCCTGTTTGACGGAGTGTTGTAAGAGCACCATGGGGGTTGCTGCGGATAGGCGGGCCGAAAGGTAGGTTGCAATAGCGCTTGAAGTCGTCCCATGTCGGGCCCGGCTGGTCGGTGAGGAGACGTGTGGCCTAAAGCAGAGCTGAATCTAGTAGGTGAAAAGATGCGAGAGAAAGCCGCTCAGCGGCTGGAATTTGTTGGTGGCCGAAGAATTGCTCGCACCTGATGAGCTAGGACAAAGGATCCGTTTTGCTGTCATAGGTGGGGAAGTCCCAGCTGGTGTAGCATGGCTGCATAGCCATGTCTTGTCGGAGGAAGGTCAACGACTCGTGGAGGATAAGCGGCGGAGGTGGAGGCAGAGTCTCTTGACTGGAGCTGGTGTGATCCGTAGGTGGAGTGGTGATCACGGGAAGTGCGGCGGTCAACTCATTAAACTTGAGGGTGATGGAGGCAATCTCGTCCCTATGGCGCGCTTCGGCGTCCAGATGACGTATTTCTGCGTCCCAAAAACGGGTCTCGATCGAGGTCTTGAAATCTTGGAGAGTCGCCAAGAAATCTGAAGTGTCGGTCATCGTGCCGGCGGACGTCGCACACAAGAGAGATCGGGTGACAGGACGATTAAAATCTTCTGATGTGGCAGTTTGGGAGTTTCCGCGGGAGCCGCGTCGCCGCCCAATTATGCCCCCAAAAATGTCCAAAAGGTTCGTGCACCCTTGGAGACAATTATAAAAGATGCGGCATTAGGTGTGTAGAAGGCGGCTCCAATAAAGAGGACGGTGGGTCGCTGCGTGGCTCGAGGATTACGGGACTCGATGAATAAATTAACCGGCTGGAACAATAATAATAGCCGGCTGGAATTGGGAATTCCCCCAGGCGTGTGGAAAAAAAAGACCAGAATTAATAACCGGCTGTTGTGGGGCTCGAGAAACAAAAGCTGCCGATCCGTTTTTCTTCTATGCGCGGGGCTCGAAAAATCCCGCTGGTCGGATGAGGGTGCAGCCGCGGGGAGGGATCGAGAACCAGGCCGCAGGCACGAGACAGCAGCGCGGCCGCTCGAGGATGGCGACAGGCACGCCGTTCGGCTCTAGGAAGGCGGAGCGAGAAACAACATCAATTACCGCGCCGACGGTGGGCGGAGCTGCGTGCAGCGGGGACGGCGGTGCTAGGTCGGCTAGGGTTGGGATGAGCTCTGGCAAGAGAAGAACAAGGGTGAGTGGTTGGTGCTGTGTTCTTATCAATCACAGGTGGGGCGGCGACGACAATAATAAGTGGAGTTGCGACTGGTATGATGGTGGACGTCCCGACGGCTGTGGCTGTTTGTGGGGGAGAATGCTCTAGCGAGAAGGAAGTACAAGTCGTCGCCGTGGAAGGAGACCTGAGCCTCTGATACCAGATGTTACGTGTCCCGGAATGTTGCCGGAGATGGAGATACCGTGGAGCCGGAACCGCGGCTGCCTAAGCGGGGTTGCTCGTTGGAGGAGAGAGCCACCAAGATCTCACAAAAAGGACAAAAATTAGAACTTCATTCATTTATGCCTTAATACAAAGACTACAGGTCTATTTATCGGACCCCGATGCACACCCGTAAATACGAGTGAACATTAAAATATTAAAAAACATTATCACATGATACGACCCCTACTAATAATACCATCACTCAACTCGATATAATAAGTACGTTGACCGTAACAGAATCTTTGGTGGGTCCCACATTATGCTATATATACAAGGCGACCCCCCTCCCGGGGGTGAAGACACATCACTTCTCTATTTCCCCGAATTTCTCGCAAGAAATGCCTCTTTCCAAGGAGCTCCAGAATCTCCTTGGCGCTGCTCGAGAGCAGAACAAATCCTACTCACCTGGGATTCTATCCTAGGCGTCCAACAAATCCTCCAACTCCCCCTCGAAGCGAAAGAAGACGACCATGAAGGCGAAGTGCGACCCAGCGTCCAACGAACTCGCCTCGATCACTTCGCAGCTCCCGACGTCCGACCTCGAGCTCTCGCACCCTGAGGAACCGCATGTTTTCACGATCCAAGTTACTCATATTCCGCTCCACTATTCTGGTCATGATTAATCCTGGCGTCCACAAGGAAATCGACCACAGGAAGTCGGCTCAGGGGCCGTCGCTGCGGAGATCGGCTCGCATCCTCCTTCTAGCGCGAGCTGTCCGAAGGCTCAGGAGACCCACCCTGTAGAGGGGGCGAGCACTTGGGCCTCCCCTGACACAGTTCAGCAGGTTCCGGGTAAGCTCTTTGTTGTTGCGCCATCGACCCTACTTCCTTATTACACATGCTAATTGTCGGTTATATTCTGCAGCTCCCCCCTTCGGGACCACCGGCCTAGGGGGAACATCGTCGAAGTCACCGATCCGCGAGGCTGCGAATGATCCTTCCTCTACGACTGTTACTCAGACCCTCGACACTCTCGCCATTCAAATCCTTTCCATCACCCAAATCCACGACCAGATCTCCTTTCCTCCCGGTCTTGGAAAATCGCTCTCGCTCCCCTTCAGCAATCCCTTCCAGGGACGACCAAGCCCATCTCGCCGCCATGACGGCAAAGAAGCCGGTCCCTCTCATGGTTAGTTGAAGCACTTGCCCCGTCTTCTTGATGGTGTCGATTTTGATATCCGTTCTCCGCCCTTTACTGATAGTCAGGACATCTTGGTGGTCGAGTCCTCCGACACGGGTGCGTGCTTGCCGCCTCCCTCCCCCGAAGCGATGGAGGACTTCCTTGGTGATGCGAGTGATCCCGAGGGGATGAAGAGGCGGGTGGCGGAGGTTCTGCGAATGTGTCGACATATGCTCCGCGAGATGCAGACGGAGCAGGTTGATTGCGCAAAACTATGTCCGCAAACGACAACGTCAAGTGTACCGTATCGAGGGTAGAATATGTTTAAAGAAAACAAGGTCGTATTAGACTCGGGGTAGTTGAGTAATTCTACTTTAAAAATCATTATTATTTTATCAATAGAAATTTGGGTTGGGGGTTGCAAATAGTAAAAACTAGAAATGCTAATGAAATTAATTCGACGGTTTAAGAGCTAGTACCCGATCTTTGAATCACCTCAGAAGAAGAAAATAATTGAATGAAAATAACAATGCAGTTCTCTTGTTGAAGTGTCTTTGACCGTGGAGGTTCCCGAAGCATGAACACCCTTCTTTCGAAGATTTGGTTCAACTAAGCTTAGGTGTATCGACCGAACTTTCGTTCTCAAATCGCATCGCCTAAGACTTGCTTTAGGCTGTGAACCTCGCTATTGGATTTTACTGCAATCCGGAAGAGTTACGCCGTCCTCTCTCGAGGGCTGCGTTCTACCCTTTTTACCAATAAGTGATCGATTCGGCTTACGAGCCTCTCGGCCAACTAAAGAGCGAAAACTATTTGAAAACTATATAAAATATATAGTCTAAATGAATTAATCAACGGTAAATCTTAAGCGTTCAACAAATTGAGAAAAACAAAACTAAAATCTTAGCAAAAATTAACTAATCCCCGGATCATCGCGACCGAGCACTATAGAAAAGTAGCCGCTCATGAAGATGGAGGAATCATTATCATAATAATGCAACATTATGAAAAAAAAACGAAGGCAGCAGGATATACAAATTTGAAACAAGAATACAGGGGATTAATTTTGAAATAGGAATAATAAAATTTTATTGCGAGTGGAACGAGGGTTTACAAGAAATAATAGTGCGAAGTTGTAGGGTTACAAGCTAGCAAAAATTCTAAGTTAAAAGAGAAAATCGTACAAGATAAAAAACAATTAAAACTACGAGCGAAATTGACAACTTCCCGGAACAGAATTCTACAATCGAATAAATTTCTCCAAACGAATTTCTGGACTGATTTTATTCTCAAATGGAATGCCTTAGAATCGCTCTCCGGAATACTCCTCATGCTCAAAATGATGGATATTCATAAACATGGTGAATAGTGACGGCCGAAATTAATTTCATTCGGCTGTTACTGTTCACGCTACAGTAACAGCCGAATGAAATAATTTCGGCCGTTATATTATTTCTCTCCCGTGAAATGAAACGGTGGAGGCAATGGCACGGATCGCTGATATGTAGGAGGCGGGCTTAGGTGGCCGAGCTGAGGTGGAGCTCGGTGGTAGCGTTGCTGTTTGCATTGGCCGGAGGAGGGAGGCTGAGCTTCGTGGTGGAGCTGGATTAGCTGCAGCGGCGGAGATGTTCGGGTAGTTGGTGGGGAGCTCGGGCCTTGGCTAGGAGTTGAGAGTTCGGGTTTAGTGGCTGACATGGCTGCAGCTTCGGGCGGCTTCAGGGTGGTGGACGGGAGTTCGGTAGAGCTGCTGGTGGCCGTGCTGCATGGAGGAGTTGTGTTGTTGAGGTGGCTGGGCACGATGGTGGAGTTGAAGTTGGAGCTGCTGCATGTTGGACGGCTCGGGTGGCTGCAGGGGTGGTGCAGAGCTATATATATATATATATATATATATATATATATATATATATATATATATATATATATATATATATATATATAAGCAGACGTGTACGGGGATCCCGTGCGGGCAATATTTGTCGTGGGTGCGACATTTGTCGTGGGTGCAACATTTATCGTGGGGAGACATTTGTCGTGGGGGCGACATTTGTCGTGGGGATCACATTTGTCGTGGGGAAAACATTTATTGTGGGGACGGCATTTGTCGTGCGACGACAAATGTTGTGCGGACGACATTTATCGTGGGGGCGACATTTATCGTGAGGACGACAAATGTCGTGGGGACGATATTTATCGTGCTGACGATTTGTCGTGGGGCGACAAATGTCGTGGGGGCGACATTTGTCGCGGTAACGACATTTGTCGCGGAAGCGACAATTGTCGTGGGGTTGACATTTGCCGTGAGAGTCAATTAGAGAGAAGTTGTACACACTATGTTTTTGCCGTGAAAAAATTCTTAACTGGATAAAAAATCACGTAGTCGGATTTGTGTCGACCAAAATCCACCATTTGTCTGCGCTTACAACTTTCTCGGATGAAATAAAAGAGAAACTCCAAACCCCTAAATCTAAAAGAGAAACTGCAATTTTCTTGAGTGCACTCCACAACGGATGAAAAGAAGTATATTTTGCTCTTTCAACACATACAGAGATGTAAGAATCTAAAAGTTGGAGTTATTCACAAATGATGAAGTTGCAAAGTCTATCTTGATGTGCTTGAGAGACAGAGAGAGCTGAAACAACCTTCTCCCGCTATGTCTATCCATTGTAAGTTATACCCAATAAAAGGCTTGAACTAATGTGTTTAATGTACACATTGATAGCTTGATAGGTTGAATAAAATAAAAGAAGCTCACGACGAGTTAATTTTCTAGCGACCTGAGGTTATGCTTATTCATTAATTATCAAGAAGTGAGTAACTTTGTGAATAAGCTCACAGCTAACTCATGCACTTGAGTTAAGGTTTATTTTATTGTTATTGAGAAGAGTTCAGGCTCACCGTGATAGCTCATTCACAACGCGAGATTTTAGAACGTAATAAAGAGTTCAAGCTCACCGTGTGCAAATCATTAATTATCTACACAAAGTTCAACCTTAACTCACGGCGAGCTCACCAAAAATTACTGAGAAGAGTTCAAGCTCACCAAACTCGAGTTCAAGCTAACAAAAACGTGTTTTTTTGCAAATCCATTTTAAGTTATTCACATAGTGAGCTTGAACTAATGTGTTTAATGTACACATTGATAGCTTGAATAAAATAAAAGCTCACACTGAGCAAATCATTAATTATCTTCACAGTGAGCTCACGACGTCGTGCTACCATTACGCTGTGCTGCCATTTCCGCCGTGCCGCTGTGCATCCTCCTTACCACTCCAGGACACCGTGAATCTTCCTTCCGCATCTTGGTGACGAACTCTATTGGCATCTTGGTGACGAACTCTATTGGTGAAGCTCTCTGTTCGACACCGGGAAGCCTCCGTTCTACCTTGAGAAGCCCTCTGCTCTACCCTGAGAAGAGTTCAAGCTTTTTAAACTCGAGTTCAAACTCACAAAAAACGTGTTTTTTTTTGCAAATGCTGAAAGCAGTTTCTACATTAAATCTAGTAAAGGCACTTTAGAAGACATTTTAGAAAATGATAGTGCTTTAGGAGGAGTAAGAACAAAAATAAGAAGGAAAAATGGAGAAGCGCTGCATGAGAACATTTTGCTCAAAAATCCAGAGAAAGAAAAAATAAAAATCAGCACAGGTAGATGCTTACCTTGAGTTTGGGTGTAGGAGGAGCTCTGTTGAGAGAGTTGAGGAGGAGAAGCTAATTGCGGTGAGGCAATGTGGAGGAGCGCTGTGGAGGAGTAAGAAGGAACGTTGTGGAGAAGTTTGAGGGGTGGTAGGGTTATACCTTTCTAAAGAAGGAGCGCACGGGACTGTGTCTTGCGGGTGGCAGTCGAGGGAGGATGCGACTAAACGATGGTGGCTTGCGAAGAGGAGAAAGAAAGACGCCGCTTGGCTGGCGGGAGTTGCTTTCGGCGGGATTAATTGCGGGCCAGGCGGTAAGCTCGCAGGCCAGGCGGGAGAAAGGAGGAATGACGAATGGCAGCTCTTCTTTATTATTTAAGTAATAATATATAAGTTTTATTATATAAGTAATAATATATAAGTAATACCAAAAGACCAAAAGGTAATAAAAATAAGAAGGAAAGGTATAAAAATAAGGGCTTTTAGGGAATAAAATGTTACACCATGAGTATTTTGGTGCACCGAATGTTACACCATGAGGAATTTGCTCTTTGCTTATAGTATAAAGATATATATATCTTTATTATATAAAGCGATATAGATATCTAACAAGCACACCAAATTTTTGATTTGGATCGTCCGATCAAACTGCTGCAAAAATTTTTTCCACCGTTGGATTTATATCAAACACACACAAAAGTCAACAGGTAAATCCCGCCCACTGCTCATCACCATAAATCCTTCACTCTGCCATTCTTACAGCTTCGTGCAGAGAGCCTTGCCGTGCTTTATTATAAGGCGCCTATTATAATATTTATATTTATGCTTTATTATAGATAACTCCTTCTCTATGCACGGAAGTATATCCTGCCCATTGCTCACGCACACAAAGTCGCAAAGGCACATCCCTGATCCCGCCAGCTACCCGCTCCCCCATGCTCCCCTTCCCTGCTCTCCTCCTGCACGACAAGCCTGCTTTCTCCTCCTTTACACGCTACCGTCACCTCATCTTTTCCTCGACTGCCACACGCCGTAACAACATGTATAACCCTACCGCTGTTCATTTCATTCCCTACCACACCTGCTCTTCTCCTTCCACAGTATCCCTTTCTCCTCATCCAGGTCGCCTCCTCCGTGAGCGGATCACCATCGACGCACCTCCTCTCTGCACGAAGCAGTATCGGCGACTCGCAATAATCGAACTCTTCTATACGGGAAGCTCCATCCTCTGCTAGCTACGCATCTCTGCGCTCTTCCACAGCTTCATCATCTTCTTCCTCCTTATGTTCTCCTGCCTCTCTCGCCCTGGACGAAACTCTCTTGACCTGCGGTATCATCTTATTGCCTGTCTAGGTCATGTTTATTTATATGTTTTCTACATGGAGCAATTATGTAGCTTCGACATTTTTTGCTCATCAAGAATGTACTTAACTTTTCTCTACATAATGTTAATCTAATTAATTGTTATTTTCCCTAACCTAAACTAATTAATCTAATTAATTTGCTCATCAATAATGTACTGACCTTTTCTCCACCTAATGTCAATCTAATAAACTTTTTTCGTTTATTTCATAGCTGCTTACAATGGGTAGATTTTGGTGATGTACTGACCTTTTCTCTACCTAATTTTAATCTAATTAATTGCTATTTTCTCCCCCTAAACAAATTAATATGATAATTTTTTGTCTTTATTTCATAACTTCTTACAATGAGGGTGGACTTTGGTGATGCTTCCCTGTTCGGGGCTATTCAATTTTAGCTTTAGATTTTTTTCATTACATCCATCTCTCTTCTAATTATTGTTCTGAGCACTATTTTTCAATATATCCACCTCTCTACATGAAGCACTATTTGATGATTTGTAAATTCTCATCGTATTGTAATGTTCTCGCTATATCGGGCGTGAGGTTTGATGTTACCTCTCTCTCTATACGAATGTCCCCACCCCCCAAACAAAGTCGTCACCCCCGAACATTTTCGCCGCCCCCGAACATTTTCGCCGCCCCCGAACATTGTCGTCGCCCTCGAACATTGCAGCTGCCCACGAATAATGTCGATGCCCCCGCCCCCGCACAGTATCACCGCCACCGCACAATGTCGCCGTCGCCGCACAATGTCGCGGCCCCCGCACAATGTCGCCGCCCCTGAACATTGTCGCCGCCACCGAACATTATCGCCTCCCCCTAACAATGCCACCACCCACGAACAATGTCGCCGCGCACGACACATGTCGCCGCCCGCGAACAATGCCGCCGCCCGCGAACAATGTCACCGCCCACGAATAATATCGCCGTCCACGAACAATGTCGCCGCCCACGACACATGTCACCGCCCGCGAACAATGTCGCCACACGCGAACAATGTCGCCGCCCACGAATAATATTGCCGCCCACAAACAATGTCGCCGCCCACGAACAATGTCGCCACTCACGAATAATATCGCCGCCCACGACCAATATCGCCGCCCACGACCAATGTCGTCACACGACCAATGTCGGCGCCCACGACACAAGTTGCCGCCCACGACCAATGTCGTTGCCAAGCGGGCGAAGTCCGCAGCGATGCATCGAGAACGAGCGAAGCCCGTTCGAAGATGCTAGTGTATATATATATATATATATATATATATATATATATATATATATATATATATATATATATGAAAGATGGTTGCTCCGCACCATTGTGTAGAACTCTTGGACGCGGTAGCGGGATATTATATGTAAATCCCCCTAGGCTTGTCGTAATCCTACAAAATAAAAAATATAAGATTCAGAGTGTGAAATATTATAAAAAATAATGAACAAATATGATAATTTATTTAAATATTTAATAGGATAATAGCCCTAAATGATGACTAAGGCTCTATTTGGTTCGACGTTTCGCCGCTCCGTTTGGGGCAAACGCCGCCGGAAGGCGGGTAAACAAATGAACCTCCGGCGGCGTTTGCTCCGTTTCCACCCGCCCTCCCTGAGAAACACCCCAAAAAGCTCGGTTTGGAGCAGCCATCTCTCCCCTCCGGTTCGAACACTCCGTTTCCACCCGCCGGATCGACCCACCACCGCCGAACCAAATGAAGCCTAAATTATTAGTCACACGGGTCACCAGCAAACAGTGGCTGAGCAACCTGAAGAGAGACTACGTGCTGCTGGCGGCGGAGGCGATATAAGGAGCAAGCAGCGAAACGACTTCTTCGGGGTGCATATCGAGCGAATCGAGGAATATTTGCGCGTTGTGCAACTGAAAGTCAACGCGGTTCGAGAGTACAACAATCCCCGCCGTCCTCCCGGGGCGGGGGCGGAGGCCGGGGAAGATGGAAATGACTCCAATTCTGAGCCTACCGGCTCTCGCCCCTGCATCCGCCCTTTCTCCATTCTTCCACTTCGCCTAGCGAGTGCTTGAGTTTTCCTGTATTAATTCGAATATTTTCTTTTTGGACTGAATTAGCTTACTATTGAATTTCTATTTGCTTGGCGAGTGTCTGTGGTTTGTGTGTCATTGTGTTGAAATCTCCATTTGGGAGTTCTAATGCGAGACGCTGTGCTCCTTGGGCTCGGTCCACAGCCAGGTGTGGGGTCATGGGGCTTGCCTGCGGGCGAGGTCAGGGAGTTGCGAGTTGGCTATCCGCACTCACGCCTCCTCCCCCTTCTTTTCTCATCAATCATTTCCGGCGCTATCTATAAATAGGCCTCCCCTCTTTTTTACCGTACTTCCCAACTACCGCATTTATTTCTTCTGCGATCTCGCCCTTTCCTTATTCTAGCGCTCGTTGTTACTCTTTTTTCCTTTCTTCTCGATCTGTTGCGATGGGAGGTGACGACAAGCTGGCAGATGACAGGTCAAAGTGCGCGCAACAGTTCCCAGACCACTGTTTTTTCAAAGGAAACTTGACCGAGCAAGAATATCTTCTTGGGTTGCCTAGTACGTCCCTCCGGGGTTCACTGCACGCGCCCCGAACAAAGGCGAGGCGATCAACACCATCTATAAAGATGAACTCGTGATCCCTATCTTGCATTTTGAGGTGGGCCTTCGTCTTCCTCTAT
Organism: Platanthera guangdongensis; assembly: GCA_039583875.1. NCBI lineage: Eukaryota > Viridiplantae > Streptophyta > Magnoliopsida > Asparagales > Orchidaceae > Platanthera > Platanthera guangdongensis. The sequence goes on from CM077147.1 coordinate 170,502,850, forward strand.
GGCCCAAAGTGCGCCAGGCCCTGAAGTACTTCGGCGCCGTCCCCGTGTAACTGAAAACCAATGCCATCGCGATGCTGGTAGCGTTTGCTTGCTTCATGTGCGAGGAGCGGATTGAATTCAACCTCACCGTCTTCTGCAAGCTCTTCATTTACCGAGCGACCAACGACAACATTGCCTTCTTCTCTGGCTCGCAATTCAAGGTATGTGAGATCACCAACAAGCACCGCCACTAGATCACGAAATTTGTTTTAGTCAAGGGGAATTTGGGGAACATCCCTTACTCGCCACTCCAGTAGGACGAGGTGACTTACCGCGCGCCGCAGGTGGGCGACATGGGTTCAAAGCTGCATCAGTTCTTCCTTCAGGAATGCAGAGACAACCTCGGGAACGCAAAAAATCATAAAAATAGATAAATTCGGAAAAGTCCCAAGTTCAGCCTTTTGGCGGATACACTGGAGTAAGGGATCAGATGACTGCAAATCCTTCTCTTGTTCCACCTATAACGGACCAGAGATCTCTCCTTGACCCTCGGGTGAGAAGGTTATGTTTATCCGCTCGAGATCATCAACCAAGGCTGCAAGAGTAGCGAATATGGGCGCACGAGCGACAACAGAAGCCTGTCGGCTCAACACATTTGCCACTGAATTGGCTTTATCGGGAACATACGTGAGCTACAAGTCATAATATGCCACGAATTCATGTCAACGCCTCTGACGAAGATTGAATTCTTTTGAACAAAAATATACTTCAAACTCTGATGGTCGGTGAAGAAGTGACACTTCACACTATAATGATAATGTCGCCAAAGCTTAAACGCAAACACTACCGCAACGAATTCCAAATCATGAGTGGGATAGTTGCGTTCATGAATCTTGAACTGCCTCAACCCATAAGCGATAACACGATCGTCCTGCATTAGGACACAACCCAAACCAACCCCACAAGCATCAGTGTAAACTGAAAAATTTACCCCCTCTGAAGGAAGAGGTAGAACTGACGCTGAACACAGACGTTGCTTCAATTCCAAGAAGACCTGCTCACACTGATTTGACCACTCGAATCTAAAATGCTTTAGAGTTAGCAGTGTCAGAGGAGTAGCTAGAGAGGAGAAACCCTTGATGAAACGTCGATAATAGTCAGCCAATCCAAGGAAACTGCGAATTTCAGTAGGGTTAGAAGGCCGTTTCCAGTCTATAATTGTGGAAATCTTGGTAGGATCAACAAAAAGTTCATCTCTTAAAATGACATGCCCCAAGAAAGAGACTCGATCTAGCCAGAACTCACATTTCGCCAGTTTGGCGTAGAGTTGATGCTGATGAAGAGTGGAGAAAGTGAGTCTAAGATGTGCAACATGCTCCTCACGAGTTTTGGAAAATACCAGAATGTCATCAATGAACACAATGATGAACTTATCCAGATTTTCGCGTAATACACGGTTCATCATAGCCATAAGGTTGAAGGAGCGTTAGTCAAACCAAAGGACATTACAAAAAATTCAAAATGTCCACACCGAGTCCAAAAGGCAGTCCTGGGAATGTCAGATCCTTTGATCTTCAGCTGATGGTAACCCGATCTGAATTCTATCTTGGAAAAGACGGTATTACCCTTGAGCTGATCAAATAGATCATCCACGCGCGGAAGATGATACTTATTCTTGATTGTATTCTTATTCAAATCCCGATAATCAATGCACAGTCTCATGAAACCATCCTTTTTTCCACGAAAAGAACGGGGGACTTCCCAAGGTGAAGAGTTAGGACGAATGTATCCACGCTCAAACAATTCATCCAACTGTGATATAAGGTCTTCTAGTTCGTGCGGGGCCATACGTTACTAGGGTTTAGATATGGGGCACGTTCTAGACTCTATATCAATGGAGAACTCCACCTCTCGATCAGGAGACATTCCAGGAAATTCGACAGAAAAAATGTCAGTAAACTCAGAAACAATCGGGATGGATTCAAGTTGAGGAGATGCAACATCCTAAAGCGAAGCATAAACAAAACAATCAGAACATCCTTGACCAAGAAGACGAGGGACGCGCATAACAAAGATTACCTTTAGGTGGCTCATGGCTGCAGCTCTGAACATGAATGCTGCAGTTCTTGCCATCGATATTGAGATTGACCCTCTTCGCCACACAGTCCAGCTTTGCTTTGTACGCAACCAGCCAATTCATGCCCAAAATTACATCGAATTCTTTCATTTCCAGAACTATGCGGTCGGCGGTGACTTGCAATTCACCAAGCAAGATCAGACAATTGAGAATGCCCCTAGTTGAAAGGTGCATATGAACAGACACAAAAATCTCAAAAGGAATCTCAACTGGCGAAGTAGGGCAGCTATAAAGATCCACAATATGACGAGCGATGAAATAGTGAGATGTACCAGAATCAAATAGAATTTGCATCCACTTATTCTCGACCGTAAATCTCTTTAGAAATGGAAATCATAGACGCATTTCAAGATTATTCGATACTAAGGCAGATGAATTAAGATGCAGAAGATTAAAAAAAACAACGCATACATATCAGAGATGACGTAGGTAGATGCGAGTGCCTCGTCTTGAGAGATGACGTCAACACAACTTTTCCCTTTTCCTGAGCTCCAGAAACAGCTTGCGGAGGCTGAACGGGGATCATGCTTTCCTTCATGAGGTAGTCTTGGATGAGGTGCCCAACCTGTCCGCATCTGTAGCATGCTTTCTGCTTACGACGATTGCCCTTCCACATGTGACCTAGCTTCTTGCAGTAAGTACAGACGGTGGAGGCAGAGGCAAGCGTCAACTGAGGTTGTTGTACAGGAACAACCATCTTTTGCTTATTCAGGAGGGAACGATAGACTTGGGTGACATGACCCACCTTGTGGCAGAAGGCACACACCTCCTTGGACTTGAGGCCTTGCTCCTGAGATGAGGTACTCTTGCGCTTGTGGTCAGATGCAGCGACATTGCTTGTACCATGCTGGATTTTCTTGGCAGTACGATCCAGCTTAATAGCTTCCACCTATAAGACGTCTCCAACAGTCTCGGCGTAGGTGGTGGCGGCATGAGTTACCATATACTGACGAAAATCATGTCGGAGTCCCTTCACGAAACAGTTGATCTTCTTGGCTTCATCGGGCACAAACTCCGCGACAAGGAGCGAAAGGCAAGAGAACTCCTCCTCATACTCGGTCACCGTCCTGCCGAGCTGCTGAAGGAACAAGAACTTTTCGGCTAACTTGTCCCGATCCACAGAAGAGAGGCTCTTCTCCATAAGAGCATCCTTGAATTGTCCCCAGGTCAAGGTAGCAGAATTGAGAAGACTGCGACGCTGAAGCCACCAGGTGTAAGCATCCTCCACCAACTGGTAGGTCGCAAGGAGAACCTTTTGAGCTTCCGGAACTCCAGCCTAACTGAAAAGCTTCTCCTTCTGAGAAAGCCACCTTGAAATGACGAAATAGTCTCGATCTCCACTAAAAGATGACGACTTTAGTCTCTTGTACGCCAGGGTATCTGCCATCGCTACAGGAGGAGCAACCATATTTGATACGATTGGGGCCCCACTAGGGTGACAACAGGCGAGCCGGTTCCAGAACCAGGTGCATGAGGTGTGGCTCCAGGAGGGGCGGTGGTGATAGCTACTCCAGATGTCCCTGCGCTGCCGGTACCTAAGTTATCAAAGGCGCAAGGTGCACCGAGGCGCAAAGGGCCCTTGAAGCCTAGACGGAAGGCACAGACGCGCGCCTGAGGCACGTTGGGAGCAAAATGGAGGAAAAAGGAAATTGAGCAAATTGAGCCCCCAAGTGCTCCTAGGGGTGCCTCAAATGCGTCTAAGATCATGTTTTTGCTCATCTCAATTTTTTTTAAAAACACCTTGAAAGTCCCAGGCGCGTATGTGAGTCTGTAAGGCGCTCGTCTGGGGCACATCTTCTTCCTCAACCGTGCTGAGGTGCGGCAGGCTGCGCCCAGTGCCTCAGGTGCGCCTAGGCGCGCACCTTGACAACTATGACCGGAACCAAGGGCTGGATCAGGAGTTTGGCAATCCTCTTCCAGGCAAGTGAGACGATCTATAATCTGTCTCAGTAGCTATGCAGTATCGTCTCCAGAAGCGCCTCCCACAGAAGAGGTAGGCTGCTTGCATTGCGATCGCTTCAGAGGCATCTAGAAAGAGACACAAGAGTAACAGGTAATAAGAACAATTAAGTTGAACAAAAAAGATTGATATAAGAGGTTCTGACATTCTAATACTGTCAAATAAGTAAATCATGTAATAGTTATAACATTTTCATTGGACAACTTTAGATAATGATCATGCAAGTGCAAATGCAATAATAAAATTATGTGCATTAAAAATGATTTGTAAAATTCATGTGTGTACAATCGTCATCTGTTGTTCTCAGCATGTCATGTTAAGTGTTCATATCACTTAACATGTCATGCATAGTATGATACTAATATTATCGTACTTGAAAATATTAAACTGCCCATATTCATTTCATATTCGAAAACGGTGTGTATCATAGTGGAAATTCATATGCACAAAAATATTAAGTTTGCCCATAACTCTTTAACATTCATGTGTATACTAATACTTATGAGTGTAGTGTGCGTGCTTCAGCCTTTAACAATAGACAATGACAAGGTGAGTTGAGAAATGATGCATGTATATATTTTTATATACTGCAAGTCAAAATATGTGATAATTGTAAAATACTTTGTCTTAAGATGCTTAACCTGGATCTATTATCAAAGTGCGCTATGATCGGGTTGTGATGCCACAAACACGTGCGAAAGAAATTCCACGACTGTTATGCGGGAGCTAAAATTCTAATATTCAATTTAAAATAATTAATTTGAGAAAAACTAGTTTGTTAGCATTTGTCGAAGATTTAGAGTTAGACTGTGAAAAACTAGATGCACATGCACTTTAATAAAATCTAATGCCACAGTATTGTTAAAAATGTAAATGCAATAAACCAAAGAAGTGAACATATCAATAATATAATATTCTGGTACATCAATAAAAATCTAGCAGTTGTCTATGATACAAAAAAAATGACTGATAATAACTAGTACTTGATAAATAAATCCGGCAGTAAAGGAAACAAAATACATAGAACCTGATGAAAAAACAATAAAATAGACGTCCAGGAACCAGGATCTTGAAGCAGCTCGTCCTTAGGTAGCAGATGACGCAGTCACAAATGCTAAGACAAATTCCAAATAAGAAAGAAAAAACCTCAGAATAATGAAATAGTATGTAACAAGAAAAAATAAAGTACAAGCAGAGAAATAGAAATATTTGCTTCTCAATATATCATATGAGGCTAAATTGGTAGGACAGACAAGTAAGAGAGTCTGCAAAAATAATTTTAATTATTAGCCTACTCCGGAGTATAACATAGATTTGAACACAAAATGTTATAAGCTGTCATCGGTGAAAGGTGCACGTGTTTTAATTTGATGCACATAATTTTAATATTAGTTAAATTGCAAGACTTATCAAAAGATTTGTGTTTGTTATGACCATTCCATTAGTTTTCGTTACAAATTAAGCGGAAACTCGATTCAAAGCGTCACATCAATTTAACACTATATTTTAATGATTGCTTATGACATTAATAAATTTAATGACTCAAGATTTAGTGATAACTAATATATAAGGACTTGATGCTCATTTAACAGTTCAGATATTTAAGTGTACATTTCATAACATGAAAAAAGTGCATGAAATAAAAATTCAAAGTTTGCAAGCGAGAGAGATTTCTCTACTTGTCTTAAAGTGAAGCTGAAATGGACGGCGGCGGCTAAACAACACAAGCAAAACTAACAACCTTATTTCAAATCTCTTAGAAGGTAAGCATGCATGATATTTGATAGAACGAGAATCCTACGCTAACATGCATTTCTCATCGCATAACTTAACAAGAGCGAGTTAAGAGTTTACCTCCCTCACGAATTAGGGGAGAGGAGGCTACCACGAGGAAAACGGGTGATTGGCGGCGCTTAGGTGCCAATAATCCTAAATTGTAGAGGGCCTTGGAGAGATCCCACCAATTGAACCTACGGACGACGCCGGGAGCCAAAATTACAAGATGATTAGACGATTTATAAGAGGGTAAACGCTTGGATCAACGTAAATTCGTTGATTGGAGCACTGAAATTATCAAACAAGTTCAAATAAATCTAAATAGAGAGGAGTTTCTTACACAAGGAGACCACTTTCGGACTCAACAACCCAAGGAGAGGAGGGTTCGAGCAAAACCCTGGGATTTCCTTTGAAATCACCCGCCAAAATGAAGAGGAAGAGGGGTAAATAGGGCTGCTGGAGGAAGAAGTGGCTGCAGGAGGAGGAGGTTGCGGTTTTCGGCCTGAGGAAGGGGGAGGATGGAACTGTCGGCCTTGAGGAAGGAGGCTGACGACTCCTAGGAGGACTGGTAGAGTAAGAGGAGGTGCCGGCCCTAGAGGAGGAGATTTTCGGCCACGAGAAGGAGTTTAACGGGAGACAGAGGGCGCATGAGGCGGGATCGGGAGCGACGAGACGTGCGGATCACAGAAATTGGGAGAGGAAGACCTAGCGGGATTTGGAATACCTGGACCGGCCGTATACGGGAAATAGAGGGCAGGGGGCTCGGTTTAGGTTTAGAGGGAATTAATTTTATTAATTACAAGATTGCCACTATTATAATTAATTGACTTAAACCCTTTAATCTTTTCTTTAATTTTGAATACAGGTTGTTAGACCCCCATCTTATATTCATAACCCATCCTTGAGTGGCCTCCAGCCTTGCCAACTGGTGAAAACCTGACCGGTGGGTCTGTTTGGGACCAACATTTCAACATCTCTTTCTTTTCACATCCTGCCACCGAGTGAGCCTTTGCACCTGTCAGATAGTGAGAGTCTAGTCAGCGGACCTTCTCGGGACCAACATTTCAACATCTCTTTCTTTTCACAACCTGCCATCGAGTGAGCCTTCAGACCTGACAGCTAGTGAGAGCCTGGTCAGCGGGTCTGCTCGGGGCCAACATTTCCACATCTCCTTTTCACAACGTGCGACCGAGTGAATCTTTGGACCTACCAGCTAGTGAGAGCCTGATCAGCGGGTCTGCTCGGGGCCAACATTCCAACATCTCCCCCTTTTCACAACCTGTCAGTGAGTGAGTCTTCAGACCTGGCAGCTAGTGAGAGCATAGTCATCGGCTTTGCTCGGGGCCAACATTCCAACATCTCTTTCTTTTCTAAACCTGCCACCATGTGAGCATTCCGATCTGCCAGGTAGTGAGAGCCTGGTCAGCGGGTCTACCCGGGGCCAACATTCCAACATCTCTTTCTTTTCACAACCTGCTACCGAGTGAGCATTCAAACCTGCCAGCTAATGAGAGCCTGGTCAGCTGGTCTGCTCGGAGCTATCAATACCAAGTATCATTTTCTTACGGAAGAACACCAACACGATAGATAAGAGAAATAAAGTTGCAAAAACAAACAATCTTATTATTCAAATTCACGGGTAGAAACGCTTCAGGTCATCACCACTCCATGTATCACTAATGGATACCTCCTCCACATTTTGGAGGCGGTATCCCCCCCGACCTCAGGGCTTCTTCAATTACACATGGACCCTCCCAATTGGGATTGATTTTTCCCACATCCGCCGACCTTCTGGCCGCATCGACCTTCCTTTTATACGAGATCTCCCTTTACAAACTGCTTAACCCGGATGCGCTTGTCAAAATACCTGGCCATCCTGCGCTTGACCTCTTGTCGGACGGAGGTGAGGTCGCGGAGCTCTTCCACTAGGTCCAGATAGAGTCGTAGCTCTTCTTCATTCTCCACCCTGTACTCATCATCTCATTCTCCCGCGGCAATCGCCCGTGGCGATTTTACCTCAAACTTCACCGGCAGTACGACCTCAGAGACATGAGAAAGCTTGAAAGGGGTATCCCCGGTGGCCGCGTTGGGTGCGGTTCTTAGGGCCCAGATGACCGATGAGAGTTGCCCTATTGAGCTCCCTATCAGATTTTTCACTTTCTTCTTTAACAGGTTCACGATGATCTTGTTTGCTGCCTTCACCTGCTCGTTCCTGGGATGGCGAACCAAGGCGAACCTGAAATCTATCCCCATCTGGTCGCAAAAGTTGACAAACTCCTCACTAACAAACTATGGTCCATTGTCCGTGACTATCTCCAAGGGTAGCCTGTGCCGACAGATAATGTCTCCCCATACAAAGTTACGGATTACTTGGGAAGTCACCTTGACCAATGCCTTGACCTCCAACCATTTTGAGAAGTAATCAATCATGAACAAGAGGAACCTCCTCTGCCCACTTGCTTGAGGAAAGGGTCCTACAAATTCCATTCCCCAGATTGCAAAGGACCATGATGTCATGATGCTCCCGAGCCTTTCGGCTGGCAACAATTGGAGTGGTGCGAACAACTGATACTTCTGACATTTCTTCGTGAACTCTGCCGCATTTCTCCTTATGCTGGGCCAGGAGTACCCTTGTCGTAATATCCTCCCTTTCAGGGTTCGACTCCCTGAGTGTCTGCCACACTCCTTGGTGTGTATTTCCTCCAAAATTCTGGGGGCCTCCTCTTCCGACACACAGCGTGTCAAAAGTCCTGAGAGGGTCTTTCGATACAAATCCCCCTCTTGTAACTAGTAATATACTGACTTATGACAGAAACTCTTTTTATCCTGGAACTCCTCCAGAAATTTATCCTTGGCCAAGAAAGTCCTGAAGGGGTCAATTGATGAGGTTCGACGATCAATCTCTATCAACTCCCCTTCCTCGATGGATGAGCAGATCAAATCTGTCATGGTTCCCCCTGCCCGGGGTACGAACTTGGCCAATTGGTCGGCGAGAGCACTCTCTTACCGTAACACATGTCGAATGGAGAACGTTCAGAACATCCCGTTGAGTCCTTTCACCTTCACCAAATATCGCTGGAGTGCGGGCTCCCTTGCCTCAAACTCTCCCCTGATCTGGGAGGCCACCACTATAGAGTCTGTGAGCACCTCCACATCGTGCACCCCTAATTCCCTGGCCAGGCGTAATCCTGTGTTCACCGTCTCGTATTCTGCTTGGTTGTTTGTGATGAGGAAGTGTGTCACCATAACTTACTCTATCTTCGTCCCCCTCGGGACATTCCAAGATCACCACCCCTCCAAGGGAGTCTTTACCCGAAGCACCATCTACCATCACCTTCCAGGCTACCTGCTGAGGAGACCCCTATTCCTCCACCTCGACCAAATAGTCGACTAAGAAATCCGCCACCCCCTGAGCCTTTACCGATAGGAGAGGGACAAACGAGATGTCAAATTTGCTCAGTTCTATCGACCACTTTGCCAGCCTACCCGAGTGCTTCACTCCCTCAAAGATGTTGCGGAGTGAGTGGTCGGTCACCACTCGGATCAAGCGTGCTTGAAAATAAGGCCTTAGCTTCTGGGCCTAGGTGACCAGGGCAAACGCCAGCTTCTCCAGGATTGGGTACCTGGACTCCGCCTTCTTGAGGACCCTGCTAACGTAATAGATTGATAACTACTTCTTTTCTTCCTCCCGGACTAGGACGGAGCTCACAACCTCTGTTCCCACCCCGAGATACATAGTCAGATCTTCCCGCTCCTTCGACCCTTAGAGTAGTGGAGCCTTGGTGAGTTGATCCTTTAGGGCTTGGAAGGGCTCCTCACACTCCTTGGACCATTCAAACCTCCGACTACCTTGTAACACTTTAAAGATAAGTGAACACTTCTCCCCCGCCCGAGAAAGGATCCTGCTCAAACCTGCAAGTTTCTCGGTCAAGCGTTGAATCTCCTTGACGTTCCGTGGCGACTCCACTTCCAATATTGCATTCACCTTGTCGGGGTTAGACTCCACCCCTACCAGAGTGAGGAGATGATCCAAGAACTTACCCCTGCTGGCTCCGAAGACGCACTTCAGGGGGTTCAACCTCATCTTAAACTTTTGCAGCGTGACAAAGGTTTCCTACAGATCACGGAGGTGAGAGCTCATGTATCTGCTCTTCACCATTATGTCATCTACATACACCTCCAAGTACCTTCCCCTCTGCTCCCAGAAGACTCGATCTATCATTCTTTGGAATGTTGCCCTTGCATTCTTTAGCCCGAAGGGCATCATCCGGTAGCAGTAACATCCTTCTCTTGTGATGAAGGAGACATCATTGACATCCGACATGTGGTGGTAACCTGAAAAGCATCCAGAATGTTAACCCAAAAATCCACGATCCTCTCCAAGGAGGCTAGCTCGCAAGCCGCGGACTGCTTCAACTCATCCCGGGAGTTCGCGACCAGCTTTTCAGCTAGCCGCGCGGATAGACACTTCTGTCCGCAAGGATAGCCAAGTCCATCCGCACGATAGTCGCCAGTTCTGCAGAGGCGCGGACTGCTTCCCAGTCCGCACCCGCAGGTCGCGCGGCTAGCCGGGCGGATAACATTCTCTCCAGGTTATTGCTAGTGGGCGGACTCTCCTCCAGGTCGCCCCGAGTAGGAACCCGCCCGACCACCAAGGCTCCTCTCCAGTCCTCCAACGGGCAACCTCACTTTCCTGTCTGTGGCGACCTCATCTTCTTGTCCGCTCGGCAGAAAAGGATTCTACACCCAAGTGGCAGACTCGATCTCAGTACGCCAGAGGGAGGCGAACTCGCTTCATCCAGCAGCAGGAGGCGGGAACCTCTTTAGTCAGCATGATGCAGACTCATTTTCCTCAGCAGGAGGTGAGCTCCTCCTCAATCCGCCATGTAGGAGGTGGACTCCTTCTCTGTCCGCCTGCAGGAGAAACGGTCTTCCCATCAGAAGACAACCTTTGCAGCTCGCCCAAACCATCGGGGATGACATCATCAAATCTAGTTCTGGAAGTTTCCTCCTCGGGCCTATAAATAGGCCCCCATACCTCTCATTTAGAAGGGGGGATGAGACAACATTCGAGGGGGCAACTCACAGGGTCAACCTTTCGGATACAGATTCCTATCCGTCTGCACTAACAGTGGATAGCCTTCAAACCTGTGCCCATGCGACTAAGTGCTTGGACTTGGCTCCTTCAGTAAGGCCTTCGGCAATCTGTCAGGGCAAACTCAACGATTAACCCAACAACCCTCGTAGCCTTACTCTACAGCCGGGACTTCAGCGACCAGTCCGGGCAACATCAACGACCTGTTCGACGACCTCAATGGTTAGGTAGGGAGACTAGACCCTACGATCTTAGTCAAGCCTGGCGACCTGAGGGAGCAGAGACAGCAAGCACGGTTAGGCGACCTAAGGCAGCGAGTTGCGTGTTCAAGATAGCCCGCACGGCCTGGCGACCTAAGGGATCAAACCGCGCGGCCTCAGCGACCTCCACATCCTATCTTCCAGCATCCCTTATACTGTTTATTTCCTTTTCCATGTAAAAGAACTTGACCTAAACTGTAATACAGGTTTATAATCAAGAGAAAGCCCGCCACAAGAGAGACATTAGTCGTGACCAGAAGTTTGGCAGTCTAGCCTCCCCCTTCATCCTTCGCTCCCTAACTCGGATGCTATGTCCAAGGCGCATTTCTTGCATCAACACAGAAAACTCATCACAGAAAAACTGATGGTTGAGTCAACCAACGCGTCGATTCTAGGTAAGAGATAACAATCCTTAGGACATGCTTTATTCAAGAGAAACAATATACACATCCTCCACCTTCCATCCCCCCTTTTTTACCATTACCACGTTGGAGACCCAGCCTGGATACTGGATCTCCAATACAAACCCGACCTTTAGGAGTTTCTCCACCTCCTCCCAGATTGGTTCCTCTAGCTTGTCATCTACAGACCTCCTCTTATGGCGGATGGGGCGGGCTCCTGAGTCAAGGTTGAGGCGATGACACGCCACCTCAGCATCAATGCCTGGCATGTCTGCAACACTCTAGGCGAAGACGTCCACGTTTCTCTGGACGCACCTCAGGACCCTTTCCTAGTCTTCCCGGCTCAGATCTCAGCTGATCTTCACCTTCTCCGCCCTGCCATCTTGAGCCAAGACCTCCTTCACTACCTCCTCTGCTACCTCCAACCGACATTACTCCCCCTGCTCGCTTTCCATCCTCCTTCCCTGAGTGAGGACCTCCTTCTCTTCCCTTTCCTTATCTATTTCCATCACTTCCTCCATCCCTACCTGATCCATTATCTCCTCCTCCTCAGCCTCTCCAACCACGTCCTCCTTCCCTACCTGCTCCTCCATTACCTTCTCCACTTCCTCGGCTTCCGCCATCTAGGAGATGGTGTTGACGACTATGACATAACATTGCCTTGCCACCCTCGGATCTCCCCGTATCGGGACCTGGACTCTTCCACTATTGAACTTCAGGAACTGGTGAAATGATGAAGGGACGCAACAGAAAGCGCTGATGAGGGGACGCCCAAAATGACATTGTAACTGCTTGGTGCGTCAACAATGACGAACCTGCAGTTCCTCGACGTCCCCCCAACGTCACATATAGTCCAGCTCCACCCTCTACCTCCTGCCTTTCTCCGGAAAACCCAAATAGAGGCCAATCCAAAGCCAACACCCTCCGTGCTTTCGCCCATCGCACAGGGCGAAGTTCATCTCCGAGCTCCCATTGTCGATCAGGATCCGAGAGACCGTGAAGTTTTCTATTGCCGTCTGGATCACCAATTCGTCATAGAATGACTCCTCATAGTCTGACATGTCTTTTGATGAGAAAGTAATCTTCTCCTCCAGGGGCGGGGTCTGGGAGGTCGAAGAGGCGCTCCTTCTAAAGATCGTTTGGAAGATCCCCTTGCGGGTGACCTCTGTAACACCCCCATCCGTCACATGAGATATAACAGAAGGTCCGACCGGGGCTCCACGTCATATTCCACGGACTGTCAGCGGAGTTACATATTAGTACCAAATTACTAAGTAACATTATCGAAACCTAACACAGAGCATTCTAGCGGAAGCTTTTAAGTAAGTTAGAAGAACCCATCACAGCATATGAATGTCCACTATAACCCGAAGTATGAATGAAAGTACAAATACACATAGAGTCTTGGCCTTATGGCCTTACAACATTTAACTTGAATTAAAGTGTTCGGCACGCTGACCGGCATGAAAAACCGTAAAAGGAAACCCTTGCGGCCATCACAGCAATAAGGGCCATCACAGCTAAGGGCCATCACAGCAACAAGGGCTTCAGCCCACATTTGCCCTAGGCTCACCTGTTCCTGCATAAGAACAATCCACCGATGACAAAACAAAGCAACGGTATAAAACAGAACTCGGGGCGGCGGTGCTCCTTCCCTGCATTTGTATTAGCAAAATCCAACATAGAAATGAAAGTGCAATTTAAGCACACTTCACCATAGGCATAGACACGAACGACCACACACCCCGTGCTCTCAGGGCACATTCTTAGTGAATCCGGTCCAATCCGAGTCTTCACCACCGCCACCAGGACGGAAACCATCGTGAGCATTTAAGTCTTTCCGACCGAATCCTAAGACTCGCCCTCTATGCCAACGGTAAGTGTCACGTACCTTAGGTCTCTTTAACCGAACCACATAAAGCGGGTACAGTTCCACTCAACCCGTTGCTTACACCGCCTATGTCAATTTAAGTCATCGGCACGGATCAAGCTTCCCCGAGACCCAACAAATCGATCAAACAATAGTACATAACCCGGTTATGCACAAGGTCGGCTCTCAGGCCACCAAGCTGGGCTCCCAGAACACGCAACCCCACACACTGGCCCCCAGGTCTCCGCGAGACATGCCTCACAATAGCTCTTTCACAGAGCTACCGCCTGCGGTAACACTACCGCAATGCGGTACCTGGCAGAAATGCGTTTCTATCCAGTTTTCCGGGTGCTCCTTGGGGTTAGTCCCCAAAGTTCCCTGCTGCAATCTACCGCGTAGAAACCCAAAAAAACAAACGCCACAGAGTTTCTCCGGCGATACATGCGTAATGAAAACATCACCAATACAGACCAACCCGTCCGGATGGGCTCGACACACCATGCCTATGTCCGTACTTCGATCCGAACTCTATATGCAAAACTATGAGGATAAACCATATCTACCCGAAGGAATACCTCACGCTCACCGCACATTTGCGGGAGAGGGTTTCCTATGCAAAAAGAAGAGGACTTCACATGTCAAAGTTGAGAATCGTTACCCTTTGCGATTTCTTCGGTGCCATGACCAAGATTTAGATGGATGGACGCGACCGCAACGACCTTGCCTCCCCAAATCCGAACTCGGCTTGCGAATCGGAGCTTCAGAACTCCAATGGCGGCGGGATCTTCTTCCTTCTTCACTCTCCTTTCTCTCTAGCACTTAGAAAGAGGGAGTCAATGAAGAATTGAGTTGGGAAAACCTAACTCCCGGCCATATACCCGCAGAAGCACGCACGAGCCGTCGGATCTCCAAATAAAACCAGTGGACGGACATGATTCGTCCAACAATTCAGTTTACGAGAGCTACCGCCGCGCGGTAGGAAGTTACCGCCGCGCGGTAGGAAGTTACCGCGGCGCGGTAGCCCAATCGTTTGGCTTCTCGAGGACGCCACCGCTCAGAACTCCAATTGGGCGGTGACACGTGGACACGCCATAACTGCTATGCTACCGCCACGGGGTAGAAAACTATCGTCGCGCGGTAGTTTACGCGTTTGGAAGGAAACGACAAAACTACGCTACCACCTGCGGTAAGGTTAATGTCGCGCGATAGCATCCCGAGAGCTCTATCAAATAGATCGTCAAGCTACTGCCCCGCGCTACTGCTACCGCCGAGCGCTAGCGCTTCTCGAGAACAGCTACAACCGCGCAGTAACATTACCGCCGCGCGCTAGCGCTTCTCGAGAACGTCGAGCGCTGAGTGCCTCGGCCCAAACGTCGAGCGGTCTACCGCCGCGCGGTATACATTACCGCCTGGCCCTAGCATGCGCTGAGACGCCGAGAGCGTCAAGAGCCTCGAGCTACCGCCAGCGGTAGCGCTTCCGCCGCGCGGTACCTTCCAAAAAAACGTTTCCTGAACCTGAGGCGTTACAATTCCCCTCACTCAAATAAATTTCGTCCTGAAATTTAAAGTTACAGGAAAACAGAAAAAGCAGACAATACATTAGGTTACCCTAGGGAAAATGCTCGGGAAACTCTTCCCTCATAGTTTGCTCGCGCTCCCAAGATAACTCTTCTCGGCCACAATTGTCCCAACGGACTTTGACCATTCTGATGACTTTATTACGAAGTTGCTTGACTTCCACATCCTCAACGCGAATGGGCTTGACCTTCGTCGTCTTCCCACTGTCGACCGACACTTGATTCACAACTACCACTTGTGTAGGCTCTTGGATAGCCTTCCACAACACTGAGATGTAAAATACATCATGCAAACTGCTCAACTCCCCGAAAGAGCCAAACGATAGGCGGCTTCACCAATCTACTCCAAGATCTCAAAAAGCCCAACATATCTCGGACTAAGTTTCTTTAAGCGTTGAATCCTTGATACGCCTTTAGACGGTTTTATCTTGAGGTACACCCAATCGCCCACCGCAAATTCCACGTTCCGGTGCTTGACATTAAAGTACTTGGCTTGCCTATCTTGAGCGATCAGTAGCCGTTCTCGTATCAACCGTATCGTTGAAGTAGCATCTTCAACGTCCCTTCGCTTGTACAGCTTCGATTCTCCCGTTTCTACCCAAGACAATGGTGTACGACACCTCCTTCCGTACAGTCTCAAAAGGTTCAATCTGAATGCTTGCTTGGTAGCTGTTATTATGAGCGAACTAATCATGTAAAGATGGTCTTCTCACCTTTTCCCAAAATCCAACACACATATACAAAACATGTCTTCCATCATCCTGTTCACCCTTTCAGTTTGCCCATCTGTTTGTGGGTGAAAAGTCATGCTGAAATGCAACTTGGTACCCAACAACTGATGAATGAGCCTCCAGTCATTAGATGTGAACCGACCACCTCGGTCACTTACTATGCTCCGGGGCACGCCGTGCAATCGGACTATGATGTCCACATAAAGCTTCGCCAGCTTCTCCACTGAATCATCCTTCCTATTGGGTATAAAATGTGACACCTTCGTTAAACGATCAACGACCACCCAAATGACGTCGTTCTCCTTGTGCGATCTCGGCAAACCATTCACAAAATCCATGGATATGTCATCAAATTTCCACTACGGTATGGGCAAAGACTTCAGGAATCCGCTAGGTTTCTGGCATTCAGCCTTCACCAAGGCACATGTTTGACATTTCGTCACATACAACGCTGTCTTTCTTCAGACCCGACCACCAAAACGATTCCTTCAAGTCCTTGAACATCTTGGTTGCTCCGGGATGAACCGAGTACTTTGTAAAGTGTGCGTTTCGTACATCAATTCTTCTCGTAACTTCCCCATATTGGGAACGCACAACCGACTACCTTTCCACAAAAGGCCATCATTGATAGAGAACTGGTCGTTAGGCCCATCAATGACTTCCTCCCATTGACGTTTCAAGCTCACGCCCAACTCCAAAGCCTGCCGAATCCTGTCCGCGAGGTCGTATTGAACCTCCGTCCAACTCAAACATGCGTTTGTACTAGATCCCTTGTCAACACAAGTGATCTCCAAGGCCTCCAAGCCCTGAATAAGCCGCTAGTCGTGCATCTGTAACCAGTTGGCCCGTGCAGGAGTCTTACGACTCAGAGCATCTGCCACGACGTTCCCCCTCCCAGGAATATAATGAATCTTATAGGTGTAGTCCCCAAGGAACTCCATCCACCTACGTTGTCGCATGTTCAGGTCCTTCTGATCAATCAGATACTTCAGACTCTTGTGATCTGAATATATATCAACATTTACTCCATAAAGGTAATGCCTCAACAGCTTGAGAGCGAATACTACGACTGCCAACTCCAAAACATGGACCGGGTAGTTCCTCTCATGCACCTTTACCTGACGTGATCCATAGGCTATCAACGATCCGTTCTGAAGCAAAAGACAGCCTAAACCACTCCCAGAGGCGTTACTATAAACCTCAAAGCCTTCAGAACCACAAGGCGAACGTATGACAGGTGTCGTGGTCAAACGACACTTTAGTTTTCAAAAGCTTGTGCGCACTTAGGCGACCAAACAAACTTCTGGTCCTTCCTTGTCTGAGTAGTGAGGGGCAATGCTATCCGCGAGAAGTTCTCCACGTAGCGCCTGTAATAACCGGCAAGTCCTAGAAAACTCCGGACTTCCACTACAGAAGACAACACAGGTCAATCACGTATTACAACAACCTTTGCTGGATCCACCGCGATACCCTGACCACGACTATATGACCATGGGATGCCATTGAAGATAGCCAAAACTCACTCAAAGAATTTGACATTCTCTGATTACTTCTCTTGGTCTCCAGAACAATATGCAAGTGTTCCGCATGATCATACTCAGATTGAGAGTACACTAGGATATCATCGATGAACACAGTCACGAACCAATCCAAATACTCCACAAACGTCCTGTTCATTAGATTGATAACCACCGATGACACATTCGTCAGCCCGAAAGGCAGGACAGTGAACTCATAATGCCCATAACGTGTGCTTAACGCCGTCTTGGGACATCACTCTCACTGATTCATGGCTGAAAATAACCAGACTTCAAATTCAGCTTCGAATACACAGTCGATCCAAACTAGCTGATCGAACAAATTATCGATCCTCAGAATCGGGTACTTATTCTTCTCTATTAGATTATTGAGTTCCCGATAATCGATACACAGTCGCAGACTACCGTCCGTGTTCAAGAAGAGGACTGGGGCACTCCAAGGTGACGAATTTGGACACACATGCCCCTGCTCTATCAATACTTGAAGCTGCGCTTTCAACTCAGCCACTTCTCTCAGTGCTAATCGGTAAGGAGACCGCGATACGGGCTTGGCACCAGGAACCAACTCAATGGTGAACTAAATCTCTCTTTCTCAGGAGGAGCTCTTGGGAGAGCTTGGGGAACACTTCGGCAAATTTCGACACCACCGAAACACCAACCAACCCAGGCTTGGGGTTCTTAGTCTCTAGTAGAGTTAATAACAACTCCGCCCCCCTTAAGGACTGCTAACTTGGTCTCACGTCCTGTGGGTTTTGCCCTAGTGTGACCCCACTTAGGGTTATAGCCAACCTATGCATGCTGCTCCGAGAGTCAGTTCATGCCTAAAATCAAACCACCTACAATCTTTAATGACAATGTTTCCGTTTGGTTTGAATACCCATAATCGGGAAGTACTAGGACGAACCACATAAACATCATGGGTGCTAAGGAGCGAGAAGTCCAGTAACAAACAGTACTTTCCACCACCAAGAGTGGGACAAAGTCCACTTACACAAATCATAAGCCAGTAACTAATCATGTCATGAGTATAAAAGCTATAAGCTAAACCGTACCTGCCATCTTGTCATATTGCTTATGATCTTCTGCCTTTTTCTTTTTCTTCGCCAACCTATCCCAACAGTCACGGGCCATATGTCCCGGCTTGCCACAATTATAACAAGTAAGTGGGACTCGCCCTGCAGCTTCTCCTGACTTAGCTTTCTTTGTCTTTGGGGCATCAACACGACAATCACGGTAAGGTGTCCTGACTGTCCACAAGTATGACAAGCATAAGGAACTTGACCGGTAGAGGTTCTAGACCTCTTATGCCACCTCCCGTGGTATTCAGACTTTGCAGAATCTGCAGAGTTCGGTACCCTGCACACTGACATCTGGTGGACTTTTCTCAAATCTAATTCCAACGATCTAGCCGACTCCACCAACGCTCGGAATCCCAATAACTTCGGTCCTACCAATAGAAGTCGTAAATCATCACGTAGACCGTTATAAAACCTGTTTACCATAGTCTGCTCGTCTTCCAACTCAACCCCTGGGTAGCGCCTTGACATGACAAACACATGTAAATACTCGTCAACAGAGTGTGTCCCTTGCGCCAAAAGCATGTTCAACCGCTGATCGGATGATCTTCTAATTTCCACTTGCTCCAAAGAACCAACCGGCATTGGAGCCACCCCGGGGATAGGGGGTTGCTCATGCCTTCTCTGTTGGGCATTGATCATAACGAACACTACTTTTGCTACCATTCGGATGGTTTCCGCAAAAGGAGGGGTCGTAGGCACGTCGTTAAGCGCACTTCCCACCACAGAGCGTTGAACTTGTGACTGCACTGCACCACTCCTAATCACCTAAAATCGGGAAACACTCAATTAGGTGACAAACAATTGCCAAAAAGCAATCATAGGAACACGCAGGTTCCTCAAACATGTGTAATTTCCATTCCTAAGTGGACATTCACGGATTCTTTTCATGTTATAACGATGGCGCACATGACTGTGCTTACCACCCCTTAAAAATAATTCGACCACGAATTCTCCTAAGAAAGACCAACATCGTGCTCCGATACCAAATTGTAACAGAAGATTCGACCGGGGCCCCACGCCATATTCCACGGACAGTCAGCGGAGTTACATATTAATACCAAATTACTAAGTAACATTATTGAAACCTAACACAGAGCATTGTAATGGAAACTTTTAAGTAAGTTAGAAGAACTCATCACAACATATGAATGTCCACTGTAACCAGAAGTAGGAATGAAAGTACAAATACGCATAGAGTCTTGGCCTTATGGCCTTACAACATTTAACTTGAATTAAAGTGTTTTACATAATTCGACACGCAGGCCGGCCATAAATGAAAAACCATAAAAGGAAACAGTTCGCTTTGGCCTTCAAGGGCCATCACAGCAACAAGGGCTTCAGCCCACTATTTGCCACTAGGCTCACCTGTTCCTGCATAAGAACAATCCACCGAACGGTGACAAAACAAAGCAACGGTCAGCTAAAGCTGACCAAATTATAACGAACACACCCCTTACTCGGGGCGGCGGTGCTCCTTCCCTGCATTTGTATTAGCAAAATACAACATAGAAATGAAAGTGCAATTTAAGCACACTTCACCACAGGCGTAGGCACGAACGGCCACACACCCCGTGCTCTCAGGGCACATTCTCAGTGAATCCGGTCCAATCTGAGTCTCACCACCGCCACCAGGACGGAAACCATCGTGAGCATTTAAGTCTTTCTGGCTGAAGCCTAAGACTCGCCCTCTATGCCAACAGTAAGTGTCACGTACCTTAGGTCTCTTTAATCGAACCATATAGAGCGGGTACGGTTCCACTCAACTCGTTGCTCACACCGCCATGTCAATCTAAGTTATCAGCGTGGATCAAGCTTCGTCGAGGCCCAACAAATCGATCAAACAATAGTACATAACCCGGTTATGCACAAGGTCGGCTCTCAGGCCACCAAGCTGGGCTCCCAGAGCACGCTGCCCCACACACTGACCCCCAGTTCTCCGCGAGACAGGCCTAACAACAGCTCTTTCACAGAGCTACCGCCGGCGGTAACACTACCGCAGCGTGGTACCTGGCAGAAATGCGTTTATATCCAGTTTTTCGGGTGCTCTTTGGGGTTAGTCCCCAAAGTTCCCTGCTACAATCTACCGCGTAGAAACTCGAAAAACAAACGGCACGGAGTCTTCTCCGGCGATACATGCATAATGAAAACATCACCAATACAAACCAACCCGTCTGGATGGGCTTCACACACCATGCCTATGTCTGCACTTCATTCCGAACTCTATATGCAAAACTACAGGGATAAACCATATCTACCCGAAGGAATACCTCACGCTCACCGCACACTCGCGGGAGAGGGTTTCCTATGCAAAAGGAAGAAGACTTCACATGTCCAAGTTGAAAATCGTTATCCTTTCCGATTTCTTCGGTGCCATGCCCAAGATCTAGATGGATGGACGCGACCGCAACGACCTTGCCTCCCCAAATCCGGACTCGACTTGCGAATTGGAGCTTCGGAACTCCAATGGCGCCGGGATCTCTTCCTTCTTCTTCCTTCTTCACTCTCCTTTCTCTCTAGAACTTAGAAAGAGGAGCCAATGAAGAAATGAGTTGGGAAAACCTAACTCCCGGCCATATACCCGCAGAGGCACGTACCAGCCGTCGGATCTCCAAATAAAACCAGTGGACGAACATGATTCATCCAATTATTCTGTTTACGAGAGCTACCGCCGCGCGGTAGGAAGTTACCGCCGCGCGGTAGCCCCATCGTTCGGCTTCTCGAGGACGCCACCGCTCAGAACTCCAATTGGGCGGTGACACGTGGACACGTCATAACTGCTATGCTACCGCCACGCGGTAGAAAACTATCGCCGCGTGGTAGTTTACGCGTTTGAAAGGAAACGACAAAACTACGCTACCGCCTGCGGTAAGGTTAACGCCGCGCGATAGCACCCCGAGAGCTCTATCAAATAGATCGTCAAGCTACCGCCCCGCGCTACCGCTACCGCCGAGCGCTAGCGCTTCTCGAGAACAGCTACATCCACGCAGTAACACTACCGCCGCGCGCTAGCGCTTCTCGAGAACGTCGAGCGCTGAGTGCCTCGGCCCAAACGTCGAGCGGTCTACCGCCGCGCGGTATACATTACCGCCCAGCGCTAGCATGCGCTGAGACACCAAGAGTGTCGAGAGCGTCGAGCTACCGCCAGCGGTAGCGCTATCGCCGTGCGGTACCTTCCAAAAAAAGCGTTTCCTGAACCTGGGGCGTTACAGCCTCGATCCGTACTCCCCCATGGATCACCCCGATCCCCCCACGGGTCCCTACGTCGGCCCGATCTTTGCACCTATCCTCCACCTGCCACGACTTCCTCGATCCGCACCTGCTGTTGCTGCTGTCGTTGTACTGGGCCTCTCACCCTCCTTACTTCCAAGAACTTCGGTTAGGTGGCCGTTGTATATCCTTCCTCCTGATGGTAGTCACAATATGTCAATGCCACCCCGCCCCCTTCTCCTTCTGGTAGAACTTCTCTTCTGTTCCCTCTCCCCCTTCCTCTTCCTCTTGCTCTTACGATAACCATTTCCTGCTGGGGATGAGGTTGGAGGGTCCTCTAGACTAGCCTACATCCCTAGGGGGTTGAACCGCCCATGCCCTCCGTGAAAGTTTTCTCCTCAATATCCCCTCCTCCGGACCTGGACGGGCCCTCCTTGCGGCCTCTAGGCCAGCCGGTCGTTTGGTTCTTGATAACCCCATCCCTCCTGATGTCCCTGGAATCCTTGCCCTCTAGCCTCGTCTCTCCTCCTATTGCCTGCTTCCTCCTTGTTCTCTCACCTCATCTCCTACCAACCTAGCCAGCTTTTTGGCGAATGCCGGGTTCACCGACTCTCCCTCTATTTCCTTTACCGTCCTCTCCATAAATTCCTCGAAGGATAGAGGAGGCTCCCTCTTCAGCTCCATATTAAAGAATTCCCGACGAAGCCCAAGCGCAAAGGCCAGCATAAGGGTGTACCCATGATACCTCTTGGACAAGGAGAACCTCTTCCTGGAACCTATCCACATAACTTCCCAAAGTTTCCTCCTCCCCCTGCTTTATCGTGAACAAGAACTCCACTCCTTTCTCTTCTTGGACGTCAAGAATCTCAACAAGAAGCCTCAACGTAGGTCCTCGAAACAATAGATCGAACTGGAGGGAAGCTGGTGGAACCAGTCCCTTGCCTTTTCCTTGAAGGTGATGGCGAAGAGTTGGCACTTGAAGGCGTCCGACATCTGCCTGATGGAAACTGCATCTTCAAATCACTGGACGTGTTGAACTGGGTCGTCTCTGCCGGGGTAGTAGGACATCTCTGGCTCCCAGAACCCTTCCGGAACTGGGGCCGAGACGATCAACTCACTAAAGGGGCTTCCTCCTCCTGAGGGGCGAGTTGGCTGGTCTTGTGCTGCTAGCTCGCCTGACCTTCCAGCACTCGCCAGGCTGGGGAAAAGCTCTCGCCCGGCGAGATCTCGCTCCCCCCTCAATTGCCACCTTCTTCACAGGCCGCTGACCCGGAGCGTTCTCTCCTAGTAGCTGGGATGTGATTACTGGGACGGTAGGTGTCGAGCACCGGCTCTCGCGGCGAATGCGTGGTGTAAGGTCTGCAAGACCTCCCTCTTGAAGTCTTCGAACATGCCAACCATGACTCCTCCTGCCTGTGGTGGCGGGTGGCCCTAGTCAGCTCCTTCTCCTTCAGCTCCTGTCATGGAGCTCAACTCTAGATTTTCTTGTACAGGTTACGATCCACGCTCACCGTACCAAAAATATTGGAAGCAGAACTGGCTCCAAGAAGTGTTCGGACCTAAAGGGGGGTAGCTTGCACCTACTTCTCCTGAGTTAAAGTGTCTGACTGGTGACTTAGAATTAGGAAGAGACCATGAGCTGCAACGTGGAGGTCCCACCACACACCCGAAAGATCTAAGAGAGCTTCCCCTCTCTAGTCAATGCTGTGCTAGGCACCTTGGAGGGCATTGGAAGCCAACCAAAGTTAACCAGAGGAGGAAGAAGCCAAAGAATCTGATCCACTCTAAAGGTTCCCCGAGGTCTATTTATAGTTTCCCAAGTCTGACCTGCACATAGCGGAATCTCGCCTTTTGATTTTACTATACACAGTTCAAAGTGGTTTGCCAACAACATAACTCCGTTGTTTGGAGAGGGTATTAGCAGGTCCAGTTGGACTTTTCCTGGAGGAGAACTGCTTGACGAGCTGATTTCTCACCTGAGGCGGCAAGTGCTCAAGGTGACCCGCACTCGCCCCCAAATTTGACTCCAGGGCGAGTGTGGGTCAGAACACCCCACTCGCCCCATGCTAGCCTTCAGCTGATGCCACGCGCGAGCCGGGGAGAGAACTAACCACCCGCATACTCGGCTCGCCTAGCCTTTAATAACCTGAGTGACCTTTTTGGGTCCTGACCCGTTTTGAGGGACCTATTTGCCAAATACGAGGTTGTACAATAAACTCAAGTTTTCGACCGCTCCCAATGAATATCCTCATAGACTGAACCCAAAGGAGGTAGTTTCTCCCATTTAGCTTGATGTGAGTAAGACCTTGATTGAAGTTCATGTTAGAACTTCCTCCACTGCAGTGTTTAGGTTTATCAACGACCCCTTCAGAGGCATTAATACTCTTCAATTTGCCCTCCATAAGAGCACACAGGAAGAGGTGACCCCACACCAGCAACTGGAGGCGGCACCACAAGGCAAGGGCAGCATCGACATCAACTGGAGAGCAAGCAACAGAAAGAAGAAATAGGAGACCACTGCTTAGCCTTGCATGGCGTCGAGAAGTGCACAAGAACCAATAGGGAGAACCTGCAAAAGAACAACGCATGATCGGGAGAAACTAGCGTTAACAATGCAACAAACAAAATCGTTGATCGGGAGAACCAGCGGAGGAAACAACGCACAAAATCACTGATCAGACGTAGGGAATGACGACGGGAGACTAGCATAGGAAGTTGAGCCTTCAGGTCGACGACGCTGGAGGATTGAACGTCTCTGATACATGTCGTGAGAGAGCGAGAAGAGATGTGTACTTTGGGTTTTTTTTCCTCCTTACCGATCACATACGAGCCGAACACAATCTAAGCCCCTTCAGCCACACTTTGAGTTACCGTCACCACTCAATGAGTCTAGGTTAGCTTGCATCTTAACATGCTGAATGTCTCGTAACAAAGGTAACTCATCCGGTATAAGATCACCATAATCAACCAGTAGTCGCCGGACCTCAGGTGGTTGCTCAGGAATCTCCTCATCGGCGATCTCCTCTGCATCGACACTGGGTTCACCTTCTTCAACAAACATATTTCTTGTAGGGCATTGGTCTACCACATGGCCCCTCTCCGAGCAACGATATCACTGGATGTTCCCTGACCTGGAGGCCGTGGAAGGTCTGGTGGTGACAACCTTTCCCTTCGTATCCGTGGGAACACAAGAGGACCCTACAGGGGCCGTAGTGTCTGGTGGTGGCCTCCTAAATGTGGACCCGTCGGACCTGGTTGAAGTCTGATGGGTACCAATAAGTCGCAAGTACTGTTCATATTCGAGGGTTATTTGATAAATTTGCAATACCATCTCCAACTAGTGAGGAATACGCTCCCCACGTAACTCTGATCTCAATCTAGTACAAAACCGGAAAGCGGTAGCACTAGTTTCCTCTCGTCGATCACTCCTCACCGCTAGCTCAT
Organism: Platanthera guangdongensis; assembly: GCA_039583875.1. Taxonomy (NCBI): domain Eukaryota; kingdom Viridiplantae; phylum Streptophyta; class Magnoliopsida; order Asparagales; family Orchidaceae; genus Platanthera; species Platanthera guangdongensis. Next base: position 170,527,904 of record CM077147.1, read on the forward strand.
CAAAACGAGACATGTACTCGCTTCGGATTGCGTGCCCTGACGCAACACAAAATGCTGATATATCAATTGATCCCGATAGGTGGCGGGAAAGTATTTTTCCTTAAATCGACGTTTCATGTCTTCCTAACAAATAATATGATGGTATCCATCTCGTTGTAGAGACCTCTCTAGGCTAATCCAAAAAATCTTGGCTGGAACGACCAACTTCATTTTTGCAAGTCTAACGCAATGCTCGTCGCTCATATCATACCACTTGAAGTAGTGGCCCATTTCCTGAAGCCAATCAGTAAAAGTCTTTGGGTCAAGCTGACCATCGATGGTGGGTGAATTAATGTGTATGCTACTGGTAATATCACACTCAGCGCGCGGTGCTCAGTCTGCCTTAGGATAATCATCGATGTAATCCTTCGTCCCGTAGTCATAATGGTCCTGAGCTCTATCATGTGGAGCTGGACGCCGTGGTGGAGCAGGTATAGGGTTACGGTATCGAATGTGATCAAAAGGTCTCCTCCGGTGTGGAGCAGGCTCTCGAAGTGGAGCGACCTCTCGTGGTGGCATATTTGTAACACACACAATGTTTTAAATATCGGATGTCGGACACATATCGGATTGTGTTTTTAAATGTCGGATGTCGGAAGTCGGAGACATGTCGGGGATATTTTAAAATATCGGATTTCCATATATTATAAATAAAATTTTATTTAATGTATACTAACTATAATTATATGTTATAAAAATAGAAAAATAATATAACAAATAAATAAAAATGAGTCATTTATATTATGAAATAAATTTAAATAGTATCTAAGAAAAAATATTATTAACAAATACAATAAAATATATTTAATAATATACACTAATTTTATTTTGATAACAATAAGTTTATTGCAAGTTAAAAAGATTTAAAAGTTAAAAATATTTGATTTATTATAAGTTTTTTCAAACTTATAAATTTATACTAAAAATATGAAATAATCATCTAATAAATGTATTAAATATTTTTCTATTTTTTATAATATGAAATTAAAAATTTGTGAAACAATTATACAAAATTGATTGTAAGAATAAAACGTTAAAAATTGAAATAATAAGTTTAATCGATTTAAACATACATAATATAATATTCATAGGTGATTTAAATATATGGTGTTTGTTTGCAAATATAACATAAAATAAAATAGCGGGTGATATATTTAAAAGTCGTGTCGGCTGATATATCGGAAAAGATCGGACATGTCGGCCTATATTTTACAAAATGACATAATCTATTATTTTGAGAAAAACATATCGTTTTTCTCTAAAAAATGACATGTCGGGAGACATGTCGGACATGTCGGAGAACATTTAAAACAATGAACACACATGTCTTGTGCTGGGAGGGCTACCCATTCTTTCTCAAAGGGAACATCGGGTGGAGTGGGTGAGTTATCCCTGCTTTGGGAAGTGGAATGCTCTCACTGGCACCGACGCGGGTGCGAATATCGTCATATAGTGCATGTTACGTAGCGGTAGGCCTTATGGTCAGCCCATGTCCGACCCGAACCTTACCGACGAGAGTACCACCAACCCCAACTCTGAAATGACACCTTCAGAATTTCAACGACTGATGTTGGATTGGCTCGATTAAATGAAGCTCAATTTGACGATCTACGCACCCACATGGACATCCTTGACGATGATATAAAACATGCCACTTCTCATAGGAGGTAGGACTCACCCACTCCATTTGATGTTCATTTTGAGCAAGAATATGACACCCTCTATTACGATTGCGCACACGTCGGCCCGTTATCTTAATTTCAGCATTAAGTTTTTTGTTATTCGCACCCCCTCATGTATATAAGAGGGGGAGACTATCTTAATTTGGCTATGTTTTTGGATGTTTGGAATTTAGGGTTGCTCCCTAACTATCTTCTTCCTCTCCTCATCCCCTTCGTCTCCTCTTCTCCTCCGACTCCCTCCCCCCATAGCCATTCTTCTCGATTGTAATAGCTCGTTCGTAATCCAATACCTAGTTCATATTAATTTGGTCCGACCTGCCATCTCCGCCCGCCATTTTTGGTCGTCGGAGCCTTAGCAACTATTTCCGCGCCGACCCGTGCGGTTTCCACGGCCGACGCTCCCGCTGCAGCCCCCGCCAGTTCGGCCCGTGCGCCTCCCTACCGCTCTCGACGACTGCCCGCACGCGCACCGGCCTGCTTCCGCGACGCCTGTCCTCCCCGCGTCGTCGACGACAGCCGCCAGATCCAACCTGCGCTTGTTACGACCACTTCCACCCCCGAGCCTCCCTCCGCCATGGCACCCCGCACCACCACAGAGGCCCTCGAATCCGCAGTCAAGGCCCTCAACAAATGCATTGAAGCCCAAGAACTGAGCCACACATCGTTGGCAGCTACCATCCTCGCCCTAATGGCCAAGATCGACACGATGCCGCAAATGACCGCCAACCACGCTTCCGGATCCTCCGTAGACGGTACTTCCATTCTTGGCGCAGCATCACCGCCCCGACTGGAGACCGACGTCGGCCCTCCCGCGGGTCTGGGCCAATCGGCCCTATCCTTGGACATTCTCGTTTTTTCGGGTGTGGACCCGTTGGCCTGGATTGATAAGGTCAAGCAGTATTTCGACCTCAACTGCACACCCGAACAGGACAAGGTGTCCACGACATTCGTCGGCTTGGATGGCTCCGCGCTCCACTGGGAGCGGTGGCTTTGCCAGACCAACCCCTTGCTTTCCTGGGCCGCACTACAGCACGAGATGATCCTCCGGTACGACATCCGCTACTCCGGCTCGGCGTTCGAGCGCCTTTGCAGCGTCCGTCAATCCGCCGGTCTGGATGACTACATCGACGACTTCGTTTCCCTCGTCACTCATGTTCTCGGGCTGCCTCCAGACCATTATCTGGGGTTTTTCATGCAAGGCCTCCTGCCCACTATCCGCTCCCGCCTCCGCACGCACAATCCGCGGACGATCTCCGATGCTCTCGACTTGGCCCGTTTGGTCGAGGCCGACATCTACCCTCGGCCACCCGTTCCGCTGGCGGGCCTTCTACAGGGTCGACCACCGGCAGTCACGCCACGAATAGGACACGAGGATCAGCGCCCGGGACGCTGATGATTTATTTTGCCGTACTCATCGGACGCCCTCCACCCCAGCGCCTCTCCAACAATGAGTACAATGACCTTCGCAGCAGGGGCCTGTGTTTCCGTTGCCGCCAGCCATACTCCCCGCGCACATTTGCGCCGTCAAAGAGTTCCACGCCATCATCGGCGACTGTGACCCGGAAGTCATCTGGGAAGACTTCGAGTCCCTCGGGAACCCCTGGGGGCCGGCCCCTCAGGCACTGTTGCCGCCACGGACCGTCCGCCTCCAGCTCATTGACCACTGCCTTGAGGCCAAGACAGTTTTTCCATACGCCGGCATTGTTACGATTGCACACACGCCGGCCCGTTATCTTAATTTCGGCATTAATTGTTTTTGTTATCCACACCCCCTCATGCATATAAGAGGGGGAGACTATCTTAATCTGGCTATGTTTTTGGATGTTTGGAATTTAGGGTTGCTCCCTAACTATCTTCTTCCTCTCCTCATCCCCTTTGTCTCCTCTTCTCCTCCGTCTCCCTCCCCTCATAGTCATTCTTCTCGATTGTAATACCTCGTTCGTAATCCAATACCTAGTTTGTATTACCCTCCCACCTCAAGATTGACATGTTAGAAATCAACCACCACGAGAGCTGCCCCACAGCTGAGGCTACCCCTTGATCACATTCATGGTCGTCGATCTGGACCTGCCCTGGATAGGCATATCCTCCCTCAAGAGGACTTCCCACCTCAGCACCTTGCCCTTCATGCTCGAGTCGAGGATTGTTTTGATTATGTGAAGGATTACTTCTTGTTTACTACTATTTGCACACCATGTAACCTCTCATCTCTTCCCGATTTTCCTGTGCCCAGGGAACTCGTGATTTTAGGTCCTTCCCGTTCGGGCATGACTCCAGTAGTATAAATAGGGGTGAACAATACCCATAATGCATGCTGACTTGAATACTCAAGCCTGATTACTCCGGCTACGGTCTCGAATTTAATCTCTTCTTGGTTACTTAGTCACCAGCTAAGGAGACCTCACTTCCGTAATCACACCTCTTTGATGTAATAATATTTCTTGCAACAGGTGGAATTCGCCTCTACGGGTAAATCTGGTCTTGCCGCTCTGCGCCATCTTTTTCTTTTCTAGGTGGCTCGTCTTAACCAAAAGTAACCGACAGTCCTCAGTTCCTTCTCCCCTCGTAGCGTGACTTTGTGGAGGTACATTTTGTGTGCCAACAACTACCACAGTATGAGTCTTTGTTTTGAAGTTAATAATTTTATGTTTATTGCCTACTCTAGGAGTGTGTCGTTTGTAATCTTTGTTTCAAACTCTTGAACTTTGTGAGTTTTCATTTACTAGCTATTTGATTTTGAGTTCTCTTTCATATATACAATGTCTCTTGTTTCCTTGTTTGTTTGTTTTATCTTTTGTGACTCATTTAGCTTTTTGTATTTTAAATTAAAAATTTATTGCAAGTAACATATATTGCCTGAAATGGCGTTTGCAAATAGAAAATACGCCTCTCTCCTCTAGGGTCTTACCCTGAACCAAGAGATATTATGTATATGGATTTAAATTGGTAAAACAAATATTGAACATTTGATATGCTATTTAGTATGAGTGGTGTTATCAATTATAAATAAATATATATATATTGTAGATAAAGAGATATCTAGGTGTGATTGGTTTAAATACCTTTGAGCGATTGTTCAAGAGGATGGTATATAAACAAGGATATTACCTTGAGAGCCATGGGTTGATAGTTGAAATGGAGAAGGTTTTCCTGAATATTATGTGATAAGAGGATACCATGGAGATTTAATTGTAAATTATATAAAATTACTATTAAGTTAATGTTGTTAAATTTATCTGATTATGGGCTATAAAAATCATTTATGTATTTAAGTTGTGTTGTAGAAATGAGAATACTAAGATGGATGTGTAGAAAAATTAGAAATATAGATTGTGGAATGATAATATTAGAGAAACAATGAGAATGACATTGACCTAATATAAGATTACAGAAAATAGACTAGTGAGTTGATCATGTACCACGCAGATTAGAAAATTCACAATTTAGATGAGGGCATAGAGTTAGTGTCAAGTGATTAGGAAAAAGGTTTAACGATAATGTAAGTTGGATGATCATGATTTTAGTAATTTAGGTTTAACATCTTGTGCAACACTCAGCATGAATGAATTTAAAGTACGGGTTCATAAAGCCAACCTTGAATAGTTGGATAAGGTTATAATACCACAAGGCAGATTGGTAAATGCCACCGGTTAATCTGCCGACCTTTTAAACTTTCTGCTGCTAATAATATAGACTGCGGTCCTTGTTGAGCTTGAATAGTTTGTTATGCGTACATTAGAAAATCAAGCCTGAATGCAATTTTTCTTAGTTTATTTTGATATTTCAGGTTCACGAGAATGCCTATTCTAGTGATTTCCATCACTGCTACTTCTTGCAAACCAATTCTTCGGGTAGGTTACCAATTCATTTGCTCAGTTTATTTGAATCAAAATTGGAGACGCATATTATTTGTAAGGAATTCCACCGTGAGTGGGAAAAAGAATTCCCCTTCACACCAGGTGATAAGTTCTTCAAGGTTAACTTCTAAACTTCATATGCGATTCTCAGAAGCACTAATAAAGGGTTATCCAATTACCTTTATGTACATGTGAATATAAATTTAACGTCTAATGACAATCATCACTTAAACACTGTAAAGTTTTCTTTTCTCTTTACACACTGTAATTTAATTTACCCACAAGTTCTGTATCTTCCATCATCCCTAATCTTTCATGAGTTTTACATTGGAGTCCATTGAATTTTTCACAGGCTTGAACCCTAACACCTCAACATCATTCAAAAGATTCGGAGTGTAGTTGCATTGCATTGAACACATTCCTTTTAAACATTGTGTGATCTCAATTCTTAGAAAATATTTCAACTTGCCTAGGTCTTTGGTCTGAAACTACTTACTCAGGTACCCTTTCAATTTATTAATGTCATTAACATCATTGCCAATTATGATTATATCATCCACTTTAACTCAACACAATGCTTCCATGATCATTATGTCGATAAAACACAAACTAGTCTACCATACAATGAGTTGTCCCTAAAGTCTTTTATATTAGATGAAAAATGACCATAACATGCTCTGGGTTATTGTGTTAGCCTATACATTGATTTCTTATGTTTTCATATAAGACTATGTGATGGGGATTGACACGAAGCGTTGGACCACCACTCTACGGGACCCATATTTATATACTCGCGCACGAGTCATTAATCGGATCATAGATCTGAGACCACTACCGCACCCAGAGCGCCGTTTACATTTTTTATGTATTTTTTTAAATTTTGAATGTTATTTAGTGTGATTTAGACATCTGGCATAGCGACCAATCATTGTCGCTCACGTCGGGTGCCCTAGCCCCCTTTCGCTCTAAATAAGGGCGAGCACTGTCAGTTTGAGACATTGTTAGCCTTGTGAGAGAATCCCGAGCTTGCAATCAAATCATGGTGCGATGCCGCGAGATCCCGAGGTGCGAAGTCGCGGTCACTTTTTTAGGTTTCCCGTTTTCCCTCTCCCGTAAACTCTTCTGTCGTGGAATTACCCTAAAACCGCAAGCCACACGTTGTCATCCTCCTCTGAAACCGATCATGCCATTCGTCTTTGCCACGATCAACTATAACCCTCTCGTTCTCGCACATCTCCAAATCCTTTGCGCTTCTCCCTCGCCCGACCCCTGTACCACGAGTGATCAGAGGAACGATGCCCTCCCGTTTTCGCACGACTCCAACATCATCCCTCTCGACCTCATTTACTGTGCCTTTCCTCGCTCTATCACTCCTCCAGCAGGCAACCTCCCTCCGACGTTCTTTTACTGTTCGACCACGCCACAACCCACCGCCCTTTCTTCCACCATTGCCAGCGTCAATCAACTGTTTCTTCTTCCCCTTGCAATCAAAAATTAATTTGAATCCCTCCCTTTTGATTTCCATTGGATTCCTCTCTGCTTATAACCAAACCCCCTCCACAGTCCACCTTCCCTTCCGTTTCCTAGCCCCAATCCCTTCACAACACCCCTACCCCCATCATAGCAAAATATAACTATTGTGTCATTCTCTTGGATCTACGCCCACCGCCACTGCGGGATCTCTATACTTGTGAGTATTTTTTATTGTGTTTCACTTTTATTATTGAATGTGGATGACTATTGTAGTGTTTGGAAGTCGTGGTTTGTTGCATTGTTTTCTATAGTTCTAATTTGTGAAAGTGTGGATCAAAATCCTTCGTGCAAAAGAGAACGTGCTCGCTAGCTTGAAATTTTAATGAACGTTATGTGGATTGCTAAACTTATATAATCTTATTTGTTAAAATTTATTCCTATATTGAATCGAATCACACACTAATTTAAGTCTATTTCTCTTTACTCACATAGACTTGCATTAGCGTCGACACAATCTCACAACCTACCTTGCATCAGATTTGGTATCAGAGCCTCAGGTTAGGGCCACTTGCATGACGTAGCGGTAGGTCTTATGGTCAGCCCATGTCCGACCCGAACCTTACCGATGAGAGAACCACCAACCCCAACTCACACATGCGGAATTTGAACGACTGATGTTGGATCGGTTCAATCAAATGAGTGCTCAATTTGGTGATCTACACACGTACATCGACATCCTTGAGGATCATAGAGAGCATGTCACTCCCCAGAGGAGGGAGGACCCACCCACTCCATTTGATATTTATTTTAACACGCTCCCACCTCAAGATTGACATGCTAGAAATCAACCACCATGAGAGCTGCCCCACATCTGAGGCGACCATATGATCACATTCGCGATCGTCGACCTGGACTTGCCCCGGATTGGCACCTCCTCCCTCAGGAGGACTGTCCACCTCGACACCCATCCCCTCATGATCGAGTCTAGGACCGTTTTGACTATGGTAGTGATTAGTTCGACAGCTATCTTGAGCCACCTAGAGCACCACATGTGGAGGATGATATCACTCGTCTCATACGCATTGACGCTCCTATCTTCGACGGTCACTTAGACCCGAAGTCCTTTAGTGATTGGCTTAAGGAGATGGACCACTATTTCGAGTAGTATGATATGATTGATGAGTGACACGTTAGATTTGCAAGAATAAAGCTGGTTGTCCCAACAATGATTTCTGAACCAGTCTGGAGAGGTCACTCAATCGAGATGGATATCACCATATTATCTGCTGGCAGGACATGAAGCGACGATTGAAGGATAAATATATTCCAGTCTCCTCTCAAGATCTGTTGTTAGATCAATTTTATGCATTATGCCAGGGTACACTATCTATAGTAGAGTATATATCTCGATTTGATGAGCTATCTGTGACTCTGTGAGAAGTGATTTATGAGAGGAGACTAGTGCCACTGTTTTCTGATTTCATTCTGGATTGAGACCTGATTTACATAACGAGCTTATTCCCCATAGATGATCTATACTTTCTTTCCCAGTGCAGGAGGGCCCTGCATGCTGGCTATTAATAGCGGGATTTGTGCGAACATTTTGGCTCTGAGGGCCTTGAAGTTGATGCATGTGACCCCTGTGCCTCATTCCCATTCTCATTGAGTTATCTAGGTCGATAAGACGTCTATACAGGTTACCTAGAGATGCCTGGTTTTGATTTACCTCGACTCATTTGAGGACCATGTTTGGTGCAACGTCATCTCCATGGATGTCTGCCATGTTTTGTTGGCCAAGACTTGTTTCTACGATCGCGATGTCACGTGTTTCAGTCGCTTGAACACGTGCACACCCTATGACAAGGGTCGTAAGATCACGTTGACATCGACCCAATCCAAGGAGAAATATAAGGGGAAGATCACACCATCCCCCTAACACGAGTTCATCCAGGCCGCTGCACATTCTGCGTTGTATTGAGTTTATAAGAGAGCATAAATGTTAACATATTCTACGTAGTGGACACCATATTCTGACGGCCCTGCGAAGATCCCTGATCCACCCCCCGAGGTTCGACGTATTCTCGATGAATATGCTGATATTGTGTCAGTTGATTTACCTGACGAGTTACCCCCATTGCATGACATCCAACACGCCATTAATTTGACAACGGGGGCCTCTCTCCCAAACCTACCGCATTACCAGATGAACTAGAATGAGCATGCTGAGCTCAAGAGATAGGTGGATGAGCTTCTCTGGAAGCAGCTCATATGCGAGAGTCTGAGTCCTGCCGCGGTCCCTACCCCTATCACCCCATAAAAGGATGTGATTTGACGTATGTGCAACGATAGTTGAGCTATCAATAGATTATTATCAAGTATCACTTCCCCATTCCCCGTTTATTCAACATGCTCGACATGATGACCGACGCCTAGATATTCTCGAAAATAGATCTTCGCAGCGGGTGCCACCAAATTAGAATTCGCGAGGGAGACACATGGAAAATGACCTTTAAGAATGTCTTTTGGGCTGTCCAACTCTCCAGCACTTTCATGCGGATCATGACCCAGATCCTATGGTCGTACATGGGCAAATTCTTGGTCGTTTACTTTAATGACATTTTGATTTGCAGCCACTCTCCCGCTGACTGTTTGAGCTATGTGAGGCTCTTATTTTAGATCCTTTGTAAGGAGATGTTACATGCGAACTTGAAGAATCCCTCCTTCCCAATTGATTTTGTGCAATTTATTGAGTTTGCCATATTAATGTTCGACATGTTTGTTGACCAAGACAATGTCTGTTCCATTCGTGAGCAACCTATTCCTTCCACTAAAGGTTTGTCTGGGGCTTTAGTACCATAATGAATTCCTTCACAAGCTGACCGCGAAAGGGAGATTTCTTGTGGATGTCAACCACCACTTGGGCTTTCATAGCGATTTAGGAAAAAACTGTCGACAACCCGTTCTAAGATTGCCTGATTTCTCTAAAATGTTTGAGGTAGCCTGTGACGCATCTGGTATTGGCATTTGCGGAAGTCTGAGTCAGGAGGGTCATCTAATTTCTTACTTTAGTGAGAAACTTGTAGAAAATAAAGGGGCAAACCTTATATATACTTCTTCATGTATAAAATACAAGAGAAAATACAATTATATAGGAGAAGAGAAGGAGAAAGAATCATATACAGGAGATGTGAGACAAAGGAGAAAGGAGAAATGAGCCTATAAATGGGCCTTTACATTATTTTTCCCTATATCATCTAACACTCCCCCGCAAGCTGGAGCGTATAAGTCGTATGCACCAAGCTTAAACAAGAACTGGTAATACAACTTGCGAGGCAATCTCTTGGTAAGGACATCAACAACTTGCTTAGAGGCAGGAGCATGTTCAAGCTTTAACTCCTTTGCTTGAATCTTTTCTCGAACGAAGTGACAATCAACCTCAATATGTTTAGTCCTTTCATGGAACACAAGATTCTTTGCAATGTGTATTGCAGCTTGACTGTCACAGAACAGTGTTGAAGGTGAGGACAATTTGACTCCCAAGTCCATTAGAAGACTTTCAAGCCAGGTTATTTCAGATGTAACAGCTGCCATCGCACGATACTCGGCCTCAGCAGATGAGCGAGCAACCACCGTCTTCTTCTTATTTCGCCATGTGATAAGATTTACTCCAAAGTATGTACAGAACCCAGTAGTTGAACGTCGATCATCCAACGAGCCCACATAATCCGCATTCGAGTATGCAATAAGAGAAAGGGAGGAAGATGGCTTGTACACAGGTCCTTGCCCAGGGGAAGTCTTTAGATACCTAAGGATGTGTTCCACTGCTTTGAGGTGAGAGACCCGTGGGGTATACATAAACCGGATGACCACACCAACCACAAATGATATGTCAGGTCTTGTAACTGTTAGATATATCAGTTTTCCCACAAGACGACGATAATATTCCGTGTTTTGAAGAAGAGAATCATTCTCAGATCCCTGAGCACACAACATGTGGTTGACTTCCATCAGAGTTTTTGCAGGTTTGCAACCCGAGAGACCAACATCTTGCAGAAGTTCAATACAGTACTTACGCTGGGATAAGACGAGGCCATCAGGTCGTCATGCTACTTCTAGTCCAAGAAAATAGCGAAGATTGCCCGGATCTTTGATTTGAAAGATAGAGTTTAAATGTTGCTTCATATGGTGTATCCCAGCTGAGTCATCACCAGTGATAAGAATATCGTCCACATAGACCAGAAGTATTATAGTCCCAGTTGATTGGTGACGAGTGAAGAGAGAGGAATCTGTCGAGCTTTGTTTGAAGTCAACCTCACGAACGGTCTTGCTGAACTTTCCAAACCACGCCCGGAAGATTGTTTGAGACCATAAATAATATCCCAGCTGAGTCATCACCAGTGAGGGACCGCCCTTTGTACGTAATATCCTCGACAGATTATCCCCGCGGATTATTCCCGATTACCTGTTTGATGATGTGCTCCACATATTTCGTTCTCTTTTGCATGTTGTGTGTGTAGGTGATGTTGGTTGACCGGTTTCCAGCAAGTTCACGTCGTTTATGGGTCCTGCGTCGTTTGTGATTCAGCGTCGTGTGTTACTATGTCCCCGGCTTGATTCCCCGGCGGCTCGTCTGATGTTTTGTCCTGCTTCGCTTACCTCCATTGCCTTTATTTGATATGTCCAAGCTGAAGGCCCCCTTCATCTTGAGGAGGAGTGTTGAAGTTATTTGTTTATATTATTATTTAATGTGTCTTAGTCAATGGCTATTTAGTCCCACACCGGCTATCAGTGTTTTGCATCTTATTGTAGTCCTATAAATTAGCCTCTATATAGGATGAATAAAATTGCACTTGTGATTTCTCTCTCACTTCCAACATGTACTGTTGCTCTAAAATTGTGGTTTTTCCATACAATTAAAAACAGCTGCTAATGTGTCAGGTTTGATAGAATCCAATTTTGAGAGGAGACTGACAGGCATTGATATTTTAATTGGAAAGTAAGATTAAAATATCATAGTGCTCACAGTTTGGTAATTAGCGGCATGGTTTAACTTCTAAGTTTTTTTTTTGCTTAAATGGGAAGCCAGACAAGGAGAATCTTGTAACTTGGCCTGCATTTCAAAGGGGCAGTCTTGTGTTTCAAACAAACTTTCAGTGATAAACAGCTGTGAACTGTAAGTTGCAGAATTATATTATTATTTCGATGCTATATATTTCTGCTTACTCTTTTAGGTTGCATTTCTTATTGGAAGTTCTGGAAGGGGGGAAATCACATCTTGTAACATTATGTCATGCGCTACTGCTAGACTAGAATATCCAATGCTTCAAATTGCATTCTCTTCTGATAACTATGTAAATTTCTGTCATGCCTGAGTCTTAAGGACTTTCTGTGGTGGCATGAATCCCTATTTGATGAATAGATACTTCATTTGTGATTTAATGACTTTATGCTATCATTTAGCTCCCATCAAACAAGAGTTGAATGTACTTTTGAGTATCATTTTACCCTAGTAGCATGTTCCAATAGAATTGTTTGATTAGCTTTCTTTGAGGATGAAATAGAAACCAACTTGGATTTCAAAACAGCTGTTTAAATCAGGTAAAAACTTGCCACCTCAATCAACCTGCATTTTAGAAACAAAAAGATCTAGTGATTCTTCTAACAAGTGAGCTATGGAAACTGTTTAGTTCCATGAAAATGAGAATACTTGCCAAGAATATTCATTTGAATACCGGTTCCATTTTCATGGGGGATTTTTTTGAAAATGTCTGTCGAATAACAAACTTATTTTCATGATGCCCATTGCAACAATTAACTTGAAGGCCTGCCATAAAATTTGTTGCACATGTGCCTGTTGAAGCATGCTCAAAGGGCTGATACTTACTCTTTTTGAGCTAGGTTAGAGAGAACTTAATTACCCGAGTTGTTCCCTTTTTATTTAATATGTTCATCACAGGGTAAACTTACCTCGAGCATGAGTAGCTTGTATCTTAACAAGGTTTTATTTCTTGGCGCACTCTAAGAAGCAAGATAGAGTACACATACATACGTGTGTGTATGTCTACACACACACACATACGAGTGACAGGCATGGGCCTCCGTCCTGGGGGGTATTCGACGGGGGAGCGACATTTGGCGGGAGAGCGACATTCGGGGGGGGAGACAGTTGTTGTGGGAACGACTTTTTTCGTGGGTCGACATTTGTCGTGGGGACATTTGTCGCTTGGGGGCGACATTTGTCGTGGGGGCGATATTTGCCATGGGGGGAGACATTTGCGTGAGGGGCGACATTTGTCGTGGGGGCGATATTTGTCGTGTGGGAGGGATATTTATCGTGGGGGCGACATTTGTCACCGGGGGGGGGGGGGGGGGGGCATTTGTTGTGGGCGGCGACATTTGTTGTGGGCGACCATAATTGTCGTGGGCGGCTGCATTTGTCGTGCGCAACAACATTTGTCTTGAGCGGCGACATTTGTCGTGGGCGGCGACATTTGTTATGTGGGGCGACAATTGTTGTGGAGGCGACAATCAAATAATCATTTCACCAAAAGCTGGATCCTAAACCCAACATGCTCAACGCACTGGAAAGTAAAATCAAAGGTGAACTAAATCTTAGAGAAGAAAGGGATGCTTCTTTGTTTGTTCATCCAAAGTTCAGAATCAAACCAAACATATTATAATTGTTGAACAAGAGAAAACTGCATCAAAATCAAGCTGACAGCCTGACAATTTATCTCCTTAAGTTCATTCAATCATCACCAACAAATAAATACCCCAATAAATTTCACATGGAACCAACATATTATAATGTTTGAATCTACACGAACAACATCATTTAATAATGGTTGCTAGCATGACACTCACTTGAGAACCAAAGAAACTGTAGAGATCAATTAGTCAAATGTTTTTTTTGGCAAATAGTGAGTATCAAGTAATCAATATTTTGAAAATAAAAACATAAACGCCAGTATAGAGGAAGAATCGATTAGGCGGAATGCCTTAAACCGGGCTAAGAATTCATATTAATAGGAAAGAAATACACGTGACCTATCACATGAATACATAAATATGATAACATAAAACATAAAATAAAACGCGTCTGACGCTTATATTCAACTCTATAACTCAAGTTGAGAATATATTGATCATTCCCAACTTGTCAGTATTGTTCATGAAGTTGTCATTGTTTATCCCCTTGGTGAAGACATCGGCCAGCTGATCATATGAGTTCACAAATGGAGTGCAAACATTCCCCTTGTCAAGGTGATCTTTGATGAAATGTCTGTCAACTTCAGTATGTTTCGTTCTGTCATGTTGAATCGAATTATGCGCAATACTATTGGCCGCCTTGTTGTCGCAGTAGATAGTAACTGGTTTGTTCACCTGGAGACCGATATCTTGAAGAATTGTCTTCAACCACAATCCCTCACATACTAGGTTACGGTCCTCCATCAGTTATCTTATTATATTGTCGTATGTATTGAGTCATAGTTATTAGACTCGTCATAATGTTTTAGTGTTTTAATATTTTATGCATCTTATGTAATTACGGGTATGCCAGCCGGGGTTCTATAATTAGACCCTTGTCCTGTATTTGGATTTTCAAGCAATGAAGAAATGAAGTTCTCTTTATCTCTCTAAAATTCCTCTCCCTCTCTCTCTAAGATCTTCTCTCCTTCCTCCATCCTCTAGGGTTTCTTCCTCTCTCATCTCCTCCTCCATCATTCTAGTGCTTGCCCCTTGTATCTCCGACTCCAACAATCATCAACAAAACAACACCATAACAACTTGGTATCAGAGACACTCGATTCTCTTCCGTAGGCACACGCAAACATCGCTTCCAGCCGAGGGCCACCGATCGCTTCCAGCCACCCAACACCGATAGTCCTCATCCCGCGCCAGTTTCTGCTCACTCCAGCAACCGCCGACGAGCTTCTATTCCCCAACCGCAGCAGGTTTTCTCCTTAATTGATTATTAGGGTTAATTCTTAATTGAATTAATTCTATTCCTTAATTAATGGCAATGAGTTTCAAATTTCGGGACATAAAAATGAGTGTGGCAGATGCAGCTGCCCTTTGTTCAATGTTGTGGAAAATGTTGCAAACATTTCAGGCTTCCATATCTCGACTCAACACCACACTTGACAAATTAGCAAATTCCGGACACTTTGGCGTTCCGCCTCAACTTGTGTCAGAGCCCTCCAAGCCCGCACGGCTTGTGCCGCCATCACCACCGCGGCTGGTGCCACCACCGTCCTCTGTCGTTCATGTCGCACCGCCGCCTCCGCCGTCGTCGCCGCAGCCGTCGTCGCTGTCTCCTCCGTCGTCGCCACCGCCGTCGTCGCTGCCACCGCCGTCGCCGCCGCCTTTGTTTGCTCTTGCTCCACCGGTCCCTGCCACGCCACTACCATTGGCAGCATTGCCACCTCTTCGGCCGACACCTGCTCCACCGACCTCGATAGATCCATTCCTGCCGCCGCATGTCGGCCCTCTGATCTCCGGGTGGCTGCTGCTCATAGCCCCTCCAGCGGTTCTGACAAAACCATTCCATGGGCCGCCCATTTTCCTGATAGCGTCGCCGCTCCTTGCCAACACCGTCGCTACCCGTTATCGCACGTTGTTCTGGAGGGAGGTCAAGTTACCAGATGATCCGGCCACCCTCCTGGAGCACGAGCTTGAGGGCAAGCTCGTTTTGAAGGACGGATAGAGTGTTACGGTCCTCTGTCAGTTATCTTATTATCTTGTTGTATGTATTGAGTCATAGTTATTAGACTCGTCATAATGTTTTAGTGTTTTAATATTTTATGCATCTTATATAATTACGGGTATGCCACCCGAGATTCTATAATTAGACCCTTGTCTTGTATTTGGATTTTCAAGCAATGAAAAAAATGAAGTTCTTTTTATCTCTCTAAAATTCTTCTCCCTCTCTCTAAGCTCTTCTCTCCTTCCTCCACCCTCTAGGGTTTCTTCCTCTCTCATCTCCTCCTCCACCATTCTAGGGATTGCCCCTTGTATCTCCGACTCCAACAATCCTCAACGAAGCAACACCATAACATACTCCTTGCGCCATAACCTTATATTCTGCTTCTGCACTTGAACGAACAACAACATTCTGCTTCTTGCTCTTCCATGAAACAAGGTTGCCACCCACAAATGAGCAATACACAGTAGTAGACTTTCTATCATCTTGACTATCAGCTCAATCGACATCTGTAAACACTTTAATCTCCAAAGGATGGTCCGCAGAGAATAAAATACCCCGTCCTAGAGACTTCTTGAGGTATCACAATACCCGATATGTTGTCTGTTGATGGTGAATTGAGGGGGAGTGCATGAATCTACTTAGGACACCCACAACATACGTAATATCAGGAAGAGTATGAGATAAATATATATCTCCCAACCAATCGTTGGTATTTTGAAGCATCCACTTTCTCCCCACTAGTATCCGCGTCAATCTTGTGATTAGCCTCAATTAGAGTATCTACGGGTGCACATGCAAGCATCCCAATTTCATCCAAAAGATCAAGGGTATACTTCCTCTGAGAGATGAAGATCCTTCGACGAGACCTCGCTACTTCAATTCCCAAGAAGTATTTCAACTTCCCCGGATCCTTGACTTCAAATTCCTTACCCAGTTGTTCTTTCAAGTGAGCGATCTCCTCTAGGTCATCACCTGTAATGATGATGTCATCCACATACACAATAAGAATTGATACTTGCTCTCCTCTCCTCTTGATAAAGAGAGTATGATCAGCTTGTCCTTGAGCATAGCCTTGTTGAAGCATGGTCTTGTTAAACCATCCAAGCCAAGCTCTCGGGGATTGCTTCAGGCCATATACGAATTTTTTGCAGATGACAAACCTTTCCATTGAACCCTTCTTTGATAAAGCCTGGAAGGATAATCATGTAGACTTCCTCTTCGTGATCACCATGCAAGAACACATTTTAGACGTCGATCTGTTGTAGCTCCCATCCACGACTAGTAGCACAAGAGAGAATCACCTGAATTGAATTCATCTTTGCAACATGTGAAAAGGTCTCTTGGTAGTCTATACGTTGGGTCTGGGTTTATCTTTGAGCGACCAAGCGAGCTTTGTACCGCTCCACCACCTATCTTGGTTCTGTTTAACAGAGAAGATCCAGCGTGACCCAACCGTGCGCTTCCCAGGTGGAAGACTAGCAAGCCACCATGTTCCATTTTTTTCAAGGCACTCATTTCCTCTTCCATAGCCTGTTTCCACTCAGGTATCTGAACAAGCTCCTGCCAGGTCTTAGGAATCATAATAGAGGAAAGAGATGAGATAAAAACTTTGTGAGTCTGAGAGAGGTGAGTATAACAAATGTACTTGGCAATGAGGTTTTTGGTGCCACTCTTTTTACCTTTGAGATGAGCAAGAGGAACATGGAGGTCATCATCTGAATCTGGAGCGGAGACAGGCACCGACCCTGGTGGGACATCCACTGTCTGTACTTGCTAAGCAGTCCGGGGTCTACGGGAGTATGTGTATAATATAGGAGGAAGCGAGGAAGAAGCAGGAACATGATCAGTACACAGAACATGAGAACGTGGAAGATGAGGAGAGGCAACAATCAAGAGAGGAGAGTCGAAGGTCTCGTCACCGTTACTACCCATATCCCCCTGACAAGGACCAAAATACTCCTCATGAAAGGTAACATCAATAGTGTCATAGTAGCGATGAGTTAAAGGGTGATAACACCGATATCCTTTTGTGGCATGAGAGTATCCAACAAAAACACACTTGATAAAGTGTGCATCCAGTTTATCACGATGTGGGGTATGAACATGACAAAGCAGACAGAACCAAAGATACGAGGGGCGATGCGAGAAGTGTGGACAATGTGGTTTTTGGCTAGACAGGAGAGGGTCGTATCATAGAAAATGGAACAAGACGGAAGCGGGTTAAAAAGGTGGGTGGTTGTGAGAACCGTATCATCCCAGTAGGACTCTGGAAGGTGCATCGCAAGCAACAAACACCGTGCAACCTCCAACAAGTCCCTATTTTCCGTTCAGCGTCACCATTTTGAGTGAAAGTGTAAACACATATGGTTTGATCGATAATGTCATGCTCGGCAAGATAGTCACCGAACGCTCCCCGGTCATCATATTCCCCACCATTATCTCTACGAAGAACACGAATTGTGCCGCCGAACTGTTGCACCACCATTGTATGGAATGAATGAAAGCTAGCAAGTACATCACTTTTCCATTTTAACAAATAAAGTCAAGTAGTGCGAGAATGACAATCAATAGAAGTAACAAACCATTTATAACCAGATAAAGATACCATCGAAGAGGGACCCCAAACATCAGAATGGATTACATCAAACAGACATGAACTAGGAAAGGACATATGACTGATACTCTTACGAACATGTTTGGATTGTTCACATGTGTCACAAGAAAACGACTTAATTAAACGATTGAAAGCAGGAAACAGTTTAGTAAGATATAAAATAGAAGGGTTTCCAAGGCGCTGATGCCAGCGCCGGATGTCGTGTAAAGTCAGAGATTTGGTGGAGGAAAGAGCACTGTGAGGTAATGACTGGTTCAGCAAGTACAGTCCGCCGACATTCCTACCACTGACAAACGTCTGCTTCGTATCTAGATCCTGAAACACACAAACATCAGAGGAAAATGTTACAAAACAATTTAAAGAGGTAGTCAAGTGACTAATGGAGAGAAGATTGCGAGAAAATGAATGGACATGCAAAACCGAAGACAGTGAGAGGTCGGGAGAACACGCAACAGTTCCTTTACCAGTGATGAAAGAGAGAGAACCATTAGCAACAATGACTTTATCACGAGCAGAAAGAGGAGTATAGGAGGTAAAACCTGAGGCAGAGCCAATTATGTGGTCAGTCGCTCCCGAGTCGATGATCCACTCGGAAGGGGATGAAGACACAGCATGAGCACTGGAGAGACCTGAAGTAGCAAACACAGCAGTAGAGCCCGCCGGTGTAGGGTCGATCTGAGAGCACAACATACGACGAAAAGCCTCTAACTCCATAGCAGACACCAGAGGTGTCCTCCTGAATCTCAGTCGAGTGCGCAGAATACTGAGTGCGATCACCAGTATGACGACCACCACTACAATATCACCTCTACCACAGGCATTAGAACCCCGAACAGAGGGAGCTAGGTGAGGGTGCAAACGAAAGAAGACTTAGTATGACCTTTCTTCCCACAGTGGCTGCATACAGGAAGAGGTTCTCGAGAAATCCCAGGTAGCGCAGAATGATCAGTAGATGAACCAAGAGAGCGACGACGATTAAGTGAAATTATTAATGTAGAAAATATGATAGAATCTTAGCTTTTAAATTGATCATAAAAAATGAAACTATTAAAATGCAATTTTGGGAAGATTTGGATAATTTAGTAAGAAAAATCACACAAATATAGAAGATTTTTATAAGAGGAGATTTAAATGAACATATAGAAAAGGAAAAATGTAGATTACACAATCATTCATGGAGGATATAGATATGAAGAAATAAATGAAAAAGGACGAACCATTTTTAGATTTTGTCGTAGCACATGAACTAATTATATTAAATACGTTTTTCATAAACAGGGAAGAACATTTAATTACGTTTAAAAGCAGACCAAATAAGTCACAAATTAATTATTTTATGACTCGCAAAATGGATAAAATGATTTGTAATAATTGCAAAGTCATACCAGAAAAAAGTTTGACAATACAACATAGGTTAGCGGTGTTAGATGCACAAATTAAATATAATAAATTTAAGACTATAATAAAAATGTTGCAAAAAATTCGGTGGTGGAATTTGAAGATGAAAAAACAGGTTGTTTTCAAGACGGTAGTTATGAAACAACTAGTTGATGACCCTTATGTTGATCTTAATGTCTTATGAGAAGTTATATTTTCATATTTAAGAATAAGTGAAAAAAACCTATTTGGAGTATCAAAAGGTCGTGCGCCCCCAAATAAAGAATCTTGGCGGTGGAAAGAAAAAGTGCAAGACAAAGTGAGAGCAAAGCGGACCAGTTATAAATCACTCTACACTTGCAGGAATATGATGAAAACATAGCCAAGTATAAAGTCGTCAAATAGATGCTAAACACACAGTAAGTAAAACATGAAGTCAAACATATCAAAAATTTTATAAGTGACTAGATAACAAATATGAAGAGCGTGACATATATAAAATTACTCGAGTTAGAGAAAGGAAGACAAAAGATTTAAGTTAAGTAAAATGCATAAAGGATGAGACGTATACAATTTTGACGGATGATGTTGATATTAAAAAGTTATGAAAAATATACTTTTATCAACTCTATAATGAAACACAGGACAATGAATTGTTACTTGAAAGAGTTAAGTAAATAAGAGTAGTATATGAACATAACGTTTTATCGTAATATTCAAGTATCAGAGGTAATTGATGCTCTAAATAAAATGAAAAATGAAAAGGCGGTTAGTCCAGGCGATATACCCATCGAAGTATGGAAATGTCTAGGAAATGAAGGAATTTTGTGACTTACATGTTTTTTCAATTAGATGTTGAAGTTCAAGAGGATGTCAGACCGATGAAGAGAAGATATCTTGCTATCTTTGTATAAGAATAAAAAAGGTATACAAAATTGTGTTAATTACAGAGGAATTAAATCGATGAGTCGTACCATGAAACTATGAGAACGAGTGATAGAAAGAATAGTAAGACGAGAGACTAACATCTCAGAGAATCATTTTGGATTCATGCCAGGGCGGTCGACCATGGAAGCTATACATCTCTTGAGGAGACTAATTGACAACTATCGAAAAAGAAAACAAGATTTGCATATGCTGTTTATTGATCTTGAGAAGGTTTTTAATGAGTTCTAAGAGACATCTTATGAAGAGTCTTAAAAAAAGGTGTAAATATATCATATATTGACATAATCAAAGATATGTATACAAATTCAGTGATAAGGGCGAGGACATCTAGAGGTTTAACACAGGAATTCCTTACCACTGTTGACTTACATCAAGATTCAGCTTTAAGCCCTTATCTCTTTACTCTTATCTTAGATGAGCTCACCAAACATATCCAATGAGAAATACCTTGGTGTTTATTATTTGTGGATGATATCGTTTTGGATGATGAGACGTGCGAGGGTGTAAACGCAAAACTTGAATCTTGGCGTGTACTTTAGAAAAGAAGGGTTTTATGTTGAGCAGAGCAAAGCCGAAGATTATAAAGCTTAAATTTAGTAGTACAAGAAGGACAGTTGACTTCGTTATTAAGTTGGGTGATCAAGATATTTCCCGTAGTGAGTGTTTTAAATATCTTGGATCGATAGTTTAAAAAGACGAAGGTATTGATAAAGATGTAATACATAGAATGCAAGCAAGTTAGTTGAAGCGGAGAGGCACGTCAGGGATCTTATGTGATCGTAAAGTACCACTAAAACTTAAGGGCAAGTTTTACCGTACTGCAATTAGAACCGCGATGCTCTATGGTTCGGAGTGCTGGGCAGTGAATTGTGTACATGAGCAAAAAATAGGAGTTGTGGAGATGCGAATACTTAGGTGGATATGTGGACACACTAGATTAGATAAAATTAGGAATGCATGTATTAGGGATAAGATATGAGTAACACTAATTGCAGAGAATATGCGAGAAGCTCGACTAAGATGGTTTGGACACGCACAAAGGAGACCATTAGATGCGTCTGTTAGGCGTTGTGAGAATCTAGTTATTAGTCATTTTAAAAGAGGGAGGGGTAGATTAATAATGAGTTGGAATGAAACTAAAAGGAAAGACATGATGTACTTAGGCATTAATGAGATTATGACAAAAGATATGACACAATGACGACAAAGGATCCATATAACCGACCATATTATAATGGGATAAAAGCTTGAGTGTTGTTGTACTCATATGAGTACTAACTTGCTTAAGGTTTTCAAATTCAAATCTTTTAGGAACATCATGAATATACTTTGATTGAAAAATGAAAATACCATCATATTTTTTGAGTAATTTGAAATCCTAGGAAATATGTAAGTTCTACTATCATGATCATTTCAAATTCTTTTTTCATAACTAAAATAACTTCATTACACAACTCTTCATTAGTGACTCCAAAGATAATATTATCAACATAAATTTTTAAAACTACTAAATCAATATCAATATGTTTAATGAAGAGTGTACTATCAACACTTCTCATTTTATAATTGTTTTTTAACAAATATAAAGTTAGTCTTTCATACTATGCACGTGTCGTTTGTTTTTGTTAGAAAAGGCCCATTTAATCTAGGCCCATTTTGTAACATTTATTGTTTTTCTCTCCTCTCTTTAGTCCCACATCTTGTATAGGACCTTTTTCTCTCTTTCTCTCATCTATATATTTGTACTCATTTTTTGTATTTTATACAAGTGAACATATATACAAGGTTTGCTTTTTCCATCTCTATATGGTATCAGAGCCAACGATTCTCCTTGAGCGGCTTCCCTTTTCTTCCCGCGCGGCTTGTTTTTTTGTCCACTACCCGCCCGGCTTCTTGCGGCCTGCCTGCCTGACCTCTCCGCTCCTCTTCTTCCGCTTCCTCTTCTTCTCCGTGGCTCCACCCCTCTCCTCCGGCATTTTATAGCCTTCCCCTTCTCTCTCTCTCGTCGGGTCCACCTTCCCTCTCTCTCCTACAGACCTCTGTCTCTTGCGGTTTGTTCTCTCTCCCTTTGCGGCCTGTCCTTCTTTCGGCATCTTCAACTCACTGCGGCTTGACTTAGCTCGCAGCGGCCTGCTCCTCCTCGCTGCGGACTACCTCTCGTGCGGCCTGCTTCGGCTCGCCGCGGCCTGTCTCTTCTGCGGCCTGCCTCTCCTGCGGGTTGGTCCCGGGTGTTGCGGTCTCTTCTCTCTTTCCGCTCGAGTCTCCCTACTCGCGGTCTCTTCTCTCTACCCGGCGCCGGCCTCCTGTTTCTTGGACCGCAGCTGTGCTCCACCAGACCGTGCGGACTCCTGCCTTCCCGCATTTTGGTCGCGGTCTTCTCCTCGTTCCTTTCTTCGCGGCCTCTCTCTGTCCGCCGCGGCCTCTCTCTGTCCGCTGCGGCCTCTCTCTCTGTGTCCACTGCGGCCTCTCTCTGTCCGCTGCGGCCTGCTCTCTCTCCCGATCTCCGCCTTTGGTCGCGGGCTCCTCTCGCGGTTGGTTCCTTCCCGTCGTGGCTGGCGGTTTCTGCTCAGGTCGCGCGGTCTTCTTTGTTGCCCGGTCTGTTCTTCTAGCCGACTCTCTTCTCCATGACCTCCTCTGCTGATTCCGTTGGCACGACGATTCCTCCTGCTGACCGCCCGACCTCTCTCCCGGAAGTCCGCGATGAGCTTCGTATTATCACAATCTCTCTGACCGGCAGAAAAACTTTGTGGAATTGGCACATTCTGTTCGCCGTGTCTTGCAATCCAAGGGGTTCGTTCATCACTTGACTCAGGCCGTTACCGATACTCCTACAGATGAATGGTTACACAATGATGGCCGGGTGCAGACTTGTCTTCTTAATTCTCTTGATGGCGAATCTTATCGCCTGACCATGTACCATGAGACGGCCAAAGGCATGTGGAACGAGCTCCACACCCTCTACTCTGGCAAGGATAGTCTTCACCATCTGTATGACATTATTACTGCTCTACAGACCCTTGATAGCAGTGGCGCGACCGATCTGACATCCTTTGTTGCTCAGGCTCGGTCTCTGGTCGAGGCTTGGATCCACCATCAGCCTCCTACTCTGGATCTTGCTACCCAACGTGCACAGAAGGAAGCTGTGGGTATCGCCATGATGATGGCCCGGGTCCCGCATCATCTTCACAGTATACGGGCTCACATCCTCTCCTCTACTGTTACCCCATCTTTCTCCGATGTGTGCTCCATGCTTCTCAAGGTCTCCTCACCTCCGGATGTGCCCGGGCCACCTTCTCCGGCCCTTGTTCAGCAGGCCCCTGCTCCCTTATTGGTTTTTCCATCTTTTGCTTGTGGAGGCCGCTCTGACTCTCGCGGTCGTGGCCGGGGTGGCCGACCTCGCTCTAAGTGCTCGTTCTGCGGCAAAGATGGGCATCTTGAAGCCACGTGCTACCGCAAACATAGCCGCAGGCCGCTGTTATTGCCACCGACTCATCTTCCGCTCATCCCGACCTCGACGAGGTTCGTCTTCAGCTCCAGCATCTTCATGGACTGCTTAGCCGCCCTCCTGCCTCGGTTGCCTCCGCTGCCTCCATCTCCAATGAAAGTATCGCCTGCCTCTCCTCTGGCCCGCGATGGATCCTCGATTCTGGTGCCACTCATCACATCACCTCTGTTCGGCCGCCTCAGTACTTGTCTTCACCTCACCCGAAGTACATTACTGTGGCCAATGGGGCATCTGTTCCTGTCTCTGGATGTGCTGATATTCCCCTCACCTCTTCTCTCCTTCTGCGCTCGGCTCTTCACGTTCCGGACTCTACTTTCAATTTACTTTATGTTGGTCGCCTTATTACTGATTCTAATTACTCCGTGACATTTACTTCCTCTTCTTTTCTCATACAGGATCAGCAGATGCGGACTATCATTGGTAGGGGGCGGATGCATAATGGACTCTATTTTCTTGACGACTCTCCTACTACCCTCGCATCTATTTCCTCTTCGGATTGGCATCGCCGCCTGGGTCATGCTCCTCTTCCAGTCCTCCGGAAGGCTCTTCCAGATATTTCTCTTCCTGCATTTCAGTGTGACACATGTATTTTGGGCAAACAGCCCCATTCATCGTTTCCTTGTCATTGTACTCGGAGCTCCGCTCCTTTTATTTTGGTACACTCCGCTATATGGGGTCCGTACAAAATCACTAGTATTTCTGGCTATCAGTATTTTCTTACTTTTATTGATGACTACTCTCGCATGACGTGGTTGTATCTCCTCCGGGATCGCTCTGAGCTTCCCCGCGTCTTCCGGGCCTTCACCCTTGAGACTCGCACTCAATTCTCTGCCTCCATTCATACTATTCGTACTGACAATGCGCGTGAGTACACCAGTCATACCTTCACGACTCTCTGCTCTGAGTTCGGCATTCTTCACCAAACCTCGTGTCTGTATACTCCACAACAAAATGGTGTCGCCGAGCGCAAGAATCGTCACCTTCTTGATGTCGCCCGTTCCCTTATGCTCCACATGCAGGTTCCCAAATCGTACTGGAACTACGCTCTCTCCACGACTCGTTTTCTCATCAATCGCCTCCCTTCTTCCGTCCTCCAGCATGCCACTCCCTTCAGTCTTCTCTTTCCCTCCACTCTGCCTTTTCCCGTTCCTCCTCGGGTCTTTGGGTGTACCAACTACGTTCACCGACTTGGTCCCTCCATCAACAAGTTGGAACCACGTGCCGCCAAACATATCTTTGTGGGTTACTCGCGCACTCAAAAGGGTTACGTGTGCTATTCGCCTGCAACCCGCAAAGTTACTGTCTCTGCGGATGTCACTTTCCGTGAAGATCTTCCCTTTTTCTCTGATCTGGATATCGCTCCTAGTCCAGACCCCGTCGTTCGTCCTGTCATCCCTGCTCCCCGCTCCTCATCCTCTCCTCCTTCGGCCCTACCTCCGGCCCGTCCACCACCACCAGTTATCCGGGTCTATTCTCGTCGCTCTCCTCATCCTGTTGCCCCTCTGCAGTCGGCTTCGACCTCTGTAGCTCCGGCTCCCGCATCCACCGCTCATCTGATCGCAGATTACGTCTCTCTCCATCGCCTTTCTCCACCTCTTCTTCACTTTGCCACTTCTTTATCCTCTGTTTCTGTCCCTAACTTTTTGCAGGAGGCACTTCAACATCCGGGCTGGAGGGCGGCCATGGACGAAGAAATGACGGCCCTTTGGGCCAACCAGACCTGGGTCTTGGTTCTCTTACCTCCAGGTCAGCACCCGGTTGTGTGTAAATGAGTTTTCGTCATCAAGCATGCTCCAGATGCCACTATTGCCAGACTGAAGGCCCGTCTTGTGGCCCGTGGCTTCACGTAACAGGAGGGCCTTGACTATGAGGAGACCTTCTCTCCGGTGGCTAAGCTCAACACCGCCCGTGTTCTTCTCTCCGTAGCGGTGCACCGCCACTGGCCCCTTCATCAGCTCGATATCAAGAACGCCTTTTTGAATGGCGACATTCAGGAAACCGTCTACATGCGTCAACCGCCCGGATTTGAGACCACGGGGGAGTCTCCGGTGTGTCTTCTCAAGAAATCCATTTATGGTCTCAAACAGTCCCCTCGGGCGTGGTTTGACAAGTTTAGCAAGGTGGTTCGGGACATGGGGTTCACTCAGAGTTCTGCAGATTTCTCCCTATTCACCCGACACCGAGCCACTGGAACCGTCCTTCTGCTGGTTTATGCTGATGATATACTACTCACTGGGGATGATTCAAAGGGGATTCACGAGGTCAAACAGCATCTGAGCACTGTATTTCAGACCAAAGACCTGGGGCATCTTCGCTACTTTCTTGGTCTTGAGATCGCACGACGGCCGGACGGGCTGGTCCTTTCCCAACGGAAGTAATGTCTCGATCTTCTCAAAGACGCTGGTCAGTCCGGTTGCAAACCAGCTTGTACCCCGATGCAGGCAAATCACAAACTGTGTGCTCATGCTTCTGATGACGATTTGCTTCTTCAGAACCCAGAATACTATCGACGCCTTGTGGGCAAGTTGATCTATCTAACGGTCACGAGGCCGGATATATCGTTTGTCGTTGGGGTTGTCAGTCAGTTCATGCATGCCCCCCGGGTGTCTCATCTCCAGGCGGTTGAACGGATTCTCCGATACCTTAAGGGAGCTCCGGGTCAAGGGCTGGTTTACAAAACCTCCGACTCGGCTCCCGTATTAGTCGCTTATTCTGATGCTGATTATGCCGGTTCCCTGGACGATCGGAGGTCAACAAGTGGGTTCTATACTTATTTTGGGGGTCATCTCATTACATGGAAAAGTAAGAAACAAGCCGTGGTCGCTCGTTCTTCTGCAGAAGCTGAATACCGATCGATGACCTCGGTTGTCTCAGAACTCACATGGCTTGAAAGTCTCCTTACTGACCTGGGAGTAAAACTCCCCTCATCTGTTGTTCTATTCTATGATAGTCAAGCCGCCATACACATAGCAAAAAATCCGGTGTTTCATGAGCGTACAAAACATATCAAAGTTGACTGTCACTTCATTCGAGAGAAAGTTCAATTGAAGAAACTTGAGTTAAAGTATGTTCCGGGCATTGATCAAGTTGCTGACATTCTCACAAAGGCCTTATCAAGTACCATGTTCTACCAGTGTTTGTCCAAGCTGGGTGCATATGACCTATACGCTCCAGCTTGCGGGGGAGTGTTAGAAAAGGCCCATTTAATCTAGACCCATTTTGTAACATTTATTGTTTTTCTCTCCTCTCTTTAGTCTCACATCTTGTATAGGGCCTTTTTCTCTCTTTCTCTCATCTATATATTTGTACTCATTCTTTGTATTTTATACAAGTGAACATATATACAAGGTTGACTTTTTCCATCTCTACAGTTTTAAAGCATAAAGTGTTTTTTCTAACTTATAAACATGATTAGGAAATTTTTCATTAATAAAGTCAGGGGGTTGTTGTACATATATTTCTTCCTTGATGTACCTGTTTAAAAATACAGTTTTAACATTCATTTGAAATGATTTAAATCTTTTAAAATTAACAAATGCAAGAAAAATACTAACTGCTTCAAGACGTTCTACAGGTGCAAAAGTTTCATCAAAATCTACCCCCTTCAATTTGTACATATCATTTTGCTACTAATCTAACTTTGTTTCTGGTGATCCTAGATTCACTATCTAATTTATTTTTGAAAATCCATTTTACTCCTGCTACAGGATGATCAAAAGGTCTCTCTACAAATTTGCAAATCTTATTATGTTCAAATTGGTTAAGTTCATCATTCATACCTAAAAATCAAGATTCATCATTTAAAGCGGTTGAAACATATTTTGATTCTATATCGAAAACAAAACATAGTTTTAAAAATAAATCTTGTAAAGAAGAACGAGTACTAACCCCTCTTGATGGTTCTCCAATGGCCAATTGCTTTGGATGATCTTTTGAAAATGTAAGTTCACTTGGAGGCACATATTTTTCAACTTCTTCTCTTTCTTTTTTTTCTTCTTCTTGATCTCCTAGTAATTCTTCATCATCACGTTTCAAAGAAGGAAATGTGTTCTTCTTCGTGTCATGTAATATTAGTATCTACACAAGAAATAAACTCATCAAAGTTAACATAAATTGATTCTTCAATTATTTTGATCTTTTTATTATACTCTATATGATTTAATAGTTGAAGAATAACCAATAAAAATTTCTTAATCATATTTTTCATCAAATTTATCTATTGCATTTTTTGTGTTCAAAAAAAAATATTTACGTCCAAAAACTCTAAAATACGATACATTTGGTTTGTTTTGAAAATATAATTCATAAAAAGTTAGTTTTTAAAACGGACAAAACATAACCATATTTATCACATAACATGTAATAATAACGGCTTTAGCCCAAAAAGATTTAGGTAATTTATATTCATAAAACATAGTACGAGCTAGTTTTTGAACAGTCATAGTTTTCCTCTTCACTACATCATTTTGCTGTGTTGTGTGAGTAGCGAAAAATTCATGTTTTATGCTGAAGTACAAAAAGAAATAAACCCATCATTTTCAAACTCACCACCATGATCCGAGCGTCTGCGCTTAATTTTTAAATCAAGTTCATTTTGAATACGAATGCATAATTTTTAAAATTCAAAGAACGCACCGGATTTGGAAGTTAGAAAAATAGTCCAATAAAATCTTGAGTAATTATCAATTAGAACAAAAGTATATTTTCTACCTCCTAAACTTTGTGTAATAACCGGTCCAAAATAGATCCATATGAATTAATTAAAAATGTGTAGTAGTAGTAGAAATAATATTTTTACTTTTAAAATAAGATTTTGAAAATTTCTCTTTTTGGCACGACATGCATAAAGAAGATAATTTTCCATCTAACAAAGATAAACCTTTTATCAACTTATGTTTTGAAAGTTTTACAATTAGTTTAGCACTAGAATGACCAACAAAGATAAACCTTTTATCAACGTATTTTTTGAAAGTTTTACAATTAGTTTAGCACTAGAATGACCAAGACGCATATGTCACAATTCTAATTCTTCATTTTTAGAAATAAAACATTTTAACATAGAATGTGAAAGATCAAAAATTCTATCATATAAATATTGTGAAATCTATATGCAGTAAGTACAAATTCATGCGATTTCGAATCAATAATTTTACATAAGTTTGTAGATGATTCAAATAAAACGTTTAAATCTTTATCACACAGTTGACTTATAAAAGTTTTGCATAAGTTTGTAGATGATTCAAATAAAACGTTTAAATCTTTATCACGCAGTTGACTTATAAAAATTAAATTATGTTTCAAATCTTCCACATATAAAACATTCAAAATAGTAAAAGAATCGTTACACACTACACTGATGCTCACGATCCTTTTTTTTTCATTGTCGTCAAAGGTCACTACAGTTGAAATCAAGTCGTTTTTATTTTATTTCTATTGTATTTTACCCATACGAGTATTATTATCTTTGTACCTTTCTCCCCTACATATATAAGTATGGGGAGTCTCCTTTCATGATAATAAGAATTATTTTCCCTTCTCAACTTGGTATCAGAGGAAAGGGAAGAAAAAAACCGAACCCTAATTCCTTCCTCCACACTGCCGCTCTCTCGATCTCTTCTTTCGGCCACCCCTCTCCCGCGATTTTGGTCGCCTCCGTCACGCATGGAGCCTGACGACTCTCTCGATGGCAGTGAGGCATGCTGAAGGAGCCGTCCATCTCCTCATGAAGCATCGCCGAATCCTGTTGCCGTCACTCCGTCGCTCGCTGCTGCCGCTCGTTGAAGCCCCGATCAACCCACATCCGTCGCTCGCTGAACCTCCGATCCCGTTCGCGCTCTGCTCCCGCTCCCGCTCTCCCGATCGCGCTCTGCTGTCGCTCGCTGAAGACCGATCTGCCCGATCCCGATCCCGCTCTCTGCTGCAGCTATCTGCTTGCTCCTCTACCGGTGCAGTCCCGCTACCGACGCCGCGCCATCTCCAATGCCCCAGATCTCGATCCGTTGTTGCAGTCAGCCTTCTGATCGTGCCTGCTGCCTTTTTTTCTTTTGTGCGGTTAGCTCGTTGCCCTTTCGTTCCTACCGTTCTTCGTCATGGATGATTCCTCAACTGTGGTTGATTCTACATCCCCGGTGGTCATGCCTTTCCCGATGGGTGAACCTCAGCGGCCCTCTGGCCATACTAGCTCCTTGAAAATTACCATTGTTCCCCTAGATGGAATGAACTACCTCGAATGGTCTCGTGCAGCCCAACATGTTATCCGTAGTCATCAGTTGTTTGGATAAATCGATGGAACTAAGGTGGCACCATCTAAGGCCGATTCTTCCTGGCCGCGGTGGGATTCAGAAAATTCACCGGTGGTATCCTAGCTTCTCCATTCTATGTCCCCAAGGTATACCGCAGTTATATGTTGATGGACTCAGCCTACGAGATCTGGACTCGAGCCCGGGAGACCTATTCTCAGATTGGGAACTCCACTCAGGTTTATGAGCTCACCCGCCGTATGTTGGAGCTACGACAGAGATCTATGACAGTTTCCACCTATTACTCCGAGTTCGAGCGCATATCTCAGGAGTTGGACTTTTTCGACCAGTTTACACCTGCCTGCACTGCCGATGCAGTCCAGTTGCAGAAGCGCAACGAACGGTTCCGCCTACATGTGTTCTTGATGAGTTTAGGGATGGAGCTGGATATGGTTCGCACCAATATTCTTCATCGGTCTCCGCTTCCATCTCTCCGTGAGGCCTTCAGTATGATTCTTGGCGATGAAGACCGTCGACGTTCTCTCAGCACCGCGGCTCCTCTTCCAGACTGCTCTGCCTTTACGAGTACTGGGCGTACTGGATCCAGTCATACCAGCACGGTTCCCACCTGCGCTCATTGTGGTCGTCGGGGCCATTCTCATGAAGTGTGCTTCAAGTTTCATCCACACCTTGCTCCACCTGGATATGTCTGTGGCCGTGAACGGGGTCGTGACCCTGGACGTGATGGATCCCGCCAGACTGGTACCCGTTCTCATGATACTGCATATTCCACAGAGATACAGGAGGTCCCTCCCGGCCAGCTCCCGGATCACTTCACTACATCAGAATTGGATGCACTGCGACGCCTGCTTCACTCTCAGTCTGCTCCTACTCCGAGTGGTACTTCCTCTTTGTTTGCTACTGCTGCGATGCACAGTGCCCATGTTGTTGTGTCTCCTCCATCTGAGTGGATCATTGATTCTGGAGCCACTGATCACATGACCGGGTCCTCTACAGGTTTTTCCTCCTACACTCCCTTGTCTGGTAAGGACAAGGTTGTCTCTGCCAATAGTATCTTGTCTCCTATTGCAGGCAAGGGTCTTTTTCCATGTTCCCCTTCTCTTCCTCTCTCTTCCGTATTGCATGTTCCTTCGTTTCCACGTAGTTTACTCTCTATTAGCAACCTTACTAAATCCCTCAACTGCTCTGTAACCTTTTTCTCTGATTTTTGTTTTTTTCAAGAACTGGGTACGAAGCGGATACTTGGCAGTGGTAGGAATCGTGGCGGTTTGTACTACCTGGATACTACACCATCATCTCTTGTCATTTCTTCTTCCGCTGCTACTGCTACTGATGCTCACCACTGGCACTTGCGCCTTGGTCATCCGTCTCCCGTTTATCTTCAGAAACTGTTTCCTGCTTTATCTCAGTTTATTCCTAGTTTGAAATGTGATGTATGTGTAATGTCTAAACATGTTCGTCATTCAACATCTCATTTATCTTCTCCTAGTAGTACTCCTTTTGCTGTTATACATTCTGATGTCTGGCGACCTTCCCCGATTGTCTCTTTAACTGGTTATAGATGGTTTGTTACCTTTATTGACTGTTTTTCTCGCACTACGCGGGTTTATCTTTTGAAGAAGAAAGGCGAAGTTGTTTCTGTTTTTCAAATCTTTCATAAGATGGTACAAACACAGTTCAATGGAACCATTCGTGTTCTTCAAAGCGACAAGGGGGGGGGGGGGGGGAATATGATGATCAGGGTGAGTTTGGGGCCTACCTCTCAAGACATGACATCATCCACCAGACCACATGTGTTTACACTTCCACCCAAAATGGTGTGGCTGAACGCAAAAACAGGCATCTTCTTGATGTTGCCTGTTTTCTCCTCATCTCCATGCACTGTCCGAAACCCTATTGGGGTGATGTCATCCTCACGGCCACTCATCTTATCAACCGTCTTCCTTCACGGGTTCTTGCGTATACTACCCCTCTAGCCTGTTTGTCCTCTACGACTGTTGTTCATACCTCTTCTCTTCCATCCCGCGTGTTTGGGTGTGTTTGCTTTGTTCATGTTCATCAGCCACTTTGTGACAAGCTTGATACCCGAGCTCTCCGTTCTGTTTTCCTTGGCTATTCTACCACCACCAAGGGGTATAGGTGTTATCACCCACCCTCCAGACGTACTTACTGTACCATGGACGTGACGTTTCGCGAAGATGAATCTTATTACTTAACTTTGACTCCTTCTCGTCAGGGGGAGGATGATGATGATGTTATTGGTGTTGTTCCTCTTCCTGTTATCCCCGTCGGGCGTAGTAGCGCTCCTACTTCCACTATGTCATCCACTACAACTATCTCTCCTACTTCCACTATGTCATCTACTACAGATATCTCTCATATACCCTTCTCTTATCATCCATCTCTCATCACGCCGCCACCTCATGTTTATCATCGTCGGAAAACAGGTGACCAACCCGTCATTGTTCCGCCGCTGCCAATGCTGTCTTTGGACTTAGATCCTGATGCTGATTTACATGTTCCTATTGCTCAACTCAGAGGTAAGGCCCAGTGTACCGAACACCCCATTTTTAACCATGTTACTTATAATCATGTCTCTAAGCCTCGTCAGTCTTTTATATCCTCATTGTCCGAGATCTCTATTCCTAAGACATGGCAGGAGACACTTGACATTCCAGTATGGGCTCAAGTAATGAAGGAAGAAATGTCCGCTTTGGAGAAAAATCACACATGGGATATCATCCCTCTTCCTCCTGGCAAGAAACCCATTGGTTCAAGACGGGTCTTCTCTGTCAAGAAGAATACTGATGGGAAGGTCGAGCGATATAAAGCTCGGTTGGTTGCTCGTGGTTATACGCAGACTCAGCGGATTGATTACCAAGAGACCTTTGCACCTGTTACAAAGATGGACTCTATACGTGTGATCATATCTTGTGCTGTGATTTTAGATTGGGAGCTTCATCAACTGGACATCAAAAATGCGTTCTTACACGGTGACCTCGAGGAAGAGGTGTACATGGTCTTTCTACCAGGCTTTGTGAGGAAGGGACAAGAGGGCCTTGTCTGTCGCCTATGGAAGTCCTTGTATGAGCTAAAGCAGTCCCCGAGGGCATGGTTTGGTAGATTTCACAAGGCCATGATCCAGTTTGGCTACAAGCAGGGACACTCGGACCATACCTTGTTTGTCAAGAGCAATGAAGGAAAAATTGTTGTTCTGATTGTCTATGTTGACGACATTGTGATCACAGGAAATGACACGGATGAAATCTCCAAGTTGAAGGGTCGTCTCTCAGCTGAGTTCGAAGTGAAAGACCTGGGAAGGCTACGCTACTTCCTAGGAATTGAAGTGACCCGTTCTGACAAAGATATTTTTATCTCCCAACACAAGTTTGTGTTGGACCTGTTAACGGAGACCGGTCTGCTCGGTTGTGCTCCTGCAAACACCCCTATGGAGGAGAACCATAAGATCGATGAGGATAGCAATGGTGATCGTACAAATTCCTCTAGTTATCAAAGATTTGTGGGAAAGCTCTTATATCTCTCACATACTCGCCCCGACATTACATATGTCGCTGGGATCCTGAGTAGGTACATGCATGCCTCAAGGGTCAGACACCAGGAGGCAGCTTACCGTGTCCGGTATTTAAAGAAGTCCCCGGGACGGGGGATAATGTTCTCTAAGAACAATCATTTGCGGATCGATGTTTTTATTGACGCTGACTGGGCTGGATGCCGCGATGACCGAAAATCTACAACGGGTTATTGCACTTTCATTAGAGGAAATCTGGTCACATGGCGTAGTAAGAAACAGAATGTGGTGGCAAGATCTAGTGCCGAGGCTGAGTACCGGGCAATGTCTCAAGGCCTCTGTGAAGGCCTGTGGTTACGTTCCCTTTTGCAAGATTTGGGGCTTCAGGAGGAAGCACCCATATCCCTGTACTGTGACAACAAAGCTGCCATCAATATAACACACAATCCAGTTCAGCATGACAGGACTAAACACGTTGAGGTGTATCGACATTTCATCAAAGATCATCTTGAAAAAGGAAGCTTAGTCACACCCTTCGTTCACTCCAGAGACCAGTTGGCTGACATCTTCACCAAGAGTTTAGGTTCTGATGTCTTCACTGATGATACTCATAAGCTTGGAATGACGGATATCTACCGTTCGACTTGAGGGGGAGAGTTGAAATGAAGTCGTTTTTATTTCATTTCTATTGTATTTTACCCATAAGGGTATTATTGTCATTGTACCTTTCTCCCCTTCATATATAAGTTTGGGGAGTCTCCTTTCATGATAATAAGAATTATTTTCCCTTCTCAACTACTACTCCTTTTTTCATCTCTAGGCTAAAGAACTTTGACTTATTGTTGGTCATGTGTTTTGAACATCCTGATTCCAAGTACCACACGTTTTCTTTGTCCTTAGTCTGCCAACATACCTAAAAATGAGATAAGAGTAAAGATCTAGTTACCCAAGTGGTTCCTCCCATAGTATACGTGGAAACCTTAGGCATTCAGACTTGTTTGAAAAAGCTATGACCTTTCTTTCTGCAAGAGTCAGTGGTGTGACCAAACTTAGTACATTTGACACGTGATAAAATGAGATGAAACTTTTTTTTTAATTTGTCGTGAGCTCTTACTAGAAGATGTATTAACAGACGAATTAATATTTTTATTTTTGAAGTTCATGTTTCTGGAGTTCTTGATATCGCTAGCGATAACACCTATTGTCCGGCGATAACTTACATCAACATAACCCAACCCATACTTAGCAGATCCATGACACTGATATGCTAAAATCATATCTAGTGATTTTTTGCCAATTCCAAAATTTTTAATTCTCATATTTAGGTCATGGATCTGAGTTTTCAAAGCGGTGTTTTCAGTAACAAGCATAACACACCGGTTTGCAAAACTCTTCTTGCCTTCTTCTACTTGAGAACGAGAAGATTTGAGAGATCTTTCTAATTCACTTTTTTCTTAGCAAGAATTTCAATATTAGATTGAGACTTACCAAAAACTTCTTCTAAATCTTGAATCTTTGCCAAAAAATGATCGCACTCCTGACAAATCATGTTCTCCTTCCCTATCACTTTTAATTCAGTTGATAAATTTTTATTTTCTTTCATTAAAATTTTATTTTTAGATTTTAATAAATCAATATCTTTTAAACTTTTATCAAAAAATTTACAGGTTTGTAAAAATTCAGAATATAATTCATCATAAGTGGGAGAAGTTATTCAAGTGTCGCTTTGGACACTGCATTCATCATCGGATGATGTAACACTCTTTTTCATCGAGCACATGTTGGACTTCTCGTCATTGTCGGAACTTGATCCACTTGAATCCTCAGATGAGGAATCATCTCAAGTCACCGACTTTAGTTCCTTCTTCTTGTACTTCTTTTTGTGTCTCTTTTCCTTCTACTCTTTCAGATATTTTTGACACTTGTTTCGAATATGCCCAATTTTTTTATAGTGATAGCACTTCGGTGGCGCCGTGGCGGACGTTCATCATCATCTTCATCATTGACCTTTCGTTTTCATTTCTTAAAACTCGACTCCTTATTAAAGTACTTCTTAAACAAATTTCTACTCTCCGGATTTCTCGTAAATCTTTTAAACATCTTCACAAATAGACTCTCCTCACCCTCTTTATCATCCTCATCAGTTTCACTCTCTTCTTCCTTTTTCAATTGCAACGCCAACGCCATCTTCTTTGGCTCTAAGTTGTACTCCTGTTGTTGAATATTTAACTCCACCTTGTGAGCTTTTAGATTCTCGATGAGACTCAATTTGATGAGTTTTTAGATCGTGTGACTCCGAGATGCCGGTCATCTTCGGGTTGAACTTCGAGGGAAGCGTTCTAAGAATCTTTCTAACTAAATCACTGATGGAAAAAATTCTTGCCAAGTACTTTGAAATCGTTGACGATCTTTGTAAACCTTGTGCAGATAGAATCAACGTCTTCGTCAACTTTCATCCTTAATGTTTCAAATTCTGACTCCAGTTAGAATAACTTTGAATCCTTCACCTGTGACGTACCTTCATGAGTGACTTCAAGTAAATTTCAAATATCGTACGCAGTTTCACATGCGCAAACCCTATTAAACTCAGTTATATCTAACACATAAATTTAAGTGTTCATGATCTTAGCGTTATTTTTACACCTTAGTTTGTCTAAGTCATCTCATTTATCTTTTGGTTTTTCCATAGTAACATTTCCAACTATCATTGTAGGCGTAATGTAGCATTGTTCTACCATTCCCCAAACGTCAATATCTAACACAATTAGAAAACAACCCAATTCGAGTTTTTCAATAGTTATAATCAGTGTCTGTGAATGAGGGAGATCTAGTAATTGCTTGTCCCTCAGAAAATATGTGATCATTATGCGTTATTACTCCTGGTGATAATACCGTTTTGGAGTAACCTCGCTCTGATATCAAGTGTTTGATTTTGATGCGCCCTTAGAGGGGGGGGGGGGGAGGAGTGAATAAGGCAAATAAAATTTATAACAATTTTTAACCTAGCAAAATAATAATGAAACTTAAGGAGAAATTTTCACAATGAGAAATATGAAACAAGTAATTAAAAATTTATGGAAGATTGAATTGAACTTTTTATTGCACAAATGATAAAGAACATGGACAATGACTTCAATAGAGCTTGAAATCGATGCTACAGATGAAAATCTTCTTTTGTGATTTCACCGGTCCTTCTCCCAAGGACTGGCTGACTATAGCTATCTCTCTAGATACACCCTCTAGCCTCCCCCTAGCTCACTCCACGACCTGATTGCTGCACACAAGGCGGCGATTTCCCCCTAAACCGCACAAGGGCCTAGTCGCCACTTACAAGGCGGCGCATTCTCTACCATTTACAAAAAGTAATGAAAAGATTACAAAAAGTTGAATGAAAATAAAAACTCACTCTGGTCTTGAACGCTGAAGAGGATGATGAATCTTTGTCAGGATCGCCGAAGTTGAAATACACGAATGGTTCTTTTTCGCTCTTGAACTTCCTTTGACACTTAAGAGTTTTTCTGGTTTTTGTAGTTATCTGGCTGGGAATGCACGAGAATGAAAGCTCTAGGTGGCGTTTAACAAAAATTTCCCAAAATCCAGCCTATTTATAATTTCCGCGCTATCGCCTGCGATATCTCCTCCAGATGCCACGTGTCCCACTTTGTGCTATTGCGCCGCGATATTGATATCGCCTGATAATATCTCAGAATAATACACGTCGTGTCCAGATCATGTGGGTCATGGCTGACGTCATCATGTTATCGCCTGGCGATAGTAAGGCTAGCGATATCTGCTTCTTCGAATATTTGCATCTCTTTGCCAAACCAAATTTACCAGAGTATTTTACTTGTGATATCTGCACATCAAAAACATACTATGATCAAATACATTCGAGATTTGTTATTCTCAAACCAAGAAGCGCGGAACGCATGCTCCAACGGTAGAGAGATAAGATTTATGTGGGGAAAAGCAGCTGAGTAGTGTCGATCATCATGAAGTTTCTTCAAACAACGAAGGAGGCGAAAAAGCTTCTGTGACTGCAAGATCAGGATTGTTGATTAGGAGTGTCAGTCGCCTAAGGCCATGACTTTCATTGCAGTTTGAGTGGGCGTTGGCATGGTGTGGAGGAGACAATAAGTGCAAACAACCATGTGTCTGTCGAAACTATCTAGCATGGAGGAAACAGAGATGAGCAGTAAGATGTGACAGGAGGAAGCGACGAGCAGAAGTCAGATCAAAATGAGCATGCTTCAAGCAGGGAGCAGGGACCTGAATCGAGCGGAAACCATGGATGAATTGTCCTCATCGGGTAGGAACTGAGATGAGAGCGGTGTTCTCAAGCATAGTTGTTGCTGCTGAGCAGGGATATGGCTTCATGGACTTTGTCTAGTGCTGTGGAAAGTTCTCTTGAGTAAGTAGCTGCACTTTATTTACCTTCAGAAACGTCGATAACTCCTATGACCCAATGTCCAGCTATTAGATAAGATGAAACACCGACAATCCAGCCTTCGATGATTAGATAAGATGGAGCACCGACAATTGAGCTTTTGATGATTTGATAAGATGAAACACAGACAAGGAGTCCTATTTTTTGAAATCACCTGATGGAGGTGTTCGCTGGTGAGCAGAAAACTGGGGTAGGGTATGAGAGGTAATATCCTTAGAGATTTATTCATTCCAAATTAGCTTCCTAAAACATACAACTCTCAAGCATATATATCATATATGATGTCTCTTGGTTCATTCACGAGCTCCATGCACTCTTTTTATTCTGATCAAATCTCTTTAGCTAACGGATGACTAAACTAAAGTAAATTGGCCGGAGTTGCAGATTATTATAGATTTTAGCAAAATAAAATCATGACTTCTGTGTCCGATTAAAATTATTTATAATTCTTGGCTCCTTTCTCAAACTTTTCTCCAATACCTATTATTTGCATGATGTTTTTTCTTCCAACCTGCCAAATTAAAAGAACCTGATTATTTGCATGATGTTCTATCGGAAGACATGTGTAAAATAAAGTGACATGTTTAAAATTGTTGATAGTGCCCAAAGCTTGTATGTATTATTCAAGTATGTAAATATAAGGAGAGAATACAAATATATAGGAGAGAAGAGAGAAGAATAAATCCTATACATGATGTGGGACTAAAGAAGGAGGAGAAAGAAAATAAATAAAGTGGGCCATTAAATGGGCCTTTTACATGGGCTTTTCCAATACTCCCCCGCAAGCTGGAGCGTACAAGTCGTATGCGCCAAGCTTGGATAGGCACTGATAGAAGAGGGTACTAGGTAGAGCTTTGGTGAGGATGTCAGCAACCTGTTCAGTACCCGGAACATGCTTGAGCTCGATCTTCTTCATGTGGACTTTCTCTCGGATGAAATGACAATCTACCTCAATATGCTTCGTTCTTTCATGAAAGACCGAGTTCTTAGCAATATGTATGGCAGCTTGACTGTCACATAGGAGGAGAGCTGGTGAAGGTAGTTTAACTCCAAGGTCGGTAAGGAGACTCTCAATCCATGTGAGTTCAGAGACCACAGCAGCCATTGCCCGATATTCTGCTTCTGCTGAGGATCGAGCAACCACTGCTTGTTTCTTGCTTCGCCAAGTAATCAGATGTCCTCCAAAATAGGTGCAAAACCCGCTAGTAGATCGTCGATCGTCGAGGGAGCCAGCGTAGTCGGCATCAGAGTATGCCACTAGTGTAGGAATGGAAGATGAGGTTTTGTATACAAGTCCTTGGCCAGGAGCTGTCTTAAGATATCTGAGAATGCGTTCCACAGCCTGGAGATGAGAGCTTCGAGGAGAGTGCATATAGCGACTCACGAGTCCCACAGCGAAAGATATATCAGGTCTTGTAACTGTTAGGTAGATAAGCTTCCCAACTAGACGACAGTAATACTCTGGATTTGGTAGAAGAGAATCAGAATCCGAGCCCTGAGCACATATTTTGTGATTTGCATCCATGGGAGTGTTAATAGGTTTGCAGCCAGAGTAGCCTGCATCATGAAGAAGATCCAGACAATATTTGCGCTGAGAGAGAACCAGACCATCTGACCGTCTGTCCACTTCCAGACCGAGGAAGTACCGAAGATGTCCCAGATCTTTAGTTTGGAAGACGGAGCTCAGATGTAGCTTAACGGCCTGTATGCTATCCAAGTCACTGCCAGTAATAATGATGTCGTCGACATATACCAATAGGAGAACCGTACCAGTGGCCTGGTGGCGAGTAAACAATGAGAAGTCAGGCGAGCTGCGAGTGAAGCCAATTTCCCGGAGAGCTTTGCTGAACTTGTCGAACCATGCCCGAGGGGATTGTTTGAGATCATATAGCGATTTGAGAAGATGACAAACCAGTGACTCCCCCGTGGTCTCAAACCCGGGAGGTTGTTGCATGTAAACCGTTTCCTGAAGGTCGCCATTCAGGAAAGCGTTCTTGACGTCGAGTTGAAATAAGGGCCATTGGCGATGGACAGCAACAGAAATGAGAATTCGGACCGTGTTGAGCTTAGCGACCGGAGAGAAAGTCTCGTCATAGTCCAGCCCCTGTTGCTGGGTGAAGCCACGAGCAACCAAACGAGCTTTGAGGCGATCAATGGTCCCATCAGGAGCAT
Source organism: Platanthera guangdongensis (assembly GCA_039583875.1). Taxonomy (NCBI): domain Eukaryota; kingdom Viridiplantae; phylum Streptophyta; class Magnoliopsida; order Asparagales; family Orchidaceae; genus Platanthera; species Platanthera guangdongensis. The sequence goes on from CM077147.1 coordinate 170,568,514, forward strand.
GTTTAATGACGAAGACCCATTTGCACCAAACAGTTTTCTGTCCGGGAGGAAGGGGCACCAAGGTCCAAGTCTGATTGGCCCAAAGAGCAGCCATCTCGTCTTCCATGGCCGCACGCCACCCAGGATGTTGAAGAGCGTCCTGGACAGAAGTAGGAATAGAGACCGAGGATAGCGAAGTAGCCAAGGTCTGAAGAGGTGGAGAGAGGCGATGGAGAGAAACATAGTCCGCCATTGGATGAGCGGTAGAGGCCGACACCGGAGCAGCAGAACACGGAGAAGCCGAGGTCGAAGCCGACTGCAGAGGAGCAACGGGAGGAAGAGGGCGACGAGTATAGACCCGAATAACGGGGGGTCGAGGAGGGTCAAGGGTGGGAGGAGGCGGAGGGATGGTGGGAGGTGAGTGGACGGGGATCACCGGCCGTGGGAGGGAGGGTGTTGTAGGAGGTGGTGGTAGAAGTGGTGGCAAAGGAGGAGGGAAGAAGGGTTGATCCTCCCGGAAAGTAACATCAGCCGATACAGAGACCTTCCGGGTGAGCGGAGAGTAGCAAACATAGCCCTTTTGGGTGCGGGAGTAGCCGACGAAAATGTGTTTGACCGCACGGGAATCCAGTTTGTCAAGAGTGGGGCCCAGGTTATGGACAAAGCAGGTACATCCAAAAACCCGGGGTGTGAGGGGGAAGGCGGGTGTGGAGGGAAAAAGAAGGCTGAATGTGGCAGCGTTCTGGAGAACCAGAGAGGGGAGACGGTTGATAAGAAAACATGCAGTGGACACCGCAAAGTTCCAGAATACTTTGGGAACGTGCATGTGAAGCATGAGGGAGCGAGCAATATCAAGCAAGTGGCGGTTCTTTCGTTCGGCGACCCCGTTTTGTTGAGGGGTGTAGGGACAAGAGGTCTGGTGAACAATACCGAAGTTTGCGCAGAGAGTGACAAACTCGTGGCTAGTGTATTCCCGGGCATTATCAGAGCGGAAAGTTTTAATGGTGGTAGAGAATTGCGTACGAGTCTCTAACACAAACGCCTGAAAGACACGAGAAAGCTCAGAGCGATCATGTAGGAGATACAACCAGGTAGTGCGAGAGTAATCATCAATAAATGTTATAAAATAACGATAACCAGAAATGCTAGAAACTTTATACGGTCCCCAAATATCAGAATGTATTAAATCAAACGGAGCAGAGCTCCTAGTACAATGTGCGGGATAAGAAGAGCGAGGCTGTTTGCCAATAATACAAGAATCACATTTAAAAGCAGGTAGAAAAAGGTCTGGAAGCGCCTTCTGGAGGATAGGTAGAGGGGCATGCCCAAGCCGACAATGCCAATCAGACGAGGAAACAGAGGAAAGGGATGTGGGAGAGACATCGAGGAGGTAGAGCCCGTTCTGCAGTCGACCCCTACCAATGGTAATCCGCGTCTGCCGATCCTGTATCAAAAAACCAAAAGAGGTGAAGGCGATAAAGCAATTCATATCAGTAGTAATACGACCAACAGAGAGTAAATTAAAAGGTGAGGTTGACACATAAAGAACGGAACGAAGAGAGAGAGAGAGAGGGAGGAAGAAATCAGCGCAGCCGGAGACCGGGACAAGCGCACCATTGGCCACAGTAATAGACGGGGGATGAGCAGCAACAGAGAACTGGGGCGGCCGCATGGAAGTGATGTGGTGGGTGGCGCCCGAGTCCAGGATCCAGCGAGATCCGGAGGAAAGACAGGCAGAACCTGTAGTGGAGGTGGAGACAATACCTGCATGGGAGGTGGAGGCAATGAAAGCAGATGGAGGGTTGAGGAGCCCATGGAGTTGTTGCAGCTGAAGGCGAAGAGCCTCAAGATCCGTACCAGTCGGAGGAGAGCTATCGGCAACAGCGACAGTAGGCGGGCGCGGAGGGTAGCCATGTTTCTTGTGACAGACTGCTTCAGTATGGCCATCCCGGCCCAAGTGGCGGCCACCACGGCCCCGCCCACGGGAGCCCGTACGTCCACCCCGAGTAAAAGAGGCTTGGGGAAGTAAAGGCGGAAGGGCCTGCTGAAGAAGGGCCGGCGAGGGTGGTGCAGGAGCCTCCGGTGGAGGTGGTACGGGAAGTAACATCGAGCAGACATCGGAGAAGGAAGGGGTAGTGGGTGAAGCCAGAACCTGGGCCCGGATACTGTGCAGGTGTGGCGGGACGCGAGCCATAATCATAGCAATACAAACAGCCTCCTTCTGGGCGCGTTGGGCAGCGAGATCAGTAGTCGCGGGCTGGTGCTGAATCCAGGCCTCCGTGAGAGTTTTAGCACGGGCCACGAAGGAGGTCATGTCCAGAGCTTTGCCAACATCCAAGGCTTGAAGATCAGTGATGATGTCAAAAAGGTGCTGAAGGCTGTCCTTCCCTGAGTACAACGAATGAAGTTCATCCCACATGGCTTTGGCGGTCTCATGATACATGATCATCTGGTACGGCTCACCCTCCACCGAGTTCAGGATCCAGGTCTGGACGCGACCGTCATTTCGGAGCCAATCATCAGGAGGAGGAGTCGGTGAGCCCTGGGTAAGGTGACGTGCAAGACCCTTGGCCTGTAAGACCCGGCGGACGGAGTGGACCCAGGGGATGAAGTTGGACTTGCCAGAGAGGGAAATAGTAGTAATCCGAAGCTCATCGCGGAGTTCGAGAGGAGCCACGTGGTCGGCCGGGGGTTGAGCGGTAGTGGAGTCGCTGGAGGACATGGCGACTGAGGAGGAGCAGACAGCAGGGCACGGAGAGAACAAACCGCGCGGCAAGCAGCGGGTGAAAGGAGGTCGCGGCGGACTGGAGGAGGTCGCGGCGAACTGAGTGAGGTCGCGGCGAACGGGAGCAGTCCGCGAAAGGAGGTCGCGGCGAATTGGAAGAGGTCGCAGCGGTGTGGAGCAGATCGCAGCGGTTTAGAGCAGAGCTGGAGCAGTCCGCGACAGAGGTCGCAGCGGTTTGGAGCAGAGCTTGGAGGAGGTCGCGGCGAACTGGGGGCAGTCCGCGGCAGAGGTCGCAGCAGTTTGGAGCAGATCGCAGCGGACTGGGGCAGGCCGCTGAAAAACAGCGTGGCGGACTGAAGAAGAGACCGCGAGGAAGAAGCCACGCAGCAAGAGAAGAGGAGCGCACAACGGACACGAGGAGAGCCCGCAGCGGATAGGAGCAGTCCGCAAGAGACTGCGAACTGGGGGCAGGGCGCGGAGGGTAGCCATTTTTCTTGTGACAGACTGCTTCAGTATGGCCATCCCGGCCGCAGTAGGTGCACTTGGGCCGTCCGCGGCCACCACGGCCCCGCCCACGGGAGCCCGTACGTCCACCTCGAGTAAAAGAGGGTTGGGGAAGTAAAGGCGGAAGGGCCTGCTGAAGAAGGGCCGACGAGGGTGGTGCAGGAGCCTCCGGTGGAGGTGGTACGCGAAGTAACATCGAGCAGACATCGGAGAAGGAAGGGGTAGTGGGTGAAGCCAGAACCTGGGCCCGGATACTGTGCAGGTGTGGCGGGACGCGAGCCATAATCATAGCAATACAAACAGCCTCCTTCTGGGCGCGTTGGGCAGCGAGATCAGTAGTCGCGGGCTGGTGCTGAATCCAGGCCTCCGTGAGAGTTTTAGCACGGGCCACGAAGGAGGTCATGTCCAGAGCTTTGCCAACATCCAAGGCTTGAAGATCAGTGATGATGTCAAAAAGGTGCTGAAGGCTGTCCTTCCCTGAGTACAACGAATGAAGTTCATCCCACATGGCTTTGGCGGTCTCATGATACATGATCATCTGGTACGGCTCACCCTCCACCGAGTTCAGGATCCAGGTCTGGACGCGACCGTCATTTCGGAGCCAATCATCAGGAGGAGGAGTCGGTGAGCCCTGGGTAAGGTGACGTGCAAGACCCTTGGCCTGTAAGACCCGGCAGACGGAGTGGACCCAGGGGATGAAGTTGGACTTGCCAGAGAGGGAAATAGTAGTAATCCGAAGCTCATCGCGGAGTTCGAGAGGAGCCACGTGGTCGGCCGGGGGTTGAGCGGTAGTGGAGTCGCTGGAGGACATGACGACTGAGGAGGAGCAGACAGCAGGGCACAGAGAGAACAAACCGCGCGGCAAGCAGCGGGTGAAAGGAGGTCGCGGCGGACTGGAGGAGGTCGCGGCGAACTGGGTGAGGTCGCGGCGAACGGGAGCAGTCCGCGAAAGGAGGTCGCGGCGAATTGGAAGAGGTCGCAGCGGTGTGGAGCAGATCGCAGCGGTTTAGAGCAGAGCTGGAGCAGTCCGCGACAGAGGTCGCAGCGGTTTGGAGCAGAGCTTGGAGGAGGTCGCGGCGAACTGGGGGCAGTCCGCGGCAGAGGTCGCAGCAGTTTGGAGCAGATCGCAGCGGACTGGGGCAGGCCGCTGAAAAACACCGTGGCGGACTGAAGAAGAGACCGCGAGGAAGAAGCCACACAACAAGAGAAGAGGAGCGCACAACGGACACGAGGAGAGCCCGCAGCGGACAGGAGCAGTCCGCAAGAGACTGCGGATAGGGAGTCCGCGAGCACAGAGGCTCGAGCGGACAGAAACAGAGCGGGCTAGAGGGAGCAGTCCGCGAGCAAAGAGGCTCGAGCGGACACAAACAGAGAGTGCAGCGGACAGGAAGGATCGTCCGGAGCGGATAGGAGAGGTGGGCCCCACGAGTCAGAGCAGAAGATTGCTATAAGAAGCCTGAGGAGGGTGGAACCACGGAGAGAGAGAAGAGAGGCGGAAGCAGAAGGGCAGTCCGCACGAGACCGGAGCGGACAGGAAGGCAGTCCGCAGGGGAGCCGAGCGGACAGATGCAGAGGGGCAGTCCGCAGGGAAGGCGGACAAGAAAGTCAGTCCGCAGAGAGGCGGATGCAGAAGGGTTGTCTGCAGGAGACCGGAGCGGCCAGAGAGAGAAAAAAAAAAGCAGGTCGCAGCTAGAAGGAACCTCCCTCTGATACCATGTTGATAGTGCACAAAGCTTGTATGTATTATTCAAGTATGTAAATACAAGGAGAGAATACAAATATATAGGAGAGAAGAGAGAAGAATAAATCATATACATGATGTGGGACTAAAGAAGGAGGAAAAAGAAAATAAATAAAGTGGGTCATTAAATGGGCCTTTTACATGGGTTTTTCCAATAAAAATAAAGTGACGGGAATGTAATATCTCAAGGGGGTCTCTTTTTGGTGAAGTTAAAGCGAGAAAATGAAAATAATGACTGAAATATGAGAGCAAGTTCATCATCTAGCCGCAAGAAGTTTCTATCTGGACGCATGCAAGTAATACTTAGAAGTATAATTTTATCAGTTTATCTTCTTTTATATAATGCATATAATTGTGAAAATTCATTTATTTGACCTTCTGGTCAGGATGCAACTTGTTGAAGCAAGAATACGGATATGACTAAAAACTAAATCTCTCCTCTAAATTATATTTTTCCTTGCGTGTTTCTGAACGGCTTTCCTAATTTGATTTTTATAGAAATGCGATATTAATAATTGGTAAGAATAAAAGGTGAAAGATACAATCGCATGGTTTGCTCCCACCTACTCTAGAGTGTTGGTTCCTGAAGAGTTCCTCTCCAAGAGAGTGACTTCCTAAGAATTTATCATAAGACCCATCCATTTGGGAGTGGGCATATATCTATTATCTACATACACAAATAGAAATACAAAGTGTGATACTAAAATAAAAAGTACTCGGTAAGACAGTTGTGAGACGAGACATCGTAATCGTATCAATAGTTCTGTCAACAAAATCGAGCATGTCCTCAGGGTTGAGGTCTGAAGGGATCGTCGGGGACGATGCGTTGAGGTATTCGTTGGATCATCGTCTGCTGGAGCGTGTGAGGAATGGTCATTGATTAGGGAGCTTAGATGGCTTAGCACAATGCTAGACCTCCTGTGGATGGAGCATGCGAGGAAGCTGGCATTGATGCTAGGTCATTTTCTGTTGGAGCGGGATGCTTGACCGTTTTATACTGGAGCACGCAAGGAAGTTGGCCCCAACATACTTAGTGGATGTCGAGTGATCGTCTTCAGGAGGTCAGGGTTCGGGGTTGGTTGGCCATCAATCGAATGAATCTATGGGTGGCATGATAGATCAGACCTAGTTGATAGAAATGCGATCTGAATATTTGCACTAAAATATTAAATGCTCGGGATACAATGAGGTATTCATGCGCCTACTATTTTCGGCTAGTCCCCCCGCCCAAAGAGTTCATCTCAAAGAGAGTGGCTTCCTAAGACTCCAAAAAGATAATTCTAAGTCTCTTCTCCACTCCCTTATATAGTCGAAATTGGGCACATATCTAATATTACAAAAGCGCCACTAAGGCTAACTGATGCAAATAAAAATACAAAGTGCATTGTTATATTGACATTTTATCCATCCACCAAGCTCTGTACCTTGTCTTTCCTGTATTGCTGCATATTTTTACTAGTATTGCTATGCGCATTAAAGTACAAATTTATCCCAGGCTGGAGAAATATATGAGTTGCAAGGGCTCTTGTTTTGCTAGCATGGGAGCTGATCAACCCGCTGAAGTAGTGAACAATGCCCCCAAGCATATGGTACATTTTCCCACTCTATCTATGTCTGCTTTATTAGACTACAAAATGGTGCATTAAGTATACATGACGTTCTCAATATCATGAATATAATTTTCTGAAAGATTATATGGAATAGTAACCTTTCGATGATAAAATTATATTCTCTCAAAATAAAAAATTTAGGCACTCATGGAGAAAATCAAGGTATTGCAATGTAAATTTCCCCAAAATTCAAAGACATGCGTTATTTAATTCTTCATATAAACAAAATGGTCAAATTTCTTTTATTATTTATTGTATATATATATTTAATTATTATTTAACATTTTATTTTATTTTCTTTTCAATATAGAGAAAATTAAAGCAGTGCTATAAAAAGAAATAAAATATTTTTTGTATTTTGAGTATAAGCAGCAGTGACATGGGAAATGCAATGCATGAAAAACCTCTTACAGTAAATTTGTAGAATTGTTATTGTATTTCAAAAAGTTTTACCAAAATACTGATATTTCAGTGTTATTTATTGTTCTAATATGTCTGGCAAATTGAAATACATAAATGTTTCACCAAACAGTTTTTTTCTTTATTATATAGTATATATTGCATTTACCAAAAAGTTACAACTAGTTGAAACAAAAATGCTAATTCTAACCTTAATTGAACGATCTATTTTCATTGAGATTTTGTAAAAATGCCAGCTAGTTGAGATTCGTTACTTATATACTTGAACATCTTTTTAATGTGATCTCAAATAAAGTAGTGATGAACAATATTGTTGGGAAAAATCTTTTTATGATTTATTGTAATAAAGAAAAGATAATATTACTGAATAGCTAAGTGTCAATGTTCTAGAGATCCTCAAAATATTAGGTGAGGATTTTTATAAGCGCTAGCTCTTGAATCTTTGAAGACAGACAGTTAAGAAGATAATCTCTCAAAGAAGGGTTCTCTGTCTACGATCGTTGACCGACAATGGTTGACGGAGAAGTTATCAAGCCAAGAAAACAATGATCTGACGAAAATAGGAAGATGAGGTCTTATAATAAGAAGGCCATGAATATCCTTATAAGTATATTGTCTAATGACCTATATGAGACAATCATAAACTGTGCCTCTACAAAGGAGATATGGGATGCCCTCACAATAATGACTGAAGGAAGTGAAGATGTAAGAAAAGATCACAATAATGACAATATGAAAATTGAAGAATTTGTAGTGGAATGGTATAAGAGAGGAACTATCATGCGGCAAGAGCACAACTAACATGCGGCGGCCAACGGCTAGACGACTGTTAGAGAGGAACCAACAGCTACGACAAGAAAGGAACTCCACATCTGGCGGCGAGGAAGCCTTGGCAAGGAGGCAAGCAAGGCAGAAGAGGCCGACAACGACCTGAGAGGCGGCCAAAAATGCGGCCTGAGAGGCGGCTACAATGTAGCTTGTAGGCGACTGTATTAATCAAATAATTCCCTTAAAATGAAAGCCGAGATCCCGCAAGGTTTCCCCCGATCCCGCTCCGTCGGCCCCACCTCCGTCTCCCGAACCCGACGACCTTCTCCTCCGAGTGGCCGGCAAGTCCCTCCTCCGGGCCCGGCGCCCCTTCATCTTGCTTCCCCGCCGTCTCACGCTTCCCTTGGCCGGCAACTCCCGCAGCAACCTCCTCTTGGCCGGCTGCTTCCAAGGAGGACAGACACCCCTTTTTCCTTCCTCTTCTCCTCCTCCGGCCAGTGAGAGCAAAGGCAGAGTTCTTCTCCGACAACCCTATGATTTCGTGAGAGGTCTCCTAGGGTTTCGCTCAAAACCCCTCTTCGTGGATTTTGGAGCCCAATCTGGCCTCCTTGGGTAAGAAATTCCTTTGAAACCCCTCTTCGTGAATTTTGTTACAATAATTATCCCTCCCCAATTGATGCATTTACGTCGATCCCTCTTGGGGTTGTCGTGTACCCTTCTAACCTCGATGTTTTACTTGTTTTCCGGTGCCGCTCTTCGGGTCTAGGTGGTGGAATCACTCCAAGCCCTCTCCGAATTAGGGATTCTTGCTTCCAACGCCGCCAAAACTCCCGATCCCTCGCGGTAGACTCTTCTCCCCTCACTTTCGAGGGAGGTAAACTCCTAAACCCCTCTCCTTTTGTGCGGAGCTATTATTAAACGCATGTGCGGCATAGAAAACTTGTTAATTCAATTTGGAATGTATTTTGACCTCGAACAGGTTTAGCTCAAGCTTTAACCTCGCCTGCGCCACTTAGCTGTTACTAGCACTTTCGAAATCACCTTAACAAGTAGAGACTCTCTCTCGCTTGACATGAGATTTAATTTACTTCACCTTATTTTTGAAGTAGCCTCTTATGAACCGTCTAATTATTTATGAAGAAATTTGAGACCATTGAAAGGAGAGTGTTGGTTTGGTGTGACGCGTCGAGTCAAGCGCCCGACTAACTAACAGAAACCATTAGTCAACCATTGCAAGCAGTTGATAAGCCTTGCGCCTCAAACACTAGAATCTTGTGCACCAAATGACAACACCTTCACTCTTCAATGCGTTTATGGTATTACAGCTAGGCTAAAACTCCGGAGTAGGCTATTAGATTGAAAGCATCTTGTTTAACGTGGTTACTTGTCAGGTAGTAGATTGCTACGTGTAAAAATTGGTTCACTAAGCTCTTGTTTCCTATGCTTACTCTTGTGCAATTAGATTAATTTGAATCTTCATGTATATTCATGTTCTGAGACACTTTCCTTTTGTTTGGATTTGCCTTAGGTTTCGTGACTGAGCTATTTCTTCTTTCAGAGCCTTGTTCGGAGGTTTCGTATCAGCAGGTTCTATGTAAACTCATGTACTAGTTATTATCAGACATTTTCTCTTATATCAAGGACAACTTGTAGGGTGCATTGTACTACTTCCACAATTGTCACTAGTTGCATTCATTTTAGCATTGCTTGTGACATAGAATGAAATGCATGCACATCAACTTTTAACTATTTATGTATGGCTTCCGCATCAATATCTTTTAAAAACTCTTTTCAAAAATATCTAATTTAAAACTAGTTGTAGAAGGCCTCAGCAGGCATGTTTCTTCTCTGCACTGTGGCACGATAGCGCACTCTGATCTTGTTGAGATAGGTCGTGACGACGACAGCGG